>AP025048.1:29421638-29433592 GCA_036186865.1 Eustoma russellianum
CACGATCCTAGATATAAGTTGACATTAAACTAGGATGACTTAGACTGGAAATTAGGGTTTCGATCTAATGATAAAACCCTAGTCGATGACAATTTATAGAATTTAATTCATAACGTATCTATTTGCATGCCCACTCAGAAATTCTATTGGATTATGAATTAAATTCTGTCACTTATTATGACACTCCCACCTTGAATAAACCTCGACACCGCATAATGCAGATGGTACGACCACGAGGCAGACCTGCCAGAGCCAGACCGGAGGTGCATGAGCCTATTCCTCCACCTGCTCAGGTTCCACCACCACCACCACCACCAGAAGACCAAATTCCGCCCCCAGTGCAGAATATTCCCCAACCCCAGGGGCCTCTGCGATAAACGATTCCAGACATTAATGCTTTCAGAATTTCTGCCAGACCATAACCCAAATCGGTCAAGTAATGCTACAACAGAATGCTCCTTTAGCCTCACGAGCCGATCAGGGATGCCCAATACTACTTTGAAAAGTTGGAAAGAGCTAATGTTCCACCTTTCAAAGGAAAGTCAGATTCGGATGCCACTGAAAAGTGGCTGGACGAAGTTGAGAATTGCTTTGAGTTGATTCGAGCACCCGAGGAAGTAAAAAACCCAAGCAGTCAGGCCGCTCCTACTTAGAGAGGCCAACCAATGGTGGAAGGCCAACATGCAATCCCTACCAAGGCCGATTCCATGGGAGAGATTTCTCCAACGATTAAAAAAATTTTACATACCACCCTCCGTTAAGCTGCAGAAGAGACATGAATTCGAGTCGTTAGTACAAGAACAAAGAATGACAGTCGCGGAATATGCTAACAAGTTCATAGCCCTGGGAAAATTCCAACCATCTACAATGAACGATGAAGAGACTTAAATGTTAAAGTTTAAAAGGGGATTAAACCTAAGATCTGGACCTGGTTAGTCAATGCGAACCCGACAAATTTTGGTGCACTTTTGGACGCTTGTTACCGAATAGAGAGCGACATTATTCGTCAGGACGAGATAGGACAGAAACAAGGAAGGGAAACATCCGGGAATAGAGGGTCCCGCAAAGCTGCGAAATAGAACTCGAGAGGCCCAGGACGCCAAGGAAAGAATCAACTTCAACGTCGTTCCCAAAAGAATCAGTCAAAGAATCAGGGCCAGCAGTCTGCTATTCCAAATTGTTCTCACTGCAACAAGCGTCATGTTGGGGAATGCTACTATCAGGTAGGAAAGTGCTTTGGATGCGGCAAGGTGGGCCACATCCTCAAAGACTGTCCGGAAAAAGGAACTACCTACTTTGGGTGTGGAAAGGTAGGGCACATGGCCAAAGATTGCCTGGAGAAAGGGGCCCCACAGCAGCAACAACCTAAGAATTAGTGTCCGCGTACTAATGCGAGAGTTCATGCTATGACAGACGCAGATGCTGAAGAGGCCAATGATGTGGTGGCAGGTACATTCAAAAATTGATGCAATATTTAAACTTCTACAAATATTGTTGCCTTACTGTTGCTTAGTACATTTTTGCATGGTTTAGTTGCTATTTTAGTATGCTCAGTACCTGCCAATGTACTATTTGATAGTGGTGCTAGCCATTTCTTTATATCAAAGAAATTCGCAAAGAATAGTGAGCACAACCCAACCCATAGTGATACACCCTATAGAGTTCAAGCAGTTGGGGATCAGGTGCTTGTGTCTCACTACATTTTCAGAAATTGAGAACTTGAGTTCGATGATCACCTGTTTGATGCCGACTTAATTCCCATACCCATGAAGGATTTCGATGTGATTCTTGGGATGGATTGGCTCTCCAAGAATTTCGCCAACATCGATTGTAATGAAAAGCATGTTACTTTTAAGGATCTCACACATAAGAAAGTAACCTTTCAAGGAGGATCAAAATTAAGGAAGTGCCCCAAGAAAGTTTATATAAATACGATTCGCGCCAGTAAGGCGTTGAAGAAAAGACACGATGGGTTTCTAGTTTATGCAATAAACGTCGAACAAGCGCCCTCCAACCTTTCTCAAGTCTCGGTGGTCTGAGAATATGCTGATGTATTTCAAGAAGAACTACCGGGCCTTCCTCCGGATCGAGAGATATCTTTTGAAATTAACCTAATTCCAGGAGCTGAGCCAATATCGTAGGCTCCCTATCGAATGGCACCTTCGAAACTAAAAGAGTTGAAGGAATAGTTACGTGAATTGTTAGAAAAGCAACTTATTCGCCCAAGTGTTTCTCCTTGGGGTGCCCACGTACTGTTTGTAAAGAAAAAGGACGAAAGTATGCGGTTATGTATAGATTATCGAGAACTCAACAAGATCACTATAAAGAACAAGTACCCATTGCCTGGGATCGGCGATCTGTTCGATCAGCTTCGGGGAGCACGAATTTTAAGTAAAATTGATCTTTGTTCCGGATACTTTCAATTAAAGATCAAAGCCAAGGACGTCCCGAAAACCGCATTCCGAACACGTTATGGACACTACAAATTTCTCGTAATGCCGTTTGGATTGACCAATGCTCCTGCGGCATTTATGGATCTAATGAATCGAGTATTTCAAGAGCAACTGGACAAATTCGTAGTAGTCTTCATTGACGATATCTTAATCTACTCACCCCGATGAAGAATCCCATATGGCCCACTTAAGGACTGTCCTCGACATCTTACGAAGAAAACAATTGTATGCTAAATTCAGTAAATGCGAATTTTGGCTACGCAGTGTAGCGTTTCTAGGACACGTCATATCTGAGGATGAGATAGCTGTAGATCCCAAGAAAATCGAGGCAATCACAGAGTGGTCACGGCCAACCAACATTACAGAAGTACGGAATTTTCTCGGTCTTGCCGGCTACTATCATAAGTTTGTTGAGGGGTTTTCTCGAATTGTCATGCCTCTTACCTGTTTGACACAGAAGAAAACCAAGTTTCGAATGGACCTCAGACTATGAAAAGAGTTTTACTGAATTAACAGAGAAGCTAACTTCTGCCCCAGTTTTGGCACAACCTATTTCGGTTGAAAATTTTGTGGTGTATAGTGATGCCTATAAGAATGGACTTGGATGTGTACTGATGCAGAAAGATCGAGTGCTTGTGTATGCATCTAGACAGTTAAAACCATTTGAACAAAAATTACCAGGTGCATGATCTTGAATTAGCAGCTGTCGTCGTCTTTGCCTTAAAAATATGGAGACATTATTTGTACAGTGAGAGGTGCGAAATCTTCACAGATCACAAGAGCCTTAAGTACCTCTTCTCCCAAAAAGAATTAAATATGCGACAACGCAGATGGCTAGAATTGATGAAGGACTACGACCTTTCCATTCAGTATCATCCGGGAAAAGCCAATAAAGTGTAGGATCTGCAAGGCACCACTAGAAGAGGGGGTTGAATAGTTGGTGCGGAAAGTGTGGTTTTTAAAATTGTTTTGACTCAAGAACTTAACTTCTGAAAACAGTTTATGTTTTTAGGACCAGTTTTAAAACATTTTTAAAACCAGGTTGTAGGTCTTCAAAAATTCTGAAATTTTGAGAGAACTTAGCTTCAGATGTTATGAGGGTCTCCTAAATATTTCAGATTTAAATTCAACCTTTAACCCCTTCAAAAATCATTGGTGGTCAGATTGGGCGAATCTGCCAGAAACGGTAGATTGTTTTGAAAAATTTATTCCTATTTGTACGTAACTCCAAATGCTCTGAAATTTTAACCACTAAACTATTATATGTTATATTTAAATTATATGAAACATTTTTGAAAAATTCTTTCGGGAAGCTAGTCAAATAAACTCAAAGTCTCAACCTTTGCAAGCCTGAAAATCAGACTGCACTAGTCTCAGAACTTTGGATGTTTGATTGACTTATACTTATCCAAAAGGGTTGAAACTTGTTCCAAATTAACCTTAAGATGTGTGGCTATTATTCTGTAAATTTGCGTAATTTTTGAAAAACTTTTACTATTTTTACGAACGTAATCAAAAACAGTAAACAGTGCTGAATCAGAAAAATCAGTGCTGAAAGTAAATGACACCAAGAATTTTATACTGGTTCGGTTATAAACAACCTACTCCAGTCTTCGAGGACACCTTCCTCGGTTCACACTAATCACACAACAGAAAAACACCTTACCACAGGGTTGATGGAGTTACATACCAACTCCAACCCTTTACAAACCTTGTATATTGAATACAGTGCACACGAACACCACCACCTTGCAAGTTGAAGATTGATCACACCTTGATCAATCTTTTACAATGATAAGAGAATATGTGGTGGTCTAGATGAAGCCTATTCAAGTATATGAATGTAAGTACAATAGGCTTTTAGGAAGAAGAAAGAAAGAGAGTGTAGAAGAGAAGGCTAGAACACGTTTTGATCTTTTATTTTGCAACTCTTGTTCTTGTTCTTGTTCTTGTTTTGCTCTTCTTCCTCCCCTTTTGATCACTATGGCTGTCCCCCTTAGTGCCTCTTCTCCTCTTCAAAATTATCTTCTAAGTCCTTGGAAGAATATGTGGCATCATTGTGACATGTTCTTGCTTACTTGGCACCTCCTCATTGGACGATCATTAAACTCTTGCTTACTTGGCACTCATTGATTGGTTGAATGTTGTCATCACTTGATGACTAGGAAAATTTGAGAATTCCACTAAAAACATGTGCCAAAATCACCATAAAACAATTACCATAAATTCCAAGATCATCACATAAATTTAGCAAGAAAAATTTCTTCAAAAATGGTTGAAAAATTCGGCCATAAAGGAGACTTTACATGCTGAAATTTCAACATGTGATACATGGGTGTTCTTTTCAAATTGTTACAATGTTTTCTTTGATTTATCTCTTAAAAATAAGTCATCATTTAGTAGAAGATATTTTAATCAATTTTGGAATAGAATTGGACAACAATGTGGCCTCAAATTCGGCCAAGATACATAACACACACTTTCTTTATTCTATAAAATATTTAAAACACTTCCAAATTCTCTTCTGATTAATCACATGTTTCAAGACACAAAATATAGCTCATAAATGAGATAAATTTCGGCCATACATTAGTGCACATGCTGAATTTTCAGCATGTGTCACAATTGTGACAAAATTTGAAACATTACCTTTTGTGGCTTCTTTCTTTAACTCACCAAATTTGTTTGCTTGATTCTTGACCAATCAATATGCCAAAAAGACTCCACATCTGCTCCATGTCAGCTGGAATAGGCGTGTATGATTGTATATGCATGTGCTGAATTTTATTTTTGCAAACTTTGTAAAATAGTGAACATTTAATAATACACGCATGGTATATTCCAATCAGCCCTTAATTTAATTTTCTAGAACACTTTGAGATGTATGACATATGTAAAAAGTGTCTAGATACGTTTCGTATGATGTGCCAAACACGTTCCATGTGTTGTGTATGTAGAAAACCGAATTTTCGATGTTTATCGACTACCTAGATTTTTCTCTAATTAAATTCCAACTTTTTGCACATGTTATATATATTATGTTACACATAATATACATAATATACTTTAATATTCAGCACTTGGCTGGTCTTAAAGTGGCGCCATTTACATGTGACAAAATTGAAATGTGAATGTCCACAATTCGGCCTTAATGTGGGGTGATTTGTGTGTGCCAACATGGAATGATTTTGTGGCTTGAATTATTATCATACCCACAAAAATTACGAAGATTTTTGTGGTGTAGGGGCTGGCCATCTATTTATGGCAAGTACGTGATACGTTGGCGAAGTTTTGGTATTCGCCCGATACGACAATTTTAGGTTTAGAACCTTTTAACGTGTCGTATTTAATTTGTCATCACCATGACTTATATCATATGATATAAGACCTGAATATACTCATAAATATGAGTTAAGTATGCTGGTGTGACGTTAACGTACGTACATAAAATATATAACGTGTCGGTAGTACGTTGGAATACATGTGTATGTGCCTTTTTAAAAAAAATCTAAAAATATATATATTTATATATGTTTATGCGTGTATATGAGTGATGAGAGGAGAAGGGGAATTTCCTTTCTTAGTCTTGTTGCCTTTGTGCCTTGTCCAAATGTAGCTTCCTTTAATGAACTACTTAGTTTAATTAACTAAGTACTTCACTTAATGAACTAGTTGAGTTCATTAATGGTGGCACCTGAAAATAGTATAAACACAACAAATGTTTGCCATTTGATGTAAGCTTTAACGCTTTATGGCTCGTTAGTACGGCAACATTATATATGAACTATATAAGGCAAGTTATATGCAATATATCATGCACATTTATGTCATGCACGATTTTATACACATTTTAAATCATACATTTTGAAATCACTCAAACCCCATTTTCTCTACATAAAGTAGCCGAAGCTCTGAGTAGAACGACAAGCCATCCGCGTTGACCACCTCTGCAACGTGATATGGAAGAATTTGTTCTTGAGGAGGTGGACTCCATTGATGGCATGATCGCAAAATTGGTATTGATCCCCTCGCTGATTGACAAGATTAAGGAGATTCAAGAGGGGGATGAAAATTTAAAGAAAACAAAAGACAGATTGAAAACGAAACCATCTGAGGATTTTAAGGTCAGGAATGATGATAGTTTGTGGTTTCGAGGAAGACTGTGCGCACCCGATGACGATGATATAAGGAACGAAATTCTTCGTGAAGCTCATAATACACGTTTGTCTATCCATCCTTGAGCCAACAAGATGTACCAATACCTAAAGCAAAGATTCTGGTGGCAAGGCATGAAAAGACAAATTGCGAAGCTCATAGAAAAATGCCTTGTTTGCCAGAAGATAAAAGCGGAGCATCAGAAACCCGCCGGATTACTACAACCTTTAGAAGTTCCCGAGTGGAAGTGGGATCACATTACTATGGATTTCGTGACTGACTTGCCAAGGACTAAGAATGGACATGACGCTATTTGGGTAGTCATCGATCGTTTAACAAAATCCGCTCACTTCATGGCTATGACAATCAAGGCTCCTATGGAGAAGTTGGCTACTATGTATGTTGATCAAATTGTGAGTCTTCATGGAGTTCCCCTAAGTATTGTTTGTGGGATTACTACAACCTTTAGAAGTTCCCGAGTGGAAGTGGGATCACATTACTATGGATTTCGTGACTGACTTGCCAAGGACTAAGAATGGACATGACGCTATTTGGGTAGTCATCGATCGTTTAACAAAATCCGCTCACTTCATGGCTATGACAATCAAGGCTCCTATGGAGAAGTTGGCTACTATGTATGTTGATCAAATTGTGAGTCTTCATGGAGTTCCCCTAAGTATTGTTTGTGATTGCGACCCTCGCTTTACATCACGATTTTGGACAGCTTTTCAAAAAGCGATGGGCACCGAGATACGAATGAGCTCTGCATTTCACCCTCAAACGTATGGTCAATCGGAAAGGACCATCCAAATGCTAGAAGACATGTTGCGAGCTTGTACGCTTGAATTTGGAGGGAGTTGGGACAAGAGTCTCAAATTGGTGGAGTTTTCTTATAACAACAGTTATCATCGAGCTATTGGGATGGCTCCGTATAAAGCACTTTACGGAAGAAAGTGCCGTTCTCCACTCTACTGGGACGATATCGGAGATAGGAGTTTCACCGGACCTGATCTAGTAGAACAGACTCGAGAGAAGAAGATAATGATCATAAAGCAAAGGTTGCAAGCAACCCAAGATAGAAGCAAGGTTTGGGCAGACGAGAAACAGCGACCATTGGAATTTCAAGATGGGGAAAAGGTATTCTTGAAGGTATCGCCATCCAAAGGAGTTAAAAGATTTGGTATTAAAGGGAAGTTAAGCCCAAGGTTTATTGGACCATATGAGATCCCTTGAAAGAGTTGGAGAAGTCGCTTACCTGTTAGCGCTACCGCCGTCGCTATCTCAATTACATGATGTATTTCACGTATCACAACTTTGTCGGTATGTGCACGAGCCTAGCCATATCATAGAGTAACAGCCTTTGAAAGTTGAAGCCGATGCGACATACGTGGAGGAACCGGAAAGGATTGTTGATCGCAAAGAAAAGGTTCTGAGGAAACGATCTATTCCCATGGTTAAGGTGCAATAGAAGCACCACGTTTTTGATGAGGCCACTTGGGAGATGGAAGAAAACATGAAGAACTTTTGCCCTCACCTTTTTGATTAATGCTTTTAAGTTTCGAGGACGAAACTTGTAATAAGAGGGAGGATGTTGTACCCAACGAGGAATCACATTGTACTTGAGACTGCTCTATGTGAATTTATGAAAAGTTGCATCTTCAAGTACAATTTATTCAGTTTTATGATTATTTCCCTAATTAGATTTGTGTTAAGGAAAAATATTGTGAAATAATTCAAGTATGAATTATGGACCATGTGAAGATGCCAATTTAGCCCCAAAGGGCCCAAGGAAATTCGGCCACAAGGCATAGAGAGGGCCTTAGAAGATTTCTCAAAATTTCAAGAAGGTTAATCTTAAGGGCCATCTTTTAATAAGCCCAAATAGCAATTAAACAATTTTAAGTAGTAAGCAATCTTCTCCAACCCTCCCTAAATTTTCGGCCCTATGAGCCCAAGAGACTCAAGATTTCCCTAATTTTATTTTTAAATAAAGAAAAAGGAGAAAATAATTAATTAAAAAGGAGGCAACCACCTACATAGCTTTTTATTAAAGAGAATTAAGCATGGTAAGGGTCATTAAGGCCCTAACCGCCGGATACCCCCTCAAATGGTTAACCAAGGAGCCTTTCAAATATTACCATGGTTACTTTATATTAACCACAAGGTTAAAGTCACCCAAGTTAACCCTTAAATTAACTTTAGTTGCATTAAAGTAACCTTGATTACCTAAAGTAACTAAAGTTAATTAACCTAACCATACCATGGTAACCCCCTTATTCCCTCTTGATTCCCAATGGCTAAACCATAGCCTAGTACAAGAAATTCTCTCCAAGAAACCCTCACACTCAACCATCAAGAATTCACAAGAAACATTCCCTCTCTTTCTCTTCCAGGCACACGGCCAAGTTGAGCCAAGAAGATTTAGGTTCATCCAAGATCAAGTTGTACTAGGTGAGTATACCCTAAACTCTTTAAGGGAATTTCTATATTTTACATAGAGTGAAGCTCATGTTGCTCCTTTTTCTTGCTCAAAAACCATGACCTCCATGGTCACTAGGTTAAAGTTTTCAAGCTCTTAAGTGGTACTAATTTCTTAAGAGGTTGGAACACCATTCAAGCTCCATCTTGGTAAGTCAATCTAACCTCTATTTAGTTATATCTTCCACTTAAGAAAAAGGCTAACCTTTGTTCTTTTTCCCTACAAACCGTGGGGTATATGTAGTGAAGAGGAGGAAGACTTCACTCATTTCATACTCATTTCAATCTAAGGAAAGGTGTAAGTTTGAAAAAGGAAATTACATTATAAATGTTCATGACTTGTGCGTGAAAGTATGTGCTTGAATGGCTAGACGTTACTAAGTTTTAATCTTAGATGTAAAACGTTAAGTTTGAAGCATGGATTTTCGGATTCCTCAAGAAATGTGGCTTGCATGCTTGAGATTCTTTCAAAGGTGGATTCTTTACTCTTTTTATGTATGAATATGATGTTAATCTAAGATGAATATGGCAAAGTTTTCTTCGTTGGCATGTAAGGGGGTACGGTTGGATGATAATGAGGGATAAATGTGGTTCTTGTGATAGATTGTAACTTGTGGGATAAAGAATGTGTACAAGATGTATGCTTTATGACTTAGATGTAACATGTTCGTTATGTAAATATGATTTGAGCCCTTTTATGTGTATAAAACGGGCTGTCTTGGGGGTATAGTACGTATACACTAGTTATACCAAGAATAGATTCTATTATGAACAAAAGGTGCAAGATCAAAGGGTGTTATGTGTAACCCTCCAACTGTTTTGAAGTGATATGTAGATGACTTTTAGCATGTCTTAGAACCTGCAAAGTTCATGATAAAGGGTGTATTTGATGATTAGTAAGTTATTTATGATGAATAACTCAAGTTGGAACACATTTAGTAAGAAGATTTGACAAAATGAAAATTATTGGAACAGACAGAAAATGTGACGTTTAGAAAGACCTGGAAATTGGACTTAAAAGTATGCAAAAAAGCTAACACTAGCCCTATGTATTTAGTAAATATGAGAGTTGGAATTTTGGTAAAAAGAGTTACGGTTTATTTTTAATGGAAATTGTAGTAAAACTGGTCAAGCTGGAATTACTGGACTGGATAAATTTTAAGTGACGTAATGATTGCCCCAAAAATAGACCTTAGGAATATACAAATGGGCTAATTTTTGGTAGGATGCTAGCCCTACGTGGTTATTAAGTTTGTGAGTTGGAAGTTTCGAAAAAGGACTTACGGTTTGATCACAATAAAATTCGTGGTAAAATTGGCCACTCCAGAAATCAGCATGTAACCGTTTTGGAAAAGTGAATAGATGACCTCTTGAATGTTATTATGTTATTCCGGAAACTTATGACATTTACTTAGGACATAGATGAACATATCCATGTAAATTGTTCACCTTGGAATTATTATTTTATTGGGTAATTGCCGAAGCTAAGTAGATATTACTAATCTGGAAAACTGGGCAGAATTAAGGACTTGGTTGTATGGCTTTATTCTTGTGGGCTTAGACTCATTTGTAGGGTTTGGGTTTATGAGCTATAATTTTCAGTACGTCTACAGTACTTCCAGTTGGTGGCCCAATTTCAAATGAGACTTAATAGGCCTAAAAGAAAGGTGAAAGAAAGGGCACTGCACTGATGAAATTCAGCAGTACCTTGTTGGTAATTAAATAATTTAAGTGTCTTACATGTCTCGTATACTTACGAAAATTATATGGCAAATAGAAAAGGCACCCATATGGGTATGTATGATAAGAAATCATGATGATGGGCCGAAAATATGAGGATTCTAGGCCGCATGAATAGAACGAAAAATCTGGAAATTTTTCCAGCCTAAAGAATAAGAACATACATGTACGTATGTAACGCATTTTGTCATGAACTGCATCGTGCACGTCATACATTGCATCATCGTCATTTACATGATTTATGAAACTTGTTTTATGAGAAAGAATGATGAAAAAGCGTTTTTAAAGAAAAGATTTCGTTTTTAAACGAACGCTTTCTACCGGTACTGTATGTTTCTCGCCAGCAGGACCCGCTCCAGATCCGGGGTTAATTGATCTAATGATAATGACAGTACAAGCCCACAGAGAATAGGTCTGATTATGACGATTATGACCTTACAGGGCCGGAGAGAATAGACCTGGTGATTATGACTGATGACGTGACTGTTCCGAATCCGGGAATAATAGATTCGAAGAGAAAGATATGACCGCCTCAGATCCGGAGAGAATAGATCTGAACACTCTCTTGTTTTCATTGACGATGATGTTTTGAAAGAAAAGAACGACAGAACTTATCTTCATTTTCATCATGGTGCATCACATGTACATTCTCATGCATCTTGCATTTAATGATTCATCGAATATTTGGTCCATGTTACTTAGACTAAGTTGTTATGACGAGGTAGCTCCTAAGTTATGATCTTCATTGAGTTATGATCTTTAATGAGTTATGATCTTTGTTAAGTTATGATCTTTGATAAGTTATGAGCTGATTACTTATGGGTATTAGATGGAAGGTCAGGTATGTTTCTAAACCAAATTTTTGGGGTTCGATTCTTGTATGTACTTTCCATTTAATTCATTATTATTTATAGTTTACTTGCTGGTGACGTTGTCACTCACCCCTTATTTTTCCTCCCAGAACCTGCAGGAAATAGGGTCGAGTGGATCGAGGACGAGCGTAGGGTGCCTTATCCGTAGAAGAGCGATTGAAGGATGATTTGATGGTTTTTGACGAGACAGTCATGATTGACAACCTTTTATGAATTTGTGTTGGAAACAATGGATTTCGTACTTCTGCATTTGAAG
>AP025048.1:29433602-29655900 GCA_036186865.1 Eustoma russellianum
AAGTACGGCGGGCGCACCGTATCCGGCCAGGCCGGGGTGCAGGGCGCTACAATTATGACCGTACAAGCCCGGAGAGAATAGACCTGGTTATGATAATTATGACCGTTTAGGTCCAGAAAGAATAGACCTGATGACTATGATTGATGATGTGACCGTTTTCGGATCTGGAAATAATAAATCTGAAGGGAAGAATATGACCGCCTCAGATCCGGATAGAATAGATCTGAACACTCTCTTGTTTTTACTGACGATGATGTTTTAAAAGAAAGAAAGAACTTATCCTCATTTTTATCATGATGCATCGCATAAGCATACTCATGCATGTTGCACTTAATGGTTTATTGAGTATTTGGTACATTGTTACTTAGGCTAAGATGTTATGACTTGATAGCTCCTAAGTTATGATTCTTTTATAAGTTATGAGCTGATTACCTGCGGATATTAGATGGAAGGTCGGGTTTGTTACTAAACCAAAACTTTTGGGGTTTGGTTCTTGTATGTACTTTCCATTTAATTCATGATTATTTATGGTTTACTGGCCGGTGACGTTGTCACTCACCCCTTTTTTTCCCTCCCAGAACCCAGAGGAAATACGATCGAATGGATTGAAGACAAGCCTAGGGTCCCCCATCCGTAGAAGAGCGAGAGGAGGATGACTTAAGGATGGTTGCCATGTGATTGATGAACTTTTATGAATTTATGTTGGAAACATTGACGTTTGGATTTCCGCATTTTGCGAACATGTTTGTAAGACGTATGATGGTTGCTTAGATGCTTTTACTTTTAAATGTTTGTTATTCTACCTCGGTTTTTCTTACTTGTTGACATGTAAGCATGAAAGTCCACATATTTTATTCTGGACTATGATATGTTATGGATTGGCGCCTGGTACTCTCCGTAGTGAAGTACGGCGAGCGCATTGTATCCGGCTAGGCCGGGGTGCGGGGCGCTACAATACACCTTCCCTGATATTCTCTAAACACAAAAACTCCTTTACACAAGAGTGACTGGAGTTATACACCAAATCCACCCTTTTTACAATGAGCAAACAAATACAACCCACACAAATACCACCACAGCACAAATGAAGGTATGATCACACCTTGATCAACCTTGTACAAGAATGAGGTGTATATAGGTGGTATAATCAAAGCCTATATAGAATATAGAATATAAGAATGATATGCTTGAGACTAAGAGCAAGAGAACACAATAGGAGAAGAACAGAATAGTTTTGCTTGAACTTTCTTAAATATGAACTTTTTAGCTTGCATTGTCTTAAACACATTGCCTCCTTTTATAGGTGAAGTTGCCGCCCCCTATGGCTGAAATCTCCCTTGAAAAATTGTCTTGAACACCTTCGAAGATTGCCTTGTATAATATTGTGACACACCCTTGCTTACTTGGCAAAATTTGATTGGACAAACGATGTGTCTTCGCCTTGTTGTCACTCCATGATAGGCCATCATTCTCAACAATGTCACTTAATAAAATGACCTAGATATTTAGCTTAAAAATCTGAAACACGTGTAAAAAATCACATAAGTTAATTATCAATCAATCAAGATGTGATTGCCCCTCAATTTTGGAAGAAATTGGAAGCAAATTGACACAAAAATCGGCGAAACAAACATGTGCTGAAAACTTCAGCACTTGGTTTGATTTTGAAATCTTTCCTCGTGTGTCTTGCCTTCTTCAATGTCACCAATCACATGTGGCACATCTCCTCCAATCAAAGTGCCAAAAAAGCTCCACCTAGGCTCCAAATGTGCTGAAAATGGCATGTCAACCTCAGCTGCCATCTGCTGAAATC
Organism: Eustoma russellianum; assembly: GCA_036186865.1. Taxonomy (NCBI): domain Eukaryota; kingdom Viridiplantae; phylum Streptophyta; class Magnoliopsida; order Gentianales; family Gentianaceae; genus Eustoma; species Eustoma russellianum. Next base: position 29,435,416 of record AP025048.1, read on the forward strand.
CCTTTATGAAATTTTGTCACATAATAATGCACAATCTTTACACATATGGTAAATTTCAATCAACTCTTAATTTTTTTTCTAGAATACTCCAATATGTTTTAGATGTGTAAAAAATATCTAGATATATATTACATACAATAACAAAAACGTCCCATTTATATAGAAGTGTAGAAAACCGAATTTTTGACTTTCGTCAATTACGCGATTTTTCTCTAATCAATCTCAAACATCTTAGACATGTTATGTTATGTCACACATAATATAAATAAAATAAAGTGTGTTTTTAGCTCTGAAGCTGAGGTTAGAAATGGCCATGTGCTTGAAAAAAATATTGAATTTGACTTTTAACAAATCAAGGCAAATTTTAGGTGATTGATGTGTGTAAACATGGTATGACTTAGGGGCTGATTTTGACATGTGATGCACAAAATTTCTGAGTGTTTGAAGTGTATATAGTTGGCCATATTTATATGGTAAGTATGTAACATGTCGGTGATGGTTCGATAGTCACCCAATGCAGCATTTTCGGCTTATGGACTCGTGACATGGACATAATTTTAGTAACTTTATGTCATGTAATGTATGATATGGAACCTGTATATACTCACAAATATGGTGTGGATATGGTGGTGTGTATCGACGTACGCTTCTTATATTTATGACGTGTCAATGAAACGTCGGGATAGAAGTATATACTTCATCGTTATAAAAAATATGAATATATATATCATATATGTGGCATGTATGGGTGGTGTGGAGAGAAGACTTTCCATTCCAAATTTTTTGCCAAGTAGTTGTCTCCAAATATGTCCCCTTAAGATCTTCATTTAATGAACTAGTTAGTTCATCTCTTTAAGCACTTCATTAAATGAACTAGTTTAGTTCATTTATCATGGCACCTAAAAATAGTATAAAGACAACAAATGTTTGCCATATAATGTAATCCTTACGCTTCAATGCACATTAGTACGACAACATTATATATAAACATGTTAGGCATATTTATCACATATACATGTCAAGTATCACTTCATTCATGCATTTCGTAAAAACGTAACATTTAAATCATGAATTTTGAAATCGTTGAAATCCCGTTTTCTGAAAAATCTCCCCCTTTTGATGATTTGCAAAATAACCTCTATTCATGATTTAAATGTGCCATAATCGCTCCCCCTACAATCATGCATAAATTTTTAAATTCAAAAATTTGAATTTCATATTGTGCTCCCCCTTAACTTTATCTCTCTCTCCCTTAAATCATGATTTTCTCTCCCCCTTTATTTTGTAAATCACATCAAAAGCATTAGTAGCAACGAAAAGAAAGATCAATTTATAATATATCAATAGAAATCATGCCTAATGTAGAACGTAAATTTTCATACGTGACTTGATTAAGTGCTTTTGTGAATATGTCGACTACTTGTGCTTCAGTGTGAACATGTTCTACAACAGTATCACCACTATTTAGATGATCACGAAGAAAGTGATGTCTTACGTCTATATGTTTTGCCTTAGAATGTAAAACAGGGTTCTTAGATAAGTTAATAGCACTCATACTATCACAGTATATAGGAATTCGATTTACAACTGTACCAAAATCTTATATTTGTTGTTTTTACCATAGTGATTGTGTGCAACAAAGACTAAGTGTCATGTATTCTGCTTCAGTGGTGGAAAATGCTACACTAGCTTGCTTTTTTGAAAACCGTGATATTAGTGAATTACCGAGAAATTGACATGTACCGCTTGTGGTTTTTCTATCTGTTTTACATCCGCCATAGTCCGCATCAATATAAGCATGAAAGTTAAATTCACATATCTTATCATACTAAAGTCCTAATGTGAGAGTATTCTTAATGTACCGAAATATCTTTTTTTTACAGCATTATAGTGTGAGACTTTGGGATTACTTTGAAAACGAGCACACATACAAACACTAAACATGATATCAGATCTACTAGCAGTAAGATAAAGCAAAGAATCAATCATAGGCCTATACAATACAGTGTCAAAGTCTTTTCTATTTTCATCTTTATCAAGTTTAGTGGCTACCCTCATAGGGGTGGTGGATGGTTTTAAGTTTTCAAAATTAAACTTCTTAATCATGTCGTTTACATAACTTAACGGACTTATATGTATTCCTTTCGTAGTTTGCTTAATTTTCAAGCCAAGAAAATAATTTAACTCACCAACCATAGATATTTCAAACTCATATTTCATGCAAGTTTCAAATTCTTCTATTAATATATGACATGTAGATCCAAACAAAATATCATCAACATAAATTTGAATAATAAGCAAATCCTGTTTTTCTTGTTTCAAGAATAAATTACTATCTATGGTTTCTCATTTAAATCCATTTTCTAAAAGAAAGGTAGCAAATCGATCGTACCACGCTCTATGTGCTTGTTATAAACCATATAGTTCTTTCTTTAACTTATATACATGATTAGGATATTTTATATCCTCAAAACCGGGTGGTTGTTTTACATAGACTTTTCTTGTATAAAAACATTTAAGAATGCACTTTTTTACATCCATTTGATAAAGTTTAAAATTCTTTGTACAAGCAATGACAAATAATAATCGTATAGCTTCTAAATGTGCTACGGGTGCAAATGTTTCTTCGTAATCTAATCCCTCTTCTTTATCATATCCTTGTTTTACAAGTATAGCTTTATTTCTAACGGCTTTACCATCTTCATTCATTTTATTTCTAAACACCCACTTTGTGCCTATTATCGTTTTATCTTGTGGTCGGGGTACTAAGTCCCACACGTCGTTTCTTGTTAATTGATTTAATTCATCATGCATAGCATCAATCCAAGAAGAGCTCTCAAAGCCTCCACATGGAGTGACTCATCCGATTCTGAGACTGAAGAAACCAAAGAAGATTCGGCACAAGTATGCTTTGCATCCAATGCATCAAATGAGGTATGTTCTCACTCCGATTCTAATTCCGAACCCTCTTATGATGATTTATTTAGTTAATATCTTGAGTTGCATAAATTCATGAAGACTCTTGGAAAAGAAAAGAAACGGTTAATTGAAGACAAGAAATTGTTAGAATCTTTTAACACAAATCTTGTAACTCAATTAAACGATTCAAAAAAAGAGTCGTCTTGCATGATAAAAGCATTAAAATCTGAAATTTGATCATTGACATCTGAGAATAATGAGATGAAAGCTGAGATTTAAATTTGAAATCAAGAAAGCCGACTTAGAAAAGACGGTAAAATAATTCGATACGGGTACTTGTATATTAGATCGTCTTATTTCTTCTCAGAAGCATGAAAATAATAAAACCATATTAGAGTACGTTGAAGATAATAAATTACAAAATAAGTCTACAAACTTTATTCTATCTTCATCTAAGAAACCGCATGCATTTAAGACAACTGTACAACCTAAGAAGATGTCTAGCGCACCATCCATTATATCTCATCGCACTCCTTCTTTTTCATCACATAAAAAATATAATCATGTAACATATAAATATGAAAGAAAACTTTTTGATGCATATGCGACATTCATACCATACCAATGCATCTAAATCACGCACCATGCATGCCAATCGAAATGCATATCAAAGACCATACAATGATGATTTCAGCCATAGGACAAAAAGAAATGCTACTAAAATATATTATATTCCTTCTTCATCTCTCTTTTCACCTTTTGTAAGACCAAGAAAGGTCACCCAAGTTTGAATACCAAAAGGTACTCTTACAAAGGGTTGAACGAGTAACCCTTAAGGACCCAAAATAAAGGGTACCTAAATTGTTGTCGGTAACATTTAAAGATAATATTAGAAAGGGAACAATTGGAAACTCAAGCAGTCTTCACATCTCCAACGTGTTTGGGGTAAGTAACCTATCCTACAACTTGCTTAGCATTTCATAATTTCTTGATAATGGTTTTGATGTTTGTTTTTCTCATCCATATTGCAACATTGTTAATGACAATGGAGAAACGGTATTAAAAGGAAAAGAGAATGAAATATATTTACATTATATATGGATGACATGTTAGACGACAAAGTGAAACATTTTATGTCAAATGAACCAAATGCGAATTTATGGCATAGACGTTTAGGACACATTGGCATCTCAACTCTTGAAAAGCTTCAACGTAAGAATCTACTACGAAGATTGTCTGAACTTGATTTGGACAACTTTAAGTTATGTGAATCTTGTATCAAAGATAAACAAGCACGTGAATCACTTAAGTCTAAGAATGAGATTAGCACATCTAGAATCTCAGAAATATTACATATTGATTTGTTTGGTTCTAGTCGTACTAGAAGCCTTGGTGGGCGATCCTATGCATGTGTCATCGTTGATGATTTTTCTCGCTATACATGGACTTTATTTCTTGCAAATAAAGATGATAGTGCCATTGAGATCGTTAAATTAATAAAGCCACTTGAAAATGAATATGGGGTAAATGTGAAAGAGATTAGGAGTGATAGAGGCGGCGAGTTTAAAAATAAAGACATGATTAAATTTTGTGAAGAAAAATGTATTAAACACGAGCTTTCACTGCCTAGAATGCCACAATTGAACGGAGTAGTAGAAAGAAAAAATAGGACATTACAAGAAATTGCAAGAACCATGCTATGTGAAAATAAGTTGCCTAGATTTTTGTGGGCAAAAGTCGTAAATTGTGCATATTATATAGTTAACCGTTTATCGATTAAAAAGAAAATAAACAAAACCCCTTATGCGATTTTAAATGATCGCATGCCTAAGATTGATTATTTTCGCGTGTTTGGTTGTAAATGCTTTGTATTAAACACAAAAGATAATCTTGATAAATTTGAGTCTAAATCTATTGAATGCATCTTTGTTGGATATTCTGTAGACTCTAAATTATATAGATGTTATGATCCTATCACTAGACAAATATTAGAATCTATTCATGTGAAATTCAATGAATTTGGTGAACTTGAAACAACTATAGGTTATGATGATGATTTTGAACTAAGACCCATAATTGATGATATAGAAGAAAATATAGTACATGATGAACACGATACACTGAAAATGCATGATCACTTAGAAATGTATGAGAACTTAGAAAATAATCAATCAAGATGGCATAGGGATCACCCACAAGGTTATGATACCACGTGTAGGACCTGTATAGCACCATTAAAAGGGGGTTGAATACTGACTGTGGAAAATTAGTTTTTAAAACTTTTTGATGCCAATTACTCACTTCTAAAAATAGATTCTATTTTCAGACCCAGTTTTTAGTTAACTGAATGATCGGGTTATAGACCTCCAAAAATAGTGAAATTTGGTGACAAAGTGCTCTCAGATGTTATGTATGTGTCATAAAAGTTTCAGATTAAAATTCAAAGTGTAACTCCTTAAAACAATGTTTTCACTCAGACTATATCAATCTACCAGAAGATGTTCCTCAAAATGAAAACATTATTCCTATTTATTGACAATTCTAAATGATCTAAAAATTTTATATAATGACCCTTAGGATGTATAATTTAATTGGTTTAAACAGTTTTTCAAAATTATTTTGGTAAGTATATCAACCACATTGATGTTCTCAACCTTTGCAGATCTAAAAATCAAATTACACTAGACTCAAAACTATGAACGTTTGGGTGACCTATACTTATCCAAATTCCATGAAACTTGTCTCAAATGAAATCTAAGACCTTTTTCTATATTTGTGCAAATTTTGATGATTTTTGGAAAACTTTTTATATTTTTAACGTGGCTATGACAAAAAACAGGAACTTAAAGTAGAAGTGCTGAAAAGTAAGAACACCGAGGTTTTGATACTGGTTAGGTTAAATCAACCTACTCCAGTCTTCGAGGACACCTTCGGTATTCGCTAAACACAAAAACTCCTTGACACAAGGGTGACTGGAGTTATATACCAACTCAGCCTTTTTACAACGAGCAAACAAATACAACCAACACAAATACCACTGCTGCACAAATGAAGGTATGGTCACACCTTGATCAACCTAATACAAGAATGGGATGTATATGGGTGTTATAATTAAAGCCTATATAGAATATAGAATATAAGAATGATAGGCTTGAGGCTAAGAGCAAGACAAGAGAATAGGATAAGAAGAGAATAATCTTGCTTAAACTTGCTTGAATATGAACATTTTGTCTTGCATTGTCTTGAACATTTTGCCTCCTTTGATATGTGAAGTTGCCGCCCCCTATGGCTGAATTATCCATTGAAAAATTTTCTTGAATACCTTGAAGATTGCCTTGTATAACATTGTAATACACCCTTTCTTATTTGGTGAAATATGATTAGACGAACAATGTGTCTTAGCCTAGTTGTCACTCTATGATAGGCCATCATTTTCCACCTTGTCACTTGATAAAATGACTCGGATATCAGCTTAAAAAACTGAAACACATGTCAAAAATCACATAATTTAATTATCAGTCTATCAAGTTGTTATTGCCCCTCAATTTTGGAAGAAATTTGAAGCAAATTGACACTATAAAATCGGCCAAACAAATATGTGCTAAAAACTTCAGCACTTGGTTTGATTTTGAAATCTATCCTTGTGTCTCTTACCTTCTTCAATGTCACCAATCATATGTGGATCATCCTCCACCAATCAAAGTGCCAAACAAGCTCCACCTAGGCTCCAAATGTTCTGAAAATGGCATGTCAATCTCAGCTTCTATGTACTGAAATCCTTTTACAAAATTTATCACATAATGATGCACAATCTTCACACATATGGTAATATGTTATGTCACACATAACATACATAAAATAAAATTTATTTTCAGCTCCATTAGCTGAGATTAGAAAAGACCATGTGCTTGAAAAAATATAGAATTTGACTTTCAACAAATCAAGGCAAACTGTAGGTGGTTGATGTGTGTAAATATTGTATGACTTAGCGGCTGATTTTGACATGTGATGCACGAACTAATTGAAGGTCTGGAGTGTATATAGGCTGACCATCTTTATATGGTAAGTATGTGACATGTCGGCGATGGTTCGGTAGTCACCTTACGTTTATGGACTCGTGACATGTCGACATAACTTTTGTAACTTTACGACATGTAATGCATGATATGAAACCTGTATATACTCACAAATATGATGTGTATATGGTGGTGTGATGTCGACATACATTTATGATGTGTGTGAGGTGTCGGTAAAATATTGAGAAAGAAGTATATAGTTCGTCGTTATAAAAAATATGGATATATATATATATATGTATATGTATATATGTATATATCATAAATGTGGCGTGTTTGGGTAGTGTGGAGAGAAGACTTTCCATTCCAAATTTGTTGCCAAGTAGTTGTCTCCAAATATGTCTCCTTAAGCTCTACATTTAATGAACTAGTTAGTTCGTCTCTTTAAACACATCATTAAATGAACTAGTTTAGTTCATTTATCATGGCACCTAAAAATAGTATAAAGACAACAAATGTTTGTCATATGATGTAAGCTTTAACGCTTCTTGTCAAGTTAGTACGACAACATTATATATAAAGATGTAAGGCATATTTATCATATACGCATGTCAAGTATCACTTAATTCATGCATTTTGTAAACACGCAACATTTAAATTATGCATTTTCAAATCGCTCAAAACCCAGTTTCTCAACAAATATGTGACATGGATAATCATTAAAAATTTGAAATTAATTTGAATTTTGAATGTCTTGATTCTTAATCAACCATTAGTGTGATGTCTTCTCATTTTTTGAAGGATTTTGTGTCTTGAGAGACCTTCCAAAAATCGGCAACCATGCTGAAACTTTCAGCATTGTTTTGGAAACTTTTGAAGCATTACCTTGTACATTTGATCTCCATAAATTTTTGACTTCTTTTGTACATCAATCTCCACCAATCATACTACAAGATAAGCTCCACCTAGGTTCCATGTAGGCACCAATCATCCGCCCACTTCATGCACACATGTGCTGAAAATGTTATTGAATTTTGAATGAATAATAATGTAACATCTTCTTAAACATGCTAAATTTCAATCGTCATTTAATCTTATCTTCTAGAATACACAAAATAGGTATTGAATGTGTAAAACATGTCTAGGTACATGTCACAATATGTCAAAAATTGTCCCCCTTTAATATAGTGTAGAAATTTGGAATTTTCGAATTACGCCGATTGCGCGATTTTTCTCCAATTGATCACAAACTCTTTAGATATGTAAAATGTGATATACACCATATAGTATACATATACAATGTACAAACTCAGTTCCATATACTATAGGAAATTTGGCCATAGCGGTGCATCATTTTTGTATTTTAATTTCCAAGAGAATAAGAAAAATGATGAATAATTGATATATGTAACTGTGGTATGACTTTAGTCTTGAATATTTCATGTGGTGCACAAAATTTTGAGGTGCTTGGATTGTATATTGGCCGAAAATATTTGTATGGTAAGTTTATGATGTGTCGGTGACGGTTCAGTAGTCATTTGATGTGGCGATTTTCGATTTATGAACTTTTGACGTGTCGATATATTTTTGGAAAATCGATGACGTGGAACTTATGACTTGGAATATATTGGATATATATATACACACATAACATGACGTCTATATGATTAATTAACATTGATGACGGATGTTGATGACGTGTCTTTGAAATGCCGGGATAGAAGAATATAGCTAGACATCTTAAGAAAATAAATACATATATATATAAGGACGAATGGTACCGTCTGTGATTTTATTAATAATAAATCCTCACTTGTGGCAGAGGAATGCCGTGGTTACATATGGTGTGGGAGACTCCCACAAGAAATCATGAAATAATTACAGAAATTGACACCAAAATATTGATGTTAAAGAAAAACAAAGGACAATGCAAAGCACAACCTATGCTATACATATAATCGTGGAAAACGAATTCTATGTAAATAATGCCAGTGATTAAACACTTAGTAATATGTAACTCCATCCCCGAAGCGTCCAGCACAAAGCCACCCGCCAGCCGTATATGCCACACAAAGGAAATGGTTAATAGAGCATAAGTGAAATATGGTAAAACGAATAGGAAAGAGGCCATGTACATACTGACGTTGCATGTATTCATAATGAACACACGCAACAGTAAGAATATCCAGCCATAGATCCGTGGCCGCCACTGCAGATGAAAGGTGTTGTATCCCAAAAGCAATCGATAATATTTCGCAGCAAGCTCAGAGAAGAAAACATAGTTATCCTGACAGTTAATATAGTATGGAAAACTGAATAAAGCAGACAGGAGAAAAAGAAGGACGACATACCAAAGTTGCCTATGCCAGTTTATGATATAGGCAACCACGTGATGTGTGATCCAGCCCATTGGGAGACAAAAGCTATCAAAACAGCAGGTGAGGAATGCACGTATCTAGAGAAATGGCCCCTCGAACTTCACATGGCAAGGCGAAGAAGGATGTATAGATGGCCACACCTGCCGAATGAAACCCATGTCAAGATAATGTATGTGCTGCAGTGTTGTCCTCACGGGGGCAATAATGCATCAATGAAGCATTGAGACACAAGAAATCGGTAGTGCATCGAAGGTCCATAAATAAAGAGCATGTATATCGTTCAGGATCAGAGAGATAACCAAACAACAATCGGCAATCCGTCTCAATTATAAGGCGATCGTAGTCCTTAGCATAAAATATTAGTGCATACATAAGCGCCATTAATTCGGCATGCAATAGTGTTGTAGCCAGCAAAGAGAAGCAAATGGCCAAGACAAAAGCTCCATGTTCATTCCAAAAAACAACTCTAGCCGCGGCGGTAAATCGACCAACCATCGACATTCAATTTTAATTTGCCTGCAGGCAGTAACTCCCAATGTACCACCCAAGGACGACATGTACGTAATAGCAGAGAAAAGTAACAGGCAATCAAATGTGGGATTGGCTGGGAGTATTTCTGGCCCTGCGTGGACATACACCAAGTATACATATGATCACGAACCCTCTCAAACAATCGACAATATGAGAAGCTGCTATCTCCAAATCTAATGGAGGTATATTCCTTCCAAATAACCCAGGCACCAACGAAGAGGCAACTGCTCTCAACTGACCAACCATAGAATGAGGTGAAGAAATTCGTTCTTTGGACCTAGTATAGAAATATGAGCGGAAGGTTTGCATAAGATGATGCATAATAGTTTGATGTGAATATTATGAGAAAAACTCAAGTACTTTCTTAAGTTTCATAATATGCAAATTAAGAAGTAAATTTGTCTCAAACTAAGTGCAACGACAAAAACACTTGCTTCAATGACAAATTAGATGATGTTAGAAATTAAGCACCGATTCTAAAATTGGTAAAGAAGAAAAAAATGATATCAAATGGATATAAAAGTGGCATTCGTAAATGGTATTACTCTAAAGAAAGTATATCTACCTCAACAATCAGGGTTTTGACGATCATGATTATCAAAATTATGTCTTAAAACTTAAAAAGCTCTTTATAGGAGTAAACAAGATTCTAGAGCTTCGTGTGAGAGATTCAGCAACATCCTTCTTGAAAATGGTGTTTCAAGATGAAAAGGTGATATTTATTAGAGAACAAGGAAGCAATCGTTTACTTGTTCAAATATATTTTGATGACATAATATTTGGTACTACTAGTGATTATCTTTGTTAGTACTTGGCTAAAATAATAGGAGAATAATTTGAGATGGGCATGATGGACGAACTCAACTACTTCAAATGAAGCAAACAAAAGATGGAGCGTACATCTCTCAAACAATATATAGAAAGGATCTTCTCAAGAAATACAAATTTGAGGGTGGAAAGAGTATAAGCACAACTATGAGCACAAGTGCAAAGCTTGATAAATATGGAAAAAAAGCCGGCCGAGGTAAAAAAAGTATACGGGTATCATTGATAATTTACTTTATTTAATGGTTACCCGGCTAATATACTACATGTTACGTGTTTGTGTGCTATATTTCAAAGTATGTGTAAGGAATCACATCTAGTTGATATAAAAATTATTTTTAGGTATTTAAAAGGTACACTAAACTTTGGATTTTTTTATCTAAAGAATGAGTGTTTTGACTTAAGAGGGTAAAGTGATTCGGATTATGCCAGAAATCTAGTTCATAGGAAAAGCACCTCTGAAACATATCAATTCCTTGCATATTGCATGGTTTCTTAGTTTTCCAAAAAGCAAAATAATGTATCACTTTCTACAGCAGAATCTGAATATGTGTTGGCTGCTTTATGTTGTGCACAATTTCTTTAAATGATACACACCGTGAATGATTACAATATTAAGTTAACAACTCGTTATAAGCATAGCACAAAATCAGTTTTATCATACTAAAACTAAGCATATTGAAGTTAGACATCACTTCAGAATAGATTGTGTGAAAAAATATATGGTTTGTGTTGAATTTGTTTCAACTAATAATCAATTAGCGGATATATTCACCAACCACTTCCTACGGATTCATTTGAATCAGTTAGAAAATGATTGCAGATGATAAACAATGTATAAAATGTCAAAGTTACATATTTCAGAAAACTGTATACATGGATCGATCCATGTATTAAAATGAAAGATCCAAGTATACATGGATCTCTAAAATCAATCAATCAATACATATGGATTCATCAACATTGATCGATCGATGTGATTGATTACCACAGATACAAAAGATGTCAAAAACTTAATTTCTTCCATTTCCATGCCTCTCACTTCAATCGATCAACTGTAAACACATCGCTCCCTTCTCCAAAAACAAACCCACCCTTCAATGTAAAGCGAAAATCCAAATTTCATCTACACCTGGCGTGATTTTTACTTGATATTCCTTAATTTCTTCATCTTCCTCAAAACAAAACCCACCCAAGGTGATCAAAGAGTGTCAAGCAACCCTCCTCAAGGATAGAGTTCACAACCTCAAGTAAGAAGCCACCAAAGGAAGAAACAGCCGATTGATTTCAATCAAGCGAACAAGTAGGCTACGCTCTGGGAAGGATTAATGCTCAAAAGCTTCCCTTGGATAAAAACTAGGAAAGCTAAGGGAGCATTGGATGAACCCGTAGCTCCAGGTAATTTTAGCTACATCACCCTTTGTGCCCAAGAATTGCATGATAAATGGAAGAGAGATGACAAGGCTATAATTCCCATTAAATTACTTAAGTTTAAGGGTATTATAGATAATAATGAGTTGAGACCCATTTTGACTGGTTGGATTTCAAAAAATATAGACCTATTTGGATGAAAAAGGACGTGACTAGAATTTCCACTAGGTATGCAAGACTTTTCTATGCAAACTTATGGATAGAGTACATAAATGATGTTCGCTTAGCATTGCATAGTGTGATAGAAGATATACATCTTGAATGAACTGTTGGTACCATTTATGATTTTATTGGAGTTCTAAATGAAGGATACTATGAGTTTGATGTGTGAAAGTGTGATACGGCCCAATGGAAGGTCACCGAGGATGAATTCAAGACTTTCTTGGGATTCCACTCAACAAAAAAACCAATGATATGCCCTTAGTGTTTCGGGCGTTACTTTGATCTAGTAACGTTTTGTTTAAATTGTAAGTGCACAAAAGGGCCAAGTGATCTGGACTTCTATACATCCTTTCGTCTTGCCAACTATGAAGAAATCAACTTCTACGAACTCTTCATGACCAATATGATGGAGCCTATAGCAAAGAAAAATAAGGCCCTCCCATATAGAAATCTTATCTATCGCAGTCTACCAAAATTGAGCTCGGATATGGACGCGACAATAGAAGAAAAAATCACTGACATGGACTTTTACAAAAAACGTAAATATCCACCAAGTCATAAAGTAAGAAAGGAAGCTAAAATGGGAAGAGGACAAGCAGAGGCTGAGGCCGAGGATGAGGCCATTCCGGAAGGGAGAAAGTTTTCGAGGCTCACATGGCCAGAACCCAAGAAGGCTCAAGTGGTATTTTAGGTAGAAATGTCCCCAAGCTTCAAGGTCAAGTCATTGCACTTCAACAGCAAGTGGGTAAACTATGTTGGACCGTGCACCTGCAATAAACACCGCTAGAGGGGGGTGAATAGTGGTTAGCGTAAATTACACTACTACCCTTTGTAAAAATCCCCTTTAAAAACAGATCTGAGACCACCTCAGATTCTAAACCCGTTTTAGAAAAATTCAAATATGATTGTACACAAATCCAAAGATTATCAAACTTTCCAGAATTTAACTTCAATGAGTGAACGAGACTCTGTCCAAAAATCAGACAAAAATAAGATTGTTTGGCCCTTCAAACAAATAAAAAGATTCAGATGGTCAATATGGACAGAATTGGACAGAATGTTGATAATTTTGCAAAACGTGTTTCTCTTTGAATAATCAACAGAAAGGTTGATCTTTATATCAAAACACTCCTTAGGATGTTTAGTTGATGTTTTCAAAAGACCCGGACCTTAAACAATTCTTGATAAATACATAATTTCAGTTTTCTCAAAACTGGGCAGATTGCAGCCAGATTAGAGCAGTTATGTTGAAAAGACTGAAAGACTAACTTTCCCTTACTCAAATCAAGTGATTCTTGTTGAAAATGAAAGCTAACAGTCTGAATTATAACTCAACCAAAAATAACAAATTTTGAAAATGTTTAGCTATTTTTTGAAATTGTGCAAATTTATGTGAAAACTGCAGTAAAAACGAGCAGAAAACAGAAATGAAGAAACAAGACAAGAACACCGAGGATTTATCCTTGTTCGGTCAATGTGACCTACTCCAGTCCCAAGGAATACCTTTCCTTGGATTTAACTATCAAATGGATCACCTTACAACAAGAATCAAGCTTGATCCTTGGGTTATGCACCAACCCTACTCAAGACTTGGATGATCATCTTCTAAGCAACACTTAGTTGCAACACCTCTACCACCTATTGATATAGCCTTATAAGAATGGCTAATCAATCTTACAAATGAACCTCAAGAGGCTTGTAGCTCAACAAAAACAACAAGAACACCTTAGCTACAAAGAATGGAACAAGATCAACAACAACAAGAAGATGATAGCTAGACAATTCAACAAATGCTTGTAAGCTTCAAGTGTGTTTCATCTTCTTCACCATTGCCTCTATTTATAGTGTGAATTGAGCCTTGGAGATAAGACTTCTAATGTGTCACCATCTTCATCATCAAGTCCAAATGTCTTCTCATCATTGGTTGGCCTTGTACACTTGGCAAAATAAGACAACATAATTGGTACACCTTGGATACACATTGTTGGCTGAAATTTATCTCCAAAAATGACATGGAATTATCTTGAAAAATGTGAAGATAATATGACCATAACAACTCCATCATCTTCTCAACTCTTTGGCAAGATAATAGGCATGTGGGCATTTGACAAATTCAAAGCAAAAATTCAGCTCCAAGATCATCAAGTAGCCGTTGGCTACACTTGGTATTTTCCAAAAAAAAACTTTGATTTTCCTTTGTGAATTGTTGATAATAAAAGAAAGGATAATACCACCAAAATATTCTCAACTTCAAGCACAAGAATATGACATGTGAGAGCTCCATTTGACTAACAAAATCTGCCAAGAAAAGCCTAGTAGCCATTGGCTACTTCTTTGAATTTTCCAAGTTGGCAATTTTTGCCAACTAGCTCCTTTTTGATTGGTCCACTTGTCTCCAACTCATAAAATGAATTACACATCATATCCAACTGCATATGAACGTTTTTCAACATATATATGTGTAACAACTCATATTTTTGAAGAAGAAATTAATAGACAATAATTGACAAGATTATGTCAACGTGTCACACCGAAATTCCCAATATTCTTCTTATATGTTGACATCATTTTCACACCTTTAACACCTTGAAAAACTCTCAATAATGATTATAAATATGTTTCCATAACATATATAAGAGGGTCTTCAAGATAAAAATAGAATGTGACATCTCAAATCCTCACATATCCAGCTATAGTCAATAATATCATCATGCGAGAGAATAAAATAAAGAATCACCATATTATCTTCAAATTAATAATAAATCAGCTCCAAAATGAAGATAATAATATGCTCAAGAGATTCCTTGAGTGAAAATACCAAAAATACCCTCAGGGGTGAAATGACCAAAATGCCCCTGGTGATAGAAAACTCCAGAAATGACCCCGATGGTCAAAAATAATCATGATATCACCTTTGTCAAGATAAATAGTATAAGAATACACCCTTGAGATATTCACCATGTGATGTTCCTACAAAACTCAAAATACCAATTTTGTCCTTTTTGGTAAGTTGTAGAAACTTCCAAAGCACGTTAGTCACAAGACATTTATAATCACCAAAAACACATAATAATCACATAATAAACATGCATAAATCATATAAAAATGAAAACAATCATTCTAACACTTTTTAGAAAACTATTTCTAAAAACCCTAGACATCGATCGATCGAAGTGCCTCGGCTTCAGAGATCGATGTCTCACAGTAAGGTTCAGGTTTTGTCTCTGACCTACATCGATCGATCAAAGTGAGGGTTCAATGTACATCGATCGATCGATGTGTCTCAGGTTTAAAGATCGATGTCTCACCGTAAGGTCTTGAACTTTCACCGTCTTACATGGATCGATCGATGTGAGAGATCTGTGTACATAGATCGATCGATGTATAACAACCTGAGAGATCGATGTCAACTTTTTCAACTTTTTCAACTTTTAATCACATATAACATCATGTGTGATATTTTTATGCACTCAACACTTAAAATCATGTCTTTGAAAATTATTCAAACATATTTCTCACCATTCTCCCCCTTTTGGATGTTTTTCAAAATAACCTAACATGATTTTAATGTCACAACCTTACCAATTGTTTTCAAACATTGTCATGATTTTAATTTCACAACCTTACCAATTGTTTTCAAACTTTGTTTTTAACAAACTTTTTAATAGTATGCTCCCCCTTAACTTATACTCTCCCCCTTAACCTGTACTCAACTTATACCAATTGAAACTTAGCATATGACTTACCAACTAAAATCATGTTCTTAGTCTATCTCCCCCTTTATTTTGTAAATCATGCAAAAGATAGAACTATAAAATGGTGTCGTAAGTCATCATACCTAACTTGGCTCGTAAGTTTTCAAAAGTAGCTTGATTAAGGGGTGTGGTAAAGATATCAGCTATTTGGTGATCAGTTCTTATATGGTTTATAACTATATCCTCATTTTGAACATGATCTCGAAGGAAGTGGTATCGCACCTCAATGTGTTTGGCCTTAGAATGAAGCACCGGATTCCGTGAAAGATTGATCGCACTTGTGCTATCGCAGAAAATTGGAATCTTATTCATTTTAATGCCAAAATCACTAAGCTGCTGTGTAAGCCAAAGTATTTGGGTAGTACATAAGCTTAAAGCAATATACTCGGCTTCAGTGGTAGAAAGAGCTAAACTAGCTTGCTTTTTAGAAAACCAAGAGATCAAGTTGGTTCCTATGAATTGACAAGTACCGCTAGTGGATTTTCTCTCTAATTTGCAACCACCATAATCAGCATCACTATATGCGTGTAATTCCAGTTTCTATCATACCACAGTCCTAAATGAGGTGTTTGTTTAAGATATCTAAAGATGTTTTTCACCGCATTGTAATGTGATACCTTGGGACAAGATTGAAACCTAGCACACATACACACACTAAACATGATGTCAGGTCTTGATGCAGTTAAGTATAATAGTGATCCAATCATCGACCTATAGAGTGTGCCATCAAAAGGTTTACCATTTTCATCCTTATCAAGTTTGGTGCTAATACTCATGGGGGTAGTTGTAGGTTTCAACTCTTCAAAGCCAAAATTCTTAAACATATCATTGACATACTTAAGTTGGCTAATGTGAATTCCTTGAGGGGTTTGTTTGATTTGAAGCCCTAAGAAGTAGTTCAATTCTCCTACCATTGACTTTTCAAATTCTGACTTCATACACTCTTCGAAGTCTTTTACTAAGGTAGGGTTAATTGAACCAAAGAGAATATCGTCTACATATATTTGAAATATTAACAAGTCATTATCTTTTCTTCTTAGAAATAATGTGTTGTCCATGGTCCCCCTTTGATAATTATTTGCAATAAGAAAGTTTGCAAATCTATCATACCAAGCTCTTGGAGCTTGTTTCAAACCATATAGAGCTTTCTTAAGCTTGTAAACATGGTTAGGATTCTTTGGATCTTCGAATCCAGGGGGTTGTTTGACAAACACCTCTTCTTGGATGTATCCATTCAAAAATGCTCTCTTGACATCTATTTGGAAGAGCTTAATATTGCTTAGATTGGCACAAGTAACAATCTAATTGCTTCTAGTCATGCAACAGGTGCAAAGGTTTCTTGATAATCTATTCCTTCTTGTTGATTATAACCTTGTGCGACTAGTCTAGCCATATTTCTTGTATTTTTTCCTTGTTCATCCATTTTATTCCTAAACACCCATTTCGTTCCTATTATAGAATTTTTTTTGGGTTTAGGTACAAGAAGGGGGGGTTGAATAGTTGGTGCGGAAAGTGTGGTTTTTGAAATTTGTTTAAAACCAAACAACTCAACTTCTGAAAACAGATTATGTTTCCAGGACCAGTTTTAAAACGTTTTTAAAACTAGGTTTTAGGTCTTCAAAAATTCTGAAATTTTGAGAGAACTTACCCTCAGATGTTATGAGTGTCTCCAAAAAATTTCAGATTTAAATTCAACCTTTAACCCTTTCAAAAATCGTTGGTGGTCAGATTGCGCGAATCTGCCAGAAACGGTATACTGTTTTGAAAAATTTATTCCTATTTGATCTTAACTCCAATTGCTCTGAAATTTTAACCACCAACCCCTTATGTGTTTTATTTAAATGGGTTGAAACAGTTTTGAAAATTATTTTGGAAAGTTAGTCAAATACACTCAAAGTCTCAACATTTGCAAGCCTAAAAGTCAGACTGCACTAGTCTCAGAACTTTGGATGTTTGAGTGACTTATACTTATCCAAAAGGGTTGAAACGTGTGCCAAATTAACCCTAAGACGTGTGGCTATGTTTCTGAAAATTTTCATGATTTTTTGAAAATTGTTTACTATTTTTACGAATGCGAACAAAAAGAGTAAACAGTGCAGAAACAGAATATAAATGCTGAAAGTAAATGACACCGAGAATTTTATACTGGTTAGGTTATAAACAACCTACTCCAGTCTTCGAGGAACACCTTCCTCGGTTCGTACTAGTCACACACACACAATACACCTTACCACAGGGTTGATGGAGTTACACACCAACTCCAACCCTTTACAAACCTTGTATGTTCAATACAATACACACGAACACCACCACCTTGCACGATTGAAGATTGATCACACCTTGATCAATCTTTTACAAAGATAAGAGAGTATGTGGTGGTCTATTACAAGCCTATTCAAGAATGAGAATATAAGTACAATAGGCTTTCAAGAAAGAAGAAAGAAAGAGAGTGTAGAAGAAGAGAAGGTAGGCGTTTTGATAACTTGAAAATGCAATGCTTGTTCTTGTCTTTTGTTTGCTCGTCTTCTTTCCTTTTAAGCAAGAGTGGCCATCCCCCTCTAGTGCTCTCTCCTCTTGAAAATATATTCTAAGTCCTTGGGAGAGTGTATAGCATCATTGTGACATGATCTTGCTTACTTGGCACCTTCTCATTGGATGATCACTTAACCTTTGCTTACTTGGCACTTCATGATTGGTTGAATGTTGTCATCATTTGATGACTTGGAAAATCTGAATATTTTGTAGGATCTGCAAGGCACCACTAGAAGGGGGGGTTGAATAGATGGTGCGGAAAGTGTGCTTTTTTTTAAAATTTCTTTAAACTTGAACAATTCAAGTTCTGAAAACAGATTCTGTTTTCAGGACCTGTTTTAAAACGTTTTTAAAACCAGGTTAGAGGTCTCCAAAAATTATGAAATTTTGAGAGAACTTAGCGTCAGATGTTATGAGGGTCCCCTAAAAATTTCAAATCAAAATTCAACCTTTAACCCCTTCAAAAACCGTTGGCACTCAGATTGTGCAAATCTGCCAGAAACGGTAGATGGTTTTGAAAAATTAATTCCTATTTGTGTGAATGTCCAAATGCTCTGAAAATTTGACCAATAACTCCTCACACACTATATTTAAATAGGTTGAAACAGTTTTTGAAAATTCTTTTGGGAAGTAGGTCAAACACAACCAAAGTCTCAACCTTTGCAAGTCTGAAAATCAGACTGCACTAGTCTCAGATCTTTGGATGTTTGACTGACCTATACTTGTCCAAAAGGGTTGAAACTTGTGCCAAATTAACCCTAGAACGTTTATGTATGTTTCTGGAAATTTTTATAATTTTTGGAAATCGTTTACTATTTTTCCGAACGTGAACAAAATGGATAAACAGTGCAGAAACTGAAAAGTAAATGCTGAAAGTAAATTGCACCAAGAATTTTATACTGGTTCGGTTATAAACAACCTACTCCAGTCTTCAAGGAACACCTTCCTTGGTTCACACTAATCACACACACGCAGTACACCTTACCGCAGGGTTGATAGAGTTACACCTAACTCCAACCCTTTACAAACCTTGTATGTCGAGTACAATTCACACGAACACCACCACCTCGCTAGGATGAAGATTGATCACACCTTGATCAATCTTGTACAAAGATGAATGAATGGTGGTTTCTCTGAAGCCTATTCAAGAATGAAAGAAGTAAAATACAATAGGCTTTTTACAAGAGAAGAAAGAAAGAAGATGTAGGAGAAAAGAGGCTTGGCACTTTGATCACTTTAGAATGCAAATCTTGGTGTTGTATTTGTTTGTTCTCCTCTTCTCCTTATAGCATGTACAGCCGTCCAGCCCTATGCCTCTCCCCCTCTTGAAAATTTCCTTTTAAGTGCTTGAGAGAGTGTAAGACATCATAGTGACAATGCTTTGCTTACTTGGCATCACTTCATTGGACCATCATTTAGTCATTGCTTACTTGGCACCTCTTGATTGGCTTAATGTTGTCATCATTTGATGACATGGAAAATCTGAAATAATCACTTTAAACATGTGCCAATATCAATCATAAAATCATACCATAATTCACAAATTCTATCATAATGTGCAAGACACAAAATATTCTTCCTTCCATCCTCAAAAAATCGGCCAGCACCTTTTTTTCCAATGCTGAAATTTTCAGCATTTACAACATGGGATAAATTCAGATTATTTGCCATTTTCCTTTGAATTTTTGTCATAAAAATAAATCAATTATATAAGGTAAGTCTTGCTACCAAATGAAGAATGAACTTGGACACAAAGAGGGGTAGATTTTCGGCCAGCACACCTTCACACATGCTGAAAAATTTCAGCATGTGTGATATGTAAAATATCACACTTAATTACCTTACATAATATTCAAATCATTTCCATACTCCTTTAATTAATCCTTTAATGAAAAATTGACAAAATATCTTGCTTAACCATGAAGAATTCGGCCATGGTATGTGTAACATGCTGAAATTTTCAGCATGTGACATAAGAGAGGTATATGTTGAATACTTACCTTTTGTAGCTTCTCTCTTTGATTTCTCAACATTGTATGATTGATCCTTGACCAATCAACATGCCAAAAAGGCTCCACATATGCTCCATCTCAGCTGTAGTGACGTTTAAATGTGTATATACATGTGCTGAAATTTATTTTTGCTAACTTTGTAAAATAGTGCACATTTAATAATACACACATGTAATATTCCAATAAGCCCTTAATTTAATTTTCTAGAACACTTTAAGATCTATATTATATGTAAAAAGTGTCTAGATACGCGTCACATCATGGTCAAGAAAAACATTCCATGTTAAGTGCGTAGAAAACCGAATTTTCGATATTTATCGATTACCCGATTTTTCTTTAATTTAAATTCCAACTTTTGCACATGATATATATATTATGTTATACATAATATATATAATGTATACTTTAAATTTCAGCTCTTGGCTGATTAAAAAATGGTACCATAAACATGTGACAAAAATAAAATTGGAATCTTCACATTTTGGCCTAAATGTGGGGTGATTTGTGTGTGCCAACATGGAAAGTATTTTTGGCTAATCACACCATGTGTAGCACGAAATTTTCATCAATTTTTGATGTATATGGGCTGGCCATTTAATTATGGCAAGTACGTGACACGTTGGCGAAGTTTCGGTATTCGCCCGATACGACAAATTTCGGTTTAGAACCTTTTATCGTGTCGTATTTAATTTGTCATCACCATATCTTATATCATATGATATAAGATCTGAATATACTCATAAATATGAGTTAAGTATAGTGGTGTGATGTTAACGTACGTACGTAAGATATATAACGTGTCGGTAGTACGTTGGAATATATGTGTATGTGCCTTTTATAAAAAATCTGAAAATATAGTATATATATGTGTAAAAGGCGTGTGGAATGAATGTGGGGAGGAGAAGAAGACTTTCCTTCCATAGCCATGTTGCCTTTGTGCCTTTTCCAAATGCATCTTCCTTTAATGAACTACTTAGTTTATTAAACTAAGTACTTCACTTAATGAACTACTTTAGTTCATTAATTGTGGCACCTGAAAATAGTATAAACTCAACAAATGTTCGCCATATGATGTAAGCTTTAATGCTTCATGGCTCGTTAGTACGGCAACATAATATATAAGCTAAATAAGGCAAGTTATCATGCATACATGTACACTTGTGTATATATATATATACTCAACGTTTATATATATATATATATATATATTCAAATTTCTTATTTTGAAATCACTCAAACCCTCTTATTTCTACAATCTCCCCCTTTTGATGATTTTCAAAATAACTAGTGTACATGATTTAAGTGTTATCTCATTTCGAATTTCAAATCCGGCTCCCCCTTGATTCATGCAATTAGGATCAATCAGTGATCTCTCTCTCCCTTAAATCTCTCTCCCCCTTAAATCATGCTTCTCTCTCCCCCTTTATTTTGGAAAGTTAATCAAAAGATTCCTGTCAAAAAGGAAAGTAAATCAAATAATATCGCATTAAATCACATCAACAGGAATCATGCCTAATTTAGAACGAAGAGATTCAAATGTGGCTTGATTTAAGGCCTTTGTAAATATATCCGCTACTTGTGATTCTGTGCGTACGTGATCTATGACAATATTTCCGTTGTTAACGTGATCACGAAGAAAATGATAGCGAACTTCTATATGCTTAGCCTTAGAGTGTAATACGGGGTTCTTAGAGAAATTTATTGCACTCATACTATCACAATATATAGGAATTTTATTTACGGTAATTCCAAAGTCTGAAAGTTGTTGTTTTATCCACAACAACTGTGTGCAACAAAGGCTAAGAGCCATATACTCAGCCTCAGTAGTGGACAAAGCAACACTTGCTTGCTTTTTGGAAAACCATGAAATAAGGGAATTTCCTATAAATTGACAAGTTCCGCTCGTGCTTTTTCTATCTATCTTGCAGCCACCATAATCTGCATCAGTGTAAGCATGTAAGTCGAATGTAGAGTCCTTATCATACCAAATACCTAAGGTGGGCGTGTGCTTAATATAGCGGAATATTCTTTTTACCGCATTTAAGTGTGACACCTTAGGTTGACTTTGAAAACGAGCACACATGCATACGCTAAACATAATGTCAGGCCTACTAGCAGTTAAATATAGTAAAGAACCTATCATAGATCGATATAATCCATTATCAACGTCTTTACCATGTTCGTCTTTGTCTAATTTAGTAGTAACACTCATAGGCGTGGGGTATGGTTTCAAATTTTCAAAATTGAACTTCTTGATCATGTCATTTACGTACTTAGCTTGGCTTATATGAATTCCTTTACTCGTTTGCTTAATCTGCAAGCCAAGAAAATAATTAAGTTCACCAACCATAGACATTTCAAATTCAGCTTTCATACAATTTTCAAAATCTTTAACAAGTCTATGTGAGGTAGAACCGAAAATAATGTCATCTACGTAAATTTGAATAATAAGTAAATCTGATTTTTCTTGTTTCAAAAATAGTGTACTATCTATAGTACCACGTTTAAAATTATTTTCTAAAAGAAAAGTGGCAAAACGATCATACCATGCTCTCGGCGCTTGCTTTAGGCCATATAGTGCCTTCTTTAGTTTGTACACGTGATCTGGATGTTTCAAATCTTCAAAACCGGGTGGTTGCTTCACGTATACTTCTTCTTGTATAAATCCGTTTAGAATAGCACTTTTGACGTCCATTTGATATAATTTAAAATCTTTCAAGCAAGCAATAGCAAGTAAGAGTCGTATAGCTTCTAAACGTGCTACGGGTGCAAATGTTTCATCGTAGTCTATTCCTTCTTCTTGATTATATCCTTGAGCTACGAGTCTTGCTTTATTTCTAACGACCTTTCCTTCTTCATTCATTTTGTTCCTAAATACCCACTTTGTGCCTATTATTGTCTTATCTTGTGGTCGTGGCACTAAATCCCATACATCATTTCTAACGAATTGATTAAGTTCGTCATGCATAGCATCAATCCAAGATGAATCACTCAAAGCATCATGCACATTTTTGGGCTCAATTTCAGAAATCATAGCATGAAATTCATTTATTTCATCCGAAGTGATTCTTCTACGTGGTCGCACACCGTGAGTAATGTCGCCTATGATGAGATCTTGTGGGTGATCTCTATGCCATCTTGGTTGATTATTTTCTAAGTTATCATGCATTTCTATATGATCATGCATTTCTAGTGTCTCATTCATCTCATGCATATCAAAAGAATCATTATCTTCATCCAAAACGGGTTTCAATTCAAAATCATCGTCATATTCCTTATCTTTATCAATCTCTCCAAATTCATTGAATTTAACATGAATAGATTCTATGATTTGTCTAGTGAGAGGATCATAACATCTATATGCTTTTGAATTTATGGAATACCCAACAAAAATGCACTCAATTGATTTGGATTCAAATTTATCTAAATTATCTTTTGTATTCAAGACAAAGCATTTGCATCCAAACACACGAAAATAATCTATCTTAGGCATGCGATCATTCAAAATTTCGTAAGGCGTCTTGTTTATTTTCTTTCTTATAGATAGGCGATTTACAATATAGCATGCACAATTTACGGCTTCCGCCCACAGAAATCTAGGCAATTTATTTTCACAAAGCATGGTTCTAGCGATTTCTTGTAGTGTGCGATTCTTTCTTTCTACTACTCCATTTAATTGTGGAGTTCTAGGTGGCGAAAACTCATGTTTAATTCCTTTTTCTTCACAAAACGAAATCATCTCTTTATTTTTAAATTCACCGCCTCTATCGCTTCTTATTCTTTTCACATTTACGCCGTATTGATTTTCAAGTTGTTTAATTAATTTAGCGATTTCTACGGCGCTATCATCTTTATGTGCAAGAAATAAAGTCCAAGTATAACGAGAAAAGTCATCAACAATTACGCATGCATAGTGACGCCCACCAAGGCTTGTAGTGCGACTAGGACCAAACAAATCGATATGCAATAGTTCTAGTATTCTAGTCGTGCTTATCTCATTTTTAGGCTTAAGTGACTCACGTGTTTGTTTGCCTTTTATGCAAGATTCACACAACTGAAAGTTGTCTAAATCGAGCGTAGGCAATCCCCGTACTAGGTTCTTTCGTTGCAATTTTTCTAGTGTAGAAATACCTATGTGTCCTAAATGTCTATGCCACAAATTCACATTGGGTTCATTTGACATAAAACATTTAACTTTAGCGTCTACTACATCATCCATAGATAGCGTAAAGATATTTCCTTCTCGTTTTCCTTTTAAAACGGTTTCTCCATTTTTATTTATTATATTGCAATAAGGGTGAGTAAAACAAACATTGAAGCCATTGTCAACAAATTGAGAAATACTAAGAAGATTGTAAGATAAGTTGCTTACCAAAAATACGTTGGAGATTTGAAGTGTATTCGGATTGCCAATCGTACCTTTTCCAATGATCTTCCCTTCATTGTTGTCTCCAAAGGTCACGGATCCGCCTTTTGTGACCTTCTTTAATTTGGAGAACAGACTCGGGTCACCCGTCATGTGCCTCGAGCAACCACTGTCAAGGAACCACTTTATTGATGTGTCTTTTGATGAGTGGTCTCCCTGCAATGTGAAAAGGTGATTTAGGTACCCTTTTAATTTTGGGTCCTTTCGAGTTAGTTAATCACCTTTTGATAAAGGTACCTTTCGGTACCCATACTTGGGTGATCCTTCTCGGTCTATCAAATGGCAAGAATGAAGGTGCGATATAATATACATGTGGTGCATGTACTTTGGGTCTTTGCCCAAGGACTCCTCTATACTCATTGAATGAAGGACGCTTTTGATATGTCCTTGTGTGCGTGTGCGTAGTGCGTGGATGATATGTATTTCGTGTATGCATTGTTCTTTTCTTCTCATATCTATATGGTACAACGTTATATTTCACATGATATGAGGGAGTGGGGCGTGTGGAAGGGGGCGCTTTTTGCGTCATCTTAGACGCCACTTGATGCTTAGGGGTGTCTACTTTCTTAGACACAACAAACTTGGTTGGTTTGGTTGATACTTCGTTAGTATCAACGTATCCCAATCCAGTTTTGTCACTGTCATGCTTTTGCGATAATATGATGCGATGCAGCATGTTTGACCCTGTATCGAATTGTTTCATCATTTTCTCTAAGTCTGTATTCCTTGATTTCAAATTTGAAATCTTGGATTTCATTTCATTATTTTGAGAAGTCAATGATGAGATCTCGGTTTTTAATGCAGTGATGACACACGAAGACTCTTTCTTTGAATCGCTTAATTGAGCGACAAGATTCTCGTTAGAAGATTCTAACAGTTTCTTGTCTTCAATTAAACGTTTCTTTTCTTTTGCGAGAGTCTTAGTAAATTTATGTAATTCAAGATACTGACTAAAAAGATCATCATAAGAAGGTTCAGAGTCAGAGTCAGAATCGGATGATACCTCATTAGACGCATTTGAAGCGAAGCAAACTTGAGCGGTCTCCTCTTCGGTCTCAGTTTCAGAGTCTGATGAGTCACTCCATGTGGAGGCCTTTAGTGCACGTTTCCTTTGTTTAGGATCTGAGACGGGTCTATTTTTGTTCCGCTCCTTGTCAGGGTACTTATTAGTTTGCTTTTCTTTGTTAGGGCAGTCATATGATAAGTGTCCAAGTTTGCCACATTCATAACATTTAATGTCCTTATCATTTGACTTGTTTTTGTTTCTCTTAGATGTAGTCCCATTGTTTTTATTTCTAAATGATTTTCTCATGAATCTTCTTAGTCCTTTAGCCAATAGAATTAAGTCATCATTATCCGATTCGGAATCACTGTCATCTACGTGATCGGAGGGAGGGGAGACATATTCATTTGATTTAAAAGCAATTGCCTTACCTTGTTTGGTTGATTCCGATTTCCGAATAATAAGTTTGTTTTCATAAACTTTGAGTGAACCAATGAGTTCTTCCATTTTTATTGATTTAGTCTCCTTGCTTTCTTCATAGCAGTCACTTTAGGATCCCATTCCGAAGGAAGGCTCCGTAGGACTTTCTTTACCTTTTCCTGCGTAGTAAAAGCCTTATCAAGAGACTCAAGAGAGTTATAGATGTTAGTCAAACGAAGATCCATATCTACAATTGACTCATTAGGCAACAACTTAAAAGACGCAAGAGTAGACATGAGCATATTAATTTTAGACTCTTTTACTTGACTTGTGCCTTCGTGTTTCATTTCTAAGATTCTCCACATTTCTTGTGCACTCGAACAATTCGACACATAACTAGACTCACTCTTACTTAAACCATTTAAGAGTAACTGCATGGCCTTAGCATTCATACTCAGTTTCTTTTTATCTTCACTAGTATATTCTTGTCTAGTTTTAATAACTTCTAAAGTAACTCCGTCTACAGTGGATACATTAGATGGGACATATGAACCATCTTCAATTATTGACCAAAGATCTATATCTATAGCCATAAGAAAAAGTTTCATCCTAAGTTTCCATTGAATAAAAGACTCACCGTCAAAAAGTGGAGGCCTTTGGCTCGACATACCTTCTTGTTCGGTTTTGAAATTTGTGGATGCCATCTCACTGAATCGTTGGATTCCTTGTAGTGAGTATTCCTGCGCTCTGATACCACTTGTAGGATCTGCAAGGCACCACTAGAAGGAGGGGGTTGAATATATGGTGCGGAAAGTGTGCTTTTTTTTAAAATTTCTTTAAACTTGAACAATTCAAGTTCTGAAAACAGATTCTGTTTTCAGGACCTGTTTTAAAACGTTTTTAAAACCAGGTTAGAGGTCTCCAAAAATTATGAAATTTTGAGAGAACTTAGCCTCAGATATTATGAGGGTCCCCTAAAAATTTCAAATCAAAATTCAACCTTTAACCCCTTCAAAAACCGTTGGCACTCAGATTGTGCAAATCTGCCAGAAACGGTAGATGGTTTTGAAAAATTAATTCCTATTTGTGTGAATGTCCAAATGCTCTGAAAATTTGACCAATAACTCCTCACACACTATATTTAAATAGGTTGAAACAGTTTTTGAAAATTCTTTTGGGAAGTAGGTCAAACACAACCAAAGTCTCAACCTTTGCAAGTCTGAAAATCAGACTGCACTAGTCTCAGATCTTTGGATGTTTGACTGACCTATACTTGTCCAAAAGGGTTGACACTTGTGCCAAATTAACCCTAGAACGTTTATGTATGTTTCTGGAAATTTTTATAATTTTTGGAAATCGTTTACTATTTTTCCGAACGTGAACAAAATGGATAAACAGTGCAGAAACTGAAAAGTAAATGCTGAAAGTAAATTGCACCAAGAATTTTATACTGGTTCGGTTATAAACAACCTACTCCAGTCTTCAAGGAACACCTTCCTTGGTTCACACTAATCACACACATGCAGTACACCTTACCGCAGGGTTGATAGAGTTACACCTAACTCCAACCCTTTACAAACCTTGTATGTCGAGTACAATTCACACGAACACCACCACCTCGCTAGGATGAAGATTGATCACACCTTGATCAATCTTGTACAAAGATGAATGAATGGTGGTTTCTATGAAGCCTATTCAAGAATGAAAGAAGTAAAATACAATAGGCTTTTTACAAGAGAAGAAAGAAAGAAGATGTAGGAGAAAAGAGGCTTGGCACTTTGATCACTTTAGAATGCAAATCTTGGTGTTGTATTTGTTTGTTCTCCTCTTCTCCTTATAGCATGTACAGCCGTCCACCCCTATGCCTCTCCCCCTCTTGAAAATTTCCTTTTAAGTGCTTGAGAGAGTGTAAGACATCATAGTGACAATGCTTTGCTTACTTGGCATCACTTCATTGGACCATCATTTAGTCATTGCTTACTTGGCACCTCTTGATTGGCTTAATGTTGTCATCATTTGATGACATGGAAAATCTGAAATAATCACTTTAAACATGTGCCAATATCAATCATAAAATCATACCATAATTCACAAATTCTATCATAATGTGCAAGACACAAAATATTCTTCCTTCCATCCTCAAAAAATCGGCCAGCACCTTGTTTTCCAATGCTGAAATTTTCAGCATTTACAACATGGGATAAATTCAGATTATTTGCCATTTTCCTTTGAATTTTTGTCATAAAAATAAATCAATTATATAAGGTAAGTCTTGCTACCAAATGAAGAATGAACTTGGACACAAAGAGGGGTAGATTTTCGGCCAGCACACCTTCACACATGCTGAAAAATTTCAGCATGTGTGATATGTAAAATATCACACTTAATTACCTTACATAATATTCAAATCATTTCCATACTCCTTTAATTAATCCTTTAATGAAAAGTTGACAAAATATCTTGCTTAACCATGAAGAATTCGGCCATGGTATGTGTAACATGCTGAAATTTTCAGCATGTGACATAAGAGAGGTATATGTTGAATACTTACCTTTTGTAGCTTCTCTCTTTGATTTCTCAACATTGTATGATTGATCCTTGACCAATCAACATGCCAAAAAGGCTCCACATATGCTCCATCTCAGCTGTAGTGACGTTTAAATGTGTATATACATGTGCTGAAATTTATTTTTGCTAACTTTGTAAAATAGTGCACATTTAATAATACACACATGTAATATTCCAATCAGCCCTTAATTTAATTTTCTAGAACACTTTAAGATGTATATTATATGTAAAAAGTGTCTAGATACGCGTCACATCATGGTCAAGAAAAACGTTCCATGTTAAGTGCATAGAAAACCGAATTTTCGATATTTATCGATTACCCGATTTTTCTTTAATTTAAATTCCAACTTTTGCACATGATATATATATTATGTTATACATAATATACATAATGTATACTTTAAATTTCAGCTCTTGGCTGATTAAAAAATGGTACCATAAACATGTGACAAAAATAAAATTGGAATCTTCACATTTTGGCCTAAATGTGGGGTGATTTGTGTGTGCCAACATGGAAAGTATTTTTGGCTAATCACACCATGTGTAGCACGAAATTTTCATCAATTTTTGATGTATATGGGCTGGCCATTTAATTATGGCAAGTACGTGACACGTTGGCAAAGTTTCGGTATTCGCCCGATACGACAAATTTCGGTTTAGAACCTTTTATCGTGTCGTATTTAATTTGTCATCACCATATCTTATATCATATGATATAAGATCTGAATATACTCATAAATATGAGTTAAGTATAGTGGTGTGACGTTAACGTACGTACGTAAGATATATAACGTGTCGGTAGTACGTTGGAATACATGTGTATGTGTCTTTTATAAAAAATCTGAAAATATAGTATATATATGTGTAAAAGGCGTGTGGAATGAATGTGGGGAGGAGAAGAAGACTTTCCTTCCATAGCCATGTTGCCTTTGTGCCTTTTCCAAATGCATCTTCCTTTAATGAACTACTTAGTTTATTAAACTAAGTACTTCACTTAATGAACTACTTTAGTTCATTAATTGTGGCACCTGAAAATAGTATAAACTCAACAAATGTTCGCCATATGATGTAAGCTTTAATGCTTCATGGCTCGTTAGTACGGCAACATAATATATAAGCTAAATAAGGCAAGTTATCATGCATACATGTACACTTGTGTATATATATATATACTCAACGCTTATATATATATATATATACATATATATATATATATATATATATATATTCAAATTTCTTATTTTGAAATCACTCAAACCCTCTTATTTCTACATATTTCACTAAAAGCATGTGCCAAAATCAACATAAATTAGTTGCCATAACATCCAAGATTACCACATAAATTAAGCAAGATAATATTTCTCCAAAAAAGTGGAAAAAATTGGCTATTAAGACTAGTTAACATGCTGAAATTTCAGCATGTGTTACTTAGTAAGATAATTCAAATAACTTCCAAATTTTCACTGATTTTTCTTTTAAAATAAATCACCAATTAGTATCAAATATTCTTATCATATTGGAAATGAATTTTGGACACCAAAAAAGGCCAGAAAACGTTCAAGATACATTCCACACATGCTGAAAAATTTCAGCATGTGTGATATTCAAGATATCACAATTTATGGATTTGTATTTCATTCAAATTTCTTCTATTTCTTCTTCCAATTATCCACATAATTCAAGACACAAAATTATATGCTCATTAATCTCCAAAAATCGGCCAGCTATGATTCTACATGCTGAAATTTTCAGCATGTGTTTCAAATGAGACAAAGTTTGAAACCTTACCATTTGTAGCTTCTTTCTTTAAATCACCAACATTGTATGATTGATTCTTGACCAATCAATATGCCAACAAGTCTCCACATATGCTCCATCTCAGCTGTAGGTGGCGTGTATACATGTATATGCATGTGCTGAATTTTATTTTTGCTAACTTTGTAAAATAGTGCACATACACACATGTTATATTCCAATCAGCCCTTAATTTAATTTTCTAGAACGCTTTAAGATGTATAACATATGTAAAAAGTGTCTATATACATGTCGTATGATGTGCAAAAATGTTCCATGTGTTGTGTATGCAGAAAACCGAATTTTCGATATTTATCGATTACCCAATTTTTCTCTAATTAAATTCCAATTTTTGCACATGTTATATATATTATGTTACACATAATATATATAATATAAACTTTAATTCTCAGCACTTGTCTGGTCTAAAGTGGCGCCTAGACATGTGACAAAATTGAAATTGGAATCTCCACAATTTGGCCTTAATGTGGGGTGATTTGTGTGTGCCAACATGGAATAATTTTATGGATGAAAATATCATCATAGCCACGAAATTAATGATGATTTTTGAGGTGTAGGGGCTGGCCATCTATTTATGGCAAGTACGTGACACGCTGGCGAAGTTTCGGTATTCGCCCGATACGATAATTTTTGGTTTAGAACCTTTTAACGTGTCGTATTTAATTTGTCATCACCATGACTTATATCATATGATATAAGACCTGAATATACTGATAAATATGAGTTAAGTATAGTGGTGTGACGTTAACGTACATACGTAAAATATATAACGTGTCGGTAGTACGTTGGAATACATGTGTATGTGCCTTTTTCAAAAAATCTGAAAATATATGTATTTATATATATATATATATATATATATATATATATATATATATATGCCGTTTAGATTTAATGTGGAGAGGAGGAGAAGACTTTCCTTTCTTGGTCTTGCTGCCTTTGTGCCTTGTTCAAATGTAGCTTCCTTTAATGAACTACTTAGTTTAATTAACTAAGTACTTCACTTAATGAACTAGTTTAGTTCATTAATGGTGGCACCTGAAAGTAGCATAAACACAAAAAATGTTTGCCATATGATGTAAGCTTTAACGCTTCATGGCTCGTTAGTACGGCAACATTATATATGAACTAAATAAGGCAAGTAATAAGCAATATATCATGCACACATTTGTACACGTTTATATCATGCACATGTTTTATGTCATGCTCATTTAAATCACATATTTTGAAATCACTCAAACCCCTTTTTCTCTACAATCTCCCCCTTTTGATTATTTTTAAAATAACTTATGCACATGATTTAAATCCTATCGCTCCCCCTCCAATCATGCATAAATTCAAAATTTGAAATTTAAATTTCGAATCCGCTCCCCCTTGATTTATGCAATCAATATTAATTAGTATCTCTCTCTCCCCCTTAAATCATGCTTTCTCACCCCCTTTATTTTGGAAAATAAATCAAAAGATGCCTGTAAATAAGGAAAGAGAATCAAATTAAATCAAGTCAAATCATATCAGCTGAAAGCATGCCTAATTTAGAACGAAGAGATTCATATGTGGCTTGATTTAAGGCTTTTGTAAAAATATCTGCTACTTGTGCTTATGTGCGTACGTGATCTATGACAATATCACCATTGTTTACGTGATCACGAAGAAAGTGATAGCGTACTTCTATGTGCTTGGCCTTAGAGTGTAGTACGGGGTTTTTAGACAGATTAATAGCACTCATACTATCACAATATATAGGAATTCTATTTACGGTAATTCCAAAGTCCGAGAGTTGTTGTTTTATCCACAACAACTGTGTGCAGCAAAGACTAAGTGCCATGTACTCAGCCTCAGTAGTGG
Source organism: Eustoma russellianum (assembly GCA_036186865.1). NCBI lineage: Eukaryota > Viridiplantae > Streptophyta > Magnoliopsida > Gentianales > Gentianaceae > Eustoma > Eustoma russellianum. The sequence continues at coordinate 29,468,057 of AP025048.1, forward strand.
ACAAAGCAACGCTTGCTTGCTTTTTGGAAAACCATGAAATGAGTGAGTTTCCTATAAATTGGCAAGTGCCACTCGTGCTCTTCCTATCTATTTTGCAGCCACCGTAATCTGTATCAGTATAAGCATGTAAGTTAAATTCAGAATCTTTATCATACCAAATCCCTAAGGTGGGCGTGTGCTTAATATAACGGAATATTCTTTTTACCGCATTATAGTGAGACACCTTAGGTTGATTCTGAAATCGTGCACACATGCATACACTAAACATGATATCAGGCCTACTAGCAGTTAAATATAGCAGAGAACCAATCATAGACCGATATAGGACATTGTCAAAATCTTTACCATGTTCATCCTTATCCAATTTGGTGGTGACACTCATAGGGGTGGGGGATGGTTTCGAATTTTCAAATTTGAACCTTTTAATCATGTCATTTATGTGTTTAGCTTGACTTATGTGAATGCCTTTAGTCGTTTGCTTAATCTGCAAGCCAAGAAGATAGTTAAGTTCACCAACCATAGACATTTCGAATTCGGATTTCATGCATTTTTCAAAATCTTCAACAAGTTTATGTGAGGTAGAACCAAAAATAATGTAATCAATGTAGATTTGAATAATAAGTAAATCCGAATTATTTTGTTTCAAAATAGTGTACTATCTATAGTACCTCGTTTAAAATTATTTTCTAAAAGGAAAGTAGCAAAACGATCATACCATGCTCTCGGCGCTTGCTTTAGTCCGTATAGTTCCTTCTTTAGTTTGTACACGTGATCGAGATGTTTCAAATCTTCAAAACCGGGTGGTTGCTTCACGTATACCTCTTCTTGTATAAATCCATTTAGGAATGCACTTTTTACATCCATTTGATACAATTTGAAGTCTTTCATGCAAGCAATAGCGAGTAATAGTCGTATAGCTTCTAAACGTACTACGGGTGCAAATGTTTCATCGTAGTCGATTCCTTCTTCTTGATTATAGCCTTGTGCTACAATTCTAGCTTTATTCCTAACGACCTTTCCTTCTTCATTCATTTTATTCCTAAACAACCACTTTGTGCCTATTATGGTCTTATCTTCTGGTCGTGGCACTAAATCTCATACATCATTTCTAACGAATTGATTAAGCTCATCATGCATAGCATCAATCCAAGAAGAATCACTCAAAGCATCATCCACATTTTTTGGTACAATTTCGGAAATCATAGCATGGAATTGATTTATTTCATCCGAAGTAATTCTTCTACGTGGTCGCACATCGTGAGTGATGTCGCCTATGATGAGATCATGTGGGTGATCTCTATGCCATCTTGGTTGATTATTTTCTATGTTATCATGCATTTCTAAGTGATCATGCATTTCTAGTGTGTCATTCATGTCATGCATATCAAATGTACCATCATCTTCATTCAACACGGGTTTCAATTCAAAGTTATCATCATATTCTTTATCTTTATCAATCTCACCAAATTCATTAAACTTCACATGAATAGATTCTATGATTTGTCTAGTGAGAGGATCATAACATCTATATGCCTTTGAATTTATAGAATATCCAACAAAAATGCACTCAATTGATTTGGATTCAAATTTATCTAAATTATCTTTTGTATTCAAAACAAAACATTTACATCCAAACACACGAAAATAGTCAATCTTAGGCATGCAATCATTTAAAATCTCACAAGGCATCTTATTTGTTTTCTTTCTAATAGATAAGCGATTTACTATGTAGCATGCACAATTTACGGCTTCCGCCCACAGAAATCTAGGCAATTTATTTTCGCATAACATAGTTCTAGCGATTTCTTGTAATGTTTGATTCTTTCTTTCTACCACTCCATTTAATTATGGAGTTCTAGGTGGCGAAAACTCATGCTTGATTCCTTTTTCTTCGCAGAATGATATCATATCTTTGTTTTTAAATTCACCTCCTCTATCGCTTCTTATCCTTTTCACATTGACACTGTATTGATTTTCAAGTTGTTTAATTAATTTCGCAATTTCAATGGCACTATCATCCTTATGTGCAAGAAATAAAGTCCAAGTATAACGTCAAAAATAACCAACAATCACGCATGCATAGTGGCGCCCACCAAGGCTTGTAGTGCGACTAGGACCAAACAAATCAACGTGTAGTAGTTCTAAGACTCTAGTCGTGCTTATTTCATTCTTAGGCTTAAGGGACTCACGTGTTTGTTTGCCTTTTATGCAAGATTCACACAACTGAAAGTTGTCTAAATCAAGTGTAGGCAATTCTCGTATTATGTTCTTTTGTTGGAGTTTTTCTAGTGTGGAAATACCAATGTGTCCTAAACGTCTATGCCATAAATTCACATTGGGTTCATTTGACATAAAGCACTTAACTTTAGCGTCTACCACATCATCCATAGAAAGCGTAAAAATGTTACCTTCTCGTTTTCCTTTTAAAACGGTTTCTCCATTTTTATTTATTATATTACAGTAAAGGTGAGTGAAGCACACATCAAAGCCATTGTCAATAAATTGAGAAATGCTAAAAAGATTGTAAGATAAGTTGCTTACCAAATAGACGTTGGAGATTTGAAGAGTGCTTGGATTTCCTATCATACCTTTTCCGATGATCTTGCCTTCGTTGTTGTCTCCAAAGGTCACGGATCCGCCTTTTGTGACCTTCTTTAATTTTGTGAACAAGCTCGGGTCACCCGTCATGTGCCTCAAGCAGCCACTGTCAAGGAACCACTTTATAGTTGTATCTTTCGATGTGTGGGCTCCCTGCAATGTGCAAAGATGATTTAGGTACCCTTTTAACTTTGGGTCCTTTCAAGTTAGTTAATCACCTCTTGGTAAAAGTACCTTTCGGTACCCATACTTGGGTGATCCTTCTCGGTCTAGCAAATGGCAAGAATGCAGATGAAGGTGCGATATAATAGACATGTGGTGAATGCACTTTGGGCCTTTCCCCAAGAACTCCTTTATACTCATTGAATGAAGGACGTTTTTGATATGTCCTTGTGTGTGTGCGTAGTGCGTGGATGATATGAATTTCGTGTATGCATCACTCTTTTCTTTTCATATCTATATGGTACAAAATTGTATTTCACATGATATGAAGAGGAAGTGGGGCGTGATGAGGGAAGAGGCGGTTTTTGCGTCATCTTAGACGCCACTTGAGGCTTTGGGGTGTCTACTTTCTTAGACACAACAAACTTAGTTGGTTTGGTGGATACTTCATTAGTATCAACATATCCCAAACCTGTTTTGTCACTGTCATGCTTTTGAGATAAGACAATACGATGCAGTATGTTAGATCCCGTATCAAACTGTTTCATCATTTTCTCTAGATCTATATTCCTTGATTTCAAATTTGAAATCTCGGATTTCATTTCGTTATTTTGAGTGGTTAATGATGAAATCTCTGTCTTTAATGCAGTGATGATGCATGATGACTCTTTCTTTGAATCGTTTAATTGAGCGACAAGATTCTCGTTAGAAGATTCTAACAGTTTCTTGTCTTCAATTAATCGCTTCTTTTCCTTAGCGAGAGTCTTAGTGAATTTATGCAATTCTAAATACTGACTAAAAAGATCATTATAATAAGGCTCAGAGTCAATCAGAATCAGATGATACCTCATTAGATGCTTTGGACACAAAGCATACTTGTGCAGTCTCTTCTTCGGTTTCAGTCTCGGAATCCGATGTATCACTCCAGGTGGAGGCCTTTAGAGCACGTTTCCTTTGCTTGGGTTCTGAGACGAGTCTATTCTTGATCCGCTCCTTGTCAGGGTATTTATTTGTTTGCTTTTCTTTATTGGGGCAGTCATATGATAAATGTCCAAGTTTGCCACATTCATAACATTTAACGTCTTTATCATTTGACTTGTTCTTATTTTTCTTAGTTGTAGTACCCTTATTTTTGTTTCTAAATGACCTTATCATAAATTTTCTTAAGCCTTTAGCCAATAGAATTAGGTCATCGTTATCCGATTCAGAATCACTATCATCTACGTGATCGGAAGAAGTAGAGACGTATTCATTTGATTTAAAAGCAATAGCTTTACCTTGTTTAGATGATTCCGATTTCCGTATGGTGAGTTTATTTTCGTACACTTTAAGTGATCCAATTAACTCTTCCATCTTTATTGAGTTTGTTTCTTTGCTTTCTTCTATTGCGGTTACCTTAGGGTCCCACTCTGATGGAAGGCTTTGTAAGACTTTCTGTACTTTTTCCTGCATGGTAAAAGCTTTACCAAGCGACTCAAGAGAATTATAGATGTTAGTCAAACAAAGATCCATATCAACAATAGATTCATTAGGCAATAGTTTAAACGACTCAAGTGTGGACTTAAGTATGTTTATCTTTGAGTCTTTTACTTGACTTGTGCCTTCGTGTTTCATTTCTAGTATCCTTCACATTTCTTGTGCACTCGAACAGTTTGAGGCATAACTAGACTCACTTTTACTTAATCCATTCAAGAGCAATTGCATAGCCTTAGCATTCATGCTAAGTTTCTTTTTATCATCACTTGTATATTCTTGTCTAGGTTTGACAACTTCTAGTGTGACTCCGTCTACGATGGATATCTTAGATGGGACAAAAGGACCATCTTCTATAATCGACCAAAGATCAATATCTATAGCCATAAGAAAAAGCTTCATTCTTAGTTTCCATTGAATAAACGACTCACCGTCAAAAAGAGGAGGCATTTGGCTCAACATACCTTCTTGCTCGGTTTTGAGATTTGTGGTTGCCATCTCACTGAATCGTTGGATCCTTTGAAGTGAGTGTTCCTGCGCTCTGATACCACTTGTAGGATCTACAAGGCACCACTAGAAGGGGGGTTGAATAGTTGGTGCGGAAAGTGTGTTTTTTAAAATTTGTTTAAAACCAAACAACTCAACTTCTGAAAACGTTTTTAAAACTAGGTTGTAGGTCTTGACAAATTCTGAAATTTTGATAAAACTTACCCTCAGATGTTATGAGTGCCTTCTAAAAATTTCAGATTTAAATTCAACCTTTAACCATTTCAAAAATTGTTGGTGGTCAGATTGCGCGAATCTGCCAGAAACGGTATACTGTTTTGAAAATTTTATTCCTATTTGATCTCAACTCCAATTGCTCTGAAATTTTAACCAACAACCCCTTATGTGCTTTATTTAAATGGGTTGAAACAGTTTTGAAAAATTCTTTTGGAAAGTTAGTCAAATACACTCAAAGTCTCAACCTTTGCAAGCCTGAAAGTCAGACTGCACTAGTCTCAGAACTTTGGATGTTTGAGTGACTTATACTTATCCAAAAGGGTTGAAACTTGTGCCAAATTAACCCTAAGACGTGTGGCTATGTTTCAGGAAATTTTCGTGATTTTTTGAAAATCGTTTACTATTTTTATGAATGCGAACAAAACGAGTAAACAGTGCAGAAACATAATATAAATGCTGAAAGTAAATGACACCGAGAATTTTATACTGGTTCGGTTATAAACAACCTACTCCAGTCTTCGAGGAACACCTTCCTCGGTTTACACTAGTCACACACACGCAATACACCTTACCACAGGGTTGATGGAGTTACACACCAACTCCAACCCTTTACAAACCTTGTATGTTCAATACAATACACACGAACACCACCACCTTGCATGATTGAAGATTGATCACACCTTGATCAATCTTTTACAAAGATAAAAAATGTGTGGTGGTCTATTACAAGCCTATTCAAGAATGAGAATATAAACACAATAGGCTTTCAAGAAAGAAGAAAGAAAGAGAGTGTAGAAGAAGAGAAGGTAGGCGTTTTGATCGCTTGAAAATGCAATGCTTGTTCTTGTCTTTTGTTTTTGCTCATCTTCTTTCCTTTTAAGCAAGAGTGGCCGTCCCCCTCTAGTGTTTTCCCCTCTTGAAAATTGTCTTCTAAGTCCTTGGGAGAGTGTATAGTATCATTGTGACATGATCTTGCTTACTTGGCACCTTCTCATTGGATGATCACTTAACCTTTGCTTACTTGGCACTTCATGATTGGTTGAATGTTGTCATCATTTGATGACTTGGAAAATCTGAATATTTCACTAAAATCATGTGCCAAAATCAACATAAATTAGTTGCCATAACATCCAAGATTACCACATAAATTAAGCAAGATAATATTTCTCCAAAAAGGTGGAAAAAATCGGCCATTAAGATTAGTTAACATGCTGAAATTTCAGCATGTGTTACTTAGTAAGATAATTCAAATAACTTCCAAATTTTCACTGATTTTTCTTTTAAATTAAATCACCAATTAGTATCAAATATTCTTATCATATTGGAAATGAATTTTGGACACCAAAAAAGGCCAGAAAACGTTCAAGATACATTCCACACATGCTGAAAAATTTCAGCATGTGTGATATTCAAGATATCACAATTTATGGATTTGTATTTCATTCAAATTTCTTCCATTTCTTCTTCCAATTATCCACATAATTCAAGACACAAAATTATATGCTCATTAATCTCCAAAAATCGGCCAGCTATGATTCTACATGCTGAAATTTTTAGCATGTGTTTCAAATGAGACAAAGTTTGAAACCTTACCATTTGTAGCTTCTTTCTTTAAATCACCAAGATTGTATGATTGATTCTTGACCAATCAATATGCCAACAAGGCTCCACATATGCTCCATCTCAGCTGTAGGTGGCGTGTATACATGTATATGCATGTGAAGAATTTTATTTTTGCTAACTTTGTAAAATAGTGCACATACACACATGTTATATTCCAATCAACCCTTAATTTAATTTTCTAGAACACTTTAAGATGTATAATATATGTAAAAAATGTCAAGATACGTGTCGTATAATGTGCCAAAAATGTTCCATGTGTTGTGTACGTAGAAAACTGAATTTTTGATATTTATCGATTACTCGATTTTTCTCTAATTAAATTCCAACTTTTTGCACATGTTATATATATTATGTTACACATAATATATATAATATAAACTTTAATTCTCAGCACTTGGCTGGTCTAAAGTGGCGCCTAGACATGTGACAAAATTGAAATTGGAATCTCCATAATTTGGTCTTAATGTGGGGTGATTTGTGTGTGCCAACATGGAATGATTTTATGGCTGAAAATATCATCATAGCCACGAAATTAATAATGATTTTTGAGTTGTATGGGATGGCCATCTATTTATGGCAAGTACGAGACACGTTGGCGAAGTTTCGGTATTCGCCCGATACGATAATTTTTGGTTTAGAACCTTTTAACGTGTCGTATTTAATTTGTCATCACCATGACTTATATCATATGATATAAGACCTGAATATACTCATAAATATGATTTAAGTATAGTGGTGTGACATTAACGTACGTATGTAAAATATATAACGTGTCGGTAGTACGTTGGAATACATGTGTATGTTTTCAAAAAATCTGAAAATATATGTATTTATATATGTGTGTATATATATATATACGCCGTGTATATTTAATGTGGAGAGGAGGAGAAGAATTTCCTTTCTTGGTCTTGTTGCCTTTGTGTCTTGTTCAAATGTAGCTTCCTTTAATGAACTACTTACTTTAATTAACTAAGTACTTCACTTAATGAACTAGTTTAGTTCATTAATGGTGGCACCTGAAAATAGTATAAACACAACAAATGTTTGTCATATGATGTAAGCTTTAACGCTTCATGGCTCGTTAGTACGGCAACATTATATATGAACTAAATAAGGCAAGTAATAAGCAATATTCATGCACACGTTTGTACACGTTTATATCATGCACACGTTTTATGTCATGCTCATTTAAATCACATATTTTGAAATAACTCAAACCCCTTTTTCTCTACAGCATCTATCCAAGATATATCACCTAAGGCTTCCTTTACATTGTTAGGTTCTAATTGTGAGATTAAGCTATGTCCTTCAAGTTGACTTATACTTCTACGTGTTCTAACCCCAACACTTGGATCCCTAATGATTAGTTCTCTATGATGCCACCAATTCCGAAATTTACTAGGTTCACCCTCATCTTGTTCAAATGTTTCATTAGTGTGAACATTATCATATGTAATTTGATCATTAGTTGTATTATCTTCTAATTGCAAAGTTTCTTCATTTATTTCATCTAAGGGTTCATGCATGTCTTGTTCAGGGGGGAATTGGTTCTAGATGATCAAGTACAAGCTCAAGTACTACATCATCATCAAACATATTTTCAACATTATTCTCAGGTTTATGTTGAGTTATATCACTAACTTCAAAGCATGCATTTTCATTGAATTTTACATATATGGATTCAATTATCTTTCTAGATGCAGGACTATAACACCTATATGCTCTTTAGTTAGTTGAATACCGAGCAAATATGCATTCAATAGACTTTTGTTCAAATTTATCTAGATTATTCTTAGTGTTCAGCACAAAACATTTACATCCAAATACTTTTAGATAATCTACCTTAGGTTTTCTATTGTTTATCGATTCATAAGGCGTTTTATTTAATTTCTTTCTAATAGTAAGCCTATTTATAATATAGCATGCACAACCAACAGCTTCAGCCCATAAATATTTAGGTAATTTATTTTCACAAAGCATTGTCCTAGCAACTTCTTGAATTGTTCTATTTTTACGTTCAACAACTCCATTGAGTTGTGGTGTTCTAGGTGGTGAGAATTCATGTTTAATTCCATGTAGTTCACAAAATTTGATTACATCTTTGTTTTTAAATTCTCCACTTCTATCACTTCTAATCCTTTTAACATTTTCTTCGTAAATGGTTTCAAGTTGCTTTATAAGAGTTTCGATTGCTAATGGAGCATCGTCTTTGTGTGTTAAGAACAATGTCCATGTGTACCGTGAGTATCTACTATGACCAAATAAGTCTAAGTGAAACAATTCTAGTATATGACTAGTACTCACTTCATGTTTCGGTTTTAATGTGTCTTTAATGTGTTTTCCTTTTATACATGTTTCACACATTTGAAAATTATCTAAGTCTAACTTAGGCATACCTCCAATTAAATTCTGTTTAGATAATTTCCTAATGGTTGAAATTCCTATATGGTCTAATCTTCTATGCCATAAATTCACATCTAAGTCATGTGATATCAAACACTTAACCTTAGCATTTAACATATTATCTAAGGTAAGAGTATAAATGTTACCATCCCTATTTCCTTTTAAAACTGTTTCTCCTTTTTCATTTATTATATCATATGAAGTGGGAAGAAAAGAGACATTGTAACCACAATCTATAAGTTGAGAAATACTAAGTAAATTATACGAGAGATTTCTTACTAACAACATATTTCGTATTTGAAATGTGTTAGGGTCCCCAATTGTTCCTTTTCCAACAACTTGTCCTTTGGTTTTTAGATACCTTGACTTTGCCTCCTTCTTGCATTCTGTACGTTTTTCCTAAAATGGAGACAAAGTTTTAGGTATCTTTTATTTGGGTCCTTGAATGTTATGGGCATTATCCTTGTTTAGATATCCCCTAGGTATCCAAACTTGAACATACCTTTTAGGCACATTTTTAGCATGATTATAATTTGGAAAATAAGAAGGATTAGCATATAGATGATCATTCCACATAAGTGAAGATGTATTATTATACACGTTACGCCATGGTTGATAATCATTATATGATGGCCGATTTTATAATGTGTATAAGGTATGCGATTTTGTTTCTTGAATGGCGCTATATAAGTGTGTTCATAGGCATTTCTATAAGACTTATATGAGTGTTGCATATACTTAGGTTCATATAAGTTGGATGCATTTTATTCTTTCTAGTTGTATTCGTATATATATAGGCATAATTTCTAGGTTGTCTAGATGCAAAATTTGGCCTAGATGTATGTTTATGCGTGTGTATATTGGTGGGTGGGTGTTGTATTTTTGCCTTGATATAAGTAGAAGAAGGTGTAGAACAAGATGTAGCAGGCAAAGTTGATTTTGTTATATTATATGGCAACTTTGTACTAGATGAAACAAACTTAGTCTTTTTATTTACTTTTTTATTTTCTTCTTTATAGCCTAAGCCGGTTTTATCATTACCATACTTTTGTGATGAGATAAGTGTATCTAACATATTTGCACCCGATTTAAATTATTCTAACATTTTTTCTAAGTTAAGTTTGGAAGACTTAAGTTGTACTATCCCATATTCACAATTTTCCAACTTACACTTTAACATAATATTTTCCATTTTTAACTTTTGTTCATCTTTCCTATATGATTCAATTTTATTCTCTAAAGAATCAAGAGTATTAGTAGACTCTTGTTTAAGAGATTCTAATTGATCGGAAAATTCCAAGTTTGACGTCTTCAACTTGTCATTTTCTTCAACTAGTTTCTTTTTTTCTTTAGAGAGCCTCTTACAGTGAGCATGCATTCTTAAGAACTCTTCATACATTTCATCAAATGTCATGTTACTATCAGAATCACTATCAGAAGAGGAACATACCTCGTTGGATACGAAGCAGACTTGAGCTTCCTCAGTTTTGGATTCTGAGTCGGATGAGTCGCTCCATGTGCTCACCTTCATTGCTCGTTTCCATTTCCTTGTCTTAGACTCATTTGCCAGCTTGTGCTTCTTTGTCCTTGACTTGTTTATTATTGTTGTTATTATTATTATTTTTCTTTGTTGGACAATCATATGAAATATGTCCTTTTTGACCGCATTCATAACACTTTAACTCTTTATTATACCATTTGTTTGTGTTATTTTTCTTAGGTTGAGAAGAAAAAGAAGAAGAACATTGTCTATTTCTATTAGGACATTTGAAAAACTTTCTAAGTTTTCTTGCTATTAATATTAAGTCATCATCTAATTCAGTATCACTATTACTGTCATCATTACTTGTATGTGTTTCAGTTGTTTTGAAAACTATTGACTTACTTGATGATTTAGATGACTCGGACTTCCGTTGATTTAGTTTTACCTTATAGACTTTAAGAGACCCGATCAATTCATCCATCTTAGTGATTGACTTAGTCTCCTCGATCGCAGTCACCTATGGATCCTATTCAGTAGAAAGGCTTCGTAGCACCTTTTGAACTTTTTCATTGTTTGTGAATGATTTGCCTAAAGCTTCAAGGGCATTAAAAATGTTAGTAATCCTCAAATCCATAGATGTTACGGATTCGTTTGGCAACATTTTGAAAGACTCTAATTCAGTCATAAGCATGTTTATTTTTTATTCTTTAGCACCACTAGTACCTTCATGCTTTAATACAAGTGATTTCCACATGTTGTGTGCGCTTGTGCAATTTGAAATATATCCTGCTTTAGAAGTTGTAAGTCCATTCAAAAGTAATTGCATAGATTTAGTATTCATGAACATTTTCTTTTTATCTTCCGATGAACATTCATATTTATATTTTTTAACTTCTTGTGTGACTCCACTAACTTGTACAACTTTCATTGGAATGTACGGCTCATCTTCAACTATAGACCATAAATCGATGTCTATAGCCATTAAGAATAGTCTCATACTAAGTTTCTAATGTACAAAATTATTGCCATCAAAAAGAGGAGGACTTTGAGTGGACATACCTTCCAACCCACCTTTGTGAGAAACTATTGCCATATTATGTACCTTTAATCTGAGATAAGCAGGCTACAAAGAGTAATTGTTTCTTGGTTTTGTATTGATTGTACGGTGTTGAATCTTGCTTCTTTGAGTGGTGCAAACCTCACTCTGATACCAATTTTTGCACCGTGCACCTGCAATAAACACCACTAGAGGGGGGTGAATAGTGGTTAGCAAAATTTACACTATTACCCTTTGTAAAAATCCCCTTTGAAAACAGAATCTGAGACCACCTCAGATTCTGAACCCGTTTTGGAAAAATTCAAAACTAATTGTACACAACTCTAAAAATTATAAAACTTTCCAGAATTTAACTTCAATGAGTTATCAAGGCTCTATCCAAAAATCAGACAAAAATAAGATCGTTTGGCCCTTCAAACAAATAAAAAGATTCAGATGCTCAATCTGGACAGAATTGCACAGAATGTTGATAATTTTGCAAAACGTGTTTCTCTTTGAATAATCAACAGAAAGGTTGATCTTTATATCAAAACACTCCTTAGGATGTTTAGTTGATGTTTTCAAAAGACCCGGACCTTAAACAATTCTTGATAAATACATAATTTCAGTTTTCTCAAAACTGGGCAGATTGCAGCCAGATTAGAGCAGTTATTTTGAAAAGACTGAAAGACTAACTTTCCCTTACTCAAATCAAGTGATTCTTGTTGAAAATGAAAGCTAACAGTCTGAATTATAACTCAACCAAAAATAACAAATTTTGAAAATGTTTAGCTATTTTTTGAAATTGTGCAAATTTATGTGAAAACTGCAGTAAAAACGAGCAGAAAACAGAAATGAAGAAACAAGACAAGAACACCGAGGATTTATCCTTGTTCAGTCAATGTGACCTACTCCAGTCCCAAGGAATACCTTTCCTTGGATTTAACTATCAAATGGATCACCTTACAACAAGAACCAAGCTTGATCCTTGGGTTATGCACCAACCCTACTCAAGACTTGGATGATCATCTTCTAAGCAACACTTAGTTGCAACACCTCTACCACCTATTGATATAGCCTTATAAGAATGGCTAATCAATCTTACAAATGAACCTCAAGAGGCTTGTAGCTCAACAAAAACAACAAGAACACCTTAGCTACAGAGAATGGAACAAGATCAACAACAAGAAGAAGATGATAGCTAGACAATTCAACAAATGCTTGTAAGCTTCAAGTGTGTTTCATCTTCTTCACCATTGCCTCTATTTATAGTGTGAATTGAGCCTTGGAGATAAGACTTCCAATGTGTCACCATCTTCATCATCAAGTCCAAATGTCTTCTCATCATTGGTCGGCCTTGTACACTTGGCAAAATAAGACAACATAATTGGTCCACCTTGGATATACCTTGTTGGCCAAAATTTATCTCCAAAAATGACATGGAATTATCTTGAAAAATGTGAAGATAATATGACCATAACAACTCCATCATCTTCTCAACTCTTTGGCAAGATAATAGGCATGTGGGCATTTGACAAATTCAAAGCAAAAAATTCAGCTCCAAGATCATCAAGTAGCCGTTGGCTATACTTGGTATTTTCCAAAAAAAAACTTTGATTTTCCTTTGTGAATTGTTGATAATAAAAGAAAGGATAATACCACCAAAATATTCTCAACTTCAATCACAAGAATAGGACATGTGAGAGCTCCATTTGACTAACAAAATCTACCAAGAAAAGCCTAGTAGCCGTTGGCTACTTCTTTGAATTTTCCAAGTTGGCAATTTTTGCCAACTAGCTCCTTTTTGATCGGTCCACTTGTCTCCAACTCATAAAATGAATTACACATCATATCCAACTGCATATGCATGTTTTTCAACATATATATGTATAGCAACTCAGATTTTTGAAGACGAAATTAATAGATAATAGTTGACAAGATTATGTCAACGTGTCACACCGAAATTCCCAATATTCTTCTTATATGTTGAGATCATTTCCACACCTTTAACACCTTGAAAAACTCTGAATAATGATGATAAATATGTTTCCATAACATATATAAGAGGGTCTTCAAGAAAAAATAGAATGTGTCATCTCAAATGGTCACATATCCAGCTATAGTCAATAATATCATCATATGAGAGAATAAAATAAAGAATGAAGAATTCCTTGAGTGAAAATACCAAAAATACCCTCAGGGGTGAAATGACCAAAATGCCCCTGGTGATAGAAAACTCCAGAAATGACCCCGATGGTCAGAAATAATCATGATATCACCTTTGTCATGATAAATAGTATAAGAATACACCCTTGAAATATTAACCATGTGATGTTCCTACAAAACTCAAAATACCAATTTTGCCCTTTTTGGTAATTTGTAGAAACTTCCAAGGCACGTTAGTCACAAGACATTTATAATCACCAAAAATACATAATAATCACATAATAAACATGTATAAATCATATAAAAATGAAAACAATCATTCTAACACTTTTTAGAAAACTATTTCTAAAAACCCTAGACATCGATCGATCGAAGTGCCTCGGCTTCAGAGATCGATGTCTCACAGAAAGGTTCAGGTTTTGTCTCTGACCTACATCGATCGATCGAAGTGAGGGTTCGATGTACATCGATCGATCGATGTTTCTCAGGTTTAGAGATCGATGTCTCACCGTAAGGTCTTGAACTTTCACCATCTTACATTGATCGATCGATGTGAGAGATCTATGTACATAGATTGATCGATGTGTAACAATTTGAGAGATCGATGTCAACTTTTTCAACTTATAATCACATGTAACATCACGTGTGATATTTTTATGCACTCAACACTTAAAATCATGACTTTGAAAATTATCCAAACATATTTCTCAACAACCTAAAGACAAAAGTAATAGTGCACGAGACTAGATTCACAAAGCTCAATGCTAAGATGAAGGTGTGCATTTTGGGCCTCACGTTATCTTCAGATAAAGATTAGGATTAGAACCAATCATACCTACTCCCATGGCCATAACTTAGCTAAGTCGTAGTTTACGTGATTTAACATGTACTAAAACCTCTCTTTGCTATATTGAATGAATCGAAGGGGTTTTTCCTTCATGTTGTGTGGATTGCTTTGTTTTGTTGTTTTGATGATTACAAAAATGGGGGAAATGAATAGACTATATTGAAAATGGCATGTGTATGTGTGATGAGCTAGACTATATTGAAAATGGCATATGTGACTATATTCAAAATGATATATATGACTATATTGGAAAGGTATATGTATGTTTGATGAGCTAGCCTATATTGAAAATTATATGTGTCGTATATGTGACGAGCTTGGATGTTGATATATGTTAGAGAATATGCGATGACATCTGTGTTTATAATGTGACATTTGGGTGTGATGCATGTATGAAGAATGCTTATGTTAAAGGGGAGTTTGAAATGAATGTAAAGAAATTGGTGTGCATCATGTGTATTGGTTTTGGGATGGTAATGTATTGGGGGAATCATAAATACATTGACTACGGGGAGACAAACTATTTTGCATAAAATTTGAGTTTGAATGTTTTGAATGGTTCAAATGTCTGTTTTTCAAACAAAAATATCTTTTAAAAGCATGTGGTTTTGAAATCACCAAAAGGGGTGAGATTATTGAAATATGAGATATTTTGATGAAATTAAAAGCTAGTTAAAAAAGATTGAAAACTCATTTTATATGTTAGAAATAACAAATGGTTGAATAAGAAAATAATTAACATCAAATCATACATATTCTCTAAAAAGATATCAATGTATACTTAGATCTCTACATAGATAGGTTTAGGTATACATAGATCTCTCATAAATGAGTTTGATCGATCTATGTAGGGATATGCAAGATTGGAAATACACCGTTAAACACTGATCTCTCAGGTTAAAACACATCAATCAATTGATTATACATCAGTCTCTCAAAGAAGAGACATCGATCGATCGATACAGGTAGGGTGCAAAATTAAAACCGCACTACCAAACATGGATCTCTCAGTCTGAAGACATTGACCAATCGATGTATACATCAGTTTCTCAAAAAAGAGGGATCGTTCGATCGATGTAAATAAGGTTCAAAATTGAAACCACACTATAAGACAATGATCTTTCATCTTGAAGACATCGATCGATCGATCAATGTGACAACAATCTCTAAAAAATGAGACATAGATGTTGGACCGTGCACCTGCAATAAACACCACTAGAGGAGGTGAATAATGGTTAGCGGAAATTACACTAATATCCTTGATTAAAATCTCCTTTGAAAACAGAATCTGAGACAACCTCAAATTCAGAACCCGTTTTTGAAAAATTCAAAAATCAGTGTACACAACTCCAAAAACTATGAATATTTGCAGAACTTAACTTCAATGTTCTAACAAGACTCTGTCCAAATGTTAGATAAAAATAAAATTGTTTGACCCTTCAAACAAATAAAAAGATTCAAATAGTCAATCTGGACAGAATTGGACAAAATGTTGCTGATTTTTGAAAACGCGTTTCTCCTTGAATACTTAACCGAAAAGGTTGACATTTATGTCAAAACACTCTTAGGATGTCTAGTTTGTGTTTCCAAAAGGCCTGGACCTCAAAAAATTCTTTATTAAAATAGAATTCAATTTTTCTCAAAACTGGTCTGATTGTAGTCAGATTGGAGCAGTTATCTTTGAATGACTGAAAGACTAATTTTCCGTTGCTTAAATCAAGTAGTTCTTGTTGCAAATGAAAGCTAACATTCTGAAATATAACTCCACCAAAAATCACAAATTTTGAAAGTGTTTAGTTATTTTTTCAATACATTAGAAGTTGTGTGAAATCTGCAGTGAAAATCGGGCAGAAAACAAAAATGTAACGAAGACAAGAACACCAAAGATTTATCCTGGTTCGGCCAATGTGACCTACTCCAGTCTCAAGGAACACCTTTCCTTGGATTTCACTATGGTATGAACCAAACTACAACAAGAACCAAGCTTGATCCTTAGGTTAAACACCAACCCTATTCAAGACTTGGATGAACACCTCTATGCAACTCTTGATTGCAACACCTCTATCGCCTATTGATATAGCCTTATAGATTTGGCTAATCAATCTTACAAATGAGACACAAGAAGGCATGTGTAGTGCAGCTCAACAACAACAAGAAATAAAACACCTTACCTACACAAAATAACAAAAGCCTCTAACGGCTAAATGATGCTAACAGCTAGTAAAGAAGGAGTTCTAACAGCTAGTTTCAGCACTATTGCTGAATTGTATATTCTATCCAAACTCACCAAAATAGTGAGTATTCTATTGTAGTTGTGTGATATGTATATGTACATAAGTGAGTATGTATATGTATACACAGTATGTAGCTAGGGTGTATTTCTACACCCCCCTCAAGCTTGGTGTATTATACAACCAAGCTTGAAACACAAGTAGGACTAAAAGAAATTTCAATAGATACTGATTTGAATTTGTCCCTTAGTCTCTTGATGTTGCTTTGATGTTGTTCACTTCAGATGGGATATCCGCATGCTTTGAGCACAAAATTATCACAAAAGATTTTTGATAGGTCTTGAAACTGATTACCCTAGGTCTTCCACCATTTTTGCTTCTTTGCTTCCAGGTTCCTCCCAATTCATCAGCTATGAAACCTTATATGCTTTTGTATGGAATTAGAAAAAATCTTTGATCTGCTACATTCTCCAAGTACCTAGAAATCTTTAAAATAATCCGCAATTGCAGCAGACAAGCAGAGGCTTTCAAAGCGGCAAAACCAACTTGAAACAAGATCCCAATGCGGATTCGGATGCACAGACTAACGAATTCAGTGACATAGGCTGTCCAATCACCTCTCCCCTCTGTTACACTATTCTGGTCTCAAATTTTCTAGTTAAGGTAGATGATGTTAAAATACAAACATAAACACAACCTTCAATTAGTTTTCAGCTCAAATCTCTTTCAATATGTGATGGTTCAGTGTTAATCTTAATTTTAGTTATTTGTGGCCACTCAATAGTCACTAAATCCATAGCCGTAAGTCACAAGGAAACAAGATCTACAATTGCGCTAGAGCTTGCCGTCGCTAACTAAGAACACGGTACAATTAGGAAAGAAGAATACGCCCAACAATGCTCTCTTATATTCATTAGACCAAGTCATTTTGAGTTAGACGACTAAAAATCAAGTTAATGGCAGACAAGCTTGAAATGATTATTCATCCTCAATCATGAAAACAGAGAAAACAGTAAGATGTGTGACAAACTTACTTAGAGAATGAAACAGGTGTTGTTATTAATACAGGGTTACGTTTGTGGTTTTATAAGGGGAAAAAATAGTCAACAAACAAATTTGCAACTCAACCTGGCTGATCCTGAAATGAACTGCTCAAAATTTATAAGGATGCACATAGAGTAAAAGAACACTGTATACAATTAGATTGTGTAAACATAACGTATTATGCAAATTGAAACCAAAGGAGCCACCTTTACTCAAACCTTTCAACTGAAGCCAAGAGAATAGAGTAGGATACGCAAGTGATGATCTCCCCATAGGAGTAGGTTTCCTAACAAACCATAATAGAGCAAAATTTGACAATAATTGCAGCGCACAAACAAACCACTAAGTGGAGCTTCAGCCTATATTAGACATGTAAAATGCTAAAGCAACTTCCTGTAGGGAGTTCTTGATAAGTCTATTAACCTCAAAAAGACATGTCCAGGGTAGATCAAATTATAAAGTTTAGTCGGACACATACTTTTGTTTAAGAAAATATACTCATTCATCCACACATGTTAAACACACTTGCTCTATTGATATTTGAGATCATTGAATAGTCCCAGATATCAGAATGTACAAAGTTGAAAGGTTATGTCAATAATTGAGTAATTGGGTAAAAGTTTACCATTAGTCAGTGGTTTGATACACCTGTCATTATGATGGTATTGTACAAAAGTTACCTACACCCTCTTGCAACATCCATTTTCGCAATTTCAGGTCCAAGAAGAAGCTAATCTACTAACAGCTTGCGAAGTTTCCTCAACTCCGCAACTTGTGTTTATTTAGCTTCCCCTTCCTTTTCTCTTTCATACTATCAGCCCACTGCAGTTCCGAAACTTCAGTCTCTGAATTTTGCACCACCGATGGTTGAGGTTGAAAGAGCTCATAGGGCGATAAATATTTAGGAAATACCCAAACGGTTACACTTGAATAAATTTCAAAAGCATCTGTCTTTATCGATACTGGTGCACTCAAACAATTGGATAATAAAAATGAGGTTGAGATGGTTGTGTTAAGAGAAAAATCAGGATAAATTGATTCTTTCCATATGTAAATACTTCCTTGTATAACACAATCAAATCATTACATTAAGTAGAGGATAACCATTACATTAATAATAGGATAAATTAGGGCATAATTTAGGGATTCTATTTCCTTGTAATACCGTGTGAGACAGCATAAATAGGACCTGTATACTTACTGTCACAATCAATGAAAACAAACAATTATTCTTCATTCCAAACATGGTATCAGAGCAGGACATATCCTCTCTGTTAGAATAACTGAAGTTTCTGAGGATAGGCTCAGAAAGAACTTCATCATTGCCTACTTACCTTCCACAGCCATACGGCTGTTCTTGGATAATAACCCTCACAGTTGTTAAGCTGTGTTGCTAAATCCTTCTGTTCCCAGTCAGTCAAAATACCTCCCTGCATAGTCACAAAACAACGATGTCAGAATCAGGAAAAGCTAAAACATTCAACCCCCCAGAATCCTCATCCACCACCTCTGTTCTCAGAGAACTGGCGTTACAGGTAGCTCAGATTCTCCGAGACAGCCTACGTCCACCACCATCACAGTAAGATATACTTGTACCTGAAATACTCCATATATCAGTCCAATTAAATAGTGGTAACTACTCACTATGGTCCACGGTTATTTACAGGGCAATTCTTGGCCAAGGAAAAATTTCACGTTTAACAGGCAATCCGCCACCACCACTAGCCGAAGATCCACATTACAACAAATGGGAACAGGACGACAATAAAGTTTTTACCTGGATACTACAAAATGTAGAGCCAACAATGATCAGCAACAGCACTAGGTATCCCACAGCCAAAGCCTTATGGGATGGCCTAGCCCTTACCTATGGAATGGGTGGAGATGGGATCCAAATATTCGATCTTCACAAGCAAGCAAGTGCCATTAAACAAGGAGAGGGAACGGTTGAGGAGTGCTGGAAAAAACTTTAGGTCATCTGGGTGTCCATTGACACCAAGGACCCAAACCCTGTGCGTTGTCCGGAAAACATGCGCTTATACAACCAAAAGATTCAATAATTTCGCCTCTATCAATTTCTTTTGGCACTTGGAGACCGTTTTGAGCAGGAAAAGAAAGACATTGTAAAGAGGGAACCCTTACCCTCTGTTGAAGCGGCTTTCTTAGAGATTCGAAGGACGGAGGCCCGAAATAGTGTCCTCAGAGGACACATTCCCTCAGAGATACACTCATCATCGGGAGTCGAAGTGGGACAGGGACTGTTAGGCAAAGCCACGGGCAGGGGCAAGAACAGACCAACGCAGACAGAAAAACAAGGGCCATGAAACCATCCAAACCGCTTAAACATATCATCGCGGGAAGGAAAAATCGATAAGAGTCAACTACTGTGTAGCCATTGCAAAAAGAAAGGCCACATAAAGGAAAACTGTTTTCAATTGCAGGGTTATCCGGATTGGTGGGAAGAGAAAAGAGTTACAACCATCGGATTTGGAGGCACCACCACCGGATTTGAAGGTAGAGGAGCTGCCAGCACCAGCCCATCCAGGGAGGACGGCGGCAGCAGCCTCGACAATAACCCAGGCAAGAAGGTTCCAGAAGAAACCCCGTCTGATGACCAGAAAGAGGCAGGTAAGAGGGGGCTTGAGGGAAACCCTAGCCCCCTCTCCTTTTTATATGCTAAAAATTATTGCCCCCCGGTCCCTGATTTTCTTGAACAGGTTAATGCAGTCCATAAGGAAGGAAACAATCCTAATTCGGTCCTTCCTCAAGTGTCAAATCCAAAAGAGACCCTCCAAGTCCTATCAGATGCTAGGTTAAACCCTGGATTCCTAGGAAACTCCAGATCAATCCATTCTGTAACAAATATTACCACAAATAACCCTAGATTTACCCACAATTCTCAGATCCGTCCCTATACTCCTAAATTCCCTAAACCCACTCCTCACGCTACATATGCCTTCCACACTAGCCAGTCCTCAACTAACGACACCTTCCGCTGGATCATTGACTGCGGGGCCACTGACACGATGACGTTTGACCCCACAGACTTTATCCACTCATCACCTCCTATAAAAACCCATGTCCAGACAGCTAGCGGAGAAATCATTCCTGTACATGGAGGAGGGACCATTACTATCACCCCTAACTTAACTATACGTCATTGCTTATTTGTTCCATCCCTCTCCACAAAATTACTTTCTGTCAGTCAAATTACTAAAGCATTAGACTGTGTTTTTCTCATGTATCCTTCGTTTTGCATATTGCAGGACATTCATACGGAGAACATCATTGGACGTGGTACTGAGGATGGTGGACTTTACTACGTGGATGCCGTAGAGCAACAGGGTCGGTCTAATCTTGCCACCGGATCGGTCACTCGTCAGTTATGGCTCTAGCATCGCCGGTTAGGGCATACATCATTTAGCTATCTTAAATGTCTTTTTCCAGACCTTTTTACTTCTTCAAACAATAATTTACAGCATTTGACCTGTGACACTTGCCTTCGGGATAAGCAGCCTCGAGCGACATATCGGGCTAATAATCCTCGTGTTGACACAATATTTTCATTGGTACATTCTGATGTGTGGGGTCCCGCCCCCACCCTACTTCTCTTGGTTATAAATATTTCGCTATATTTGTGGATGATTTTTCTAGGATGACATGGTTATCCTCAAACACAAATACGATGTTGTTACAAAATTTGTCGAATTTCATAAAATGATCCTAACACAGTTTCACACTTCTATAAAAATCCTTCGCTCAGACAATGGTGGGGAATACTTTGAAGGGGCATTAAAAAATTTCCTCTTTGATAATGGCATTATTCATCAAACTTCTTGCCCCGGTACACCTGAACAAAATGGCACTGATGAAAGAAAAAATCGGACTCCGCTTGAAATGACTCGAGCTATGATGATTGATGCCCATGTTCCTCGCGGCTTCTGGCCGGAGGCAGTGTCTACTGCGACCTACCTTAGTAATCGTCTACCTACCTCCACTCTCCAACATAAAATCCCTCTCCAAATGCTAGCTACACAAGCCGAAATACCATCCATACTCACCCTTCCACCTAAAGTGTTTGGCTGCACAGTGTTCGTCCATATACCTAAAACACAACGCATAAAACTTGACCCCTGTGCTGAGAAATGTGCATTTGTTGGCTATGCATCTACACAAAAGGGATACCGTTGTTATAACCCTCGAACCCGCCGTATTCATACCTCTATGAATTGTGTTTTCCTAGAAACCGAACCTTTCTTTGTCACCCAATCTCAGTCTCAGGGGGAGATGGCTGGTGATGATACTCTCAATTGGTTGTCAGTACAATACTGGCTGGCAACTGAACCAACACGGCAAGTAGATGACGCCGCCTGCTCAGTAGCACTTCACAATGACAAGGACACCACTCCCAGACCCACTGATGATGCTTCCCGGATGAATATTCTGCAACAAGTAAACGATAGTATACATGTTAATGATTCAGACTCTGATCATTTGTCTGTTGTTGAGTCACCTATGCCTATTTCTGAGTTACCTAATTCTCCCAGTCCCCAAGATTCCTGTATGGACTGTACTAACCTTTCTTCAGATAATCAGGGACGAGTGCTACCACCCAGGAAAAATAGAGGAATACCACCTAACCGGTACTCTCCGACTAAGATGGCTCAGAAACAGCAAGCAGTTTTTTAACGACACTATACTCTGAGGAGATTCCCCGTACGGTAGAAGGGGCATGCAGACAACCACAATGGAAGAAGGCCATGGATGTAGAAATTGAGGCCCTCATAAAAAATCAAACCTGGGAAAAATGCCAATCGCCTCACGGGAAGAAAGTAGTCGGATGCAGATGAGTGTTTACTATTAAATACAAAGCAGAGGGAGTATTGAAAGACATAAGGCCAGGCTGGTTGCCAAAGGATATACGCAGACATACGATATCGACTATTCAGAAACCTTCTCTCCTGCAGCACGAATCGACACTATCCGTGTATTGTTTTCGATTGCAGCAAATAAAAACTGGCCTTTACAGCAATTTGATGTAAAAAATGCGTTTTTACATGGAGAACTGGAAGAAGAAGTGTATATGGAACCACCACCAGGTTTTGCTGGCGAATTTGAGCCAAGACAGGTATGCCGACTTAAGAAAGCATTATACGAACTCAAGCAATCACCCCGGGCCTGGTTTGGTCGTTTCACAGCCGTCATGAAGAAGGATGGCTACAAACAAAGCAATGCCGATCACACTCTCTTCTTCAGAAAACAGGGAAGTAGTATTACGTGCCTTATTATTTATGTTGATTATATGATTATTACTGGAAATGACACTAATGAAATCTCTCGTCTCAGAAACCACTTGTTCACTCAGTTCGAGATGAAGGACTTGGGGAGCCTAAAATATTTTTTGGGAATTGAGGTGTATCTACATCTCTCAGCAAAAGTATGTTCTGGACTTGCTAACTGAAGTTGGATTACTGAATGGAAGACCGGTAGATACTCCAATGATTCTGAATCAGAAATTAGAGGTGATACAAGGGGCTCCACTAGTAGAACCAGAACGGTACCAGAGACTCGTTGGAAAGTTGATTTACTTGTGACACACTCACCAGATATTGCTTATGCTGTTGGAGTGGTAAGCCAATTCATGCACAGCCCACAAAAACATCATCTGGAGGCATTATTCAGAATTTTGAAGTATCTCAAAGGCACACCTGGACATGGTATCTTGTTTCGGAGACATGGACATCTTGATATTGAAACATACAATGATGCAGACTGGGCTGGAAACATAGTGGATAGACGTTCGACTTCTGGATACTTGACTTTGGTTGGAGGTAATCTAGTAACTTGGCGGAGCAAAAAACAGTCAGTGGTGGCCCTCTCTAGTGCAGAAGCAAAGTTTCGAGGAATTGTCAGGGGCATTACTGAAGTCCTATGGTTACGAAAGCTTATGACAGAACTTGGTTTCCCAATGAAGGGGCCAACTTGCCTAAAGTGTGACAATAAGGCCTCAATCAGTATCTCAGAAAACCCGGTTCAACATGACAGAACGAAGCACGTTGAAATTGACCGTCATTTTATTAAAGAAAAACTTGATAGTGGTGTCATTGCGTTACCTCATGTTCGCTCCGAAGACCAACTCGCTTATATTCTCACTAAAGCTGTCAATGGACGAATCTTTGCCAATATCATGTGCAAGTTGGACATTAGAGATCCTACTGTTCAACTTGAGGGGGAGTGTTAAGAGAAAATCAGGATAAATTGATTCTTTCCATATGTAAATACTTCCTTGTATAACACAATCAAATCATTACATTAAGTAGAGGATAACTATTACATTAAGTATAGGATAAATTAGGGCATAATTTAGGGATTCTATTTCCTTGTAATACCGTGTAAGACAACATAAATAGGACATGTATACTTACTGTTACAATCAATGAAAACAAACAATTATTCTTCATTCCAAACAGGTTGACTTCGGAATGATGAAGGATTGGAGTGGGAACCAAAGTAAGTGGATTTGGATGGCCGACAGAAGCTATGATTCCTTGATTTTGGCCGTCTCCGGAAGAGATACTTCGCAACTCCGTTCAATTGACGGTCGTCATGCTTTTATTGGGTTCACCTGGACCTCTAAGTCTCACCTAACAAAATGGGTTCTTTATTTACCACAGGGCCGATTCGAATAACCCTTTTTCAGCTTATGAGTAAATCGGAGTTCAGCACAGAGAAAGCTGCTGAAGCTGAAACTAAGAAGAGTCTATCAGGCCTCCTAAAGAAAAATGTTAGCGTTAATACAGTGGTTGAAGGAAGTTACGAGTCTAGAGGTTTTGAGAGAGCGGCGCTAAGATTTCCATCACCGGCAGCATCAAAACAACGATACGGCCGTATTTCTAGGGTTATACACTATTTTTGGTTGAAAGCGAAAAAACATTTTCTTTGGACGTTCCTCTCTATTCCTTCACAAGTTTCAGTAGATTGAGATGGTTGAAGAGAAACTATTAAAGGTTCATGCTTTAGATGATCAGCAAACAAAAAAAGGTCTAGACAAGGTCTGATTTGGAGAGCTCTATTTTTGAGCTCAGAGAGGCAATTGAGAAATTCCGGACAAAAGAATCACTTGTTAATCATGAAATACTCGACCAAAGAGTTTCTTCCAACAGTGTTCAAATCACTTTCGGAAGATTCTGCTAATTGCATGCCAAAGTATCTTTTGGTTTGTCTAGAAATTCATATAGGAAGAAGAAGATGAATATGAACAAGAAAAACTTTTCCTTTTATTCATTTGTACTACTCGTCTTGAGCTTATGATACATTTATATACATAGACAAAGCCACCAACGGCTAATTTCCAATCAAATCATTCAGTAAGTGATTTTAGTCTAAAGCAATAATGATGAATAATGATGATACACAGGTAAACATACATTAATGTTAATATCTTTAAGTTAGGATTTTCTACACTCCTCCTCAAGCTTGGCATACACATTACACCAACCAAGCTTAGACAAGAATCTGTGAAATATACGCGGATAAACTGGCTTAGTGATGATGTCAGCAATTTGTTTAGTTGAAGCAACATGCCAAATATACAAGGATAAGTCTTCTAACTTCTCCCGGATAAAATGCATATCAATTTCCACATGCTTGGTTTTATCGTGATGAATAAGATTTTCAACCATGTGGATGGCTGAAATGTTGTAACAAAACACCTGAAATGGTGAGGCAGCAGCAGGCTGATGTAGATCTTTAAGTACCCGCTTGATCCACATACCTTCACATACTCCAAGAGCCAATGCACGCAGCTCAGCTTCAGCACTACTTCGGGCTACTACAGCCTGTTATTTACTTTTCCATGTCACCAAATTACTCTATAAAAATGAGTTGTATCCTGAAGTAGATCACATATCCTTCTTTGAACCACCCCAATCAGCATCCGTGTAAATCTTAATGGTCCTATCTGCTTGTTTGCTAAAGAACAGCCTCTGCCCATGAGCTCCTTTAAGATACCTTAAAATCCTCATGACAGCTTGAAGTTGAACATTAGTGGGTGAATGCATAAATTGACTGACATAGCTGACTGAATAATATATGTCAGGACGAGTATGAGATAAATAAATAAGTTTTCCTACTAATTTTTGATATGAATGGACATCAGTTAACACGGTACCTGTGTCAATATTAGATGAACAACCAGATTGTAATGGGGTAGATGTCGGTTTACAGCAAGCATCCCAGTTTCTTTCCAAAACATACTTTCTTCGAGAGATGCACATACCTGTTTTGTTTCTTCCAACTTCCATTTTAAGAAAGTACCCTAAATATCCTAAATCTTTCACTTCAAACACAGTGGACAGATGTTCCTTTACTTTGGTCATACTTGTTATACAATTATTATGATGTCATCTACATAGAGAATAAGAACAATAAGTATCTTACCTGAATTTAGAACAAAGAGTATATGATCACTCTGTGCCTGCTTGAACCCACATTGCAACAGAACCTGTGTAAATTTTGAGAACCAGGCCCTAGGAGATTGTTTTAAGCCATATATGGCTCTCTTTAATTTGCAGACTTTCCCTTTAGTATGCACAGTTTCATAACCAGGAGGAATTGTCATATAAACTTGTTCTTTTTAATTCACCATTAAGGAACACATTTTTAATGTCTAGCTGAAACGGTGTCCAATCCAAATTAATAGCCAAAGAGAAAATACTCCTTACTGTATTTAGCTTGGCCACTGGAGCAAAGGTCTCCATGTAATCAATTCCATATGACTGAGAGAAACCCTTTGCTTCAAGTCTAGCTTTATACCTATTTAGTGAGCCATCTGAGTTGTATTTGAGAGAGAGAACACATTTACATCTACTGGTTTATGATCTTTGGTCTGATGGACAAGTTCCCATGTATTATTTTTAATGAGGGAATTCATTTCATCATTAATAGCCTGTTTCCATTTTCGGTTGCCTTAGGCCTCTTCAATACTATTATGCAGAGAATGACCATTCAAGACAACAGTGAACACCTTAAAGCTAGGACTTAATCTATCATATGATACATAATTACACAAAGGGTAATTAGTAGAACATACCTCAGTGTTAAGAAGATGATAGTATCTAAGTTTAGAAGATAGATATTTTGTACATTCACGTGAGTCTTTCCTTAAAGCAATAGGTAACTCAGGTTCCTTAGAGAGAATATGGAGAGGAGATGCAGAATCAATATAATAGTCTGAGGGACATACCCGATTCTTCCTTCTGATATACACCTGTGTAATAGGTGAAAACTCTCTGAGTTGATCCTCAGGTAATATTGCTTCCTATGGAACAGAATGAGTCTCAGTAGATTACTGCATAGTATCACCTCCATTATGTTCCTTAGAAGAAGTATTCTCTCCAGTAGAAGAACTATGTACAATAGAGACATCAATGATACTCCAAAAGTTCTCATGTTCTAGACTTCGGGAACTTACTTGAGTACTAGGCAAATAAAAAGGTACATCCTCATTAAAACATACATCAAGTGTAGTATAAATATTTCTAGTAATTGGGCAAAAACGCTTATAACCCATCTGAGTACTTGAGTACCCAATGAGCATACACTTGACAAATCTTCTGTCAAGTTTGCCTTTATTTTGTGTCTGAAGGTATACATATACAGTACATCCAAATATCTTGTATGGTAACTCGGATAAAAGTAAGCAGTGAGGATATACCTTGAGTAACTTTTGTTTTGGACTTTCATATCCAAGTATTCTAGATGGAGTCCTATTTATTAAGTAGGTAGCTGTAAGAACAGCCTCTCCCCAGAGGTACTTAGGTACATTCATAGAAAACATGAGAGATCTAGCTACTCCTACACTATGTCTATGTTTTCTCTCAGCCAATCCATTTTGCTGAGGAGTATACACATTAGAGGTCTGATGATATATTCCCCGATCAATGAGGAAGGTTCTTACATCTTTGTCTGAGTACTCACTTCCATTATCAGATCTAAGAGTTTTAATTATTGTATTAAACTAATTTTGGATAAGCCTTGCAAACGTTCTAAAAATATATGATAACTCAGATTTGTGTTTCATCAAATAAATCCAAGTTACACGTGTGCCATCATCCACAAAAATAACAAACCATCTGCTCCCATTGACATTTAGAAACCTTGAAGGCTCCCAGATGTTAGAATGTATCAAATTGAAAAGCTTACTCTCTTGATATACTTGTAGCCATAGTGGCTCTGATCTGACCAGGATTGGTGTGAGCACCAGAATTGATTTGAGCTCTCTGGCTTCCTAGAACCTTGAGCACTGCATCCAGTTGTGCTTGAGTAAACATTGTGTGAGATATTTCCTTGGATTGTGTTTCTGCCACCGTTGCTCTTAGAGAAGGTCTCCAAGAGTCTGCATCTGTTCTCCAGGAGCCACTGGAATCAGATCTGCCTGATGTATTTTGCCTGGAGTCTGTAATTGTTCTTGTAAAATGGTGGTGGTGGTCTTACTTTAGATCTTGGACGCCTATAGCATTCTTCAATCATATGTCCAACTCTGACAATATTTCTTTAAATAATCACTAGATCCTTGCTTTTCTTTGATGCAAAGAACACCTCTTTGGCTTTATCAGCACCATCAGTGTGAGTTACAAGTGCAGATGACTCAGACGACACAGTAAAGTTAAACCACATCATTGCTTTCAACCTACTTTCCTCCTGTCTAACTTCAGAGAACACAGTATTCATTGTTGGTAGAGGCTTTGTACATAGGATACAACTCCTAGCAACATCAAAATCTTTGTACAACCCAGACAGAAAGCCAAATACTCTTTTAATATCTTTGATGGTTCTAAAAAGGTGATCATCAGTGGTGCATGTCCACTGATACGCCTCAAGAGAGTCAATCTGTTGCCATATTTGTGATAGGTTACTAAAAAATTTACTAATCGTCTGGTCACCTTGCTTTATATCTTTCATCTGAGCTTCAAGCTCATACAATTCAGAAATATTGTCACGTTCAGAGTACATTTCTTTTGTAGCCTTCCAGATTTCTGCAGCAGTTTGATAAAGCATGAAAGTATTCTTAACCTCTGGTGTTATTGATCCTAGAATCCATGAAAATTATCATGGAGTTCTCAGCTTTCCAAGTTTGATAATTTTCATTTGTTTCAGTAGGAACAGTCATTTTCTCCAATAGATATTCCTTTTCCCCCTTCCAATGATGAATAGTTCCACTGCACGGCTCCATGGCAAATAATTGTTTCCATTTAGTTTTTGACTTGTTATGGTGACTAAAGTTGAATCTAGAATGGAACCGACAGCAAAACCAGAGGACTTTGCTCCATATGAAGTGATTCCGCTGCCAGAATCAGCCATGCAAGAGAGTTTTGGAACAGACAGAGTTAAGAGAATGAGTCAAATGAAGAAAATAAGATGTGAGCTTTGCGGAGAAGAAGAGTTAAAATGTGAGAGGAAAAAATGTAGCTAAAAATAATTTGATGTAAGGAAAGAATATGTAATGATGGAATGTGGTGGAGTGAAGTTTTGGTATTGCAGAAGAGGCGGTGAAGGATGGTGAAATAAAGTGGACAGGTGTAATAAATGCACAGTGTACGTGTGTTAGGAAAAGGATTTTGTTGAAACATTTTGTGTTGACAAATTTAATAAAAAAAACTCTAGCTGTCAACCATCCAAGAAAAATAAATTAGTGATGTGTCTACTTTGTATCAAAACACATGGCGAATACTGAGTGGATTTCGTTGCCCACTGGTCAATAAGTCCACCTTCATTAATTTCTTCCAGTTTTGACAGAATTACACTTTCTTCTTTGTAGCGATATGTGCTCAGCATACAATTTCTGAAAGCCCTCTTCTTCTTCCAGTCTCCTGCTTCTTCCAATCAAAGATGGGTTTAAGAAATTTATGAATAATGTATGTTCCTGCTCAAAGCTTAAAGACTTATACAAGCTTAAAGACTTATACAAACTTTCTTCTTCTGCTTCCTTTTCTTAATCAGTACCTGTCAAGAAAGTAATGTTGCTGCCACAGTTGGGCTTAATTTATAGAAGCTCTGGTACCATCTAGAAATTCATATAGGAAGAAGAAGATGAATATGAACAAGAAATACTTTTCCTTTTATTCACTTGTACTACTCGTCTTGAGCTTATGATACATTTATATACATAGACAAAGCCACCAACGGCTAGTTTCCAATCAAATCACTCAGTAAGTGATTTTAGTCTAAAGCAATAATGATGAATAATGATGATACATAGGTAAACATACATTAATGTTAATATCTTATAGGTTAGGAATTTCTACAGTTTCTTGTAATTACAAAAGCTCATCACCTTGTTCCTGAAGTGTGTAATCAGGAGCGGAAATACGTTAATGAAGAATAGAACAAGAATATTCAGTTGCATGAATATAGCAAAGAGTGAGGAATGATATCCTTGCTCCTGTTCATTAGAAACAATTTGTGGCTCTCTGGTCTTGTGGCTCATCGGCCTTAAAAACAATTTATGGTCGTAAGGCCTTGAAAGGCTCTATGACTTTGTTAAAGAAATTTGTAGGCACATTTGAAGCTTCTTCAAAGGAACTTGAATTTGTCTCTGCAATGATTTTTTGGTTATAGAAGGCACATTTGGAGCTTCCTCAAGAGAATTTGTATTTGTCTCTCTAATGTTTGAAGCCATCTTTCAAATATTTATGGCTCTGTGCCTGAAGATTTTTTTAATTCTATGGCCTATTGCCTATTGAAGACTCTATGGTCTTAACAAAATTTGTGGCTATGTAGTCTATTGAATGTTTTGTGTGGCCTATTGAAAGTTTTGTGACTTAATAGTCATTAAGAAATCGTTCGCCTCGAAAGCATAGATATCAATGGAGGTTAAATTTATAGGAAACTTCTCCAATTTCTTAAAAAAATTAGTAGCTGAACCTGAGGACTTATCTGTTTATTAGAAAAATTGTGGCTAGCTCTAGAGCTTGATGGTTTTGCACTGGTATGTGGTGACTGGCTATCCTAGATGGCAACATTAGCCCCAATGCGATCAAATCTCAACTTTCCAACATATGCATTCCTTGAGAAATGTCATCAGCATCCAAAGAGATTATGTATTCTGTGTGAGTGCTGTAGGATCTGCAAGGCACCACTAGAATGGGGGGGGGCGGTGAATAGTGGGTGCGGAAAATTTGGTTTTTAAAATTTTTTTAAACCAAAAACCCAACTTCTGAAAACAGTTTCTATTTTCAGAACTTGTTTTGAAACATTTTGAAAACTAGGTTACAGGTCTTCAAAAATTCTAAAATTTGGAGAGATCTTAGTCTCAGATGTTTTGAGTATCTCCTAAAAATTTCATATTAAAATTCAACCTTTAACCCCTTTAAAAATCGTTGATGATCAGATTGCGGAAATCTGCTAGAAACGGTAGTCTGATTTGAACAATTAATTCCAATTAAACCGTGACTCCAAATTCTCTGAAAATTTAATGACTAACCTCTTATTAGGTGTATTTAATTGGGTTGAAACAGTTATGAAAAATTCTTTTGAGAAGTTATTTAAATACGTTCAAAGTCTCAACCTTTGCAAACCTGAAAATCAGACTGCACTAGTCTCAGAACTTTTGACGTTTGGATGATATATACTTGTCCAAAAGTGTTGAAACTTGCGCCAAATGAATCTTAAGACGTGTAGATATGTTTCTTCAAAGTTTTGGAGAGATCTTAGTCTCAGATGTTTTGAGTATCTCCTAAAAATTTCATATTAAAATTCAACCTTTAACCCCTTTAAAAATCGTTGATGATCAGATTGCGGAAATCTGCTAGAAACGGTAGTCTGATTTGAACAATTAATTCCAATTAAACCGTGACTCCAAATGCTCTGAAAATTTAATGACTAACCCCTTATTAGGTGTATTTAATTGGGTTGAAACAGTTTTGAAAAATTCTTTTGAGAAGTTATTTAAATACGTTCAAAGTCTCAACCTTTGCAAGCCTGAAAATCAGACAGCACTAGTCTCAGAACTTTTGACGTTTGGATGATATATACTTGTCCAAAAGTGTTGAAACTTGCGCCAAATAAATCTTAAGGCTTGTAGATATGTTTATTCAAAGTTTTGTGATAAAAATGATGCACTGTGCTGGAAACTAAAAGTAAGTGTTGAAAAGTAAAGAACACAAGGAATTTTATACTGGTTCGGTCAAATCAACCTACTCTAGTCTTCGAGGACACCTTCCTCGGTTATCACTAATAACAAAACACAAATAACACCTTACCACATAGGGTTGATGGAGTTACACACCAACTCTAATCCTTTACAAACCTTGTAAGTGATTACAACGATCACAAACACCACCACCTAGCGGATGCAAGATTGATCACACCTTGATCAATCTTTTACAACAATATAGAGTAAATGGTGGTATAGAAGAAGCCTATTCAAGATGTATGAATATGAATACAATAGGCTTTAAGAGAGAAGAAAGAAAGAAGTGTAGAAGGAGAAGATGGTTGCAACGTTTTTGCTCTTAGAACTTGTAAGCCTTGTCTTGTTTTTTTGTTTGCTCTCCTTCTTCTCTTTTTATCAATATGTGTGCCACCCCCTCCTTCCTTCTCTTCCTCTTGAAAATTATCTTTTAAGTCCATGTAAGAATATCTTGCATCATTGTGACATCCACTTGCTTACTTGACAACTCCTCATTGGATGATCATTAAGCCTTTGCTTACTTGGCACTCATTGATTGGATGAAAGTTGTCATCACTTGTTGACTAGATAAATCTGAAAAATATCACTTAAAACATGTGCCAATTAGCCATAAAAATGTTGCCATAAGTCTCATATTAATTCCACATAATTTGCAGGACACAATATCTCCATTATCATCCTTAAAATCGGCCAACATTATTCTCCACATGCTGAAAATTTTCAGCATGTGTGATATCCAAGACAAGTTCAAATTATTGCCATGTATGTAGCAGATTTATCCCTTGAAAATAAAAAATCAAATATGCTTAATTTCAAGTCAAGAATTCGGCCACATACATTCCAACACATGCTGAAATTTTCAGCATGTGTGATATTTCAAAATATCATCGCATTATTTTCATAATATTTTTAAAACATTGCCATTTTATCTCCCAATCAATCCATATAATTCAAATAAGTAAATATGACACATTTAAGCTCAAAAATTCAGCCAACTCAATGCACACATGCTGAAATTTTCAGTATGTATTACAAATGTGACATATTTTGAAATGTTACCTTATGTAGCTCCTTTCTTTATGTCACCAATCTTGTATACTTCACTCTTGACCAATCAAGATGCCAACAAAGCTCCACATATGCTCCAACAAGGTGATCTAGGCGTGTGATGATAGATTGTACATGTGCTGAATTTTATTTTTGCAAACTTTGTAAAATAGTGCACAATAAATATACACACATGGTATATTCCAATCAGCCCTTAATTGATTTTTCTAGAAAACTTTAGAATGTATAGAGTATGTAAAAAGTGTCTAGATACATGTTATATGTCATGCCAAAAATGTTCCATGTGTCGTGTTCGTAGAAAACCAATTTCCGACTTTTGTCGATTATCCGATTTTTCTCCGATTAAATTCTAACTTTTTGCACATGTTATATATATTATGTTACACATAATATACATAAATTAAACTTTAATATTCATCACTCATGGCTGATTAAAGTGGCGTCTACATGTGACAAAAATGCTGAATTTGAAATCTCCATAATTTGGCCTTAATTGGGGGTGATTTGTGTGTGCCAACATGGAATGATTTTATGGCTGTATATACCATATAAGACACGAAATTTGTGGCCATTTTTGAAGTGTAGGGGCTGGTCATCTATATATGGCAAGTACGTGACACGTTGGCAAAGTTTCGGTATTCACCCGATAAGACAATTTTTGGTTTAGAACCTTGTATCGTGTCGTAATAATTTTGTCATCATCATTACTTATATCATATGATATAAGACCTGAATATACTCATAAATATGAGGTAAATACAGTGGTGTGAGGTTAACGTACGTTCGTAAAATATATAACGTGTCAGTAGTACGTTGGAATATATGTGTATATTGCCTTTTTAAAAAAATCTGAATATATATATATATATATATATATAATTATCATTTGAAAATGAACTTTGTTCAGATCTTCCAAATGCTTTCTGGTCAAGGAAGCAACATATAGTTGATCTTCCATATACTCCGGAATTCAGAGAAGAAGATATACCTACAAAAGCAAGACCAATTCAGATGAATGCAGAATTGGAAAAACTTTGTAAAAAAGAAATACAAGATCTAGAATCAAAAGGATTAATCCAAAAATCAAGGTCTCCTTGGAGTTGTGCTGCTTTTTATGTCAATAAAAATGCAGAAATAGAAAGAGGAACACCTAGATTGGTAATAAATTATAAACCACTAAATAAAACGTTAAAATGGATAAGATACCTATTACCTAATAATGGGTTGTCTGCACAGCCTTTTTATATGTGGGCATTTTACTGGTAATTTCTGTGGAGTGGGGTTTGAAAACTTTATTGGTTTTTTGGGTTATTGAAGTAGTTTGCTGAAGTTTTGATATTGCTGATGAAGTCTCTGCTATTTTTGTAGTTTTTGGTATATTGAATTTTTCAAGCAATGCTTGAAATTCAGAACTATTGGATAGGCTTTCAATAATAGATATTGGTGTTTTATTTGGAGATATTTGGGATATTGGAACTGCGGCTATTGGGTTTTTTTGAAGAAGTTCTTCCTCTTCTTCAACTTTATCTGCCCACGTTTTTCGTGGGATATTATTGTCATTATCCGCTGGTAGCTTTCCTTTGTCTTTGGACTTCCTCGGCATTATGTCTGTTTTGGAGAAATTCTCTGGTCAGAAAGTCTGGAACAAAATTTGTATCTCCTTTTATGTATTCAATACCAAAATCATAAAGTTGGATGTATCAGGGAATCCAATAGAAGCTATTCCTTACAAAAATATGACAGAAGATTCTCTTACAAATACTAAACATATTATTCAACAAAATAATTATACAAATACACATCTACATACAATAGGTAAACAATTGGATAAGTTGGAAAAATATTACCAGACACAACCAATAAAATCTATAAGTGAAGAAATACCTAACCAAAAATTTAAACAACCATTATTCAAACCTTTTCAAATATCATCTTCTAGTATGCAACCTATATCTAATAAAGATGATTTCAATCAATTTATAAAACAACAATTAAGTCGTATAGAAAAAAGTCTAGAAAATAGTAATTCTATAACAAATGAGGTAGTCGGAGATTGTTCACACACCTGGTTGATATTTTTTGATACCAGAAGAATAACGACGAAGAATGTTCCGTATTGGTTCGCAGCATGGTGGGATCATTTTGGCTCCTGTGCAGAATATTTGAATGATGTAGTGAGACCATCACTACAAGTATTTACGAAGATGTATTCTCCCACAGATGAAGAGAAGATATTTTCGGAAATGATGATATTTCATATGAAGTTCTATTTACCATGGGTATTCCAATGGAGAGCAGAATATACTCCAAATATAAAAGTACCTTTGATAAAAAGAAAATTTTATATTAAATGGTGGACAGCATTTGATATAAATAAACAAGAATAAAAGATAATAATAATAAACAAGATAATAATAATAATATTTGGAGTATATCAAATGCTGTAAACAAGAATAACAAAGCAGAAATGTAAACAAAAGTAAAAACTGTAAGTAAAACAAAAATAAAAACAGTAAGTAAAACGAAATTAAATGAACAGAATTTAAATGGGGGTGATTAAACTCCCCAAGAAAATAAATAAAGAAAAGTAAAAACTATAAGTAAAACAAAATTAAATGAACAGAATTTAAATGGGGGTGTTTAAACTCCCCAAGAAGATAAATAAAGAACAGTAAATAAAAAGGGAGAGGGAATAAGGTTAGGCGGAACTAATTTCAGCCAGCCATAATAATATATATATATATGATATAATTGTGTGTGTGTATATATATATATAACAATATTAACAACAATAATTAGGCGGTATATACCGATCCAATTATATAGATATATAATACATAAAATCAATAAATAAAATTAAAAACGGTTTATTAAAGAACTCAAAAAGTAAAAGAATTCAATTCATACCATATATTTATTTCTTCAAAAATATTGGAGATACAACTATTGTTTGAAGATTGGAGATCTTCTGGGATATTGGCTTCAAATGGTTATTGAAAGATATTCAAGAACAAATATAGTGTTTTTGGTGTGGGATAGTATGGGAGAAAGGTTGGAAGGATATTGGATGGAAATGGAAAGTGAGAATGGAGAGAGAGAAAGTGTAAGAAAGATGGTAGAAAAACTTGTGTCCTTTCAAGTGAGCATACCCCCTCCTTTTATAGGAATTTTGAGGGGAATATGGCCAAAATAAGGGTCCCTCTACTATAACTTGCTTGGTCATTTCCGCACAAATATTTTAATAATCTTTTTTTTTGCATGTTATATCAGAGATATAACAACTATTACATCACTGAAATATTACATCAATTCAAATATTACAAATATGAAATTATTACAAATATTACAAATGATCAACTTATTCTATTAAATCAACGTCTTCATCCACTGCATTCGTCGATCCTGAAGATGATGAAGGTTTTGCTTCTTGCAATAAAGGAGCAAATTTCATCAAAAAAGCAAAACCTTCATCATCTTCAGGATCGACGAATGCAGTGGATGAAGACGTTGATTTGATAGAATAAGTTGATCATTTGTAATATTTGTAATAATTTCATATTTGTAATATTTGAATTGATGTAATATTTCAATGATGTAATAGTTGTTATATCTCTGATATAACATGCAAAAAAAATTATTAAAATATTTGTGCAGAAATGACCAAGCAAGTTATAGTAGAGGGACCCTTATTTTGGCCATATTACCCTCAAAATTCCTATAAAAGGAGGGGGTATGCTCACTTGAAATGACACAAGTTTTTCTACCATCTTTCTTACACTTTCTCTCTCTCCATTCCCACTTTCCATTTCCATCCAATATCCTTCCCACCTTTCTCCCATGCTATCCCACACCAAGAACACTATAGTTGTTCTTGAATATCTTTCAATAACCATTTGAAGCCAATATCCCTGAAGATCTCCAATCTTCAAACAATAGTTGTATCTCCAATATTTTTGAAGAAATAAATATATGGTATGAATTGAATTCTTTTACTTTTTGAGTTCTTTAATATACTGTTTTTAATTTTATTTATTACTTTTATGTATTATATATCTATATAATTGGGTCGGTATATACTGCCTAATTATTGTTGTTAATATTGTTATATATATATATATATATAATTATATCATATATATATTATTATGGCTGGCTGGAATTAGTTCCGCCTAACCTTATTCCCTCTCCCTTTTTATTTACTGTTCTTTATTTATCTTCTTGGGGAGTTTAAACACCCCCATTTAAATTCTGTTCATTTAATTTTGTTTTACTTATAGCTTTTAATTTTCTTTATTTATTTTCTTGGGGAGTTTAATCACCCCCATTTAAATTCTGTTTATTTAATTTCGTTTTACTTACTGTTTTTATTTTTGTTTTACTTACAGTTTTTACTTTTGTTTACATTTCTGCTTTGTTATTCTTGTTTATTATTATTATCTTTTAGTGTCGGTAGTCTATATTCCTGTTTGTGGTGTGGTATATATAATATATATATATATAAGGCGTGTAGATTAAAAAAAAATGTGCTCTGGCGAAAAGGTTCTGCGGCGGCTCGGTTTCATTTGCTGTGCTCATCCCGAATTCAGTGATCACCACCGCTTTACCACCTTACAATCCTCGCAACGCCAAAGCTGCTCTCTTTTTTCTATTTCGACAACAAACGACATGGCGGCTGCGCCTACTTTTGCCGCAGTCGTGACCGGCTCAGCTGCTCCACCGATCTCCATCTCGCCAAAGATTGCGACTCGTTACAAAGGTATTCCCATGGTTTCTTTCCTTGATTCGGAAATTGACGCACTTGCTGCTCTTTTTCGGTATTCTCTCGTTGGTACGTTTTGGTATGGTCGTCCCCCATTAAAGGTTGTACGTGAAGTTTTTGAGAAGATTGGTTTTCATCATGACCTTCGGATCACTCTCATTGATCAAACGCATATTTTGATGAATTTTAACAATGAGGCGGATTATTTGCGCTGTTTTTATCGTCGTTCTTGGCATATTTCTGGTTGCCACATGAGGGTTACGAAATGGACGGTTGATTTTGATCCATCATCCGATGCTCCCATCGTACCGGTTTGGGTTGCCCTCCCTGCGCTTCCCGTTCATCTACATCAACAGGAGGCTTTATTTGAAATTGTTCGCACCATAGGTTTGCCCATTAAACTTGATGTCGCCACCTCTAAGGGCCTTCGGCCATCGGTAGCTCGAGTGTGTGTCAAACTTGATGTCTCTCAGGACTTGCCGCAAAAGATATACCTACAACCAAAGGGTCGTTTGATCTTGCAGACAATAGTTTATGAAGATTTACCCTTGTTCTGCACGGACTGCCGCCGGCTGGGACATGCGCTTGGTGATTGCTCTTCCAAAGGAGCCACTAATATTCCGCCGCCGCCTCCTCCGCCTCCTACTGCTCGTCCGTCCAAGACACGTTGGACTCCAGTCAAGCGTAAGCCCTCTGAGCATCACTCAGCCCCTGAAGGAATCATTGATGTCGAAAATCTTCTAGATCCAACTCCAAATGAAGACATCCCTATAGATCACAATGCCCAGCAGCCCCCTTTACCTACAGTTGATCCAGTTCATGACCTACATGATACATGCGACACAGATCATGGCCCAGGCCAGGCCCCCTCGTTGACGGCTCCTCCTCCTCCTGAACCTCTGTCGCAAGATGAATTCTGTGATGCGGCGGATTACCCTATGCCCGCTGACGCCGCACAGCTTGATATCGGGCATGTGTCTGACAATGATTTGCCTGCTGACCCAATTGTCGAAGATATTTCTACGGTTCCTGCTGACGTGGCCCGTCGCATGCAGCTCATGCAGCCATCCCCCGATGATGAGTTGCTACTCTCCCGGCTGCAGGACCCGACCCCGGACGAGCCGTTTATTCCAGTGGTACCGCGCCGCAAGCATAGATCCCGCGAGGATCTTCCTCCTTTGCCACCTTCAACCATCTTGACACGTAGTGCCTCGCACATTATTCAGGGAAGTTCTTCCACCCTAACTCAATGAATATATTAATATGGAATATTCGAGGCATACGTGCCTCTTTGCCCAGATTATATAATTTGATTCGAGAACATAAATTGCATCTCCTTGCTTTGATTGAACCTAAGCATGCCCCATCACAGATAATGAGATATGGGTTACGTCTAGGTTTCTCGCAGAATTTTGTTTCACAGTCAGAACATATTTGGTTTTTTTGGAGGGATCTTGAGTTCCGTTTGCTTGCCATGCAGGACAAGGAACAGGTGGTCCATCTTACTTTGCAGTCGCTATCGTTGCAATATACTTTTGTCCTTTCATTGATCTATGCGAATCATACACCTTCTCAGCGTCGAATACTTTGGCAATCTATGTGTGAATTTCATACCACATTGCAATTGCCCTGGATGGTGGGGGGTGATTTCAATACTTTCAGATCTCTGGATGACCACAGTGGACGCTCCACTCCATCTCTGTCAGCCTTACAGGATCTTAATGAGTGTATTGAAGACTGTTCTCTTATGGCCCCCCTACCACGGTACTAGGTTTACATGGGCAGATGGCAGGGGTCTTGGCCGTGTTCGATGACGCATAGACTGGATTTTTGTTAACTCCGTGTTTCAAGATCGGTTTGAAGATTTGCAGTTAACCCATTTGCCTCGAGTAACTTCTGATCATACTCCGCTCCTTTTACTATGTCGGATGGGTTCCCCACCGACTCGTCGTGCATTTCGTTTTTTGGATGCGTGGCTCCTTCATTCGGAATTTCTAGCCTATGTGCAAAATGCATGGCAATCATACCCAACAACGGGTGGAATGCGCGGTTTTTATCAGAAATTATTTGCTCTAAAAAAAGATATACAACGATGGAATAAAGATGTCTTTGGAAATATTTTTAGCAATCTGAAGCATGCAGAGGACTTACTGACTCATGCAGAAACTCGTTGGGATGCAACACCCTCGGAGGAGACGCGGCAAGCATACTATAAGGCGAAAGCGAATTACTTGCTTGCATCTAAATATGAATTACATTTCTGGCAACAGAAGGCAAGAGTTAAATGGTTAAAAGACGGCGATGCTAATACTAGATATTTTCACTCGCTTGTCAAAAGTAAACGCTCCCAGCTGCGTTTACAGCAAATCCGAAATTCTAAGGGAATACTGCTTACTAATCAAGATGATATCATGGCTTCTGCTGTTGAGTTTTATACTGCTTTATTTGCACGGGAGGCAACACACAATCATTCGGAGATTCTTTCGCACATTCCTTGTTTATTAGCTGAGCAGGACAATCTCATGTTAACTCAGCTTCTGTCAGAGTCAGAGGTAAAAGCAGCAGTGTGGAGTTTAGACCCTCAAAGTGCTGCCGGGCCAGACGGTTTTCATGGTAATTTTTATCGCTCATGCTGGACTGTTATACATTTGGATGTTCTTAAAGCTGTACAAGAATTTTTTCTTGGCGTTCCGCAACCATCCGTCATGGCTAGTGCATTGATCACATTGATCCCAAAGATACACTCTCCACAAACATTTGGTGACTTTCGCCCCATTTGTCTTGCGAACTTCTTGAGTAAAGTATGTACGCGCATTATTGCTACGCGCCTAGGGACACTCTTGCCGCGATTAATATCACCGGAGCAAACAGGATTTTTACCAGGGCATGATATCTCGGCACAAGTATTATTGGCACAGGAAATGATACATATGTTGGATAAAGGAGGATCTCAGTTGTGCTTGAAGTTGGATATGATGAAGGCTTTTGACAGGGTAAGCTGGGAATACCTGGAGCTCTTATTGCGTAAATTTGGTTTTTTGGATTTTTTCATACGCGTGGTTATTAATCATCTTAGTGCCACTCGATTATCAGTTTTAATCAATGGCCAAACATCTTCATCATTTCGTCCATTTCGAGGTGTCAAGCAGGGGGACCCACTGTCTCCGCTGTTATTTATATTATCATCTGAAGGTTTTAGCAGGGGCTTAAAATCCCTTGCTGCGGTGGGACAAATACAATCATTTCGGCTGGGGCGTGTTCCATTTACTATCACTCACTTGGCATATGCGGATGATTTGCTTATTTTTCTTCGAGGCACACAGCGCAATCATACACATTTCCGAGCATTCTTAACTCAGTATGAAACGGCTTCAGGACAAAAGGTTAATTATCACAAAAGTAATTTCATACCATCCGCAAATGTGACCGCGCATCAGCGACGCACCTTTAAAGATATACTTGGTATGCGACTAGCTTCTCTTCCGTTTCAGTATTTTGGTTCATATCTTCACAAAGGCATTAATAGAACAGTGTATTGTACCTCCTTGTTACAACATATAGAGGACCGTTTGCAAGGGTGGCATACCCGACTCCTTTCACACGCTGGCCGTTTAATCCTCCTCCGATCAGTGATTGCTGCTCTTCCGTTACATATTTTAGCAGCAGGTGGTTTACCAAAATCTGTCATCCGAATAATCAATCGGAAAATGGCTTCTTTCTTTTGGGGTAACCGTCGTCATTGGGTATCACGGTCTCGGATTACACAGCCTATTGATGAAGGCGGTCTGGGCCTTCGGGATCTCAGTCAGTTGCAACGAGCATAACATTGCCGCATATGGTGGACATACCATAAAAAGGACACCTTGTGGAGTAGCTACATGCATCTGAAATATGGCAGAAGAGGTGATTTTATGCCGAGGCTTCCAGACTCTGCGACATGGAAATTAATATGTCGCATCCATCCTCACTGTATATCCCACACAGTTGGCACAGATACTTTCCTTTCATGGATACCATCGTCAACAGGTGAGTTCACGCTTAAATCAGCATATGCGGTTTGTCGGACTTCCATCTCCACACAGCTATCATCAAAATTTTTTTGGTCCAAACATCACTCATCATACACGAAAATTTTGTTATGGCGTATATTCCATTCTGCTTTGCCATTTGAGGACTGCATTGGCCGATACTCAGTGGTTCGCCCTACGCAATGTCCTTTTTGCAAGCAAGATTCAGCCTCGGTTGCCCACATCTTTCTCCACTGTAATTGCATCCTCCTGATTTGGGTGTTTTTTGCTACGGAGCTTCAGGGTTTGCTTCCGACTTGGACTACACTTCGGCAATACTTATTATCGTGGTGGTATCGTGCCTCAACATCATCATTATATGGAGTTTTAAAAATTGTTGTCCCAGCTATCAGAGTCACGAACATCTGGAAAAATTATGCTCAACTTACTTATGGGGATGCAGCATCTTTTTCGGTTTCCAGGCTGCGAAATGCCATTCATTTTGACATCAATGTATGGACTCAGAAAATCCAGGGTTCCAAGCTCGCAGCAGGACCAAATCTTTCCCTTTCCTGGATTCCACGCCTTCGGCCACCCTGCCTCAGACTTATTAAATGGCAATGTCCGCCATCTGGTAGACACAAGTTGAATGTTGACGCAGCGGTTGGTGCTCGCTATGCGGCGGGAGGCGCAATCTTGCGCACTCATACTGGTGCTTGTGTGGGTGCTATATCCTTTAGGCTGCCACCGTGCACACCATTGATGGCAGAAATCCAGGCAACATTATTTGGTCTCTTGTATTTTCTTCCATTCTTCCGCTCACTGGTGATAGAA
Source organism: Eustoma russellianum (assembly GCA_036186865.1). Taxonomy (NCBI): domain Eukaryota; kingdom Viridiplantae; phylum Streptophyta; class Magnoliopsida; order Gentianales; family Gentianaceae; genus Eustoma; species Eustoma russellianum. The sequence goes on from AP025048.1 coordinate 29,510,705, forward strand.
ACCGATTGTGAGCAAGCGGTCATGCGACTTCGAGGCACGCAGCGCATTTTTGGCAATTATCATCTGCACCTTGTACATTCGTTCCTTCATTCGTATGGATTGGATATTACACATACGTATCGAGAAGCTAATATGGCAGCCCATTATCTAGCACAACATGCAATGCTTTGCCCAGAGACAGGATGTTAGTGTATGTGCCCTAGGCCATGATTTGGATATTTATGTTATGCATTTATTATTAATAAAAGAGGTTTTATTATCATTATTGTTGGTTAGTATGTTACACAATTTTGATATATGTCCCTGATTCATTATTATTATTGAGATAAAATAATTTATAATCAGTATGAGTATTGATTTGATAATCATGAGATGATTATGTGTATGGTGATACGAATCAATCTCATAGATACTTGTTAGAGAACAGTGTATTGGACAGACCCATCATGAGATTGCTACATGGATTAGCGTCATAAGTAAATCTCATGATAGTCATGTTTTAATCCTTTGACTTGAGATTGTCATAGTTTCCAACATAAGGACTATTATATTTTGACATGATCAAACGTTATCCGTAACTGGATAATAATAAAGGTCATGATTGAATGTGATAGAAATTATGTAGAGGATATTGAACAATCAAGATAGAATTTGTCCCTCTCTTTTGACAGAGATATCTTTGGGCCCCTCGATTAGTGAGACTGTGAAATGCATGGCCGTGCTCAAATGAATTGATAGTTTGATCAATATCATTTGTTTTATCAGTCTACTTAGAGATCGAGTAATCATATGTTTGAACTATATAAGTATGACGCTGACTATGACTTATGTTCAAACTAGATATCGTGTGACAAAGGGATTAATGCATGTACTATTATTAGGCTAGTTGGACTTTACTCGTATTAATTGGGTAGTTGTAATGCCTTGCTAGAGGCCAATTACGACTTGTTGGTTTAATAGAGATTTGATCAACTGCCAATTAATATGGGCCTATCGGGTCACACACAAGAATACGTATGGCTGAGATTAATAATATTAATAATATTAATATTGGATATTAATTATTATTATTATCATTATCGTTTTAATATTAATAATATTAATATTGGATATTAATTATTATTATTATTATTATTAATTTCGTTTTTTTGTATATATTTATATCATCGGATAATAACAGAGAATCCATATCTGATATGGATTTTGATTGGTGTTATCTAATCCTAACAGAATCCGTATTTGATGCGGATTATGATAGGTATTAACCAATCCGATCAGGAATCGGATTTGATATCTATATATATGTACGGAGCATGGTGTATCTCGTACACCACACAACCAGTAGAAAACGAAAGGGCAAGAATCGTTTTTGTGAAAACCAAATTCTTCAGCCGCGCCGTTTGAAGAGCTAGCACTCCGGGCGGAAGCGTTCGTGTGGATACCGACAGAGGGTGATCGTATTTTCGCACCTCTTCCATCTGCAGATTTCGAATCTACGGAGGTACTTTTTGGTTTCTTTTGTCGAATTAAACGAACAACATGGATCCTTGGTAGGAAATCAGAGATCAATTTTTGTTTTCCGCTGCGTGTTTTTGCAGTGATCTCGTTCGATTTCCTAACACAGGATATTTTGGCAGTCATAATCTCCCAGCAATGGTGCGTACCACAATACTTCTTGATCTCACATCAACTAATCTGCGCGTAGGCTGACAATCATGTCTTCCTAATGGATTGGCATATCCTGGTTTTTACTGCCCGTATCACTACAGTTACGGGCAGGCGCAGTATGATTTCTATCCCATTGCTATCCTGCTATGATTTATTCATTTGCGGCACTTACACCTTTCTCTTATTATTCACACGCTATGCTTGGTGGATGCATTACAATGCACCTCTGGGTTGCTGCCATCATGCTTACTCTGCACAAGTCTTCCATCAGGATTGGCAAGTTTATATACTCTCTGTCTGTGCTCGGTTGAGTACAGGCAGACTCGGTATGATTTCCATTCTCTTACGCTGTTGGATGATGGAACAAGTTTTTCTGCCTTCACACATTTTCCATGTTTATTTGACATATGGTTTATGCCGACACGATGATGAGTTCTTATGGCTCCGGAACATTCGCGCTGTCATATTTTGCATGCTCAATGGAGTGGCTTATTTGCCGACATGCTGGCCTCCCATTGCCACTTTTCTGAAGGGCTTCACATTTAATGCAATTGCTGCCGGCGCATTCGTTTGTGCTGGCAGACGCGGTATGATCTTAATCTGCTTCTATTACAGCATTCCATTCACTACAATATCCCTGCTTTACTCAGCACCTCATTTCTCTTCTGCATGGTTGCGATCTTGGCTTGGCTCGGAGACACCACTTGCTTGCACGACAGCTGCGCAGTCAACGGCTCAGTTTCGGACATACCTGCTACGCATGTTCCTCATTCTTGCGCATTGGTGCTACCGGCAGAATTATTTTTTTTTCCTATTATTCGATGGTGTATATCAACCACCCATATATATAAATATGTACGCTTTTTCCTTCGCCAAGGTTTTATCCACAAGGGTGGTTGTACTTGGCAAGGTTTTAATGCGGCATATCATATATCATATGAATGTTGATAATCGCAAACTGTTTATTTCTTGCCATCTTTTTTGTAATAAGGTTTTCCTCCGCCAAAAGTGAGGGTTTCTCTCAATAAAATTACGTTTTACAAAAATATATATATATATATATATATATATATAAGGCGTGTATAATGAGAGGGAAGAAGACTTTTCATTCTTTAATTTGTTGCCTTTGTGACTTCTCCAAATATATCACCATTCAATGAACTACTTAGTTCATTTAACTAAGTACGTCACTTAGTGAACTAGTTTAGTTCATGAATGGTGGCACCTGAAAATAGTTCAAACACAACAAATGTTTGCCATTTGATGTAAGCTATAAAGCCTCATGGATCGTTTGTATGGCAACAATCTATATGAACTAAATAAGGCAGGTTTCATACAAAAACGTGTTAAGTCATAAAACGTGTCATGCATTTCTTTGTTACACGTTATTTAAATCATATATTTTGTAATCACACAAACCCTTTTTTCTCTACAATCTCCCCCTTTTGATAATTTACAAAATAACCTATGGTCATGATTTAAGTTTTATCGCTCCCCCTTTAATCATGCACAAATTCAAATTTTGAATTTCAAATTTTGAATTTTCTCCCCCTTGATTTGTGCAATCAATCTCTCTCTCCCCCTTAAATCATGCATTCTCTCCCCCTTTATTTTGGAAAGTCAATAAAAAATGCATGTGAATATGGAAAGAGACATCAAACCAAATCAGCAGAAATTATGCCTAATTTAGAACGAAGATTTTCATATGTGGCCTGATTTAGTACCTTAGTGAAAATATCTACTACTTGTGCCTATGTGCGTACGTGATCTATGATAATATCACCATTGTTTACGTGATCACGAAGGAAGTGATGCGGACTTCTGTATGCTTTGCCTTAGAATGTATAACGGGGTTCTTAGATAAGTTGATGGCGCTCATACTATCACAATATATAGGAATCTGATTTACCATAATCCCAAAGTCAGAAAGTTGTAGTTTTAGCCATAGTAATTGTGTGCAGCAAAGACTAAGTGCCATGTATTCAACTTCAGTGGTGGATAAGGCTACGCTTGCTTGTTTTTTAGAAAACCATGAAATAAGTGAGTTTCCTATAAATTGACAGGTGCCACTCGTGCTTTTCCTATCTATTTTACATCCACCATAATATGCGTCAGTATAAGCATGCAAGTTAAATTCACAATCTTTATCATACCAAATACCTAAGGTGGATGTGTGCTTAATATATCGAAATATTCTTTTCACGGCATTGTAGTGAGACACTCTAGGTTGACTTTGAAAATGTGCACACATACATATACTGAATATGATATCAGGTCTACTAGCAGTAAGATAGAGCAAAGAGCCAATCATAGACCTATATAAAGCATTATCAAAGTCCTTACCATGTTCATCTTTATCTAGTTTGGTGGTGACACTCATAGGGGGTGGGGGACGGTTTAAAGTTCTCAAAATTGAATTTTTTAATCATGTCATTTATATATTTAACTTGGCTTATATGTATACCTTTACCTGTTTGTTTAATCTGCAAGCCAAGAAAGTAATTCAATTCACTAACCATAGACATTTCAAATTCGAATTTCATGCAAGTTTCAAAATCTTCAACAAGTTTATGAGAGGTGGAGCCGAAAATATTGTCATCAACATAAATTTGAATGATCAGTAAATCCGATTTATCTTGTTTTAAAAATAGAGTACTATCTATATTGCCTCTTTTAAAACCATTTTCTAAAAGGAAAGTAGCAAAACGATCATACCATGCTCTAGGTGCTTTCTTTAAACAAAATAGTGCCTTCTTTAGTTTGTACACGTGATCGGGATGTTTCAAATCTTCAAAACAGGGTGGTTGTTTCACGTATAGTTCTTGTATAAATCCATTTAAGAATACACTTTTCACGTCCATTTGATAAAGTTTAAAACCTTTCATGCAAGCAATAGCAGGTAAAAGTCGTATGACTTCTAAACGTGCTATGGGTGCAAATGTTTCGTCATAATCTATTCTTCTTCTTGGTTATATCCTTGTGCTACAAGTCTAGCTTTGTTTCTAACAACTTTTCCTTCTTCGTTCATTTTATTTCTAAACACCCACTTTGTGCCTATTATAGTCTTATCTTGTGGTCGTGGCACTAAATACCATACATCATTTCTTACAAATTGATTAAGTTCGTCATGCATAGCATCAATCCAAGAAGAATCACTCAAAGCATCAAACACATTTTTATGTTCAATTTCGGATATCATGGCATGAAATTGATTTATTTCATCCACATTTATTCTTCTACGTGGTCGCACACCGTGAGTGATATCGCCTATAATGAGATCGTGTGGGTGATCTCTATGCCATCTTGGTTGATTATTTTCTACGTTCTCATGCATTTCTAAGTGATCATGCATTTCTAGTGTATCATGCGTTTCTAGTGTATCTGCATGCCATCATCATCATTCAACACGGGTTTTAATTCAAAATCATCGTCATATTCTTTATCTTTATCGATCTCACCAAATTCATTAAACTTCACATGAATAGATTCTAGAATTTTCCTAGTGATGGGATCATAGCATCTATATGCTTTTGAATTCACAGAATACCCAACAAAGATGCATTCAGTTGATTTAGATTCAAACTTATCTAAATTATCTTACGTATATAAAACAAATCATTTGCAACCAAACACACGAAAGTAATCAATTTTAGGCATGCGATCATTTAATATCTCATAAGGCGTCTTATTTATTTTCTTTCTAATGGACAATCGATTAACTATATAGCATGCACAATTTACGGCTTCCGTCCACAAAAATCTAGGCAATTTATTTTCACACAACATGGTTCTAGCGATTTCTTGTAATGTCCTATTCTTTCTTTCTGCTACTCCATTTAGTTGAGGAGTTCTAGGTGGCGTAAACTCGTGTTTGATTCCTTTTTCTTCGCAAAATGCAATCATGTTCTTTTTTTTAAATTCACCACCTCTATCGCTTCTAATCCTTTTCGCATTGAAACCATATTGATTTTCAAGTTGTTTTATTAGTTTCACAATCTCAATGGCACTATCATCTTTATGTGCAAGAAACAATGTCCAAGTATAACGAGAAAAATCATCAACAATCACACAAGCATAATGACGTCCACCGAGACTCGTAGTGCCACTAGGACCAAACAAATCAATGTGTAATAATTCTAAAACTCTAGTCGTGCTTATTTTATTTTTAGGTTTAAGTGACTTGCGTGTTTGTTTGCCTTTAATACAAGATTCGCACAACTGAAAGTTGCCTAAATCATGTTTAGGCAATCCTCGTATTAGGTTCTTTCGTTGGAGATTTTCAAGTGTAGAAATACCGATGTATCCTAAACGTCTATGCCACAAGTCAACGTTAGGTTCATTTGACATAAAAAACTTAACCTTAGCGTCTAACATGTCATTCATAGAAAGCGTAAAAATGTTTCCTTCCCTTTTTCCTTTTAACACTAGTTCTCCATTTTTATTTATTATATTGCAATAAGGATGAGTGAAAAACACATCAAAGCCATTGTCAATAAATTGTGAGATGCTAAGAAGATTATAGGATAGGTTTCTTACCAAAAAGACGTTGGAGATTTGAGGGGTGGTTGGGCTTCCGATTGTGCCTTTTCCGATGATTCTTCCTTCATTGTTGTCTCCAAAGATCACGGATCCGTCTTTTGTGACCTTTTTCAACTTTGTGAACAAGCTCGGGTCACCCGTCATGTGCCTCGAGCAACCACTGTCAAGGAACCACTTGATTGATGTGTCTTTTAATATATGTGTTCCCTCGTTTGATGCTTTGGATACAAAGCATACTTGTGAAGTCTCATCTTCTGTATCAGTCTCAGAATAAGATGTGTCACTCCAGGCGGAGGCCTTGAGAGATCTTCTCCTTTGCTTAGATTCTGAGATGAGTCTATTTTTGGTTCGATCCTTGTCAGGGTGTTTCTTTGTTTGCTTGTCCTTATTAGGACAGTCATATGATAGATGTCCAAGTTTACCACATTCGTAGCATTTAACGTCCTTGTCACTTGTTTTATTTTTGTTTCTTTTAGTGAAAGTAGCCTTAGGTTTGTTTTTAAATGACTTTCTTATGAAGTTTCGCATGAATTTAGCCAATAAAATTAAGTCATCGTTGTCTGATTCAGAATCATTATCATTTACGTGATTAGAAGAAGTAGAGACGTATTCATTTGATTTAAAGGCAATAGTATTACCTTGCTTTGATGATGATTCCGATTTCCTTATAGTGAGTTTGTTCTCATATACCTTAAGTGATCCAATTAGTTCTTCCATTTTAATTGATTTGGTTTCTTTGCTCTCCTCTATAGCCGTCACTTTAGGGTCCCATTCGGATGGTAGGCTTCATAATACCTTTTGGACATTTTCCTACATAGAGAAGGCTTTGCCAAGAGACTAAAGAGAATTGTAAATGTTAGTCAAGCGTAGATCCATATCAACAATAGACTCATTTGGCAATAATTTAAATGACTCAAGTGTGGACATAAGCATGTTAATTTTGGACTCTTTTACTTGACTAGTCCCTTCGTGTTTCATCTCAAGAATTCTCCATATTTCTTGAGCACTAGAGCAATTTAACACATAGCTAGATTCATTTTTACTTATCCCATTTAGAAGTAATTGCATGGCTCTAGCGTTCATACTCAGTCTCTTTTTATCATCACTAGTATACTCTTGTTTAGGCTTAACGACCTCTAGTGTGACTCCATCTACAGTGGATAATTTTGACGGAACAAATATACCATCTTCTATAATGGACCATAGATCAATATCAATAGCCATAAGGAAAAGTTTCATTCTTAACTTCCATTGAATAAAAGACTCACCGTCAAAGTGAGGAGGCCTTTGACTGGACATACCTTCTTACTCGGTTTTGAAGTTTGTGGTTGCCATCTCACTTACACTGTTGGATCCTTTTTTTGTGAGTGTTCCTGCGCTCTGATACCACTTGTTGGATTTGCAAGGCACCACTAGAAGGGGGGTTGAATAGTGGGTGCGGAAAATTTAGTTTTTAAAATTGTTTCAGACGAAAAACACAACTTCTGAAAACAGTTTCTGTTTTCAGGACCTGTTTTGAAACGTTTTGAAAACTAGGTTACAAGTCAAGAATTCGGTCATTTAATGATTTGAGAAATTAATTCCAATTAAACTGTGACTCCAAATGCTTTGAACATTTAATGACTAACCCCTTATTAGGTGTATTTAATTGAGTTAAAACAGTTTTGAAAAATGCTTTTGAGAAGTTAGTCAAATACATTCAAAGTTTCAACCTTTGCAAGACTGAAAATCAGACTGCACTAGTCTCAGAACATTTGACGTTTGGATGACTTATACTTGTCCAAAAGTGTTGCAACTTGCGCCAAATGAATATTAAGACATGTTTCTATGTTTCCTCAAAGTTTTGTGATTTTTGTAGTTCGCTTACTATTTTTAAGAACATAACAAAATGATGCACTCTGCTGGAAACTAAAAGTAAGTGTTGAAAAGTAAAGAACACAAGGAATTTTATACTGGTTTGGTCAAATCAACCTACTCCAGTCTTCGAGGACACCTTCCTCGGTTATCACTAATCACAAAACACAAATAACACCTTACCACACAGGGTTGATGGAGTTACATACCAACTCCAACCCTTTACAAACCTTGTAAGTGATTACAACGATCACGAACACCACCACCTAGCGGATTACAAAAAAATATAGAGTAAATGGTGGTATAGAAGAAGCCTATTCAAGATGTATGAATATGAATACAATAGGCTTTAAGAGAGAAGAAAGAAAGAAGTGTAGAAGGAGAAGATGGTTGCAACGTTTTTGCTCTTACAACTTGTAAGCCTTGTCTTGTTTTTTGTGTGTGCTCTCCTTCTTATCTTTTTATCGATATGTGTGCCGCCCACTCCTTCCTTCTCTTCCTCTTGAAAATTATCTTTTAAGTCCTTGGAAGAATATCTTGCATCATTGTGACATCCACTTGCTTACTTGGCAACTCTTCATTAAATGATCATTAAGCCTTTGCTTACTTTGCACTCATTGATTAGATGAAAGTTGTCATCACTTGATGACTAGATAAATCTGAAAAATATCACTTAAAACATGTGCCAATTAGCCATAAAAATGTTGCCATAAGTCTCATATTAATTCCACATAATTTGGAAGACACAATATCTCCATTATCATCCTTAAAATCGGCCAACATTATTCTCCACATGCTGAAATTTTCAGCATGTGTGATATCCAAGACAAGTTCAAATTATTGCCATGTATGTAGCAGATTTATCCCTTGAAAATAAAAAATCGAATATGCTTAATTTCAAGTCAAGAATTCGGTCACATACATTCTAACACATGCTGAAATTTTCAGCATGTGAGATATTTCAAAATATCATCACATTATTTTCATAACATTTTTAAAACATTGCCATTTTATCTCCCAATTAATCCATATAATTCAAATAAGTAAATATGGCACATTTAAGCTAAAAAATTCAGCCAACTCAATGCACACATGCTGAAATTTTTAGTATGTGTTATAAATGTGACGTAGTTTTAAATGTTACCTTTTGTAGCTCCTTTCTTTATGTCACCAACCTTATATACTTCACTCTTGGCCAATCAAGATGCCAACAAAGCTCCACATATGCTCTAACAAGGTGATCTAGGCGTGTGATGATAGATTGTATATGTGCTGAATTTTATTTTTGCAAACTTTGTAAAATAGTGCACAATAATGATACACACATGGAATATTCCAATCAGCCATTAATTGATTTTTCTAGAATACTTTAGAATGTATAGAGTATGTAAAAAGTGTCTAGATACATGATATATATCATGCCAAAAATGTTCCATGTGTTGTGTTCGTAGAAAACCGAATTTTCGACGTTTGTCGATTACCCGATTTTTCTCCGATTAAATTCCAACTTTTTGCACATGTTATATTATTATGTTACAAATAATATACATAAATTAAACTTTAATATTCATCACTCATGGCTGATTAAAGTTGCGCCTATATATGACAAAAATGTTGAATTTGAAATCTCCACAATTTGGATTTAATTGGGGGTGATTTGTGTATGCCAACACGGAATGATTTTATGGCTGTATATACCATGTAAGCAACAAAATTTGTGGTCATTTTTGAAGTGTAGGGGCTGGCCATCTATATATGGCAGATACATGACACGTTGGCGAAGTTTCGGTATTCACCCGATACGACAATTTTTGGTTTAGAACCTTGTATCGTGTCGTAATAATTTTGTCATCACTATGACTTATATCATATGATATAAGACCTGAATATACTCATAAATATGAGGTAAAAATTGTGGTGTGACGTTAACGTACATTCGTAAAATATATAACGTGTCAGTAGTACGTTGGAATATATGTGTACAGTGCCTTTTAAAAAAATCTGAATATATATATATAAGGCGTGTATAATGAGAGGGAAGAAGACTTTCCATTCTTCAATTTGTTGCCTTTGTGCCTTCTCCAAATATATCACCAAACTAAGTACTTCACTTAGTTCATTTAACTAAGTACTTCACTTAGTGAACTAGTTTAGTTCATTAATGATAACACCTGAAAATGGTTCAAACACAACAAATGTTTGCCATTTGATGTAAAATTTAAAGATTCATGGCTCGTTTGTATGGCAACAATATATATGAACGAAATAAGGCAGGTTTCATACAAAAACGTGTTAAGTCATAAAACGTGTCATGCATTTCTTTGTTACACGTTGTTTAAATCATGTATTTTATAATCACTCAAACCCCTTTTTCTCTACAAGTGTCATTCCTCACCTTTTAGACAGCTAAGAGAAACTCCAGCCAACATTTGCAGCTGCATTTGGAGTCAGCAAACATTCCTAGCTGAAGCTCCAGTTCTTGGGAAGAATATAGAGGTTTTGAAGTTGAGGTGTGCTTAAAGGTAACAACATCTTCTTCTTTGATCTCATAGCTCTGATACCACAATACATAATGCTCCTATTTTGGAGTCTTAGAATTGTGTTTGGAGGCGTGTTATAATGTTGAATAAACTAGCCTATTTATAGGCAAATACTACACATGTTTATATGTAAAAGCTATGTGAACAAAATAAACATAGTTGGTAAAAGCTATATAAACAAAATAAGCAAAGTTGAAATTGTTACTTACCATTTGAAAAATAAAAATTATGTTCACACATTGTTGACTAATGTGTATTCCAATTTGATTTAATTTAATTCTACATTGTCTCCCTTAAATCAAAATCTTCAAACTTGGTCATTCTAAGCATTTTCTTCAGTTTCAAAAATGACTCCGTCTTCAATGGCTTTCTAAGAATATCTGCAACTTGTTCTTCAGTTTGACAACAACCAATGGCAATCTCTTTTTCACGAACTAGGTCGCGAATGAAGTGAAACTTGATATCGATGTGTTTGCTTCGTCCATGAAATACTGGATCCTTTAATAACTCAATTGCTGATTTGTTATCGCAATAAATATTTGTTGGTTTTTGAAGATTTTTATTATCAACAAGATTGAATGTATGTATAATAGTTTATCCTTTTATAAGAGAGAATATCAAAAGCCTCTAACGGCTAAATGATGCTAATGGCTAGTAAAGAAGGGATGAGATCTCCTCACCGCGCGGTGAGTCACCGCACGGCCTAAGACGCGACATGTGGCAACAGTAGGGGGTGGTGAGGCTGGATGAGGGTTACCCTCACCCAGCCTCACCACTCCCTCTTTTGCCACATGTCGCGCGGTCACGTACGCGGTGAGGGAGGAGCGGTGAGGGGATCCTATCCCAGTAAAGATGGAGTTCTAACAGCTAGTTTCAGCGCTATTGCTAATTGTTTATTCTATCCAAACTCACTGTAGTTGTGTGATATGTATATGTACATAAGTGAGTATGTATGTGTATATATAGTATGTAGTTAGGGTGTATGTCTACACTATGTAAGGAGACAAAACACGGAGGGCGATGCACTGGGCAAAATAGTAAAAATTTTCATGAACCCTCGTAACCTGAGCTGTACTACTCTTGTTCTGCAATTACTTCACCTCCTTTTCACAAAACCGTTTACTTAATGAATGATTATTGTTAGTCCAAGAAAATAACGGAAGCATAAAAGTTACCTCCGGCTATTATAGTTTAGTCGTCGCCTTCGAATCGAAAGCCTGTTGTAGAGAAAAATCCTTGCGGGAAATGGAGCCTTCTAGCCTATGCCTATCTGAATGCTATATATGTATGATTGATGGAATATCACAGACCCTCTATTTATAGGCTAGGCTAGGGACCCCCTTCGGTATTCAACTGACAATTAATTCCTTCCATCAAGAAAATATAATATTTGTCAATCAATTAGAATCAAATCTGATAATTAATGCAATCAATAATTGCAACGTATCTAGCTAATACAACGTACGGATACATTATACATGTGACCCACATTATTGATTTATAATAAATCACGAGATTCTTGCAATCAATTATAATAATTATAATTGATTCTAACATTCTCCTACTTGGATCACATGTCGAATGCTAGATAACATGGCATATGTGACAAAACAAGATGGCCATAATTTCATTGTCACTTGGATCTATTGACCACCAAACTTAGACTAAAAATACAACACATGAATCAAGGCGGTCATGCTTTAATGTCAAACACTCCCTTTCAAGAATTACAATGCATCATACACTCAATTGAACAAAATGAATGATTTACTATAAATCATCTTAAAATGGGTCCACGTCCATGGATCAAATAGATCCTACAACTTTAAATGCGCATATTCAAAGTCAACAAATGTCTAGACGAAATAAGATCAAAGTACAACAAATCAAGAAGAACTAACAAGTTCCATATCAGCATCATGATCCCTGAAAACTTTAACCGGTAATCCTTTAGTCATAGGATCAACAACTATTGACTCCGTACTAATGTGTTCGATCTTTACTTCTCATTGTTTAACATGATCTTTGACCTTCAAATACTTTATGTCGATATGTTTACTGCGACTCCTATTTTTATTATTTTTCACAAAGAACACAGCAGCTGAATTGTCGCAGAAAATCTTTATGGGTCTATCAACAGTATCGACAACCTTAAGACCACTGATGAAATTTCTCATCCATAAGGCATGTGAAGTAGCTTCATAGCATGCAATAAACTCAGCCTCCATTGTGGATGAAGCAATAATGGATTGCTTCTTACTCCTCCAAGATACAGCTCCTCCAGCAAGAAGAAAGATGTACCCAGAAGTAGACTTACCCGTATCCACACACTTTGATTCCTAAGGTGCAAAGCCCTCAGACATTTGCAGATTTTAGACCTATTTGCTTGACAAAATTTATATCTAAAGTGGTAACGAGGTTGATCTCTACTAGACTTCTTGGTTTATTACCCAAGCTCATCTCTCCTGAATAAGCATGATTTATGAAAGGAAGGGGCATTCCAGAACAAATACTTTTAGCTGAAGAGATGGTGTATGCGCTTGATCGTGTCAGTTGGCGATATCTCGGCTTTCTCCTACGAAACTCGGTTTTGACTCCAGACTTGTTTGTATCTTAATTAACAATTTAAGTGCTACTCGGTGTTTGGTCCTTATAAATGGCAAACTAGCAGGATTCTTTTCTATTAGACGTGATGTAAAACAGGGTGATCCTTTATCGCCCTTATTGTTTATTCTTGTCTTGGAAGGGTTCTCTAAGGCTTGAACTCTTTGATGGAAGTCGGCAGAATCAAAGGATTTAATGCAGGTCGAGTGCCAAGAGTTTCACATTTGGGCTTCGTGGACGACTTGTTAATTTTTTTAAACGGCTCAACTTGTAATTTGGAGAGGTTTCGTTCTTTTTTAATGTCTTATCAAAATGCATCCGGGCAGCTGTTTAATTACCACAAAAGTCAAGTGGTGGTGGGAACGGGAGTCTCAGGTGTGGCAGCTTCGCAGAATTTGGGCATGCACTTAGCATCTCTGCCAATTAAATATCTTGGATTATTTTTATATAAAGGCATCAACAAATTGAGGTATTGTACATCATTACTCAGTCACTTTGACGATAAGTTACGTCATGGTCATCTAAGATGCTGTCAATGGCGGGCCGGGTGGTGTTGATTAGGCATTTCCTTAGTTCTATGCCTACTCATATAATTGCTAGTTCTCGTTTACCAAAGAGCATAATTGATATCTTAAATCGCAAGCTAGCAAAATTTCTTTGGAAAGGCAGGCATCAGTGGCGTTCGTGGCAATCCATTTGCCATTCAACGGAGGAGGGGGGGATTGGGAATACGACATCTTGTGGGTGTTCAACAGTCATATGATTGTCAGCTTTGGTATAAGTATTATCATTCCCAGACACTGTGGTATGAGTTATACAGGAGAAAGTATGGTAGTCGGCCATCGGTGTACTCACATATTTATGATTCCTCATTTTGAAAATGGCTGTGTAGCATAAATGCCTTCATGGAATCAAAGGTGATAAGAACACATGATACACTACACTGGACGCCAGATGCTAATGGTAAGTTCTCGATAAAATCGGCCTATAATCTAATAACTCCTACCGGTAGCAGTTTTGTTGAATCCTGTTATGTATGGTGGACCAACTCTCATCCTGGGATGCGCATATTCCTATGGAGATTGTGGATGCAATTCTTTCCATTGGTAGATAATTTACGGTATTGGCAAACAATGTTCCTATCGCAATGTGCATTCTGTCGTCAGAGCTCAGATACTCAAGATCACATATTTATGAACTACTCAAGGATACAACTGTTATAGAATGAAATCTCGCTACTTTTTCTTGTCCCCACTGCCTCAAAGTAGAACAATAACGGGTCACCTAGGTCGTTGGTGGCGTGTCTCCAATAAGACATCTATGGCAGGTCAGTTGAGGGTGGTAGTACCATCGATAGTTACATGGGTCATCTAGAAAGAATATGCAACAGTATGTTTTGGCACAGAAAATTTTGTCTATAGGAGATTGTTCGAGAAAGTACAAACAACTGTCTACACATGGTGTTCTACAATGAATGGAAAGAAATTTGCGCAAAATATGCCTTATTTAATAGCCCTTTCCTTCTCACCACCATTGAAATCGAAGCGGCTAAGGATTAATAGATGGGAGCTTCCTCCCACTAGAAAGATGAAATTAAATGTAGATGCATCAGTGGGAAGATGAAGCGCAGCAGGGGGAGCAGTATTGCGAAATGACCAAGGGCAGTTTGTTTCGGCTGTATGCTTTGCACTGCCTCCAGTTAGTCCACTACAAGCAGAGTTGTTGGCAACGACGTTAGTTTTGATTTATTATGCACGAGAGTATGATAGTCTCATCATTGAGATGGATTGTTATTCTATTCTTTCATTGTTGCCGCCTACACAACAGATCACGGGCATGTTAGATGGGGAGCTAGCTCGAGCAGCTCTTTTCTTGTCACTTAATCATGCCACTATCCAATATAGCCCACGAGAAGCCAACACTACAGCTCACACATTAGCGCGACATAGATATCACTCCGCAGCCTTACACTTGTATAATTCACTCCATGTCTTACCTTGTGAGGTTTGTGGAGCAATACTTATGGATGTGCAAGTGCCTAATTTTCGACATCAATCAAATTTCTCACATTGTGTTGGCGATTTGCTCTTTCGGTTGCTTGTGTCATCTTTCTTTCCATTGTCGTCTTATTACGCTTCTATCTTTGCCGAGCTTAATGTTACATTTACATGCTTTCACTTGGTTTGGATTAACTATGTTGTTGGCTTACATGCTTCATGTGCGATGTTGTTACTTCGGTGGTGCATTGTCCAATGATTCGAACAAGAATCAACCTGTCCGGCTGGAGGCACATTATTTGGTTGGATTTCTTCTGCTAAGGAGACGGCTTACAATTAGAGTGTTGTCTTGGTTCTCCTTGGATCAAGGCGACATGGATATGTGTTATCCTAATTGTCTCTTTATCATATGCTACTGCTACTTTATCAAAATATGACTTCCATTTTGCTTTGCACGAGGTGCGACGACTATCAAGGACTTACAGTAACGCAATGATTTGCTCAACACCGATTCCATGCTATCACTTCTGAGGATACCGAATGAGAAATTTTCCGTTTGAGGCAGCAGCGTGACATTTTCTTTATTTATATTATGATTTCATTTCATTTTTTACTTCTCAATGCTCCAATTATATAAATTTATGCGCTTTTTCCTTTGCCAAGGTTTTATCCACAAGGGTGGTTTTATTTGGCAAGGTTTTAATGCGACATATCATATATGATTGGAGGTTGACAATCATTAGCTCGTTTCATTCTCTTTTTTCATATGATGAACTTGATGTAATATGGTTTTCCTCCGCCATAAGTGAGGTTGCATAATAATACAAATTGATTTTAAAAAATATCTCCAGTGATGTTTCGTTGTCTTTTGTATTTTGCATGTATGGCTTCATTTGCAAACGACACGCTACCTGAGGCTTATGGGCCAAACGCTACGCATCAATTTTATTGGTATACATATTTTTGCAAAAGCCACCAACCGTATTCGTTTCCCATCATGAATTGTCGATGCACAGCAACACATTCCGGTGTACACGCGCCACTTGTTGGTCCACAGACTTTACAGCCGCATATCCTCCTATGTATACATTTCATTATGACCATTTCTTCTGTATAAATATGTCTGCTTCTTTCTTCGTCCAAGTTTTTATCTACAAGGATGGTTTTTTGGCAAAGTTTTAATGCGGCATATAATATCCGGATGATGTTGCCTCCGGGCTAGGCATCATTACATATCTATTTTGTTCAGGACATGTGTACTGTAATATGCTTTTCTTCTGCCACATATATGTTTTGTGTTGCTGCTAAAAACACCAAACACACCCATCACATACACTTAAACATTGACGTAAATCCAAACTGAAGACGGGCACGTTCCATACGACCAGGAGGTTGTTGCGGTTCAATAAGGAAAAGAAAGTGTATACAATATTGTTGAAGCAATAAACGTAAACGTGAAAAGGACGTATATAGACCCCGCAGATTCCATGTGAGAATATTCATTGAGACAGCGGGGGGTTGGGAGCTTGAAGAATGCGAAACACTGCAAGTCGCAACCTGCCGTGGTGGACGGGGATCTGACTGTGAAGTCGACGTTTACGTTGACGAATGTATGGAACAAATCCTGTGTCTTGACTATCTTCCAGTGGATTGGAAAGACGCTGCAAAAATTCTGCATCCGACGTAAAATCCTGTCTATTAGCTAATCTGCGACCCCATAACTTAGACATGTTGATATATTTCTGACTCAGCTCTTGAGGGTGGAGACGATCAAATTGATCATTCATGAGAGTAGGTATCTCTGAATCAGACACAGTTGTTGATCACCCTGGAGTACATGATCGACAGCCTGTGCATCTTGTGAAATTTTCAGATTGAATGCGAACGAAGCTTGCTCTTAATTCACAAGCTTACGCAGATCAACATGAACATATGAATCAATTCAACAAACAATCAATTGAGGAATAAATTCCCTTCGTATGAGATAGAAGGAGGCAGTTAAGAAAATAACAGAATGAGGAATAAGGAGGGAGAAAACTGAATTGAAAATTAACTTCTGTGTTCAATTCTCCACACTCTGAACAAAAACGTCGAACGAGCATATAAAGGGGGAAGAAGATGACTAACTAACTGAATCCCTAAGAAATTACAATAATGTCCCAACCATCTAATAGCAACACTTTACAACTAAAAGGACAAAGCGGTAATTTTGGTCCTTTTTAATTTCTTCCCGCCTAACTTCCTTTCTTCCCACCTGCGTCCTGCTCCACTGCACCTCTCCCTCAATCTGCTGCGTGATCCATACCACAAGACTCCCAGGATTTAACGCAACTACTGCACACCGTAGATTCACCCTATCATCCAATGAACCAAATGACGTACCACGCGGATCACTGGTGCTTCTGCTCGCCATTGCCTTGATCATCCCCATAGCAACCAGCCTTTTCATGATTGCCCGAGTTACTTCCATCTTCAACACCCCCCCTCAAGCCATGCTTGGCATAGATGTTGTACATTCCCAATCTACCTAGTAACTCCTTCAATCGTTTACTATCGAGGGCTTTAGTAAACATATCTGCCAACTGAAATTGCGTCCTCACCGGCATTAGCTTCACAACTTTGTTCTCAACCTTCTCTCTTACAATGTGGCAATCAATTTCAATGTGTTTCGTACGCTCGTGGAACACGGAATTTTCAGCAATGCGTAATGCACTCTACTGTCACAAAACATCTCAACTGGTCCCTGACTCTCAATTCCTAAATCACTGCTCAGGTATAACAACCATTGGATTTCATATACCGTTGATGCCATTGCCCTATACTCTGCCTCAGCAGAAGAACGTGAAACCGTTGTTTGTTTCTTTGCTTTCCATGAAACTAAAGCCTCTCCCAAAAACACACAATAGCCAGAAACAGACCTCCTAGTTTCACTGCATCCTGCCCAATCAGAGTCTACAAACGCTCTCAGCCTTAAGTCACCAGTACTACGCATCAAGAACCCCTAACCAATCGTACCCTTTAGATACCTCAGAATCCTATGAGCAGCCTTCAGATGATTATTTGTAGGACAGTCAAGGAATTGGCTTAACTGCTGAACTCCAAAAGAGATGTCGGCCTAGTGATGGTCATATATATCAGCTTCCCTATGAGCCTCCTGTATGCAAACGTGTCTCCAAAGGGCTCAGAATCGTTGTGGGCTAGCTTCAAGTGAGTCTCCATCGGGCTAATAGCTGGCTTACAATCCAGAAAGTCAGACTCCTCCAGCAGATCCAACTTATATTTCCTCTGGTTAATCAACAACCCCTCTCTTGATCTGCAACCTGTATCCCTAAGAAGAATTTTAGGTCCCCAAGATTCTTTATTCTAAACTGTTTGTGTAAAGCCTCCTTGATCCATTCTATATTCTGTGCATCAATACACGCAACTATAAAGTCGTCCACATAGACTAAAAGCACCAACAAGGTTCCTCCCGTCTTCATTGTGAATAGAGTATAATCATTTTTCGACTGCACAAATCCAATAGAAGTTAGGAAAGCAGTCAATTTGGCGTTCCACTCCCTGCTTGCTTGTTTCAAGCCGTATAGGGACCTTTCTAATTTACAAAATAGATTTCTCTGTGGCAATTTCAGACCCTCCGGCGGTGTCATGTATATTTCCTCATGCAATTCCCCATGGAGAAAAGCGTTGTTCACATCTAGCTGCTGTATATGCCAGTTCTGTCTAGCAGCTATGGCCAATACCATCCTTACCGTACTCATTTTTGCCACGGGTGAGAACGTATTCTGATAGTCCACGCCAAGCTGTTGTGTGTATCCCTTAGCCACCAATCTGGCTTTGAATCTCTCCACTGACCCATCTGCCTTGTGCTTTATTTTGTAGACCCACTTGCACCCTATAGCCTTCTTACCCGGTGGTAATTCCGTTAGGATCCATGTCTTGTTGTTCTCCAAAGCAGTCATCTCATCCTCCATAGCCCTTTGCCACTCAACACAATCAGCAGCTTCTACATAAGTTTTGGGTTCTATATATGCACTAATATTTAAAACATATGCTTTAAATTTTGGTGTCAACAGATCAAGGGTGAAGTGTTTATGTAAGGAGTGAGGGGATGTCTGTCCAGGAATAGTGTTTGTGACTAGTATCTTTTCAGGGCAAAGTGTCACATTACTACAATAGTATTGCTGCAAATAAGAAGGAGGTTGTCTGATTCTGTAGGGTCTTCTAACATGAAGTGGAATGTCAATGGAACTGATGGGAACGGGGACTGAGGAAATGACAGTTGGATCAATGACAGTTGGGTTGATGGGCTATGGAGAAGGACTGTCAATGGAACTGATAGGAACGGAGACTGAGGAAATGACAGTTGGGTTGATGGGCTGTGGAGAAGGACCTTGAGACTGAAGTGATGGCTGAGAAGCTGCTTGGGAAGGTGTTTGTTGATGTGTTGAGGAAGCTTGAGAGGAAGACATTTGAGAGGGACGTGTCTGCTTATAAGAAGGTGTTTGAGAAGCTGCTTGGGAAGGTGTTGCTGCTTGGGAAGATGTTTGTTGGTGATGATGGTGTGCCCCCCTAGCTGTGACAGTGGGAACAAACTGAGAATCACTGCCACAGCTGGTGAGTGAAGTTTGAGTAGGGAGTGAAGTTGAGGCATGAGAAGGAGATAATATGGGTGATGAGTCTGAAATAAACGGGAAGGCAGATTCTTGAAAAACAACATCTCGAGAGATGAACACATCCTTGGAGGTTAAGTCTTGGAGAATGTAGCCTTTTACAGTATGAGACAATCCAAGAAAGACACTTTTCCTTGATCGTGGGCCAAACTTATCTTTGGAAGGGGCAATATTGGTGGCATAGCAGAGGCATCCAAAGACTTTGAGTGCCTCATAGGAAGGGACAATATTATAGAGTAGTTCATAAGGTGTTTTATGGTTCAGTACAGACGTAGGAATAATGTTTATCAAATACACAGCGTGTTGCACAAAATCCCCAGTAAGGTATAGGAATCTGAGATTGTAATTTGAGGGCCCTGGCTACATTAAGGATGTGTTGATGTTTTCGTTCAACAATCCCATTTTGTTGTGGAGTATAGATGCAACTTGTTTGATGAATAATGCCTTTGGAAGAATAGAAGGAATCCATCTTGAACTCAAGACCATTGTCAGTTCTAATGACTTTTATTTTCACATTGAACTGTGTAAGTACAAAATTCCAGAAACTTTCAACAATACATCTAGTTTCTGACTTGGCCTTCATCAAGTATATCCAGTAGTACCTGCTGTAGTCATCCACTATTGACAGAAAGTAGCGTTGTTGGTACAAGGTGGGGTGTTTGTAAGGACCCCAGATATCAATATGAAGGAGGGAGAAGGGAGAATGAGAAATAGAGTGAGATACAGGAAAAGGAAGACGCTTTTGTTTCGCTAGGGGACATATCGTACACGACTCAGAATCAAAATTTACATCTACTGAGGAATCAATCTTATTGATTTCTTTCATTCTTGATGTCCCTTGATGCCCCAGTCTGGAATGCCAAAGAAATGACATGGAGGAAGAAACTGCAAACGCATGGGGAGGTATTGACAAGGAATCAGTGTGCAACGAATCAATAGCAAGTGATACAGCCCCTTGAACACTTTAGCTGTACCAATCGTCCTCTTGATCATATGGTCCTGAATGGAACAAACATTGGAGTGAAAGAACAGATCAATATTGCTAGTCATTGTTAGTTTACTAAGAGACAGTAGGTTGAAGGTGAAGGATGGAATATGAAAGACATGGTGCAGCTTGAGATGAGGCAGGACATTCACAGTGCCAATGTGATCAACATTAATGGACTGACCATTGGGTAATCTGACTGACACATTAAACACAGGATGGTAAGATTCAAATAAGGATAGAGAACAGGAAATGTGATCCGTGGCACCAGAATCTAAAATCCAGATGTTAGAAATATTAGACAATACTTCACCTTTCCACTTACCAGAGTTGCTGATCTGTTTGGCTGACAAAACAGTGTGCTGATTGTTTGTCACTTCTGCAGGAGTTGGACTCATCAAAATGCCCCTGTCCTTATGTTCCTGCAACATACTTATTAACTGCATACATTGCTCCTGAGAAAATGGGAAAACAGAGTGTGAAACATTGTCATTTACTACTTCACTGGTCTGACATGATTCCTGCTCAGACTGGTTAGTCCCAAACACATCTTGCTGAGCATTGGCCTCATTGCCTACACAATTCACATGACCT
Organism: Eustoma russellianum; assembly: GCA_036186865.1. Classification (NCBI taxonomy): domain Eukaryota; kingdom Viridiplantae; phylum Streptophyta; class Magnoliopsida; order Gentianales; family Gentianaceae; genus Eustoma; species Eustoma russellianum. Next base: position 29,532,156 of record AP025048.1, read on the forward strand.
TTCCCTTTGTATCCGGAGGGGAAATCCATGTTTCCTGTAGCACTTATCAACGGTGTGTCCCACCATATTGCAAAAGGTACAAACAGGAGCCTTAGCGTTATATCCATACTTCTGGTTCTGGTAATCCTTCTTGGCACCCCTGCCACCAGAAGAATTCTGAAATTTGTAGCCATAGTTGCCCTGTCTGGGAGGACCATTAGCATAGAAAACCAATGGCTGACTGCCTGAGAATTGGTTCTGACCTGCGGAGTATTGTAATTTCCTTTCCAATTTCACAGCCATGGCAAAGGTGGTTTTCACATCACGCAAAGGACTAGACAACAACACTTGAGACTTAACAGGTTCAAACTCATCATTAAGCCCCTTTATGAATCTAATGACATGATCATCTTCTATAAACTTGTTAATTTGACTGGACACATTGCATGTACACCTATTGCAGGTACAGCTGCAAATAGCCCTCAGTACCATGAGTTCTTCCCAGAGAACTTTCAACCTAGTATAATACTCAGTCACAGAACTATCTCCCTGCCTAGTAGCGTAGAATTGTTCTTGCAAATCTGACAACCTAAACACATCAGCGTTGCCATATCTATCCTTTAGATCATTCCAAATGTCAAAAGCATTATCGAACCACATCACACTTTATGCTATGGAAGGCACCACAAAATTCACAATCCAAGTGGCTACCATATTATTTGCCTTAGTCCAGGTAGCAAACTTACGGTTAGTTTCAACAGGTTTGGGAACATTACCTGTAATGAAGCCAATCTTGTTCTTTGATTCGAGAGCTCTACGGAAAGTTCTGCTCCAACTATGATAATTATTGCCATCTAGCAGCGGTTGGACTAGTACCAAAGCAGGACTATCTCCAGGATGAATATACATTGGATCATCCGAAGGATCCATGGCTCCAGACATCATATTGACGGGAGTGTGATTAGAGCTGCTAGGTGTATCTTGACTTGAGTTCATGAAGGTACCGAAATTCATTGAACAATCATCAAAGGCTCTGATACTATGTGAAATTTTCATATTGAACGCGAACGAAGCTTGCTCTTAATTCACAAGCTTACGCAGATCAACATGAACATATGAATCAATTCAACAAACAATCAATTGAGGAATAAATTCCTTCGTATGAGATAGAAGGAGGTAGTTAAGAAAATAACAGAATGAGGAATAAGGAGGGAGAAAACTGAATTGAAAATTAACTTCTGTGTTCAATTCTCTACACTCTGAACAAAAACGTCGAACGAGCATATAAAGGGGGAAGAAGATAACTAACTAACTGAATCCCTAAGAAATTACAATAATGTCCCAACCATCTAATAGCAACACTTTACAACTAAAAGGACAAAGCGGTAATTTTGGTCCTTTTTAATTTCTTCCCGCCGAACTTCCTTTCTTCCCACCTGCGTCCTGCTCCACTGCACCTCTCCTCAATCTGCTGCGTGATCCATACCGCAAGACTCCCAGGATTTAACGCAACTACTGCATACCGTAGATTGACCCTATCATCCAATGAACCAAATGACGTACCACGCGGATCACTGGTGCTTCTGCTCGCCATTGCCTTGATCATCCCCACAGCAACCAGCCTTTTCATGCTTGCCCGAGTTACTTCCATCTTCAAAACATCTTCCAAAGAGCGCCCTAAAATCTCCAGATTTTGTGTATCTTCTTTACATTATCGTCAATTTATGTGATGAAGATTCATCTATTGTAATATGGTATTCCTCCGCTAAAATTGAGGCATTTTCATAATAAAAATCATATTGTGTGTATATATATATATATATATATATATATATATATATATATATATATATATATATATATATATATATATATATATATATATATATACACATGCATGTGCATACATACATGTGTATATGTATGAATGTCCATACGTATAGCATTTGGGATTACTTGAGAAATCATGCCCGCATGGTATAACGTTTACACAAAATAAACAAATAACAACAGAAAATAAAGAATAATATTTAGGAGGCTGTCCTTTATGCCCAGTTTGTATGATGACCTCCAGAAGTGGATGGCTAAAAATAGAGGGAAGCAAATGTTTCGGATGTTCCCAAGTAACGTAGCCTTCCAAATTCTTAGAGGAAAAACGAGCTGGTCGGGCAGTTGCTATATTTGTCCAGACAATTTTATCAAAAAACTGTTCCCTTTGAAAGAATCAAATATCAACCCTTTTTCAAAGCACCGTAATCCCATTTTCTCAATCTTCAGCTTGGCCAGCCGCGGCGGTCAGTTTTACGCCGCCACGGTCACGGCCTGATACTACCACACAGCATTTGTTTCATTTTCTCATTATTCATCTTTATCTCCTTTAATAAAATTTTTATCATGGGAGATTCAAAGGAAAAAGTAATAACCTTACCGCTTCCTTCCACCTCATCTTCGAGCGAATCGGAACCGGAAGAACTTCAGCTGATAGAACGTGCTCCACCATTTTGGCAGAACCCTAGAGGCAAAAGGCTTTCTAAACAGCTCTCTATGTGTGAAACTCCCCGTGACATTGCATGGGAGAAACGCCGACGACAAATCCTCCGTCATGAAAGGAAAAAAAATGGGATACACGACTCGGACGACTTGACAGATGAGGATCTTAACGAGCTCAAAGGAAGCATTGAGCTAGGGTTCGGATTCAAAGAGGAGCAAGGGCAAAGGTTGTGCAATACATTGCCTGCACTTGACCTATATTTTGCTGTGAATCGACAGTTCTCCACGAGTCCGGTGTTGTCGCCGACTACTCCGGCCTCCGGGAACAGATTGTCACATGATGCCTCCTCAGCATCCTTTTCTCCTTCTGCAGGAGGTTCTTCAAAGTCTCTAGGAGAAAGGTCAGCGTCATTTGGGAGCCCCATGAGTGATTCAGATTCATGGAAGATATTGAGCCCAGGTTTAAACTCTTCCCTTTCTCTATTGCTCTGTGCCCAGGCTTTACAAATTCAAATTGTACTGTTTTCTGAACAATTTTCTCTAGTTAGTCTTTAAATTTATCTTAGATATTCACATTTCATGTGAAAATTCGAATACATGAATAAATGAACTCTCAATCAGAACATCAGATATCGAGAAACATGATCAAGAAAATGAAAGAAACCCACCAGATGGCGTAAACTGCGCCAACAACAAATTTACAACAAGGAACAGTTAGAAGGAGAAAAGAGAGAGAGAGAGTTTGGAAGATGAAGATGGCTGATTATTTCCCAGAATTCGCAATAGTACAAAACGTCGAACAAGCCATAGAAAGCACCAGCTAGGAGATGCAGATAACCGTCACTCTAAAATTACAAGAATAACCCTACTCCTTTATTTGTTACAGCAATACTAAAAAGGACAGTAAAGTAAATTCACGACTTTTAAACTGCTTCCCGCGCTGGCTCTTCTTCCTCACCTCGCAGCACTACCAGCTCAAGTATTCACCTCCATCTGCCATCTACACCAGTGATCCCATCCTTCCCTTTTCAACCAATAAGAAGATTTCAGTCACTAATCATCCAATAAGATGATAGCTCCTTTTACTCACGCGGATTGATCCTTTCTTCCTTCTCAATTTCCTCATCACCCAAGTCGTCAGCTTCTCCTTCATTTTGTACAACATATTTAACACCCCCCCCCCCGTCAAGCCTAGCTTTCCTATATGTTATACACCCCCAACATCCTGAGCAACTGAATCAACCGCTTACTATCCAGAGCTTTAGTGAAAATGTCTGCCAACTGGAATTGAGTCCTTACTGACATCAATTTCACAATCCCTTGCTGGACCTTATCCCTTACAACATGACAATCAATTCCTATATGCTTTGTTCTCTCATGAAACACAGGGTTCTCAACAATGTATAATGTAATTTTACTGTCACAGAACAACTCAACAGGTACCTGGTCTGTAAGCATAAGATCCTTGGCAAGAAAGACCAACCACTGTACCTTGCAAACTGCCATGGCTATAGCCTTGTACTCAGCCTTTGTTGAGGATCTTGATACTGTAGTCTGCTTCTTTGCTTTCCATGATATCAAACTATCGCCCAAGAACATACAGTAGCCAGTTATTGACCTCCTTGTATCATTACAGCCTGCCCAGTCAGAATCCACAAATCCCTTCAGCCTAAGTTCTCCACTGCTGGGCAATAATACACCCTGTCCAATGGACCCCTTTAGGTATCTCAAGACTCTATGAACTGCTTTCCAATGATTCGTAGTAGGGCTATCTAGAAATTGACTTAGTTGCTGCACACTGAAGCCTATGTCAGGCCTTGTAATTGTGAGGTAGATCAATTTTCCCACAAGTCTTCTGTACTCATTAGTGTCATTCACCAAATCTGAGTCACACGAAATAGCTTTACATGGCTTTCCACTGGTGTAGCTGAAGGCTTAGAACCTAGAAATCCTGCTTCCTCTAGAAGCTGCATTGTATATTTCATTTGATTAATAATCATCCCATTGTGTGACTTTGCTACTTCAATTCCAAGAAAGAACCTCAGCTCTCCCAGGTTCTTGATGTGGAACTCCAAGTCTAAGGCTTTTTTAATCTTTTCAATATCACCAAGATTACTGCTAGCTACAATCACATCATCAACATATACTAGAAGAACCAACAGTGAATTACCAGACAGCTTGGTGAACAGTGTGTAATCATTTTTAGATTGGCAAAATCCCTGTGATATCAAAAAACTAGTGAGCTTAGCGTTCCACTCCCTACTGGCCTGCTTTAGCCTATATAGGGATTTTTGCAATCTGCACATCATATCAGGTTGGCCTACTGACATTCCAGGAGGTAAAGTCATGTATATTTCCTCATGTAAGTCACCATGTAAAAATGCATTATTGACATCTAATTGATGTACATGCCAACCAAGTCTGGATGCCATGGCAAGTACCATTCTCACTGTGGTCATCTTAGCCTCTGGGGAAAAAGTGTCCTGGTAGTCCATCCCAAACTGTTGTGTGTACCCCTTGGCAACTAGTCTTGCCTTATACCTTTCCACTGAACCATCAGGCTTATACTTAATTTTATACACCCATTTACAACCAATGGCCTTCTTTCCAGGAGGCAGTTTGGTCAATGTCCTTGTGCTGTTAGCTTCTAGTGCTGCTATTTCATTATCCATGACCTTCTGCCATTCAACAGAGCTAGAAGCTTCTTTAAAGAAGTCAGATTCTGTATGCATACTTATGTTTAATGCGTATAATTTGAACTTTGGTGCTAAAGAGTCAAAAGAAAAATATCTATGGAGTGGATGTGTAGTGGAGCTTTTTGTTGGTGGTGTGGACACAGACACTAATTTATTATGGTTCAAGAGAATATGATTACAATAGTACTCTTTAAGATACCTAGGAGTATGTCTTGTTTGCTTTGGCCTGCTCATTGGAATATCAATTTGTATTGATCTGATGGGCCTTTCTGGAGTAGACAAGTGGTTGTCCATTTCTTGTGGAAGTGGTAGACAATCAATGTCATTGGCTGGTTTTGGTATAGATGATGATTCAGTGATGTCTGGTTCTTGTCTACAATCATTATCCTGGGATGAATCAGCTGGAGGGTCAGATTCCAAAATAGGCTGATCAGTTGAGAGAGTAGTGTCAGGAATAACAGAGGCTGGCATAGGAGGATGACATTATGATGGAAAGTAGGAATGGCTTTGAGTAATTTGATGAGGAAGAGCTGACAGTGAAGGATGGCCAGTGTGTGAAGGAAGAGAGGGTGAATCAGAGACATGTTTATGTTCAAAAGGAAAAATGGTTTCATGAAACACAACATCCCTCGATATGAATACATCCCTAGTTGCCAGATCCTGCAGGATATATCCTTTTGTGGTGTGTGACAATCCTAAAAATATGCATTTTCTGGCTCTAGGAGTAAATTTTTCTTTTGAGAGAGACACGTTAGTGGCAAAATATAGGCAACCGAACACTTTAAGATGTCTATATGATGGAATTTTGTTGAAGAGCATCTGAAATGGAGTTTTATGGTCAAGTAAAGGAGATGGGATCAGGTTCATGAGGTACATTGCATGTTATACGCAGAACCCCCAGTAGCTGACTAGTAATTGGGCTTGGAACTTTAAAGCTCTAGCTACGTTGAGAATGTGTTGATAATTGCGTTCAGCCAGTCCATTTTATTGTGGAGTATACACGCAACTAGTTTGGTGTATTATGCCCTTAGATGCATAAAATGGATTCATCTTGAACTCATTTCCATTATCAGTTCTTATAGTTTTTATGTGTATGCCAAATTGAACATGAACATATGCCCAGAAGCTTTCAATGATGCTTCTGGTCTCAGACTTCGATTTCATCAAATACAACCAACAATATCTAGAATAGTCATCCACAACAGTAAGGAAGTAATGTTGTTTATACATTATGGGATGCTTATATGGCCCCCATATATCAAAGGTTGAAAAGCACTACGTTTCTGTTTAGCTAGAGGACATACAGAATAGGATGAAGAATTAGAAGAGATATCTACTTGAGGGTACTTTGTTTATTTCTTTGAGCCTGTGATAGGAAGGATGTCCAAGCCTTGAATGCCAAAGGAGAGAATCTGAAAAAGCAATAGCATGTACTTGAGATTATATATTCTGGCTATTCAGATGGTACAGTCTTTGGGTAACCTTAGTTAAACCAATCATCTTCTTGGTAGAATGATCCTGGATTAGACATACATTAGAGTGAAAACTCAAGTCTATATCACCATTCTTAATGAGCTGACTCAGTGGCAACAAGTTGAAAGAAAAGGAGGGAACACACAAGACACTATGAAGTGTCAAATCAGGATTGACATGTACCGTACTAGTGTGAGTGATTGGGGCTAGATTGTTATTTGGTAACTTGACAGACATGGCCTTGACAGGAAGATGAGATTCAAAGAAAGACAAAGAATAACAGATGTGATCTGTGGCACCATAATCCAATATCCGTACACACGAAACATTGTTAGACACATTACATGGCTGCTTGGCAGAGGCAACAGTCTGGTGAGCTGACATTACGGCATGGAATCCTTTGGGCTCATTGCTCTGTCCACAGGCATCGTCATATTTTCTATCCTTGTGTTCCTGCAACATCTTGAAAAGTTGGTCATATTGTTCAGGAGTGAGCACTGGAGCCACCTGTGAAAGTGCACTCAACAAACCATCATGCACAGGTTCATTATTCCAATATTCATCATATGAATTCTGACTACAAGTTTCTCAATCTTTACCAACATACACTTCATTCTCCACACAATTTACCATGCTTCTTGGTTTATACCCCAGGGAAAAACCATGTTTCGTGTAGCACTTATCCACCGTATGGCTTATCATGTTACAATAGATACATACAAAGGTTTTAGGATTTTGAGATGAAGTTCTCTGGAAATCCTTCTTAAATCCTCTCCTATTTGTTATGTGCCAGCCTGTCCCAGATCCTGGGCTGGCAGATTTTTGTCCATATGAAACTACCTGATAACTCCCATTGGCATTCATAATCATGGAAGGATTATTACTAAATGTGTTGTTTACTGAGTTATAATTGTAGGATCTGCAAGGCACTACTAGAAGGGGGGAGGGGTTGAATAGTGGGTGCGAAAAATTTGGTTTTTAAAATTGTTTTAGACCAAAAACCCAACTTCTGAAAACAATTTCTGTTTTTAGGAAATGTTTTTAAACGTTTTGAAAACTAGGTTACAGGTCTTCAAAAATTCTGAAATTTGGAGAGATCTTAGTCTCAGATGTTCTGAGAATCTTCTAAAAATTTCAGATTAAAATTCAACCTTTAACCCCTTTAAAAATTGTTGGTGGTCAGATTGCACAAATCTGCCAGAAACGGTAGTCTGATTTGAAAAATTAATTCCATTTAAATCATAATTCCAAATTCTCTGAAAATTTAATGACTAACCCCTTATTAGATGTATTTAATTGGGTTGAAACAGCTTTGAAAAATTCTTTTGGGAATTTAGTCAAATACGTTCAAAGCTCAACCTTTGCAAGCGTGAAAATCAGATTGCACTAGTCTCAGAACTTTTGACGTTAGGATGAGTTATACTTGTCCAAAAGGGTTGAAACTTACGGAAAAAGATGGCTATGTTTTCTGAAAGTTTCGTGATTTTTGAAGTTCGTTTACTATTTTTAAGAATGTGATAAAAATGATGCACTCTGTTGGAAACTGAAAGTAAGTGCTGAAAAGTAAAGAACACAAGGAATTTTATACTGGTTCGGTTAAATCAACCCTACTCCATTCTTCGAGGACACCCTCCTCGGTTATCACTAATCACAAAACACAAACAACACCTTACCAACACAGGGTTGATGGAGTTACACACCAACTCCAACCATTTACAAACCTTGTAAGTGATTACAACGATCACGAACACCACCACCTAGCAGATGCAAGATTGATCACACCTTGATCAATCTTTTACAACAATAAAGATTGTATGGTGGTATAGATAAATCCTATTCAAGATGTATGAATATGAATACAATAGCTTTAATAGAGAAGAAAGAAAGAAAGGTAGAAGAAGAAAGTCTAGAAAATATTTTTCGCTTTTGCACTTGTGTGACTTGTCTTCTATTTTGCACTACTTCTTCTTCATTTTATCAAGCCCTTGGCCGCCACCTTTGTCTTGATCTTTCCCTTGAAAATTATCTTTTAAGTTCTTGGAAGAATATCTTGCATCATTGTGACATTCACTTGCTTGCTTGGCAACTCCTCATTGGATGATCATTATAGCCTTGCTTACTTGACACTCATTGATTGGATGAAAGTTGTCATCATTTGATGACTAGATAAATCTGAAAAATATCACTTAAAACATGTGCCAATCAGCCATAAAAATGTTGTCATAAGTCTCATATCAATTCCACATAATTAGCAAGACAAATCATCACATTTAGCATCATGAAAATCGGCCAACATGCTTCCACACATGCTGAAATTTCAACATGTGTGATATTAAAAATATCATCACATTATTTCCATTACAATTTTAAAACATTTCCATTTTATCTCTCAATCAATCCATATAATTCAAAGAAGTAAATATGGCACATTTAATAGTAAAAATCGGCCACCCTAATGCACACATGCTGAAATTTTGCAGCATGTGTTACAAATGTGGCATAGTTTGAAATGTTACCTTGTGCAGCTCCTTTCTTTATGTCACCAACCTTGTATACTTCACTCTTGGCCAATCAAGATGCCAACAAAGCTCCACATATGCTCCAACAAGGCTGTAGTAGGCGTGTTATAATAGTTGTACATGTGCTTAATTTATTTTTGCAAACTTTGTAAAATAGTGCACAAACACATATGGTATATTCCAATCAACCCATGATTGATTTTTATAGAACACTTTAGAATGTATAGAGTATGTAAAAAATGTCTAGATACATGTTATATTTCATGCAAAAAATGTTCCATGTGTCGCGTTCGTAGAAAACCGAATTTTTGACGTTTGTCGATTACCCGATTTTTGTCCGATTAAATTCCAAAATTTTGCACATGTCATATATATTATATTACACATAATATACATATGTTAAACTTTAATATTTAGCACTCATGGCTGATTTAAAGTGGCGCCTAACATGTGACAAAAATTGAATTTGGAATCTCTACAATTTGGCCTTAATTTTGGGTGATTTGTGTGTGCCAACATGGAATTATTTTATGGGTGTATATACCATGTAAGCAACAAAATTTGTGGCCATTTTTGAAGTGTAGGGGCTGGCCATCTATATATGGCAAGTACGTGACACATTGGCGAAGTTTCAGTATTCACCCGATATGACAATTTTTGGTTTAGAATCTTTTAACGTGTCGTAATAATTTTTTCATCACCATGACTTATATCATATGATATAAGACCTGAATATACACATAAATATGAGGCAAATATAGTGGTGTGACATTAACGTACGTTCGTAAAATATATAACGTATCGGTAGTACGTTGTAATATATGTGTATGTGTATTTTTATAAAAATCTGAATATATATATATATATATATATATATGTTAAATGGCGTGTGATATGGGGAGAGAAGAAGATTTTCCATTCTTCAATTTGTTGCTTTTGTGTCTTTTCCAAATATAGCTTCCTTTAATGAACTACTTAATTAATTGAACTAAGTACTTCACTTAATGAACTAGTTTAGTTCATTAATGGTGGCACCTGAAAATAGTTCAAACACAACAAATGTTCGCCATTTGATGTAAGCTTTAAAGCTTCATGGCTCGTTAGTACGATAACATTATATATGAACTATATAAGGAAGGTTTCATGCAAAAACGTGTCAAATCATAAAACGTGTCATGCATTTCTTTGTACACATTATTTAAATCATGCATTTTGTAATCACTCAATCCCCTTTTTCTCAACAATAATCGAGTCTCCTTTCCAACTTCATAGCCATCGAAAACGTGGTTTTCAAATCAGGCAAAGGACTCATTAACAGCACCTGTGATTTAGCAGGTTCGAACTCCTCATTCAATCCTTTAATGAACCTAATCACATAGTCATCATCAATGAGTTTATTTACTTGTCCAGACATATTACAAGTACAATGGTTACAAACACAGTTAGGGATAGACCGCAATGCCGTCAATTCTTCCTAGATCACCTTTAATCGTGTATAATACTCAGTAACTGAATTGCTTTCCTGCTTAGTAGCATAGAACTGCTCCTGCAAATCAGAAATTCTAAAGACATCTGCATTACCATATCTATGCTTTAAATCACCCCATATATCGCAAGCATTATCAAACCACATGATACTCTGACCAATAGATGGTATAATAGAATTAACAATCCATGATGCAACCATATTGTTTGCCTTGGTCCTGGAAGCATACTTGCGGTCTAATTCAGTAGGCTTAGGAAAGCATACATGTTATGAAACCTAACTTATTCTTAGATTCTAAGGCTCTTCTGAAGGCCCTACTCCAACTGTGAAATTATTTCCATCGAGTAATGGCTGAACCAGCACAAGCGAAGGACTGTCACTAGGGTGTATGTATAGTGAGTCCTCAGTAGGATCAGAGGATATGAAATTCTCAGCACTATTAGAAGAACTTGGGGAATTATGAATGTTAGCCATGAATCTACCAAAATTCATCACACACAAAGAGATGGCTCTGATACCATGTGAAAATTTGAATACATGAATAAATGACCTCTCAATCAGAACATCAGAGATCGAGCAACATGATCAAGAAAATGAAAGAAACCAAACTGATGGTGTACACTGTGCCAACAACAAATTTACAACAAGGAATAGTTAGAAGGAGAAAAGAGAGAGAGTTTGGAAGATGAAGATGGCTGATTATTTCCCAGAATTCGCAATAGTACAAAACGTCGAACGAGCCATATAAAGCACCAGCTAGTAGATGCGGATAACCGTCACTCTAAAATTACAAAAATAACCCTACTCCTTTATTTGTTACAGCAATACTAAAAAGGACAGTAAAGTAAATTCACGACTTTCAAACTGCTTTCGCGCTAGCTCTTCTTCCTCACCTCGCAGCACTACCAGCTCAAGTATTCACCTCAATCTGCCATCTACACCAGTGATTCCATCCTTCCCTTTTCAACCAATAAGATGATTTCAGTCACTAATCCTCCAATCAGATGATAGCTCCTTTACTCACGCGGATTGATCCTTTCTTCCTTCTCAATTACCTCATCACCCAAGTCTTCAACATCTCCTTCATTTTGTACAACATATTTAACATTTCATACCGTTAAGTGTGCTGCAAAAATGGGTAATCTGACTTGATAGAAAAGAACTTAAGAGTTGAGGCATGAAAGATATGGCTAACATGGGATGGACGCAAACTTGGTGTAGTTTGACGGCATACGGCAATATATCTTGCAAATAATCCATGAAACATCCGAAGACATGGTTCTGGGGCTCTCTCTTTTTCAAATTATTGGTTAGTATCTGATTATATATTGTATGTATTGTGCGTAGCAATTAAATCTGTGGCAAGATTACATGATTGCCAAAAAAAAGATTCACATTTGAATATAACAAGTAGCGCTGTCGTTAGCACATTTTTATTAATATAACGCGATGAAAAATGTTAATCCTGATGTGTCCCTTGTTTTAAAGACGTTCTTCGATGGCACGTCCGTTCTTTCTTGATTCTTGTTGCTTAAAGAATAACTTTTAAAATACATAATTAAAATATATAGAACTTACTAATTGATCATAATAAATTTTGTCTTTTTTACTTGGAAGGCTATATATTTGATCCACTTTTTGTGTTTTTTTTTTTTTGCCTTTAAAAAGTCTAGTTCTGATTTTCCAGCCTTCAGGCTATTCTAATTTATTTATAGTCCTTTTTTCTCTACGGCGTCAATTGCAGGGGATGATCCTGACCAGGTGAAGACTAAGCTAAGGCATTGGGCTCAAGCAGTTGCCTGCTCAGTGATGCAGTCCCACTGAAAGGAACAGATGAATCTTTAAGTAAGAATCAAAAACCCACAGGGATAAATTGTGTAGGTGACAAATGCCCAACTTATAAAGAACGGCATTCAATTCCAAAAGAGGTATCATATATCAATTTGTGTTCAGATATTGATACCCTAACACAGCTCTCAGCAGCATGAAATGGGTATACATAGTGACAATAGAAAGAGTGATATTTGTAATGTCTTTCCTGATATTGTAATAGCCTTTTGGTACTGCATTCTTTGTTACTGCCGAATGCACATGGCAATCCGAGATAGCAGCATTGGAAGATACTTCCTTCAAATGGAGTAGAGGCCACCAGCTTCATTCATTTATATATAAATGTTTTTCATAATTTAGGATCAAATATTTGTTATGGTATATGCCATTGTTATAGTTTTGTATAAGTTTGTGAATCAAGCAGTTTTGGTAGGAAAAATAAGCCTTCTATCTAAATTTTAAGACTGTGTCTGTCTTTTTTCTTTTTAATGCGTTAAGTAGCAGTGGGGGTCATTATGTATCTAGTTGTACAAGTGCAGAGGAGATGTGGAAAAATAGAGATAAAACCTAAGGGAACTAATGAAGTAAAAGGTCTAAAATTAATATTTTATGCATTATTTTGAGTGTTTCGAAATGATTTCTAGTGAATCTATTTATTGTTGAGATGGATTTGTATTTGACTAACATTTGCAATGGTCTTGAGTCTCTTTAAGAGGTATTTTCCAACAAAGAGAACATGCAAAAAGTCCTAAAGAGCCTTCCTCCTAAATGAGATCCAAAGGTAATCACACTATGAGAAGGTAAAGACTTATCAAGTATTAAATTAGAAGAGTTGATGGAATAACTAAAAGCACATGAAAATAAATTAACTTCAAGAAAAAACAAGAAAGAAAAATAGAGTAAACAATGAAAGAGTTCAGCTTTCACATCTAAAGAAGAGGAAGATGAATCAGATCATTATAAGCTCTCACATCTGAAGAAGAGGAAGAAGAATCAGATCTAGATAATGATGATGAATAAATAACTTTTCTTCCTAAAAAGTTTACAAAGTTTAGATGGAAGTATAAAGACAAGTTCATTAGAAACTAGAATTAAAAACAATTCTAAGAAATCTAAAAATAACAGAAAAGATGCAAAGGATATTAAGTGTTAGAAATGTGGTAGAGTAGTCTATATATTTTTTTATGATTGTCCTATCAAAGATACGGAGAAAAGCAAGTCCAAGCAAAATCCAAAACAAATGAGACAAGGAAGCCACCCAAAGCCACTTGAAGTAATTCATGTGTTTCCGAGGAGAAATCAACTGATGAGGCGATTCTCAAGTTTGCTACATGACAAAGTACATGATAAGAATACATACACCATATTGTGAAACGATTCGGTTTTTTTCCAGATTCTACGCAAACACAGGAATCTAGTACCAAGAACGTCCTTTTTTTATATATGACCACTATGTGAAATTTGGTACAGAAAATCAAGAACTCTTAACAAGAACACAAAATGAGGAAGAAAATTTATATATGACCACTATGTGAAATTTGGTACATAAAATCAAGAACTCTTAACAAGAACACAAAATGAGGAAGAAAAACTAATCAGATCAATGAAGAATTTCAAGAGGAAAAAAGGAAGCACAATCGAAATTTCGCAGAATGAATTCGTCAAACAGTTTGTACAGTAACCGCCAGTATTTAAACATAAAATAACCATGTGAAAAGACAAAACTGCCCTAACTAACTCCTCCATCTTTTTATGTATTTAAGGGTGAAATACTCAATTCATCATGTATTTAAACCTCCTGCGCTAACTTTATCTTCTTCCTTGCATTGCCACTGGAACCCGATCTATTTCCTCCAGATTTCTCGGGTCACCCAGTGCCAAGGCCACTTTGTGTTTATTTGAGCTCACCGTACGACATCCAAACCTTTCAATCTTCAATTGCACACTTTAATCCGATGAATGTAAATTCAGCTCACATGGATCACACTCTTGTTCCGTGACTCTAACACTCCCCTCAAGCTATGTTTGGCATAGATGTTCTGAACCCCTAGCATTGACACAATCTCTGGCAATCTTTTACTATCCAATGCATTAGTGAAAATATTTGCTAGCTGCAAGTCTGTTCGAACAGGCATCAGTTTCAGTACTCTCTCATGCACTTTGTCCCTTACCACATGACAATCAATCTCAATGTGCTTTGTTCTTTCATGAACGAAAGGATTTTATGCAATGTAGATCACACTATTACAGTCAGAAAACAACTCAATTGGCTTGTAATCAACCATGCCTAAATCCTTCATTAGATAAAGCAACCATTGCAGCTCACAAGTGACCATGGCCATAACTCTATACTCTGCCTCAGCTGAAGGCCTTGACACCCTGGACTATTTCTTAGCCTTCCAAGACACTAAGGCATCCCCAAGGAATACACAATAGCAAGTTACTGACCTTCTTGTTTCATTGTACCCACCCAGTCTGCATCTACAAACCGTTTAGGCTTCAGGTCTCCTGTTCTTGGAAAGATCAATCCTTGCCCAATGGTCCCCTTAAAATACCTAAGCACTCTATGTGCTGCTCTGAGGTGATTCTCTATAGGGCAGTCCAAGAATTAACTTAATTGCCGAACCACAAAGGCAATGTCAAGTTTTGTGATAGTTAGGTGAATGAGCTTCCCTATTAGTCTTCTATATTGTGTCACATATGGCAACAAGTCCAAATCATTGTGGGCTAAGGATGCATGTGCCTCTATGGGGCTTCTGGCAGGCTTTTCATCTAGAAATACTATTTGCTCCAATAGCTTTAAGGCGTACTTCCTATAATTAAGATAGATGCCCCGTTCAGCCTTAGCCACCTCAGTGCCAAGAAAGAACTTAAGATCACCAAGATCTTTATTCTGGAACTCATTATGCAAAGCTAGTTTGATGTCTCGAATAGCTGCTGCATTGTCACATGTGACAATGATATCATCTACATAGATCAGCAGTTTGAGCAAGGAAGAGCCAATGGATTTAGTAAACAAGGTGTGATCACACTTGGACTGTTGGAAGCCTTGGAATAATAAAAAGGCACTAAGGATGGTATTCCACTCTCTACTAGTCTGTTTCAACTCATAGAGTGACTTTTTCAACTTGCACACCATGTCAGCTCTGGGAAGGGTCAAGTCTGGGGTGGAGACATATAAATTTTGTCATGAAGATCTCCATGGAGAAAAGCATTATTCACGTCCATCTGATGAATAGGCCAATTATTTCTGGCTGTAACTGCGAACACCATCCTAAATGTTGTCATCTTAGCAACAGGGGAAATAGTGTCCAGATAGTCAATCACATATTGCTGTGTATAACCCTTGGCCACAAGCCTATCCTTATCTATTTCAACAGTCCCATCTGATTTGTACTTGATCTTATACACCCATTTGCAGCCAGCAGGTGTTTTGCCTGAAGGAAGTGGCATGAGTTCCCAAGTCTGAGTGCTCTCTAAAGATGCTGATTCCTTGGCCATAGCTGATTGCCATCCAGATGATCTGGCTGCCTCTGAATAAGTGTTAGGTTCTACATGCTTACCAATACTTAATGCAAATGCTTTGTACTTTGGAGCTAATAAATCATAAGAGAGGTACTTATGAAGGGAATGTGGGAGGTACATGCTTGTGTTGGGAGAAATACTGGAAAGAGCAGTTTGATTACATTGGTAGTCTTGCAAATAGGCTAGAGGCTATTTGGCACGTTGAGGCCTTGAGGAAACTAGCAAAGGAGCATTTGCCCTGGAGGCATGTATGTCTTGTAAAGAAATAGTCAGATCAATGACTATACTGCCCGGCAGTAGCTGTGGTGTGGTCATAGAAGTGTCATGTGTATGAGAAGTTAAGCTAGGAGTGGATGGGGAGGCAGAAGATGTGTGAGCAGGATCAGCTAGTATGTTGAGAAGCATTGGAGAAGATGAAGGAGATGTATGAGTAATAGGTGATGTGGCTGGCACAGGTGGAGATGATAGCATTGAGGATGTAGAATCACTATTATTTAAAGGATGAGAAGGAAAAGAAAGAAGGGTAGACTGGGAAGTAAGAGAGGAAGCAGAAGTTGCAGTTTAAGAGAAAGGGAAGATGCCTTCATGAAAGGTGGCATCCCTTGAGAAATAGATTGTTTTAGTCTCAAGGTCCTGCAATATGAACCCCTTCGTAGTATGTGAGAGCCCTAAGAAAACACTTTTTTTGGCTCTAGGGGCAAACTTATCTTTGTATGGTTGAGTATATGCACCAAAGGCCAAGCATCTAAAAACTTTGAGATTATAATAGGCAGGCAGAGTACAATACATGAGTTCATGAGGTGTTTTTTGATATAAGATAGGGGAAGGGGTAAGGTTAATAAGGTATACAGAGTGATGAACACAAAAACTCCAATAAGGAGAAGGCAAATTGGACTGAAATCTCAAAGCCCTTGCTACTGATAAGATATGTTGGTGCTTTATTTCAAGTATGTCATTTTGTTGTGGGGGTATGGATGCAACTTTTCTGATGTATAATGCCAAAAAATGCATCGAGGGAAGGCATATTAAACTCTTGTCCATTATCTGTTCTAACAGTCTTTACTGATGCAATAAACTGAATAGAAACAAAATGACAGGAACTTTGAACAATGGATCTAGCTTCTACTTTTGATTTCATCAAGTAAATCCAACAGTATTTGTTGTAATCATCAACCATAGTAAGAAAATATTGTTGTTTATACATTGTGAGATATTTGTAAGGCTCTCATGTGTCTATGTGTACAAGAGCAAAGGGTGAAGTGGATACAGAATTGGAAATCGGGAAAGGGGATCTTTTGTACTTATCCAAGGGGCAAATGGTATACTGATGTATGGCATTTGAAACAGCTACAGCATGATGAGCTTTTTGAATCTCTTTGATCCTTGACGCTGACATATGGCCAATTCTTGAATGCCATAACATGGAATCAGAAAGCTGGACAGATAGGGCTTTAGAGGATGAGGAATGAGGATGACAAGAAAGGACAACTGGAACGTTTAGTGACCCTTAAAGATGGTACAGCCCTTGACAAACTTCAGCTGAACCAATCATCTTCTTGGTCCTTAGGTACTGAATCAAATACATATTTGAACAGAAAGAAATCTTAATGGTGTTGAATTATGTCAGCTTACTCAAGGACAATAGATTAAATGCAAATGTGGGGACATAAAACACATTAGTGAGCACCAGGTCGCTATTTACTTTTACAGTACCAACATGGGTTACAGGTGCAAGGAACTTATCAGGAAGCTTGACAGAGATATGAGAAGCAGGATAGTTGGAATCAAAGAGATGTATACATGAGAAAATATGATCACTAGCTTCAGAGTCCAAAATTCAAATGTTTAAGTTTTGGAAACCAATATTACCTAACAACTTACCAGGGTCAGCAGCCATCTGAGCTAACATCACAGCATCGAAGGAACTAGCACTGTGTGTTGCATCAGCAACATTCTTGTGTGTCTTGTCATTATGTTCATGCAAGATATTAACAATTTGTGCATATTGTTAGGGGTGAACATAGGTGCTGATTTAGGCATGGTTGATCCCAACTTCTGCTCACAAGAATCATAACCTTCATAGGAGTTATATTCCCCCTGATTAGTTGTCCACTAAACTGATGTCCTCCTCCATCAACACTCACCATGTTTACATGTCTTATAGACCTGAACACTGGTGGAAACCAATGTTTTCTATAACACCTGTCCACTGTGTGCTCTGACATGTTACAGTGTGTGCAAAATGGGGCTCTAATGTTATTCTTGTTATATCTTGGAGCCTCTCTCCTGACACCTCTACCTACAGATCTTGGCATATGTGAATTCACGCTTCCAATGTTCTATCGACATATGAATTAAACCTAGGCCCGTAACTCACATTCATAACAGCAGTTGGATTGTTAGTAAACTGAGTCTGAGTGCCAAAATATAGTAACTTCCTTTCAAGTTTGACTGCCATAGCAAATGCAACCTTCAAATTAGAAAGAGGTGTTATCAACAAAATTTCAGATAACAGCTTCAAAATCTTCATTTAAACCTTTCAGGAACTTGATAACATAGTCATCCTCTATGAATTTTCTAATAGAACTGCTAAGATTACAGGTTTGCCTTCTACAAGTACATATAGGTACTAACTTCAGTAATGACAATTCCTCCAAAATCCCCTTCAGTTTGGTATATACTACTCCGTTACTGTCATGTTATTTTTCTTTGCTCCATAAAATTCTTCTTGCAAATTAGACAAACGAAATGAATCTATATTACCATATCTAAACTTCAAATCACTACATATAACAACAGCATTATCCAGCCAAACCACACTTTGAGCAATAGTAGGAATTACAGAATCAACTAACCAGGAAGAAACCATATTATTGGCTTTAATCCACGCATTGAACCTCCTTGCACCTTCAGCAAATCGTTCAATCGGACCATCAATAAATCTGATCTTATTCTTTGACTCAAGTGCTCTCTTAACTGATTTACTCCAGCCATGGTAATTGTTGCCATCTATGAAAGGCTGAACCAATATCATTTCAAGATTATCACTAGATGAATGTAATATGGATCTTCATAAGGATCAGTAGCCATAGGTTGCATATTCAAGCCAGAAGGCGAAGCATTAATGCTAGAAGCCATGAATGATCCAAAATTCATCTACGAGTGCTCTGGTACCATGTGAAATTTGGTATAGAAAATCAAGAAAGAGAATCACTCTTAACAAGAACACAAAATGAGGAAGAAAAACTAATCAGATCAACGAAGAATTTTAGGCGAAAAAAGAGGAAGCACAATCGAAATTTTGCACAATGAATTCGTGGAACAGTTTGTATAGTTACCGCTAGTATTTAAACATAAAACAACCAACCATATGAAAAGACAAAACTGACCATAACTAACTCCTCCATCATTTTAAGTATTTAAGGGTGAAATAGTCGATTCATCCCGTATTTAAACCTCTCGCCTAACTTCATCTTCTTCCTTGCGTTGCCACTGCAACTCAGTGTAATCCCTCTGGATTTCTCGGTCACCCAGTGCCAAGGCCATTTTGTTTTTTTTTTGAGCTCACCATACGACATTTGAACCCTTTGTTGGGTGTGCAGCAATTGTCCCGTGGCAGAGGCCGTGTGGGTCAAGTCACAGTCGAATGTCGTAGATGTTTGTGTGTGATGAATGCATTATAAGGCTAGGGTATGCGCATCTCTCCTATCACCAATTGGTTTGGGGAGAGTTGGTAGAGCCTGAGGTCCTACAAATGGTATCAGAGCCAAGATCATGGGTTCGATTCCCAGCGGGAGCAATTGCTGAGGGGGAGATTGTTGGGTGTGCAGCAAATGTCCCGTGGCGTAGGCCGTGTGGGCCAAGTCACAGTCAAATGCCGTGGACGCTTGTGTGTGATGAATGCACTATAAGGTTAGAGTGCGCATCTCCTATCAACAATTGGTTTTGGGAAAGTTTGTAGCGTCTGAGTTCCTACATCCTTCAATCTTCAATTGCATACTTTAATCCAACGAATGTAATTTCAGTTCGCATAGATCACACTCTTGATTCGTGACTTTAACACACTACATGATCTGAGATGATGACCACAAACATAAGAAACAGAATTTGAGAACAGAATCAATTTCGTTGTCCGAAATACGACGGATTATTTGGTCAGAGCACGCTCTCCAAAGGTACGGATTTTCTGAAATGTTATGTTTTGCTTCACTTTTTATCTTGTCTCTTTTAGAACGAAGTAGCTGAGAAGAAAAACGTTTGATAACAAGATAGTTAACTATATCGGCATACCAAGGTATAACGAGATTAGCAAACAAAATATATTCATCAGAAAATGAATCAGTGAGAGATAGGAGGTCATGTTCTTTTATAATTTGACCCAGGTGATCAATGACTAAATTTGCAAAGCTAGCCTTATCCTTAATTTTGAATCTAATTCTTGAAGTAAAATTATCCATCGAATTAAACACGGTTTAGATTCCTTCTTACCAAGAACGTGGCGTAAGGCTGCATGGATATGTAAACTATGATTTTTGTACCAAGAAGAAAGAAACGGAATTTTTTTAAGAGAAAAAAATATCAATAGGACTCTTTTTTAGTAGTAGTGTAATTACACAGATTCATTAAGAGATCTTAACGCGTAATGTGAAAACAGACAAACGCGAAAGCTTTTGGCAACTCAAATCTCTGATTTTCTTATTCACTTGTTTGTCAAATTATAGGAAATACAAAGGAGTAATTTGCGTTAATCTACAGCTATAGAGTTTAATACAAGATCCGTACAAATCCTATGATATTTCTAAATTTATGTACAAGATAAATTCAATGACTAGAATATATCTAATTAGATTGAATATCTACAATCATATCTAATCAGACGTAGACAACGCTTCAAATCTTCTGAACTGAGCTCGTCAGTGAGTTCAAGTCGCTCAGTATACTGCCGAGCTGAAAACAGTAGGTTTGGGTCGCAAGTCTATCATCGGCAGGTATGCAGCTCAGGTTTAGGTCAGTTCTAACCCCCCCCCCCGGTCCCCCAAGTTGGTGCATGAAGATCCGTAAAGCCCAACTTGGATAGTAAGAAACGAAACTCGTGAGTTCCAAGTGACTTGGTAAAAATATCGGCAAGCTGATGTATTGTTGAGACATGAAGAGTGTAGCGTCCCGCCCAGGACTAGGGTCTCGGCACGGTGCACCTATCGTACTCTACTACGAGAATTATAAGGCATCGATAACAATCATGTGTATGTCAACATAATGTGTATCGTAATCGCGGAAGCAATAAAAAATGTACAAAGTATAACCGACATGCATAAAACAGAATAACTAGATCCGAGTACAACTGAAGTACCACCAGTACAATATCAAATTACAAGTATGCAATAACATAAGAAAATAAATAATCCAGTCCATAAGTCCATCACTGATGCTCTCTTTCTGGCTCATCTCTCCCTGTGTCTGAACCGGATTCTGGCCATGCGATGTGGTAAATGATGGAGTGAGCGGTAACATATCGCTCAGCAAGTATGTTCGTCTAGGTTCGTCATGTGGATCATGCATGGTGAACAAAACATCAACATGAACAGTAGCATAACGTGTACTAACGAATGAACTAAAGTAACAATGATGCATAAAACAGACAAACTGTAGAAAGAATGTCAAAGATTGAAGTATTCATTAGACGTTTATATTTCCTTATTATTACGTAATTGTACAGTCTTTTACATATACTTCAGAGACAATTTCTTTTGCTACGTCTATATCAAGCCCTACACTGTAACATCATTCATGATCTGCTAAGGGTATAAACTTGTATCTGGTAGGGTGACATAGGTATACATGCGTATGCATATGCGATAAAATGTCATGCGTCTTTTTCAGAGAAATCATGCAAGTCATATACGTGTAAGAAATCCTTGTATCAGATCCGTTCATAACAGTTTTTAGAACATGTCTTCACTTATATGAACGTACACAAGACCCACTGACTGAACTCTCCCAAGTAGTCATGTGTCGTCTATGAATCCCGATGGTCCAACCATGGTGTTACATCATATGTACGCGGACTAATAGTGACTTTCCGAGTAGTCATCTACCGTCTATGAATCCTGAGGTCCAACCTCGGTAGTACATCATATGTATAAGACTAACGGAAACACGTTGACAAAGAACGTGGGTCCTAGACACGGTGTTACACTCCGCCAGAATGTAAACATAACTCGCCACATGACGCCAACCTCTCACCTAGGTTCCAGCGTCATGGGGAGACAGACATAAAAACACCTAACAAGGGGTGTATCAGAACAGATGTTGCCGCTGACATCCTCACTACTACACCGGATGTTAGGCACCCTCTAAACATACATATGAGCTGTCGAAACAGCGTAACATGTCTCATATAGAATCAGTCATCGCAAGGTACGGTTTGTTAAAATCATTTTAAAACCTTTCATGTAACAAGGTCATCTCTGAAATCATGTCATGTAAAACTCATTTTTAAAATGTGAGTGATAGCCATTTTTGTAGATATGCTTGGGATGATAAAACATGTCGCTTTTAAAATCTTGTCGTCATTTGCGTGAAAATAGACTCGGTATAGGCTGATTTCGTACTTCTAATAATTTGTAACTTAAGACTAATGGTCGACTCTTTTATCATATCTCTTTCTTAGGTAAAATTACCATTTTGCCCTAAGGTGAGACCTACGGCTTAACCATTTAAATTCAGCCGATGTTTGTATCTTGGTTAAATGGAGAAATTGTCATTTTGATCTTATCAATATTCTTGGTTTTAAATGGTTACAACCGTTCCATTTTTGGTTTATTACTGTTTTATTTTTTTTTTTTACCAATTTGCATATTTACCATTTTATCAACCAAGTATAATGCCTTTTGTATATCTATATATGTAAACATATATTCAAATAAATTTTACATCAATGTAGCCTCAACCATGGCCATGGGCCGAAAATTGCACAACACCCGTGCACATTTGCGCATATCATGCCCTTCTAATTACATGACTACCCAAGTTACCGTTATAAATATACATAAGAACTCCTAAAGATGTTATCTTCACAATTTAAGGCCATTTGGCCGAGAGGTATACCCACATGCAGACATACACATTGCAACTTATTCATACATTGGTATATGCAAAGTACACATACAAGTACACTCAAATAATTATTTAAATCATCACTGGCAATTCTTTTAGCCATTTGGCCAAACATGGGTACATGTACATACATATTCCCACTACAACTTGTCCATTAATTCATCATACATAGGATACACATAAAAGTATGCTCTAGTAATTATGAAAACATCACCAAGGTACCTTTTCGTCATTTTAGCCGTGAGGACACATGCATCCATTCCCACATAATTATTCCACTTGTTCATACACTCACTTTCTATTTTAGCATTTCTAATGTCATGCATGTTGAAAAGTAGCATGAAGATGAATATGAAAACTCTTCCTTATGATGATAATCATGTGGGTTTCACTTATGCATACATAAAAACGCCTATGTCCCTTCTTAAATTGGCATGCAAGACATTTTCTATCCTCATTATGATTTTAGTGTGCACATATGCAAAAATGCCATCAAGATGAGCATGTAAATACACTTTAGTTATGTTCTTAGCATTTTCATTAGTTGACTATTTGCATGCATGATCCATCCTTAAATTTACGTATAAAAGATTACATTTTTAACATGCATGAAGAAACTAGAAAGAATACTTGCTTTTCATTTTAATTTTTACTCGAAAGAAGCAAAAGATCTTTCCTTATTCTTGAGGTACCACACGGTCAAGAGCTAAAATGGAGAAGAAATTTGGTCATTTTGATCAAAAAAACATAAGGAAAGTCTACGAATCTTAAGTATCTTACCCTTGGAATACCTTGAAGATCTCTATTTCCTAACTTGGAAAAGATTTCTTCTCCTTTCTTAAGGTCACCCACGGCCTAGGTGAAGACATGGAGAAAAACTTGAGTCTTTTAAAAGAGAGAGGAGAGAAAGATGCTTAGAAGAGTGGTCTTAAATCTTACCTATAACATCCTTATACATGCAAGTGATTTTTCTTTACTGGAAGTTGTAATGATTTTCTTCCTTCCTCTTTTGAACTCACGGGTGAAAGACCCTAAGGAGAAGAAAGTGGAGCTTTTGGAAGAATGGAAGAAGAAGAGAGTGTTTAGTTGTGATGGTATAATCCTTACCCTATGGATTCTTTCATATGCAAGCTTGAATCTTTACTTGGAGGTTGAAGAGATTGTCTCCCCTTGCTTGGTGGTGGCCACGGTTGAAGGCCTTTAGGGAGAGGAGTATGTTTCTTCAAATGAGATGGGTTACTGGTGTAAAGAGAGAAAATGAGTTGGGGTGGGGAAAAAATTGGAGTCTTCTTACTCTCTTGGTGGTCTAGAGTGAAGGGAGGAAATGAAAATGGAAGAAGTTTTGGATAGAGAATGAGGGAGATGAGGTGAAGAAAATCTTGAAATGAGAGCATGTGGGTTGAGGAATGGAATGCAAGGGACGAACGGAATGGAAAGTGGAAAGGGAATCTGCCTTTTCTCCTTGAGTTATCCGAGATTAGGGAGGGTAGTAGGGAAAATTTTCATCAAGCTTTGAAATTTGGAGGAAATTGAGTGTGTGTGTGTGTGTAAGAAAATGTGATGGTAAAAAAGAAGGAAAGATGGTTCAAAAAGTTGTCCTCTTTCTCCCTGGAATAAGGAGATGGACAAAATAGCATTTATACCGTTCGATACTTCCATCCGAATGATGTCCGGTCTTGTATACCCATTTACATCTGATAGCACGTTTCTCAGGAGGTAGCTCCTCTAGAGTCCACGTTCAATTTTTCTCAAGAGCATCCAGTTCTTCACGCATAGCACCGTGCCAGTGAGGGTCTCGCGCCGCGTCCGAGTAGGAAGCTGGTTCTTTGGTAGAGGAGATTGCTACAATAAACATGCGATGTGCAGCAGAAAATCGATGACTACTAACAGAATTGGTGATAGAGTAGGGAATACCTGATGAAACCGTCGATGCAGGTGATGTGAGCGAAGGTCTGGAATGTACTGCGTTCATGTCATAATTAGCCAATCTTGCGGGAAGCTTCTTTATGCGTTGTCCTCGGCCGAGCTGAGGTGAAGATGACGAGAGAGGAGCAGGTGAGATCACCTCAGGGTTGCAATGATTCTTCTGCTGTGCTAGAGTCATGTGTTAGATTCTGTTCGGCCGAGCTGAGATGGGGAGCTGAGCTTGGGTCATTTGAGGTATGTTTAGATGAGGAAGAAAATGTGTCTGGCAGTACCAGTGGTGGATCAAGAGATGGATCAATGGGAGAGTTTTTTAGGAGCACGGGTTCAGGGGAGGCTTGTGATGGAGTATGGGAAGATGTGTCAGCAAAGAGAAATGTGGTCTCCGCGTAGGTAATGTTTTGAGAAACAAAGAATTCAGAAGTTTCGAGATCATAAACCATCCAACCTTTCTTCCCAGAGAGGTATCCGACCATAATACATTTACGACTGTGGGATTGGAATTTATCACCGTGGGTTTGATCATTGTGGACGTAACACAGGCTTCCAAAAACTCAAAGATAGGTGTAACTTGGAGGTCGGCCAAAGAGAATTTCATAGGGTGTCTTGCCTCCAAGTAAGGTAGATGGGGTACAGTTGATGAGATGAACCGCGGTGAGCACACACTCCCCCTAGAAGGTTAAAGGAAGGTTAGCTTGGAAGCAAAGGGCTTGTGCCACATTCAATGTGTCGATGTTTTCGTTCAACTTTCACATTTTGTTGCGGGAATATCGAATAGAGGTTTGATGTATCACACCTTGGTCAAGAAAGAAAGTGGTTAGTGATAAGAATTCTGTTTCATTATCAGTTCGGGAAGTTTTAATCTGTCAGTCGAACTGGGTCTTAACCATGGTGAAGAATTATTTCACCAACATTGGGACTCGGTCTTTGGTTTTTAGCAAGTACACCCACACAACCCAAGAATGATCATCCACAAAAGTCAAAAAAAGACGCACCACACGAAGTTTTGTGTCTATAAGGACCCCATACATCACAATGAACAAGATCAAAACATTGTTCAGCAATAGTATCACTTAAATCAAACGGTTTTTTGGTCTGTTTTGTGCGAAGACATATCTCACAACAAGTTATACTAGTGTCACTAAAGGAAGGTACGATATTATGTAACAAACGTAAGACTCGATTGGAAGGATGTACCAACCAATTATGCCATAGGGAGACGTTGGACTCCTTCACTACTGCATGCATCCGGATGGGTTCTGCTATTCCCAAAATGTACAGTCCCTCGATCACATCATCCGCTCCAATTCGAGTCCTGGTAGCCCGGTCCTGTATCACATAACCTTCGTTAGTAAACTTAACAACATAATCTTGATTGTGTAAAAATTGTGAAACTGACAGCAAATTGCAAGTTAGGAACAAAGAGTCAAGCATCAGCTCTTCATTCAGACGAGCTGACCCTTGGTGCTGAGCTGAGTCACAGCTCCGTTAGGGAGCCGGATATTACACGGTGGAATTGTAGCACAATTATGCAAAAGATCTAAGTTACATGTCATATGACAAGAAGCTCCCTAATCGATAATCCAGAAAGAGTCAGTAGGCTTACCACTGAGGCATTCTGGAGCTGTTTCCTTACGTATACTAAGAGCTCGGAGAAGGGAGCTCAGTTCGGCTGCAAAAAGGTTGACCAAAAATTTCACACCCCCATGTGCATCATCTGAGGTGGGTGATGCTTTTGATGGAGCAGTTGCCACATGTGCAGCGCTGCCCATTGCCTTGCCCGTGAGGATGTCAATTGCACAGGACTTTTGGACTTCATCTGTCCTTTTGGTCGATCACCCCCACCGTCATGATAGCCTATGATTTGAAAACATCCACTGGCTTCATGCCCCTTTCTTCGACAATATGTGCACATCGCCGAAGCTTTGGAGTTCCTCCTGTCAGCACCAGTCTTCCCTGTCGCTGTGAGGGCAAAAGCAGGAGATTCACATTTTTCTTCTGCTAATGCAACAGACCCTAGACTTTCTTCTTGAATCATGATGTGATACACCCTATTCAGAGTAGGAAGAGGTTCCTAGCTAAGAATAGACGAGAGCACTATTCTAAACGTATGTTCATCAAGTCCTATAAGGAACTAATAAACTCGATCAGCTTTTTTGCAGCGACTGAGAGTGCTTCGCAAGTCACACTTACAACCGTTGAAAAAACACAGCAGGATACCATCATAGTCTTTCATTTTATCCCAGAGTTTCTTCAATCTGCCATAATATGCCATGACAGGATCTCCATTTTGCTTGCAATTTGTAAGTGCCTTCTTTAGTTGCTACACTCGATGAGCATTCATAACAGCAAAACAATGTTTGATGTTGTCCCACAACTCGTTAGCGGTCTCTGATTAGGAGATAGTGGAACGCAAACTTGGTTCGATTGTATTCAAAATCCATGCGAGAATCATGGAATTGACAGGCTCCCAATCTTGCATATCGGGAGACCTATCATCATGTTGAGTTATGGTTCCGTCGTGGAAACCATATTTGCATCAGGCGAGCAAGGATCCACGAACGGCCCTTGCCCATTCTTCATAGTTCGATCTTGTAAGTTGAACAGGAGTGATTAGCAACCCAGGATGATCACCTGAGAGCATATCATAAGGAGATATAGATTTCTTGTGAGAAGATTCAGTTGACATGGTTTGTGAAGCAGCGGTAGAGGACTTGGCGGCCATGGGTGAAAAGAAAAATTTCTGGAGGGAGAAGATCAAAAATTTTAGGCCAGTGATGGCTCTAATACCATGTGAAAACAGACAAACGTGAAAGCTTTTGGCAACTCAAATCTCTGATTTTCTTATTCATTTATTTGTCGATTTATAGGAAATACAAAAGATTAATTTGCGCTAATCTACAGCTATAGAGATTAATACAAGATCCATACAAATCCTATCATATCTCTAAATTTATATACAAGATAAATTCCACGACTAGAATTTATCTAACTAGATTGGATATCTACAATCATATCTAATCAGATGTAGACATCACTTCAGATCTTCCGAGCTAAGCTCGTCAATAAATTCAAGTCGGCTCAGTATACTGCCGAGCTGAAAACAGTAGGTTTAGGTTGGCAGCCTATCATCGGCACGTCTGCAGCTCAGGTTTAGGTCAGTTCAGACACGTAAGAAATCACGTGAGGACTTATATTGTGTTTTGACCAAGGCTGCATGTGCGGCAGAGTCGCTCATATCACACATGAGTTTGAAAGGTAGATCCCAATCGGATCGTTAGACTATAGGTGCATATGTAATGACTCTTTATTTTTATTGAATGTTTTGTTACATTTATCATAAAAAACGAAGGGAAGCTTCTTTTAAAGTAGTTTTGACGCAGGAAGGGCAATTTTAGAAAAATATCTAATGAATCATCGAGAAACCAGTGTGCCCCAAGAATGAACGCATGTTCCTAATAGTTTTTGGGCAAGGAAGAGTTTTTATTAAATCAACTTTTGCTTTGTCAACATGTATTCCTTCTTCAGAGACTACGTATCCTAAAATTATACCTTGCCCTGCAATAAAATGAGATTTTGCATATTTAAAGATGAGGTTAGTTTGATGCAATATTTTAAGATAAGAGAAAGATTATAGAGACACTCGTTAAAAGAGTCTCCACATATAGAGAAATCATCAATAAAACTTCTATTATCTTTTACATATAATCGAAGAAGGTACACATCATGCAACGTTGGAAAGTAGCGTGAGCATTATATAACCCAAAAGGCATGTGCTGATATGCAAAAGTGAGAAATGTATAAGTGAAAAGCGGTTTTCTCTTGATCTTCTTGAGAAAATATAGAAGTATCGAGAGATTCCATCGAGAAAATAATAAAATTTACGTCTAGCTATTCTTTCAAGGACTTGATCTATAAACAGAAGTGAAAAATGATCATTGTGCGTAGATGCATTTCATTTACAGCAATCAATACATACTCTCCATGCATTGGTGACTCTCATAGGTACCAATTCTTTATTTTTAGTTTTGACAACAATAATGATGGATGTCTTCCGTACTACTAAAGTTGGACTAACCCATTCCCTATCTAAGATAGGATATATTAGTTCTACTTGTATAAGTTTAAAGATTTCTTTTAGCTACATCCATCACTAAATGGTTTAGTCTTCTTTGAGCTTGTGTATGGACTTAGAGTTGTCTTCTAGGAGGATATGGTGCATATATACGTGGAGGCTAATGCTTGAGATCGTCAATAGACCATTCTATAGCTTTTTCATATTCTTGTATGTTTACTAATTCTTCTTCATATTCAAGTGATAGGTTATTGGTTAGATAACTAGTAAACTTTTATTATCACCTAAGAAGGCATATTTCAGATATGATGAAAGAGTTTTAAGTTTGAGATTAGGTGGTTGGATGATTGAAGGGGTAATGTAGTAGAAGAAATAGAAATATCTACGTAGTTAAGTGATACCGGTTCATATCTTATAAAGTAGAATATTCCTCAGGTTTTGGAAAGACTTTTGAAAGCTCGAAATCATCTAAAAAACCTAGATCGGTTTCTTCTTGCTTTTTAATTTCATTAATTGTGAATTTAAGTATTGATCTTCATCAGGAGGGATAAATATATGTAGAAATGCTAAATGACCGACAGATTTTAGATAAGATGGGTATCTCACAACTTCAAAAATGTTATAGCAAACGAATTCGCCATCGAATTATATAGTTAGGCTTCCATCATGAACATCAATTTTCGTTTGAGAAGTCTTCAAGAATGGTCTTCCTAGAATTAAAGTGGTTGTGTTTCCGAGATCAACATCTATTGAAAGAATGTAAAAATCGCAGAGGAATTGTAAAGGAAATTACCGAAATACTATGGATCCAGAAAATGTTCAGAGATGTTGGTTTGCCAGTAAATCTTCCTACTCTACTTTGGTGTGACAACAAACCGTCCATTAGCATATCTGAAAATCCAGTACAGCATGACCGAACAAAGCATATAGAGATCGACCGTTATTTTATCAAAGAAAAGTTGGAAGGGGGACTTGTCAAACTACCGTTTGTTCAATCAGAAGACCAGTTAGCAGACATATTTACCAACGCAATAAACGGAAGGTCGTTCAAAGTTATCTTATGCAAGTTGAACATTGTCGACTCTACTGTTCAACTTGAGGGGGAGTGTTGAGAATTTGGTAGTGATTGATAGGGATTCCATAAATAGCAAAGGAGATAATACAGCTGTAAATGTAGAATGATTGTGATTGATTTGTAGGATAATTGTGATTGATACTCATTTATTGAGTTTCTTTTTTATGTACAAAAATAGATTATAAGTTAACAGGTAGGACTTTGTAAAATACACACGAGAGAAATACAAGAAATTTGTTCCTCAATCTGTTCTTGTCTTTGTGCCTGTGTGTTTTGTTTAGGTTGAATGCCTGTAAATGAGTCATTATCCAAAAAGAATATTGTTAATTGAGTGTCATCAACGTTTGGCTGTTAACTGAGTAATGGGTCAAACGTTTGGCTGTTAACTGAATAATGAGTCAAACGTTTGGCTACTTAGTGAGATTCTCTCTTTTTTTTATATTCTTGTATTTTTACTAATTTTTCTTCCTGTTCAAGTGATAGGTTATTCGCTAGATAACCATTATAACTTTTATTATCACCTAAGAAGACATATTTCAGATATGATGAAAGAGCTTTAAGTTTGAGTTTAAGTGGTTGGATGATTGAAGGGGGTACTTTAGTAGAAGAAACAGAAACATCTACATAGCTAAGTGATACCGATTCATCTTATAAAGTAGAATATTCCTCAGGTTCTTGAAAGACTTTTGAAAGCTCGAAATCATCTAAAGAACCGAGATCGGTTTCTTCTTGCTTTTTAATTTCATTAATTAAGAATTTAAGTATTGATCTTCATCAGGAGGGATAAATGTATCTAGAAATGCTAAATGACAGACAGATTTCATATGAGATGGGTATCTCACAACTTCAAAAATGTTATAGCAAACGAATTCGCCATCGAATTATATAGTTAGGCTTCCATCATGAACATCAATTTTCATTTGAGAAGTCTGGGTATCTCACAACTTCAAAAATGTTATAGCAAACGAATTCGCCATCGAATTATATAGTTAGGCTTCCATCATGAACATCAATTTTCATTTGAGAAGTCTTCAAGAATGGTCTTCTTAGAATTAAAGTGGTTGAGTTCCCAAGATCAACATCTATTGAAAGATTGTAAAGATCAGCTGGAAAGAATGATTCATTGACTTGAACTAAGACATCTTTGACGATACCATTTGGAAAGGAGACAGATTGATCAGCTAACTGTTGGAAAATATAAGTGAAATATGAAGCAAATAAACAAGATCAAAACAAAACAAAAATGTCAAGACGTAATGGAAATTACTGTCTTTAAAATCAATTTCGCATCTACCGGTTGAGCAAAGTGAACTACAAACGGATGTTTCTCAGGATTTAACGGCTTTCCTTGTTCATTTGTTCTACTAGAAAGTGATTGAATTTGAGAGAGAAGTGTTTGATAGTAGAGGAAAAGAGAGAATATTGGAAGAAGAATACTTGCTGAATTTTTCAGATTTTGCAAAGATGTTGTATATTCCTTAAGATAGCAAGGCTATTTATTTATAGGCCTTGGGTTGTGTAAAAACCGACTTTGAAAATAAATTTCGGCAGTTTAATTAACCTCCAAGTCAGTTGCATAACGTTCATGCATGAAGGGAGATGATTCTTGGATCAAAAGATGCAATTCAAAGTGAAAAGTTCTGTCTTTTGGCACATCGATCGATCGATGTTGGACAGAGAGCTTCAACTTTTCATACCGATCGATGTCACATCGATGTACCGATCGATGTCACATCGATCGATCTATGTTGGATAGAGAGTTCCAACTTTGCATCTACACCACATCGATTGATCGATCGACGTATCGATGTGATCGATCTATGTCTAACATCACACTCAACTTCATTTCAACTTTCACTTGTTTCGATCCAACTTACACATGGATTGATCCAAATAATTTCTTACAAGTTTAAAGTGTTCAAATCATCTTTCAATCTCTCAAACAACAGCATACATATTTTTTAAGGCAAGGTTTAAAGTTACATTCCTTATTTTATTAGGGATAGTGAACATATCGGGATCTTTGCACTTAAGAGGTAATTTATGTCGGCATATAGCTAATGCATTTTCATTAAACCTAACGTGCCCAATATTTTTTATTTTTTTCTTTGAAGTACATATTTCTTGAGAAACTTGGCGCATCTAGGTACTTGATTAAGGGCATCCATGTAAAATAATATTTTGGCACTTTAAATCTATCTTTTCTCTTATTCCATCATACGAATTTATAAAGTACAATTAGACATGTGAGGATAAGTTACCTAAAGTGCTATGCTAATCTCTATCAATCAAATCTACTGAGTATGGTAATGATATGCACAAATCAAATCAATTACAACAGATAATAATGAAGGACAGATATTAGATATCCACAATCTCTATCCAATCATTGTGGTCGCATGGTCTTGCTGATTGTAGTTGATCAAGTCCACCCTAGTCAGCCCGGCAGGTCAGCTCAGCCACATTAATCAGTCTTGGGGCAGGTTAAATCGTCAGCCAGACAAGCCAGCTCAGCCTTGTGGAAAAAGTATATTAAAATACTTTTAAAATATGCTCCAAAATTATCTAAAAGCATGTGTAATGTTGTTTGGGAGTTTGGTTTATGATTTGAACACTTTAACTTGGAGAATATCACTTGGATCGATCCAAGCAAGAGTTGGATCGAACCAAGTGAAAGCTGGAATAAAATCAAGTGTTTTGGAGGACATGGATCGATCAATGTAAGGAACACCGATCGATCGATGTATACGTCAATCGATCGATGTGGTGTGTTGCAGTACTGAAAGCTTTCGGTCCAACATAGATCGATCACATTGGTCGATCTATGTGACATTGATCGATCCATGTGATCGATCGATGTAAGGCCGAAGCATTCTGTCTGATTTTGATCGATCACATCGATCGATCGAAGTGACATCGATCGATCGATGTACCAACGGACAGAACCTTTCATGCTGAGTTGCATCTTTTGGTCCAAGAATCATCTCCTTTCAAAAATGAACGTTATTCAACGAACGTGGAAGGTCTGAAAACTGTTGAAACAAGTTTGAAACAATGTCTTCACCTATCCTAAAGCCTATATATACAAGGCTTAACTATTTTACAATATATAGAAAATCTCTTGCATAACTTAGTGCAGAAAATTTAAGCAGTCTTCTTTCTTCTTCTCCTCTACTTTCATACACTTCTCTTTTGCAAGTTCATCTTCCTCTCGTAGAGCGAACGAAAGAAAGAAGCCGTTATATCCTGGGAGGCTTGTGCCAAGAGATTCACCTCGCTCGTGGTGGTGGCATTTTAGCTTTAAGGACAGCAACATTTTGTTTTGTCTCGGTATTCCGTTGTTTTTGATTCTATCATTTTTCTTTGTTTGATGCCCATATTCATATACTTTTCTAACAATCTTAAAGCTTAAATCATCTTTGATATGGCTACCAAACATCATGATGTTCTCGATATGTCCAAGGTAGAACCTTTTGATGGTAAATTCTTCAAAAGGTGGTCCGATAAAGTTTTGTTCTTCCTTAAGATGTTGTATGTCTCCTACGTACTCACCAAGGAGAAACCATCAGAAGAAGGAGAAGCACTCAAGTATGAAGCCGACAACATTACATGCAGGGGTCATATCCTGCATTTCTTGTCAAATTCTCTATTTGACATATATGTCAAGCTTACGTCGGCCAGGGAGATTTGGAAGGCACTTCAGAACAAGTATGGTTATGAAGATGTTGGAAAACGGAAGTATATGGTCAGTGAATGAATCTAACTCACTGTTTATAGCTTCTTTCCAAAATGTTGCATCAATGGATTTCATAGCATCTTGGTAAGTTTTCGGATCTACTTATAAGATAAACACTTTAGTAAAATTATTACCAAAGGTTTTCTCAATTCTTTTCCTTTTAATTCTTTGTAGTAAATCCGGTTCCGAATTAACTATTGTTTTACTAAATTCACCTTTTCAAAAGTTGAAGACATCTGTTGTTGTTTCATAGGGAATATAGTCTCAAAGAATTCAACATCTTTTGACTCTACTATCGTAGAATTCTCAACAATCATAAACCTATATGCCGCGCTGTTTTGAACATATCTTATAAACACACAATCTCTGGTTTTTGGCCCTATCTTATTCCTTTGAAATTCAGGAATACCAACTGTTACCAAACACCCCTACACTTTCAAGTATCCTAAATTTGGAGGATAACCTTTCCATAGCTCGTAAGGTGTTTTATTAGTCTTTTTGTGTGGTATTTTATTCAATATATGACATGCACAAAGAACGGCCTCACCTCACAAATTATCCGGTAAGGCGGAATTAATAAGCATAGCGTTCATCATGTTCTTAAGGGTTCTATTCTTCCTCTCAGCTGCACCATTGGATTGAGGAGTATATGGAGGTGTTACTTCATGAATTATTCCATGTTCTTCACAATACTTTTATACTGAAGTAGTTAAATATGCCTTCTGTGTCTATACGTTGTGATTCGCAGGCTGTAATTGCTCGAGCAAAGAACAGAGTTTATAATGAGAAAGACCGGCATATTCGACTGAGACATAATATTGTGCGAGATTTGATGAGTTCAGGGGTGGTTAACTTGGAGTTTGTAAGATCCGAGTCTAACCTGGCTGATCCTCTGACGAAAAGACTATGTAAAAAGTTGGTCCGCGAAACAACGAGGGAGATGGGACTTGTTCCATTCGAAGTGGATTCTGTGTGACAGCAACCCAACCTACTATTAGCAGAGATCCTGCGAACGGGGTTCAATGTCATAATAACAAGTCATAGAAGAATCCTACTTAGCACTATCATATGTTCCTCCCTATGATGTTGTTGAAGATAGTGCTCGCTGCAAGTTATTGAGGGTGAGATTTTTAGAATCTCTTAATGGAATTTATAGTTATATTTGATGATGGTGTGAGCAGTGCACACTTGATGAATTCTACCTATATAAGCGTGGAAGTGGTGTCGCTTCCTATGAGAGTTTAGAACAACTCAGTAGAGCGCTTATGAAAACCTGGGACTGGGTGCATGGCCGATTTCGCACCACATCGCGAACTTGCCTGAAGCTAGTCACTGATATGTCGGTTGTAAATTATATAAACAATAGAGAAGTAAGATTCAAGACGTCAATGTGATCTTATTTTCGTTTATATACTTCCTTTTGAACTAAATGGCAATTCAAGACGCGAGTCATTGTCTATTATGTATCATTGTCTTCGTTTGATAGTAGAGAGGTTAATTTAGTAACGTTCGTGATTGTTTATATATAAGTTTGGATCATGTGGAGGATTGTTAGAAAAAGTATGTTAAAATACTTCTAAAATATGCTCCAAACTTATATAAAAGTATGTGTAATGTTGTTTGAGAGTTTGGTTAATGATTTGAACACTTTTAACTTGGAGAATATCACTTGGATCGATCCAAGCAAGAGTTGGATCGAACCAAGTGAAAGCTGGAATAAAGTTAAGTGTTCTGGAGGACATGGATCGATCAATGTAAGGAACATCGATCGATCGATGTATACGTCGATCGATCGATGTGGTGTGTTGCAGTACTGGAAGATTTTGGTCCAACATAGATCGATTACATCGATCGATCAATGTGACATCGATCGATCGA
This sequence comes from Eustoma russellianum, assembly GCA_036186865.1. Lineage (NCBI taxonomy): Eukaryota > Viridiplantae > Streptophyta > Magnoliopsida > Gentianales > Gentianaceae > Eustoma > Eustoma russellianum. Next base: position 29,567,957 of record AP025048.1, read on the forward strand.
TGTGATCGATCGATGTAAGGCCGAAGCATTCTGCCCGAATTCGATCGATCGATGTGATCAATCGATATGCCAACGGACAGAATCTTTCATGCTGAGTTGCATCTTTTGGTCCAAGAATCATCTCCCTTCAAAAGTGAACGTTATTCAACGAACTGGGAAAGTCTGAAAACTGCTGAAACAAGTTTAAAACAATGTCTTCACCTATCCTAAAGCCTATATATACAAGGCTTAACTATTTTACAATATATAGAAAATCTCTTGCATAACTTAGTGCAGAAAATTTCAACAGTCTTCTTCCTTCTTCTCCTCTGCTTTCATACACTTCTCTTTTGCAAGTTCATCTTCCTCTCGTAGAGCGAACGAAAAGAAGAAGCCGTTATATCCTGGAAGGCTTGTGCCAAGAGATTCACCTCGCTCGTGGTGGTGGCATTTTAGCTTTAAAGACAGTAACATTCTGTTGTGTCTTGACATTCAGTTGTTTTTGATTCTATCGTTTTTCTTTGTTTGGTGTCCATATTCATAAACTTTGGTCAGTTCAGCCACCACAGATCAATTCAGCCCCGACAGGTCAGCCACATTAACCATCCAGAAAAAGGCATATTGGCGTAAACTTTTCTAAGAACTTCTACCACTTACTTTTTCTCCTCTTCTTTCTTAGATCTTGTGAATCGTTGAGGGGAAAACGGAGGAATAGCAAGATCATTTATGGATTATTTCGGTATAGGATAAATCTCTTCGATTTCTTTTGTTCAGGTTGATAATCTAACTTTTGTTCCTCTAACGGTTCTTGGGGGCTTTCAGCTATCTTTTCTTCTTCAACTTCCTTCGGATTAATTTCAGGGTTCACTTTCCCTTTTTCCTTAACAATTTTAGGTCTTCCCTCTATATCCTTTCCATTTCTTAAGGTGATAGCAGTAGCATTCTCTTTAAGATTGACTACAGGCTGGGAAGGAAGTGTACTCGATATTTCAAACCTAAATTCTTTGAGAGACGAAGCAATTTTTCCTAGTTGTTGCTCTATATGAAGACTTTTGCTCAACAATGGAGGTACTTGGCTTGAGTATCGAGCTACATTGATTATTTTTCACTATGTATTGCTGCAAAAACTGTTATGTTTGAGAAGAAGGTTGATTGCAAACAACAACAGGACTTCGAAAATGTTAAAAGGAAACAAATCAATTTGTTGAGATGTGATATAATCAGTTAGGATTTGATAAGGTTGTTTGTATAGTAATCAAATCATGCCAAATCCCTAAATTAATGGGATTGATAGTAGGAGTAGTCATGCTGATGTACTATTAATAGTAGGTATACGTATGATTGGAAATCAATGAAGAAGAAACAATTTTATCATTCACTGTGTATTACTTTCTAAATCAGAGTTGAGCCTGATCCTTTAGACTCAGGAATCCAATTATTCATCGTCAGAAAGCATTTGCACAACAAAAAAAAAACCCAGAATTTTTTCTGCTTAATTTCTCGGACTCGGAAATTAATCATCATTGTCCAATAAACCCATCTCACGGCCAATTGGCTAAAATCCGATTTAAACCCACAAAATTTCCGGCGAGAGTTCAGATCCAAAAACTGGCCCAACCCTCTCCGATGAACTTACTGTCCAACTAGCAAACTTTTTGCGCCAGAGTCTAAGTTCACAGGCTCTCACAACCATATCCGAAAATCTATCTGTAGGGGTAAAACTCAATGGTGAGAATTACTCCTTATGGGCAACCCTGATCAAAAAGGCCATTGGAGGTAGGGGAGAAGTTCTCACCTGACAGGGACACCCCCACCACCGAAACATGTTGACCCTGTATTTGACTGATAGGAACAAAATGAATAATGTGTGTTCACATGGTTGATTCAGAACATAGAATCACACCTTGTGACAAATGTCTCACAGTATCTAACTACAAAGGCACTATGGGACAGGTTGATAGTCACCTATGGGTCGGGTACCGATTCTCTTCAGGTATTCGACCTACACAAGCGAGCAAATACGCTTAGGCAAGGCACAAACACACTGGATGAAATCTGGCACAGGTTCCAATCCATTTGGATGACAATTGATGTAAAAGACCCTAATTCGATGAAAGACCCAGAAGACATCCGGGTCTATCATCAGAAAGTGCAAGAACAGAAGAGGCTTTTCAGTTTCTAACGGCTGTAGATGACAAGTTCGAACTAGCCAAGCGGGAAATTCTGAAAAGAGAGCCATTGCCGTCTGTGGAAATGGCGTATGGACTTATTCGGCGGGAGGAGACCAGAATGAGTATTTTGAGAAATAAACCCTCAGCAGAAATTGAAGCATCCTCGGGCTATGGTTTGTCAGCAGAGAGCAATGCCAACAGAGGGAGGGGGAGTACTCCACGGCACTTAGAAAATTCTTTACGACGCTCAGATTCCCCTTCACGGTCTGGAGACAAAGAAGATAAGCCCAATCTTAAGTGCTCTCACTGTGGAAAGAAAAAGCACATGAAAGAGACATGTTTTCTTCTTGTAGGCTACCCTGACTGGTGGAATAGCAGGTCACCGACCACTGGAGAAGCCAGAGAAGCCATTGGAAAAGAAGCTGCGGCTATGGAGACACCAAAGGATACCAGCAGTAGCACCCAACAGAGGCCAGAGGAAGGTACATCTCTTCTTTATCTCTCAGGAAGTGAAGAATGTAAAAAAAAGAGCCACCGAAGAGACAGAAACAGGAAGCTACAGTGAACGTTCTGGCGAAATTGAAGAGCCAGAAAGTTCTGGAGAACATGTGAAGTCTGGAGAAAGCAACCAAGCGGAGGGCAACCTTCGAAATAGGGTTGGGAAATTTCCCAACCCTTTCCCTTTATTAACCCCAGAATTGCCCTTTGCCCCCTGCAGTCTCTTAAAAATTCCACTTCAGTCCCTTCAGTCCCAGACTACTCACCCGCAGTCCCTTCAATCCTAGACTACTCACCCGCAGTCCCTGCTTTATGCCATATTTACAGTTTTGTCCCTCTAGTTCAAAATATAACACCCGAAGTCCCTCATTTTGCCCCCTCTGGAAATTTAGTCCATTTATCCCCACATCCGACGGTCCGAGTCCTATGCTCCCTAAAGTATCCCTTGCGTCTATGCCAACCCCAAGTATGTGGATATTCGATTGCGGTGCCACGTATACTATGACAAATGATCCTAAGGACTTTCTTTCCTATACCCCACCCTCGAAAACCCATATTGAGACTGCAAGTGGGGAGCGAGTTCCTGTTCACGGTGGAGGCTCTATTCAACTCACCCCCAACATGACTGTTCCCCACTACCTTTATGTTCCTGATTTTTCTTCGAAATTAGTATCCCTTAGTCATATTACTAAAGAATTATTTTACCCCTATTTTGAGCATTAATTTCTCATTCATCCGGTATCGTAATTGAGTGATTTTAAACCCTAACATCATCTACTCGTTACATAGATAATTAAGCGTTTATTAGTTTTCACTTGTCATTAATGAAAAATAACTATAACTCAGCTCAAAATGTATTTTTAACCACAGTTTACAACTTGACTCATTTCAATTTAATCCAATTTCTCCAACACTCGCGACGGATATAAACACTTATACCGATTAAGGCCAAATGCACTGGAATTACTGTAGGCTAGACGAGCTCAGGTACTTCCATTAGCACCCGCACCAAACCTCACACAAATTGCCCGACGACTTTATAGAGTGCTTGATATTGTATATACTGCAATGACGACACGTTACAAAATCATTTACCCTGCCAAATTCAATCAACAAAAGAAAGAACAACCCCACTTTGATGGAAACTTTGGCTCCTCACTGGATAAGTTGGTTAATGATATGGAAAGATACCTCAAGTCCATGAGAATTACTGAAGATAAATGGGTAGATATTCCCGTATCCTTCCTTTTGGGTGATGACGAGGGTTTGCTAAAGTGGACTTGGACTTAGTTCCATAAGTTTTTCATTAAAGCTACTCCCCTATCAGTTTAAATGTGAATGAAGATAGGGAATTTTACAATGCAAGGTAGTAAAATTGCATAATGCTAGTACGTTCATGGTAAAGAACTCGCCATATCGTCTGAATGCATAAAAACATTTGCATCTGAAGGCTTGGATTTAATGTTAAATAACCAAGGGTCCTCATCGCATGTTCGAATACAGCATCAACTAAGCTAGGGTCAATGCATCTCCTAGAGACTCGAATGCAATAGAAAAAAGCAAGAGTTTTTAGGCCGAAAGTTAGATATTAAAAGAGAAAATACTAGGTTAAGTAGGAGTATCAGACTAGGAACATGAAATATTAGAACTCTAATAGAAAAGACAATAGAGAGAGTGAACACAATGATGAGGAGAAAAGTAAATATTTTACGCAAAAGACTGAGTCGATGGGTAAGAAAGCTCAGATGGTGGACAAGTCAGGACTTAAACTTTGGTATGTAAGAAGGAATAAGACAAGAAATGGAGTTGGAGTTATTATAGATGCCTCGTTAAGAGATGAAGTAGTAAATGTTATTAGAAAAGGAGATAAAATTATAGCCCTTAAGTTGGTACTTGAAAAAACAATCAGTGCTATTAGCATATATACACCTCAAGTGGGTTTAGAGAAGGCAATAAAGGTTTATTTTGGAAGATTTAGAAGGTGCAGTGCATGAAATTCTAATAGGTGAGAAGATCTTCATATGAGATTTAAATAAACATGTAGGTAAAGAGAATAACGATTATAATGAGGTACACGGTAGATTTAGTTTTGAAGGCATGAACGATGAAAGAAGATCAATTTCGGATTTGACAATAGTGTATGACCTTATAGTGACTAACACATTTTTTCCAAAAAGAGATGAACAATTGATTACATTCAAAAGTGTATAAAATAAGTCGCAGATAGAATATTTCATAACTCGTTGTAGAGCTAGAAGAGTTTGTAAGGACCGTAAGGTAATCACAAGAGAAAATTTAACCATGCAACATCTTACAGTGTTGGATGTCCATATCCGACATGGAAGATTAAAAAAACAAAGGCCTAAGAACCAAAGATGAAATGGTGGAATTTTAAAGAAGCTAAGCAAGCAAATTTAGAAAAGTAGTAATAGAACAAGAAGCCTTAAGAAATTCAAGGATGATACAAATGGAATGTGAGAGGTCAGAGGATGTAGCGGTAAAGATAAACTAAATAGCAAAAAAAATTTCTTGGCGAGTCAAAAGATCGAGCACCTACAAATAAGTAATCATGTGGTGGAAAGAAGAATTGTAAGACAAAGTAAAAAAAAAAAGAACAAGAGAACTAGTTATAAGGCCCTTTAACTTTGTAGGAATCAAGAGAATTGGGAAAATATAGTTTTACTAAGAAAGAAGGTAAACAAGACGTGAGTGAAACCAAATCAAAAGCATTTGAAGATTTTTATGTTGGACATGAAAGAAATGAAGACAAAATCTTAGTAAAATTGCTAGAGTGATAGAAATAAAGACAAGAGATTTGACTCAAATTAAATACATTAAGGATAAAGATAACAAGATTTTAGTAGAAGGAAGGGCAAACAAGATAAATAGAGAAGCTACTTTGGGGAACTTTTTACTGAATCAGCAAGTGACAAAATCATATTAAACGAGTTACGTAACACTAAAGATGATAGAAATTTAAAATATAGTAGGAGAATCCAATTACCAGTGGTTGAAGATGCTTTAAACAGGATGAAAAACGGTAAACCAACTAGACCCAACAGTATTCCAATTGAAACTTGGAAAGCCTACGTAAAGAAGGTATTGTGTAGCTCACAGATCATTTTAACAAGATTGTGAATACTAATAAGATGCCTGACTAGCAGAGGAAAAACTCTTTAGTATCTCTCTATAAAAACAAAGGAGATATACAAGATTGTTAATTATAGAGAACTTAAGTTAATGAGCTGCAAAATGAAGCTCTGGGAGCGAGTGGTTGAGAAAAGAATTTGTAAAGAAGCTTATGTCAGGAACAATGGAGGTTATTCATCTCTTGAGAAGATCAATAGAGAAATATCGAGAGAAGTGGCAATACTTGCATTGGTTTTCATTGACTTTGAAAATGCATATGATAAAGTCTCATGAGAGATTTCTAGAGAGTGCTTGAAAAGAAAGTCGTTAGAATATCATATACAGATATTATTAAACACATGTACAAGAACGCGACGACAAACGTGAGGACTTTAGGAGGACTAACCCTATTACGGTGGGTTTAGACCAAAGATTTGCATTAAGTCCATACTTATTGATTTTAGTTATAGATGAGATCAATCGACACATTGAAGGCAGGGTTCTATAGAGTATGTTATTTTGTCAATAACATTGTGTTAGTGGATGAGAATAGTGGAGGAGTCAATGCTAAGTTGGAATATTAGGTGAAGACACTAGAGGAAAGTGTTTCGAATTGAGTTGAAAAAAGACATATTATATGAATTTAATTTTCACAACAAAAGAATGACATTAGAGCATTGTGTGAAATTAGAAAATCAAGGTATTCGCTCGAGTGAAAGCTTTAGGTATTTATGATATACACTACAAAAAGATGAAGAAATTGACAAGAATGTGAATCACAGGGTACATGCAGGCTTGTTAAAGTGGAGAAGTGTTTTAGGTTTTTGGTGTGTAAAAAAGTAACTTTAAAGCTTAAAGAAAAGTTTTACATAGCTACAATAAAACACGTATTGTTGTACGAGTTTGAATATTGGGCAGTCATTTATGAGAATGGGCGAGTAGATAAAATGAGAATGTTAAAATGGATGTGTAGATATACAAGGAAGGATAAAATAAGAAATGGACATATAAATTGAAAGGTTGGGATGACTCCTATAGAAGAGAAGATGAGAGAGTCAAGCTTAAGATGATATGAGAATATGGAAAGGCGTCTTGCAGCTGCACCTATTAGGCAGCATGAGACAATGAATGAGGTGCATGCTAAGTATAAGATAGAAAGAGAAAATATTTATCCACGTGGTGCCAACATTCTTTCTTTGGAATTTTACTAAATGGTTCGATCCTTTCTTCCTTTATTTTAGCAACTTATCCTAAGGCTCCTCGCCAAGAACTCTCCGGCAATGACAGAGGAAGCAACCCGCCTGTTGTGACAGGACAACTCTTTCATAACCAGACTTAGACGATTATCTCTACCCTTGATAGTTTAAGAGTTTATGTCCATGCCCAATCGAGTACAATTTCCTTTCAAAAAATACATGGAAAGAGACAATAAGGAATTATATGACTTATATGACGATTGAAAAGCATATAGCCAGTGATAAAACACAATGGAGACAATTGATTTATGTAGCCGATATCATGTAGAGGATATAAGATTTAAATGAGAATTTTAGGTATTATGCCGAAATCATGTTTGAGATGATGTGCCATTTTCGAAAAAGACGTATTCTAAAAGTGAATATTATGCATTAGATACTATAAGACACAAAAGAAGGGTATGATTTAGGCTGCGAATAAAAGAACAGACAAAAGAAAAACAAAAATAAATAACAATAAATAAATAAAACGCTAGAGAAATTATTGATCAATATGTGCGATCCTACATAATGAGAAAAATACTCGAATGTTATTGTAAGGTAGTGAAAATGACTTTATTGCTTGTGCATTTTCTGTTAAAAAAACATTTGAAATGACTGATGACCAAAACAACTTGATTGAATCACCCACCATGCTAACTACAAGTGTTGGTAGAGGAAGAGATCAGTCATTCAAAACTAAGACTCAATTTAATCAAGGAAATAAGAATGATGCTTATGAACAGCAACCTAATTAGTTTCGTCAGTTTACTAGAAGGTATGGATATAGGTCGGTTCTAAGAAGCCACGGTGCTGTCATTGCAAAATGATTGGCCATATTATATGGCAATAGTGAGCATGAGTATCCTCCAAGTTATTTTAACAGAATGAAGCCTATGGTTAATATGAATCAATATGAAGAGACTAGGGGTGAATGAAGTATGGATGCTGAACTTGATGAAGGGTCATTTGTTCAGAATGATTTATATATGACACATGGACAATACATACAACTAACAGTGATTTATATATGACACATAGATAATACTTACATATAGCATAATTATGAAAAAAATATCATGTTATATCATGTTGATTTACGTCACTTATAAAACACGTCTTCTACTACAAATCCCTTAACTTGATGACAAATTGGGGAAAATGTGCCATGTAATGTATTGCTTTAAAATTCTAAAAAAAAAGATAATGTTTTTATAATTTTATGTTTTCTATTGTATATAAGCGTAATTTACTCAAAAATATACTTTTACGTCTAAATATTAAAAAAGACAATATTTTGAAGACCGATAAAATATGAAACGAAAACAGGCTATTAATTATTAGAGAGAGAGAAAAGAGATTCACGCATATTTTAGTGGTTAGCGACAACTAATTGTGGTAGCACTCGCACTAGGTGTGTCAAACAGGTCGTGTATCGTGTTTCGTGTTTCGTGTTTCGTGTTTTCCGGGTTTCATGTATCAAAGTGCCATACCCATACCTTACCCGTTTGCTTCGCGTGTATGGATGTAGATACCTAAACCCGTACATGTCAGGTTTCATGTCGTGTATCAGGTATACCCACGAACTTGACAAGTACAAATATTTAAAGTAATGTATATGTCATTTCATGTACTTTTCAAGTATTTTCAGGTTTTGTGTACTTTCAGGTTTCATGTACTTAAACGACTATTGATACCATGTATGAAACAACAATAAGCACACAACCAAATGTTAAATATTAAAATGAGTGAGGCCTTCTAAACTCAAATCATTTGACTCTGCAATAAGAGATTAAAGAAATGGGACTCAAATCACTTGACTCTGCAATAATAGATTAAAGAAATGGGATTTGGGAATGAAGGAATGGGGAACCGAACAGGGTTACTTAGTAGCGCGGTAGTCTTTTTTTTGGAAAATTTATTTTTAAATTTATTAATTATAAATTTTATTTAAAATACATTTTTTTAAGTTTCGTGTATAAACGGGTATAAACGGGTACCCATGGGTATACCCGGATACGACCGCCATTGGCGGGTATCTTTCAGGTCTTACCCGATTTGTACACGAAACCCGCCAAGGTCATATCCATACCCGCGAAAATTCGTATCAGGTTCGGATCGTGTTTCGTGTCGTGTCTGAAATTGTCACCCCCAACTCGCACTCAAAGGACTAATATTTTTTGGTTAGTCATTCTTCGGCCGGGAAGAAAGGGCAAAAGGGCTGATTCAGCAAATCCGTCTCCTGCCGGTCCGGCGGTCTCCGAAATCTGTTCTGTAAAAGCAAGAAGCTAAGTTGTAGCCCCTATTTTCGTTTAGCAATCCGATGCAGCAGGTTTGTCAAAAGAAATCCTATCAATGTTATTAATATGTTTCTCCTAGGATTGTTCGTTGAAATTTTAGGGTGAGATTTTGAATTTTTCCCTCCGGATTTGGAAACAGGCAGGGGCATCTGCGTCTGAAGTGGAGGTGACCTGGGAAGACCAGCAAAACATCAATAAATTTGGTAGATTGAACAACAGATTGCATGAGCTCGAAGACCAAATCAAGATTGCCAAGGTAAATTTATCTGTGTTCTTTTACTTTTTTTTTCTCTGCTAATGTGAAGTTGTTCTTTTTCACTTGGGCGATGTGTGTGTTGTTGCTTTTACTTAAAGATGGATATACTGTTACTTTTACATTTTGCTTTTCTTTTTTAATCCTTTATGTGTCTGTCTGTGGTTTTTAGAATTGGGTTTCTGCTCTTTTAAACTACTGGCTCAAGTTATATCATTCTGCAGTTTCTTTGCGCATTAGGACTTCTCGTTCTCCCTGCTTTCAAAATTTGAGCTATTGTACTGATTTTTTTACTAGCTATGCTTTCCTTAAAATAAACAAAAGGATTCAGAGGGATTATGTAGTGGATACAGAAGAAATACTTGTTGTCTGGATAATCTGGGGAAGAAATTCATTAATACAAGTTGAATAGCATAGCAAATTCGAATTGTAGAAGCGTAAGCCTGGGATAAGGGGCAAAAAGACAGCCTGGAATTTCATCGATTGAGGAAACAAACACAGGCGCAACGGACATTCACGCAAAATCGGTCATAAAAGAAATGGTTTGATGCTAAATATAAAACGCTGATATCCAATATGGCTAAATAAGACAGGTGAGAATCTGAATTAAGATACGGTCACTCGTTGTTTCAAGCTTTTCCAAAAGAAAAGTAAAGGCTGCTCAGTAGCCTATAGCGTACTCACCATCTTGGAGATTGGTCACCTTCTTACAGAATTGATGTAATGGGCAACCTACCCTGGCAAGAATTGGAGCTGCTGAATAGATTCCTTCCTATTCGTCAAACGTTCTATTGCATTTCTGCTGCCTCTTTGCAAAATAAGGCAACCTTGGCCAGTTATCTGTCAGAAAGGTCACTTTTTGCACCGTGATAGCATGAGTACTTATGAAAAGATTGGCCCACCTTTATACTAGTGACATGGTTGGACACACAGATGGTATATCAACATGGCTAACCCATCAAAAGAAATCGGAAATGTGACTCTAAACTGTTCTTCAGTATCCTTGAATATTAAAGGAACATTATTTTGAGCCTGGGAGTCCAACATGTATATACATGTTCATTCAAACAGTAATGTTTCAATTTTCAAAAAAAAAAAAAAAAATTGGAGTCCAGGTGTCAATAATTTATATTTTTTGTTTTGTTTTTGTTAAGCTAGTTTTATACCACTCCGTAAACACTTAACAGGGGAAAACCTCAGAAAATAAGTAACTCGTTGCCTATTTTTCTCGTTTTCTGCTAGAGATGTAAAATCTCAGGTGAAGATATTAATTCCAAATCTGGAACTGCTTCCTTCTACCTCCCAAAATTTGCTGGGCCACTTCCCTTTCCTTCAAAAGCAATAAGGTACGATTTTCTGCATACTTCACAATTAGTTAACGTTAAAGCTTCTCGAAACAAGTTGTCTCCTAATCTGGGTGAGCCTTATCTGTCTTTGCCATTACCTCCAGGCTGTAGGGCATATTTTATTTCTTGTTACTTCAAATAAGAAGGTGCCGGCTAGCATATATGCATTGACCCCACATAGTTCCTTTGTTGTTGGTGCCTCTTGTATAGGTAGAGCTACGCTATGCTTCTGTGTTAAATCTTATGTTCCTCTGTTAGGGAACTCTCCTCCTGGAGCCTATACTAAATCTCTCCATGTCACAGTATGGTTGTTCTGAACTGATTCTTTTCTATACAAGCATATGTATATGTATTCTACTGTTATATACATGTATTTCATTGTTGAATTCTACACATTCTTGTTATATGCAAATTCAATGAATGACAAGCAATCCTTCCACTTTTTTAAGTTCCTCTGAATTACCACTTGAAGAAGTTTAGAAAGTGTTTTATTTAATAGTCAAATGTTAATTATCACCAAAATATATTCAATAAATAAATGCAAAAATGTTTAGGATTAGGTTCAGTGTAGGCTCAGAAAAAAAAGGTGTGTTTTCTGAACTTTCTTATTCTTTCCTGAAGTTTGTTGAAGTGGGTGACTTTGGGTCACAAGAACTTGGCTCGGGCAGTTTGGATATGAATTGCTGGCCGAATGTTTTTTTCCCCACCAAAATTTGGATTTTTAATTGACTGGCCGAATGTATTTCCTTTTTAGAAAAGGAGTTTGGCTTTCTTTGGTTTACCGAGGGCAGCCAAGGAGGATGGAAACAAAAAGAGGTTTTTTTTTTTCAGGAAAGCACACGGCTGGGAAATATATATATATATATATATATATATATATATATATATTTGGCTTGGCTTGGATGCTGTTTTGAGAGATGCTGGGGTCTACCGAATTTGGGCAGCAAGGGTTTCAAATGTTCTCCACCAAAAATTTCTAATCAATTCAGTATTAAGTAATAAGTACAATAATCAAACAACCTAAGTTGTCTAAGTGCAACAAGATCAAGACAAAAAAAGCTGGCACTTTTGACAAGAACAAGGTTGTCATGCTTATGTAAGATAAAGAACAAACCCTAGTTAAAAGTCTAAGTTGAACGCAAAGAAATCAAAAGGTGATGCAAGATTAAAACACGCACGTTCAATATTAGTTCTTTGTTACCAAATTTAATCAAAAATTGCAACTTTCAACAATTTAGATTGAAGATTTGAAGATTTGAGGATTTGAAGGTATGAAGATTTGAAAAAACCCTATTTCGGATTCTCCAAGAACAAGATGCAAAAAAAAAAAAAAAAATTGTCGGTAGGATTTGGAAAAAGAACAACAATCCTTATATCAAGATGGCTCTGATACCATGTTGATGCGTGCTTAGTGAAATCACACGCTCCTAGAAGATTTTTCGATAACAAGAAATTGAAGGACTCACAAAAAACAGGAAGAATATATAAAGAACACGAAGAATACGAAGAACAAAGAGAAAGTCAAAGAACTTTGTTTGGTTGTTTGATGAACGCGAGCTTCCCAACGAACCTTGTTAGACCCGATGTTTATGCACGTTGAGCAATCTTTACTTGATCAACGATATTCGAGGCAAGAACCTTGGAATACCTTTAGAAAACTTCTTGAACAACCTAAGAATAAATTCAAACCACAATTCATGCTCAAAGAATTGATTGAATTCAAAAGATCAAATCTTGAGTAAACAAACTTCAAACTACAGCATGCAAGACTGTTGAGCATAAAGGCTTAGTTTTTTCAACTTCTATTTATGAAAACTTATGTAGAAATGTTCAAAATGGTGGTCTATTTATAGTCTCAAAACAACTTTTAAGCTAGAAAGGAAAACGATATTCTAACCTAACTAGGACTCTGAAAACTTAAGCAACAATACATGGGCTTTTCCTAAAATAATAAAACACGCTTAATAACATAACATAAATTCGTCCAGAAAGGATCTATGGCCAGCGGGCCAAACATGGTTAAACAAAGCAAATTACAACTTAAATCGTCAAATAGTATGCCAACCGTTTTTAATCCGGTCCACCTTTCTATGTTTTTGTTAGGCTTGTTAATGGCACATCAGTTATGTTTTGCCTAATACCTATGAAGTCTCGTGCGCACTACCTTGTTCTTTGCTTTTAACTTCTGCTTCTTTTAACTCCTGTTTTCTTCGCCAAACCTGAGCATGTTCTGATTGATTTGAGCAGTTCCAAGTATATTAAGGCCATAGGACAGTCGCTCCCATAATCCTTTTGTCAACTTTTTCGTTTACAGTTTAAGACTGTTCTGAAAATTCAGATGTTTAGTAATAGAGCAGTAAAAAAGATAACGTGTGAAGACGGTGGAGATAGAATGCAAAGAACATATCTTTTCGAGATAAAGAATAAAGATAAAGAAAATATTATTTCAAGATATTGAGACATCTTCTATGGCCGTTTCTTTTATTTGTGTTCTGTGGTTCACTTGCAGCATGTACTTATGCAAATTACTAAAGTAGTGCTTTTTCGCCAATCTGTTCAATTTTTTTTAAAAAAAATCCTCACAGAGAAGATATGAGAATTCAACCGACTTTTGGTTTGCTCTTTTGTCATTCTTGTGAAAGCGGTTAGACCTTTTTAAGTTTAAATGTCTAAATTGTACGTCTTTCTTAATGGTATCTGAGTTAGTAACATGGGACCAGAGTTAGGGGAGGCGGTTAACTTTCACTACAAGCCCATAGTTGTTCAAGTGTTGGACTTCCAATATGTTCATTTTTTTAGTCTTGAAATTTTGGTTTAGGCTCACACGTGAGGGTATCCGGACCAGGTTAGGATGTGTTTTAAAGTCTCTAAAATATGCTGATTGCGCATCTCCTGAATTAATATCAGCTTTTTGATGACTTAGTAGTTTTAAAACACTATACGAAGTTGGTTAATCAAACTTGTGTTAAGCTCACACTTGAGAGTATTAGGACAAAATGAGGAGGTGTTTTGAGCTGTTCAACTGTTTATATTACATTCTTCTTATTAGCTTAGGGTTTTAAATGAAATTGTATTATAAGGCCCTTAATTTTGGCTAACTGAATCATGTGCTTGATATCCAATTTTCTGGGCGTGTGGGTATGTGTCTCTGTACTACCCTCTTGTTTTCTATAGTCCTATTGTATTTATTATTAATTATCTAACTGCGCGGTTAAGAGCAGGAAGCAAATGAGAATCTTGAGGATGCAAGCAATGAGCTGATTCTCACCGATGATGACATAGTACGGTTCCAGATTGGTGAAGTATTTGCTCATGTGGCCAAAGAAGACGTTGAGGACAGGATAGAGCAGATGAAAGAGAAAACTAGCGAGAACTTGGAGAAACTAGAGGAAGAAAAGAAATCAGTGCTTGCTCAAATGGCTGAACTCAAGAATGTTCTATATGGCAAGTTTAAAGACTCCATCAATCTTGAGGAGGATTAGTGAAGCAAATGTGCTTTTGTTGGAAGCTAGTTTTTCATTCTTCTGGCTGGACAAAAACTTTGCTTGTGTAGACTAATAACTGGAACATTAAGGAGCTTACGATCTAGTTTTGTTTTTCGTTTTGTTGTACACTGTCATAGCCTGCTCGGATTGCTTCTGGGCTGGAGATGTTTTAAGAGTTTGTTGCTCCACTTTGACAGCATCAGTAGAAAAGCGATTTGATTTCTCAGCAGTCTCTTTTCACCCAACCCCTCTTCCCTACCAGGGCACTATAGGATGCTTGAGCAGTAGAACTCTAGTAGGTTCATGATTGTTGGACTTCATTTTGATTAGTGGAGGGGACGCTCCCTCCATTGGTGGCCAATTTGTGTTGCCTTTTGTTTTTCTACATGTTGGTTTTCTCGTTCAATGTTGGTTCTTGCGTTGATTTTTTTCTGCTTTCCTTTGGAAGTTTTGTCCGTCTTTTGAGGCGGATATGGCGTGAAACGTCTTGCATATAATAGTAGAACTAGTCTCAATTTTCTTGCAGATTGAGAGGGAGAGACTCAAACATAAATATCAGTGACATCATGTGGTTGCAATGGCCATTGTTTACTTAGTCAAATCCTCTGTTTTTTTGAGTTTTTTTTTTCCTTACGCCATTGTTTGATTGTATTCCTAATTTAGTATTAATTTGAGTATTTGTATACTATTGGTTTGGAACAACAAGCATATTCAGCATATTTCAACGACACCAAAAGCTACCATTAAGGTGTGGATTGGTTTGGAGTATACAATTTTAGTAAAATATACGCACGTCGGTACGTGAAATACATAAAAACAAAGGAGAAGAGTTACTCGCTTGGTTAACCACGCCGCTTGTGGCTCAGCCTTTTAAATTTTATATGTAATCGAGATGAAGCTTTAGAAAGTTAGAAGCTTTGAGAATCCATTTTGATGCAGAGTCCCCCCCCCCCCCCCCCCCCCGCTCTTTTGGGTTTGCTTCTAAACGATCGTAGTGTGTGCAATTATTTAAAGATGTTAGTAAATAATCAGAGTATGTGTAATTCAGTCCAAATGTACTACTACTGTTGGTGGTCAATTTTGGAAGCAAGATGATGCTTTTAAGACATTGGGAACCAGAAAAGCAGGACCTGTTTCAGTTTGGTCAAATTTTTCAACTTGAAGGCTTTATCAATAGTCAGGTGATAAGCGGGACGAGATCTAATCACCGCGCGGTGAGTCACCGCATAGCCCAGGACGCGACATGTGGCAGCAGTAGGGGGTGGTGAGGCTGGATGAGAGTTACTCTCACCCAGCCTCACCACCCCTCCTTTTTGCCACGTGTCGCGCGGTCACGTACGCGGTGAGGGAGGAGCGGTGAGAGGATTCTATCCCGTGATAAGCAGGTTGAGGTGCAACTGGAAAAGAGGCTGAATCAACATCACGGATAGTAGATTAAAGAGGATGAAAAAGGTTTAGGCTAATTTACTTTATCAAATTCAATCGAAGTAGAGTGAGCTATATAAGAATTAAAAAAATCTACTTTATTTTATTCAATCAGTGAGATAGATAAGAAAGGGGTAAATAGAAAATCTACTTCATTAATTTCAATCAGTGAACTAGACGAGAAAGGAACAAATAAAAAAGAGGATGAATCAAATGAAAGAGTCGTAGGTTTGAAAAAACTTACAAAGACGCAAGCGGAATTGGCACTTTTTGTAGCAGGTCTCTTTTTATGGACAAATTCAATAACGACCAGAAACTTTTTCCGTTTGCTAGGACTTGTGTCAAAAATACAGTATGTGAAGAGCTCCCCAAATGATCAGAAATTCATGAAGTCGTGCAATGCACGAATGGCTCCCTCCTCAATACATCAATCGCAAAGCATTTGGCCGTGAAACTAATGACTGCATCATGCATCATAAACCATCCAGGATGATGGAGAAATTTCAAAAAAAAAAAAATAATATTTTAGTTTTAATAAGAAATTTTCAAATTATGGTATGTTTTAGAAAAATTCATGAAACAGTTAGGATGCACTTGGCACTGTCTGCTTAAAAGTCCCTAGACATACCTGCCAATGTTGTCCAAGAAGCTACATTTGGACGATACTGTCAAATACGTCTAGAGATATATTTGATAGAATTTTTTTTATTAAAACTAAAACATTTTATGAAATTTTTCAGGGACGATGTCTAAAACTTACCGAGATGTCCATACATGATAAATTTTAGGTTTCACCAGACAAGTTGCAAGCCTTAGCCGTGGAAGATGAGATGTTGGAGGAATGCGAAGCAAGGTGTGTATGGAGTTGGAAATGGAAAATGAGATGGACTGAGGATATTAGATAGAGGTTTCAAAAGGATGTAAGGGTAGTTTTCAAGATGTAGAGGAATATTAGAAGACACAAAAACAGAATACAATTTAAGATATGACGAAAAAAAACAATAACATACAAGAAAAATGGTTGATTCATGTAGCTGCTACGGTACAATAGAAAAAAGGTATAAGCGTTGTTGTTGGTCTATGACGTACGGTACCTATTATGGGTGATGTTTTTGGAAGCAGATGTAATGGTATGAAGGAAGTAGCGGACTTTATGCAAATTGACCTTTTTTTTCATTCTGAAATTGACCATTTTCAATTTTGGCTTGGGGTTTATTGTTATACTCCGTGTCCAGAAGGGGTAAAGAAGAAACATTACTAATATATAAAAATATCATAAAAGCCTAGAGGTTATCCTAGTTAGAATAGGAAAAGAAAAATAAATTATGATAGAGTTATATTAGGTTGAGCCGTGGGTCTCACTGGAAGCAGACTCTCTATCCTTTGGGATAGAGGTATTGTCTGCCTACCACTTACCCTCCCCAGACCCTGACGATAGCTTTTGCTGTCGTTGGAATATACTGGGTACGGATGATGATAATGAGAGTTATATTAGTTGGCAAATTCCAAAACTTACCAGGAACATACCATAAAATTCTATCTAACCTACCTCTATAAATATACACCTAATACAACACAATTAAAGTCCACACTGTAAAACTTTCGGCAGCCCCTCCCACCCCAACAAATTCGGCAGCCTTGTTGTCTTTTTCCAACAACTATTGCCATCAGCAATAAGGAGAAACGGAAGATTCAAATTCCTTTTTACATATATATGCTTATATATACACAGAGAGATATATATATATATGTATGTATATATATATATATATGTATATATATATATATGTACATATATGAAATCGGCCAGCCCTCCCTAGGGAAAGATGAATTCGGCTAGCCACCAAAAGGAAGAGGAAAAGGAGAAATTTCGTCGAACAAAGCCCTAATTCAACAACTATATAGTATATACGGATCGAGGCAAGTACCCTTACTATATTTGCTATGTTTTGCATTCACTATGGCGTTATTTTCGTATGAAAACCGGATCATGCATGACTTAATTGTGGTTGTATGAATCGATGATTATATATACGTATTCGTTGTAACAATGTATTGATTATATGTATGTACTTGGTAAAGTGGCATAATCTTGGTATTTTCTTGCTAAGGGCCGATGGTTTGGGGGTGTGTGCCACTTCCCTAGGGCAACGGCCATGATACATGTATATATATATGTATTTGATGCATGATTCGTAGATGTATATGCATGATAAATTATGTGTTGCTATACGTGTTAATTGGAAATCGATTTTGTGCAAAAGTGTGTTGGCCGAGACTATTGAAGGCTGATTTGATGGTGTAAGTGGGACCCATTGATGATGGTAAATTGTGAATTGAATCGCACGTTTATCAGATCAATTGAATTAGGGTTTTTGTCATCGGTAGTGGAAAAATCAATTTTGAAAAACGGGATTTTTTGTGATTTTAGGGCACAATATGACAGGAAATGAGGAGATGAGACTTTTGGTGGTCGGAGGTCTGAAGCAGCGGCAGCGCGTGTGGCTCATGCGCCGGCCAAAGGCGAAGTGTGGCTAAACTTCCACCCGCGCGTGAGAGCGTGTGAGGGGGTTTCTGGCGGTGATTTTTGCAGTAGTGTGTTAAGCATGAATCGTACTAGGTGTCTATCGGGTTAGTTGTGAGAAAATACAAATGGTGCGAAAAATAGGTTAGGGCCAAGGGTTAGGGTGCGGGGGAGAGAAATTAGGGTTTGTGTGGGAGAAAGGGGAGACTGGGCTGAGGGAGCTGGGGTGGGTAGAGGTACTGGGCTGAGGGCAGTAGGGGTGGTCGAGAGGTAAGTGTTAGGGGTGAGTTGAGTTGGATAGGGGGTAGGAGAAAAAATGTGTCGAGGGTGATACATGTAACTATATGCGCGTATATGTATATGTATGGGCGCGGGCACATATGTGGGTATACTTATACGTGGTGTTAAGAAATCGAGTTTTGAGTGATTTGAAAATGCATGTTTTAAATGTTACGTGTTTACGAAATGCATGAAATAAGTGTTAGTTGATATATGCACGTGATAAAAATGCTTTACATATTTATATATAATGTTGTCGAATTAACGTGTCATGAAGCGTTAAAGCTTACATCATATGGCAAATATTTGTTGTCTTTATGCTATTTTCAGGTGTCATGATTAATGAACTAAACTAGTTCATTAAGTGAAGTGCTTAAGTTAATGAACTAACTAGTTCATTAAATAAAGACATATTTAGAGAGAGCTATATGGAAACAAACTTGAAATGGAAAGTCTCCTCATCTCATTCAAACTCACATGCTACATACATATATATATTTCATATACAAATTTTTCATAAAGACACGCTATATACTTATGTCCTGACGTACCATCGACACGTCATACACATCATAATCGTACGTCGACGTTACACCATCATATACACATTATATTTATGACTATATACGTGTCTCATATCATACATTACAAGTCATCTTGATATAAAATTATAACAACATGTCACGAAGCCATAAACCAAAATTTGTCGCATCGGGTGGCTACTGAACCTTTACCGACATGTCACGTACTTACCATATAAAGATAGACAGTCCACATACACTTAAAATGCTCAGAAATTTCGTGGTACACATGTCATATGCAGCCCCAAAGTCATACCAAGTTTACACACATCAATCACCCACAATTTAGCTTTAATTTGTGGAAAATTCAAACTCATTTTTTTAAGGCACATGGCGTTTTTGAACATCCGCCATAGAAGCTGAAAATAGGCTTTATTTTATGTAGATTATGTGTGACATAATATAAATTACATGTCTAAGAAGTTTGAGTTTAATCAGAGAAAAATCGCGTAATCGACGAAAGTCGAAAATTCGGTTTTCTATACTTAGGCATACATGAAAACGTTTTGTCCTTGATGTCACATGTATCTAGACACCTTTTATATATTCAAGACATATTAGAATGTTCTAGAAAAATTAAATTAAGGCTGATTGCAATTTACCATGTATGTGAAGATTATACATTATTTGACAAAGTTTACATAAAAAGAATTCAGCACATGTGCAGCTGAGATCACACGCCTAATTCATCCTTGTTGGAACCTAGGTAGAGCTTATTTGGTACTTTAGTTGGTGGAGGATAAGCCACACATGATTGGTGACATTGAAGAGGGCAACACACTAGGAAACATTTCAAATAAACCACATGCTGAAAATTTCAGCACATGGACAAAAAGTGGCCGATTCTTTACCTTACTTTTGCTCCAGCTTTCTTCTAAAATTGTGGAGGAATTATACCATGATTAATTGGAAATTGACCATCTTGATTTTAAGCATGTGTTTTGGATTTTTTGATGGAATTTCTAGCTCATTTATGGAGTGTCAAGGTAGATAAGCAATGGCCTATCAAGAAGTGACAACTACGCAAAGACAAGTCATTTGTCCAACAGTATTGCACTAAGTAAGCAAGGTTGTGTCATCATTTATACAAAGTAATCTTCCAAGGGTATTCAAAACAATTTTTAAGGAAGATTCTAACCCTAGGGGGCGGCCAACACACTATAAATAGAGGCAAAGTGTGCAAGACAATGGTGAAGCAAAGTTCATATTCTTACAAGTTCAAGCAAGACTATACTCTTTTTCTCTTATTCTGTTCTCCTACTCTTAGCCTTAAGCCTATCATACATATCTTCCATATACTATATAGTCTTTGTGTAAACCACCCACATACATTCATCTCGTGTAAAAGGTTGATAAAGGTGTGATCAACATTCATTCGATCGGTGGTGGTGTTCGTATTGTTGTGTTTGTTTGATTGATTGTAAAAGGATGGAGTTGGTGTTTAACTCCAGTCACCCTTGTGTCAAGGTATCCTTCGTGATTAGTGAATACCGAAGAAGGTGTCCTCGAAGACTAGAGTAGGTTGTTTTAATCGAACCAGTACAAAAATCGCGGTGTTATTTACTTTCACCACTTTTACTTTCAGTTTCCAGTTTACTGCATTGTTTTCATACTCACAGAAAAATAGCAAACATTTTTCAAAAATCACAAAATTTTGCAAAAACATAGCCACACGTCCTAGCTTTCATTTCGCATAAGTTTCATCACATTTGGATAAGTATAAGTCACTCAAACATTAATAGTTCAGAGACTAGTGCAATCTGATTCTCAGATTGTAAAGGTTGAGAACATCAATGTGGTTGACATACTTACCAAGAGAATTCTAAAAAACTGTTTTAACCCATTAGAGTACACATCTTAAGGGTCATACCATAAAATTTTCAAGTCATTTAGAGTTTCCAATTAATTGGAATAAATTTTTCATTTTGGAGTACAGTTTCTAGCAGATTGACTCAATCTGTGCAAAAACGTTTTTAATGGGTTAGACTTGGAGTTTTGATCTGAAATTTTTATCAGACACTCATAACATCTGAGATCACATATTTACCAAATTTTATAATCTTTGGAGGTCTACAACTAGGTCATCTAGATAATTCAAATCAGGATCTGAAAACAGAAACTGTTTTTAGAAGTGAGTTATTTTGTATAAAAAGTTTTAAAACCCGAATTTTCCTCACTCACTATCCACCCCCTCTAATGGTTTCATACAGGTCCTACATGTGGGAGATAATTGGATGAAGTGTTGAAATGTTAAATCGGATTTGAAATGGAAATTAAAGTGATGGCCAAAAATCGTATCGATAATCGAAAATTGTTTTGAAATTGCATATTTTGAAAAGTCACCCTCAAAAAGGAAATATATTGCGGAGATAGATTGGTTCTGAGCAAACAGACCACCGGAGCACATATGACTATAAGTGAGATAGGTTTCTCGGACACATATGACCGCCAATTGGACCGTCCATGCACATACGACCATAAGGAGATAGGCCGCCTTGACACACATGACCATCGGGAAACCAAGTCTGTAAATCTGGCAATATAAGTCACTTGTAAGGTAAGAGTCATATCCATTACATTGCATCAATGAGAATATTGGATATCGGATATGGATATCGGAAATGGATATCAGATATGGATATCAGAAATGGAAATTGAAATGGAATTGAAATCATTATTGTATTGTTGCATTCATTGTATTAAAAGTTGCAACATGGTTTTAATTGTACTAACACTTGTGTAAGAGGACTAAGTTGCGTGTGCTTTAGTTGCTTGATTGATCAGAAGGGTAAAAATGTAATCTTTATTTGCAAAGAGAAGCATGCTATTTTATGTTTCGTCAGTTATTTATTTTATTTACACTTGCTCGAGCTAAATTTACCTATACAATGATATTAATAATGACGATTCTTTTGAGGATTTAAATTTCTATGACTTCCGCTGACATCAATTTACGTTATTTTTGCTGACGTGGAATTGAATGTATCAACGCTTGTATTTTCCTTAGCGAAATACAGCGGATGAGTTGTTTCGAGTACTAGGGCTCGGGACAGGTCGCTTCAAGTGGTTTCAGAGCATGAATCTAGATCCACGGTGGAAACGTATATTTATGCCATGATCGAAGAAATTAAGTGATGATTTAAACATAAGCGATGATTTCGAACATAAGTCACGATCTTAGAAGTAAGAGATTATCTGAACATTAGGTAATATTTGAACATAATTACTGATCTTAGTCGTAAGTGTAGGACCTCAGGCGCTACCAACCCTCCCAAAACCAATTAGTGATAGGAGATGCGTATACCCTAGCCTTATAGTGCATTCAACACACACAAGTTGTAGGACCGTGCACCTGCAATAAACACCACTAAGAGAGGGTGAATACTGGTTAGCGGAAATTACACTATAACCCTTTATAAAAATCCCCTTTGAAAACAGAATCTGAGACCACCTCAGATTTATAACCCATTTTTGAAAAATTCAAAAATAATCGTACACAACTTCACAAATTATGAAACTTTCCAAAATTTAACTTCATTGTGTTAACAACAATCTATCCAAAAATTAGACAAAAATAAGATCGTTTGACCCTTCAAACAAATAAAAAGATTCAGATGGTCAATTTAGACAGAATTGGACAGAATATTGCTGATTTTGAAAGCCGTGTTTCTCTTTGAATACTCAACCAAAAAGGTTGATCTTTATATCAAAACACTCCTTAGGAAGTGTAGTTGATGTTTTAAAAAGGCCCTGACCTTAAAAAATTCTTGATAAATACATAATTTAAGTTTTCTCAAAACTGGTCAGATTGCAGCCAGATTGGAGCAATTATCTTGCAAAGACTGAAAGACTAACTTTTCCTTGCTCAAATTAAGTGATTCTTATTGAAAATGAAAGCTAACAGTCTGAAGTATAACTCCACCAAAAATCAAAAATTTTGAAAGTGTTTAGCTATTTTTTCAAATTGTGAGAAATTGTGCGAAAACTGCAGTAAAAACGGGCAGAAAAACAGAAATGAAGAAACAAGACAAGAACACCGAGGATTTATCCCGGTTCGGTCAATGTGGCCTACTCCAGTCCCAATGAACACCTTTCCTTGGATTTCACTATGAAATTGATCACCTTACAACAAAAACCAAGCTTGATCCTTGGGTTATACACTAACCCTATTCAAGACTTGGATAATCACCTTCTATGCAACACTTAGTTGCAACACCTCTACCACCTATTGATATAGCCTTATAGAAATGGCTAATCAATATTACAAATGAAGCTCAAGAGTCTTGTAGCTCAACAAATACAACAAGAACACCTTTGCTACAAAGAATGAAACAAGAACAACAACAAGAAGATGATAGCTAGACAAATCAACAATGCTTTTCAAGTGAGCTTTAAGTGTGTTTCATCTTCTTCACCATTGCCTCTATTTATAGTGTGATTTGAGCCTTGGAGATAAGAATGCATATGTGTCACCATATTTATCATCAATTCCAAATGTCTTCTCACCATTGGTTAGCCTTGTACACCTGGTAAAATGATACAACATAATTGGTCCACCTTGGAAACACCTTGTTGGCCGAAAATTCCACCTTGGAATTGTCTTGATTTATCCTTAGCAAAATAGAGATAATTCCTTCAACTTCTTGGCATAAACATAGGACATGTTAGGCTAACTTTTCTTGGATAAAAACAACTCAAATTCAGCTCCATTCAAACAATGTAGCCGTTGGCTACAACTTTGATTTTTCCAAAAAAAAAAATCTTGATTATCCTTTGTAAAATGAAGATAATAAGAAAGGATAATACCACCAAAATAACCTCAAATCCAAGCACAAGAATAGGGCATGTGAGAACTTTATTTTGACTAAAAAATTTGCCACAAATAGTCATGTAGCCGTTGGCTACATTTAAAAATATCCTAGTTGGCAATTTTTGCCAACTAGCTCCTTTTTGATTAGTCCACTTGTCATCATGCCATAAAATGAATGTCACATCATATCCACCTAATAAATCACGTTTTTGAGCATACATATATGTGTAGAAACTCAGATTTTTGAAGAAAAAATCAATAGATAATAGTTGACAAGATTATGTCAACGTGTAACACCAAAATTCCCAATATTTCTTCTTATATGTCGTGATCATTTTCACACCTTTGACACCATTGATATCTCTGAATAATGATGATAAATATTCTCCCATAACATATATAAGAGTGCCTTCAAGAAAAAATATAATGTAACATCTCAAATCGTCACATATCCAACTATAGTCAATAATATCATCATGTGAGAGAATAAAATAAAGAATCACCATATTATCTTCAAATTAATAATAACTCAGCTCCAGAATGAAGATAATAATATGCTCAAGAGATTTCTTGAGTGAAAATATCAAAAATACCCTCGGAGTGAAATGATCAAAATGCCCCTGGTATGAGAAAACTCCAGGAATGACTCGGATGGTCAGAAATAATCGTAATATCATCTTTGTCGTGATAAAAAAGATGAGAATAAGTCCTTGATATATATCCACCATATTATATTCCTACAAAACTCAAAATACCAATTTTGCCCTTTTTGTTAAGTTGTAGAAACTTCCAAGGCACGTTAGTCACAAGACAATTATAATCACCAAAAACACATAATAATCACATAATGAACATATATAAATCATGTACAAATGAAAACAACCAATTTATCACATTTTAGAAAAATATTTCTAAAAACCCTAGACATTGATCGATCGAAGTGCCTCAGCTTCAGAGATTGATGTCTCACAATAAGGTTCAGAATTTGTCTCTGACCTACATCGATCGATCGATGTGTCTCAGGTTTAGAGATCGATGTCTCACCGTGAGGTCTTGAACTTTCACTTTCTTACATGGATCGATCGATGTGAGAAATCTATGTATATAGATCGATCGATGTGCAACAACCTGAGAGATCGATGTCAACTTTTTCAACTTTTTCAACTTTTAATCACATATAACACCATGTGTGACATTTTTAAGTATTCACCACTTAAAATCATGTCTTTGAAAATTATCCAAACATATTTCTCAACACAAGCGCCCACGATATTCGACTGTGACTTGACAGATACGGTCTACACACCACGAGACAATTGCTGCACCCAACAATCTCTCCCTCAGCAATTGCTCCCGCTGGGAATCGAACCCGTGACCTTGGCTCTGATACCATTTGTAGGACCTGTATAGCACCACTAGAGAGGGGAGGGTTGAATAGTGAGTGCGGAAAATTTGGTTTTTAATAACTTTTGGCCCAAATTACTCACTTCTAAAAACAGTTTCTGTTTTCAGATCCTTATTTGAATTATTTAAATGACCTAGTTTTAGACCTCCAAAAATTATGAAATTTGGTGTGAATGGACTCTCAGATGTTATAAGAGACTCAAGAAAATTTCAAATTAAAAATACACTCCTAACCCCTTGAAAATACGTTTTTGGCCAGATTGCACAAATCTGCTAGAAACTGTACTCTGACTTGAAAAATTTATTCCTATTAATTGGTGACTCCAAATGGTCTGAAACTTTTATGATAAGACCCTCAAGATATTTATTTTAGTGGGTTGAAACAGTTTTTGAAATTTTCTTTGGGAAGTATGTCAACCACGTTGATGTTCTCAACCTTTGCAAATCTGAAAATCAGATTGCACTAGTCTCAGAACTATTAACATTTGATTGACTTATACTTATCCAAATGAGGTGAAACTTGTGCCAAATGGAAACTCGGACGTGTGGCTATATTTCTAAAAAAATTTATGATTTTTAAAAATCGTTTATTATTTTTACCGTTGCAATGAATACGATAGAGAAAACTGGAAACTGAAAGTAAAGTGCAGTAAAGTAAGAACACCAAGGATTTTATACTGGTTCGGTTAAATCAACCTACTCCAGTCTTCGAGGACACCTTCCTCGGTTATCACTAAACACAATAAACACCTTACTATAAGGGTGATTGGAGTTAAACTCTAACTCCACCCTTTTACAAACAATACAATCGAGCAAATGAATCATGGACACCATCACCGATCGAATGAAGGTTTGGTCATACCTTGATCAATCTTTTACAACAATGAACGAGTGTGGATGGTATATTCAAAGCCTATACAATATGTAGAACGTATGAACAATAGGCTTGAGAGAAGAAGAAGAAGAAAGTAGTATAGCTTCTTGCACTTGAGAGAATGTGAGTTGTAGCCTTAGCCTTGTTTGCACTATTCTCCTCCTTTTATGCATATGTAGCCTCCCCCTAGGGCTTCTTCCTTTCTTGAAAATTCTCGTTAATGTCCTTGGAAGATTGTCTTGTGTAGAGATGACACCACCTTGCTTACTTGGCGCAACATGATTGGAAGGATGACTTGACCTTGCTTACTTGTCACTTGAGAATTGGTCCAACTTGGTATCCTTTAATGAGCTATAAAATCTGGAAAAAAAAACTTACAAAACATGTGCTCAAATGTAGTCAAAACCTTACAAAACAATCGCCATTCAATCCCTTGAATTTTAGGAAACATATTGAAGACAAAATCAGCAAAAAAAAAATCGACCAGCTACACATGTGCTGAAAATTTTCAACATGTGTTGTAGTTCAAAATCTTTCCTTGTATGGTGTCCTCTTCAATGTCATTAATCTTGTGTGGCATATTCTCCACCAATTGAAATTCCAAATAAGCTCCACATAAGCTCCACCATGGCTGAAATAGGCGTGTAGTATGAATGGGCATGTGCTGAAATTTCATTTTAGTAAGCTTTGTCAAATAATGCACAATATTTACACATATATAGTAAATAAAAATCAGCCCTATTTTGAATTTTTTTAGAACACTTAAACATGTCTTGAATGTGTAAAAAGTGTCTAGATACATGTTACATCTCATGCCAAAAAAACGTTCCATGTGTTATGTTCATAGAAAACCGAATTTTCGACTTTCGTCGATTACGCGATTTTTTTCTAATTAAATTCAAACTTCTTACACATGAAATATTTATTATGTCACACATAATATACGTATAATAAAGTATATAATCAGCTTCTATAGCTTAAGCAAAGACGCCCATGTGTACAAAGGAAGTTGATTTTGAATTCTCCATAAATTTAGCATAAATTATGGGTGATTTGTGTGTGCCAACATGTAATGATTTAGTGGTTTATATTGACATGTGGGCCACGAAATTTTTGGCTATTTTTGACGTATATGGGCTGACCATCTTTATATGGCAAGTATGTGACACGTCTGTGAAGTTTCGGTAGTCATCCGGTACGACAATTTTCGGTTTATGACCTTGTGACGCGTAGTTATGATTTTGTCATCACCATGACTTATATCATATGATATCAGACCTGCATATACTCATAAATATGAGGTGTATATAGTGGTGTGAATTCCACGTACGTTTGTAATATATGTGACGTGTCGGTGGTATATCGAAATATATGTGCATTGTGCCTTTTTTTAAAAAATATGGATATATATATATATATATATGGAAATAGGCGCTGACGGGAGGATTGCAGGCGATCGCCGAATCGCGGCAATAGGCCGCCGCCGCTGACGTTACTATACTGCTTTCTGCCGGTTTCATCCAAAATACAATACGGATCGTAGCTTTTTCTTCGTCGATTTCCTGCAGCAACGATTCAAGGGCTCCGTTGCACTCATTTTGACGGGGTCACCGCTGCCGCCATCCTTAACGTTTCGCTGGCTGTCATCGACACTTACTATAGCCGACATTGTGATTCAGCGCAATGGCAACTGCGCCTACATTCGCCGCAGTAGTGGCCGGATCGGCCGCTCCATCGATCACCATCTCGCCGAAGACAGCGACTCGTTACAAAGGTATTCCACTGGTATCTTTCCTTGATTCGGAAATTGATGCGCTTGCTGCTCCTTTTCGGTTTTCTCTAGTTGGTACTTTTTGGTATGGTCGTCCCCCATTAAAGGTCATACGCGCAGTTTTTGAGAAGATTGGGTTTCATCATGACCTTCGGATTACTCTTATTGATCAAACACATATTTTGATGACTTTTAACAATGAGGCGGATTATTTGCAATGTTTTTATCGTCGATCTTGGCAAATTTCTGGTTGCCACATGAGGGTTACGAAGTGGACTGTTGATTTTGATCCATCCTCCGATGTCCCCATCGTGCCGGTTTGGGTTGCTCTCCCTGCA
This sequence comes from Eustoma russellianum, assembly GCA_036186865.1. Classification (NCBI taxonomy): domain Eukaryota; kingdom Viridiplantae; phylum Streptophyta; class Magnoliopsida; order Gentianales; family Gentianaceae; genus Eustoma; species Eustoma russellianum. Next base: position 29,596,359 of record AP025048.1, read on the forward strand.
CTGCCGATACACCTTCATCAGCAGGAAGCTTTATTTGAAATCGTTCGTTCCATTGGTTTACCAATCAAGCTAGACGTGGCTACCTCCAAGGGCCTGCGCCCGTCGGTAGCTCGGGTGTGTGTAGAGATTGATGTATCTCAAGATTTGACTCAAAAAATATATCTACAAGCCAAAGGTCGTTTAATCTTGCAGCCCATAGTTTATGAAGATTTGCCTTTATTCTGCACTGACTGCCGCAGACTGGGACATGCACTCGCTGCTTGCTCATCCACAGGAGAATCGAGTATTCCACCACCACCTCCTCCGCCTCCCCCCGTTCGTCAGCCCAAAACGCGGTGGACACCGGTTAAACGTCCATCAGCCGCAAATCCTTCAGCACATGAGGGAATCGTTGATGTTGAAGACCCTAAGGACCACCCCATAAATACCGAAGGACTTATGGCTCAAAGTGCACAGCCACCTTTATCGACAGTTGATCCATCACGCGTTCCAGACGCTCTGGATGAAGCATCTGACACCACGCAACACCCGGTGCGTACTGCTGACCCATCTGTATCGCAGATTTTCTCTAGGTTGACTACAGATTTATGTCCGGTACTGGTAGTGCCGCCTACGTTGGAGTTTCAAAAGCAACAGGATCCGCAGCACACAGATACACCTACACTATCTCCGCCCTTGGAGATTTCAGACACGGCCATACAGCATGCTCACGAGATGACCTCCCCGTCTGAAGTGGCTCCGGAAGTCCAGATTCAATCCATTCAAGTTGAATTGCCAGTTCCACTAGCGATAATGCCAGCCCATGGCCAGCCTGCTTATGATCCCTTAGTTGAACAATTCTATCAAGATCACTTTCGTGAAGAGGAAGAGGAAGTGGCTTTGGCACTAGGTTCGGACAATGAAGCTTCTCTCTCATATACTCGCCGTAAAGGGACTGAATATGATGATCTACGCGATAGTTTGATCATTGCGGGCGATGATTTGGATTGTTGTAGGACATCGACTAGGGGCGGGACTCTCCTTGGTGGACTATCTCGGAAAAAACGCAGGTCTCGGAAGGATCTTCCACCACCTCCACCGTCCTCAATGGTTACTAGACGGCGCAGCCATCGTTCTTTTGAAATATAGATAGATTAGCAGTTATCATTTGGTTTCTTTTTCTTTTATTTTCGCATGTACTCACGGCTACCCTCGGCCATTAACGCGGGATATGATACATAAATAAAAGCCGGAAGGTATCCTTCCGTTTAATATATATATATATATATATATATATATATATATATATATATATATATATATATATATATATATATATATATATGGACTTGCAAAAAAAACTTGCAAGCCAACTGGCTACCACCCCTCCTCACAGGAAGCCGCTCGCTTCTCCTCCTGAGATTTTCTTGCAGATATGGACATTGATTCTTCTGCGATCAATCGCTGTTCCAAAGAAAACCTCAAGGTTTATCAGGATTGGTTCGATTTCGCTGATTCAGATGGAGACGGGCGGCTTACTGGAGGTGATGCTGCCAATTTTTTTGCCTTCACCAACCTGTCTCGTGACAATTTGAAACAGGTATGGGCCATTGCAGATTCTAAGAGACAAGGCTTTCTCAGTTTCAAGGAATTCGTTACGGCCATGCAGTTGGTTGCTTTGGCACAATTAGGGCAGCCATTAACCAGTGACATCTTAGATGTAAATGTTGACTTTGAAAATCTGAAACCCCCAGCAATGGAAGGTTTGCATGACCTACTATGTAAAAGAAACGTGGTGGTAAAAGCAAGCCTAAAAAAACAGGAACTCCTCAAATGCAACAATCGCCGTCTGCTAGTTGGTTTTCATCTTCAAAGTCTTCTAAGAAGGTGCATGCAAACTCTGTCACTTCGTTTATTGATGGTCTCAAAAGGTTGTACATTAAGAAGGTGAAGCCACTGGAAGTCATGTACCGCTTCAATGATTTTGTTTCCCCTTTTTTGACGGACAGTGATTTCGATGCAAAGCCGATGGTGATGCTTATGGGCCAATATTCGACAGGGAAGACAACCTTTATCAAGCATTTGCTCAAAGCAAGTTATCCAGGAGCTCACATTGGACCCGAGCCTACAACAGATAGATTCGTTGTAGTTATGAATGGACCTGATGAAAGAAATATTCCTGGGAACACTGTCGCTGTTCAAGCAAACATGTCATTCAGTGGCCTCACGACTTTTGGGAGTGCTTTCCTCTCAAAATTTGAGTGCTCTCAAATGCCACACCCTCTATAGCATATTTCAATTGTGGACACTCCTGGAGTTCTATCCGGAGAGAAGCAACGGACTCAAAGAAGTTATGACTTCACCGGTGTAATATCATGGTTTGCTGCGAAATGTGACCTCATCTTGCTTCTGTTTGATCATCACAAACTTGACATAAGTGATGAATTCAGACATGTGATTTCATCTCTACGAACTCATTATGATAAGATACGTGTGGTGTTGAACAAGGCTGATCAAGTTGATACGCAACAACTCATGAGGGTTTATGGAGAATTAGTCTGGCCTCTCGGCAAAGTGCTTAACACTCCTGAAGTTACACGTGTGTATATTGGGTCATTTAGCGACAAACCTATAGCTGAGGCTGCAGGTGGTACAATTGGAGAACTTTTTGAGAGAGAACAAGATGATCTTCTTGCTGATCTTAAGGACATACCAAAAAGGCTTGTGATCGCCGAATAAATGAATTCGTCAAACGTGCAAGGGCAGCCAAGATTCATGCTTATATTATCAGTCATCTGAAAAAGGAGACGCCTGCCATGATGGGCAAGGCTAAGACACAAAAAAAGTTGATAGATAATCTAGAGATTGAAGTTGCAAAGGTTCAGAAGGAGCATCACTTGCCAGCAGGAGAATTTCCTAACATTGAACACTTCCGAGAGGTTTTGAGTGGTGATGAAGTCGGATCTTCACCAAGGATCAGAAATGACCCAAAATCAAACGTCGCTAGTCCTCCTTGTGGGTTCTAGATATTTCACCTGAGAAGAAAGAGAAAACGTTAGATGTCCCAGGAAGTTGTCCCAGGAAAATCCTCCAGCGTTCAAGTCAGTTACGGGTGTTTTGGATATATATTTGAGCTGAAACATAGGTTTATGATGAACCTGGATCAGTTTTTCACTGAGAATCGTGCTGTTTAGGTTTCAGCCGAGATGGAATGATTGTAGTTGAAGTTTGTGCAAAGTTGCGTCATCATCTTCCCATCTGAGAATGGGGGGTATTTATACTTTGGGTTAAGGAGGTATAGCCCCCTGCCCAATGAAGGGACTGAGACGTGTCTGGGACGCCATCTTGTCCGCTGCAGAACTGCAGTATGATGGGACTAATATCCGTGACTGAAACTGTGTCAGTGGCTGACTCTATGTCATGTAGGTTGGCTTGCAATAATGACCTTGTACTAAAATAACGGTTGCTTAACACCTGAAAAGTGTCATGCAGAGATATCTTGGTGGGTCCCAGATGGCAGTTGGTAAGGCATTCTTTGATCTTTTCCACGAGATTAACTGTTACAAGGGGCTGAGCCGAGATCAGATCTTGATGCATAATTCAGAGGTCGAGATGTGCCGAGGCCGAACCGAGATGCACCATGAACCATTAAAGGCGTACTGTTTCTGAGTTGATCTCCGTAGATTGCATAAATTCTTTACTTAGCTTTGACCATGTTTGAATAGGGCCAACCTGACTTGGGCGTTAGGCTTAGCTGAGCGAGAGCTTTGCTGGAGACTGCCTTAGTCGTTTCACCCTACAAATAATAATGGTCGAGGCCGAGACTTCTGGCCGAGATGGTGAAGTCAAGCAGCTATGCCTGAACTACGCTGACGGTTTGTTGACTAACTGATGATTTTAACCTTTTCCGTGCAGGTCGGATTTTGGCTCATCATTTGCCCCCAGATTAGTTTGGCCGAGCCGACCAGGAAGGGCAGGCTAATCGATTCAAAGCCTTTAATGCACTGTCCTTTCAAACATGACGTGTCTGTTTTTGATTGGGCCGTATTGCACATTTATTCTGCGCAGAGCATGAAATGTCAGTTACTCGCCTTTTCACTTTCTGTGCAGAGATTGAGGACAAATTTATTCGAGGTGACGTTTGGGATGCCGGGACGAGGGCCTATAAATAGAACTTCCAGAGTTTGTAATTCATTTCTTCTACTTTTTCTCTCTCACATTTTTTCTTCTCCGGCATTCTCCACTCCGGCGCCGTTTAATCAACGTCTTCCAACGATCTCAGCCTTTCTCCGGTCATCCTCCTTCCTCACTCATCTCTTTTTTTTCTGTAAGTCTTTACCTTTATTCTTCATTATGTCTTCTTCTTCCCATAACTCCCAAAATCTCTCCGAAGGGGCTTCTTATGCCACCGACGATGGAGGAAGATCCAGTTCTTCTTCGTCCGGTCAAACGGTTTCTAACGACAACCGTCCTATCGGAAGTCTGCGTAGGACCCCTGGTGATGTTGCTCAGTCCAGCAGGGCCATCATGGTGGTTGAGTCCTCGCCGGAGCAAGCAGGAACTGCTCCTGCTCCGACATCTATGAACCCTCTAGCTCTTCAAAAAGGCTCCATCTCTGTTCTCGGGGGTCCTCGAAAGAGGTCAGCCTTCTGCCCTTGTTCAATAGTCTTTTTGTTCATTGTCCGAGGCCGATCTGGGTCAGATATGTAAGACCCACAGAATTGACCGAGATCGGTTTGGACCTCTTCTGCCCTTGCTTGGTCAGACTGCTTATGATCCTCCTAGGGATTATGAAGCAGTCTACGAGGACTACTTCAAATCGGGCTTCAACCTTCCCATTCCTGAGCCCCTAGTTAGAATCTTTCGTGCTTATGGTCTTAGGCTCCCTCAAGTTCGGCCCAATGGCTTGAAACTTATTCTTTCCTACCTCCTTTTTCTTATAATAGCTGAATCCCCTTTCAATACCACTGTTTTTAGAGCCCTTTTTGTTTGTCGGGCATCACACAACTGTAGAAATATGAGGGTTTGAGTGATTTCAAAATAAAGAAATTGAATATAAATATATATATATATAAACGTTGGATATATATATATATATACACAAGTGTACATGTATGCATGATAACTTGCCTTATTTAGCTTATATATTATGTTGCCGAACTAACGAGCCATGAAGCTTTAAAGCTTACATCATATGGCGAACATTTGTTGAGTTTATACTATTTTCAGGTGCCACAATTAATGAACTAAAGTAGTTCATTAAGTGAAGTACTTAGTTTAATAAACTAAGTAGTTCATTAAAGGAAGATGCATTTGGAAAAGACATGAAGGCAACATGGCTATGGAAGGAAAGTTCTCTCCTCCTCCCCACATCAATTTCACACGCCATATATACATATATATATGTATTTTCAGATTTTTATAAAAGGCACATACACATGTATTCCAACGTACTATCGACACGTTATATATCTTACGAACGTACGTTTACGTCACACACCACTATACTTAACTCATATTTATAAGTATATTCAGATCTTATATCATATGATATAAGATATGGTGATGACAAATTAAATACGACACGATAAAAGGTTCTAAACCGAAATTTGTCGTATCGGGCGATACCGAAACTTCGCCAACGTGTCACGTACTTGCCATAAATAAATGGCCAGCCCATATACATCAAAATTTATTAAAAATTTCGTGCCATACACTGTATATTGAGACAAAAATACTTTCCATGTTGACACACACAAATCATCCCACATTTAGGCCAAAATGTGAAGATTCCAATTTTATTTTTTGTCACATGTTTATAGTACCCACTTTAAATCAGCCAAGTGCTGAAAATTAAAGTATATATTATATATATTATGTATAACATAATATATATAGCATGTGCAAAAGTTGGAATTTAAATTAGAGAAAAAATCGGGTAATCGATAAATATCGAAAATTCGGTTTTCTACGCACTTGACATGGAACGTTTTTCTTGAACATGATGTGGCACCGTATCTAGACACTTTTTACATATAATATACATCTTAAAGTGTTCTAGAAAATTAAATTAAGGGCTGATTGGAATATTACATGTGTGTATTATTAAATGTGCACTATTTTACAAAGTTAGCAAAAATAAATTTCAGCACATGCATATACACACTTAAACGTCACCCCAGCTGAGATGGAGGCACATGTGGAGCCTTGTTGGCATGTTGATTGGTCAAGAATCAATCATACAATGTTGATGAATCAAAGAGAGAAGCTACAAAAGGTAAGTTTTCAACATACACCTCTCTTATGTCACATGCTGAAAATTTCAGCATGTCACACACCTTGTGGGCCGTTTTCTTCATTGTTAAGGAGATAAATTGTCAATTTTTTCATTAAGGAATAATCAAAGGAGTTATGGAAATGATTTGAATTGTATTAAATGTGATATTCTTCATATCACACATGCTGAAATTTTTCAGCATGTGTGAAAAGGTTGTGGCCGAATATGACACCCTTATTGTGTCCAAATTCATTCTCCATCATGTAGCAAGACTTACCTTAAATAATGGATGAATTTTTATGGAAGAAATTCAAAGAAAAATGGAAGAAATCCAGAATTATTTCATGTGGTTAATGCTGAAAATTTCAGCATTGAAACACCTTGATGTGGCCGATTTTTTTTTGAGAAGGAAGGAAGGATTTTGTGTCTCACACTTTATGACAAATTGTGACTATTATGGCATGATTTAATAATTGATTATTTGGCATATATTTAGTGTTTTTTTCAGAATATCCATGTCATCAAAATGATGACAACATTGAGCCAATCAAAAGATGACAAGTAAGCAATGACTAAATGATGGTCCAATGGAATGATGCCAAGCAAGCAAAACTTTGTCACCATGATGTCTCACACCCTCTCAAGCACTTAAAAGGAAATTTTCAAGATGGGGAGACTACCCTAGGGGGACGGCCTGGACATTCTATAAGGGAGAAGAGAAGAACAAACAAAAACAAGACCAAGACTTGCATCCAAAAGTGATCAAAGTGCCAAAAGCTTTCTTCTCCTACACTTTCTTTCTTTCTTCTCTTGTAAAAAGCCTATTGTACTTTACTTCTTTCATTCTTGAATAGGCTTCATAGAAACCACCATTCATTCATCTTTGTACAAGATTGATCAAGGTGTGATCAATCTTCATTCTTACGAGGTGGTGGTGTTCGTGTGAATTGTACTCACAATACAAGGTTTGTAAAGGGTTGGAGTTAAGGTGTAACTCTATCAACCCTGCGGTAAGGTGTACTGCGTGTGTGAAATTAGTGTGAACCAAGGAAGGTGTTCCTTGAAGACTGGAGTAGGTTGTTTATAACCGAACCAGTATAAAATTCTTGGTGCAATTTACTTTCTGCATTTACGTTCAGTTTCTGCGCTGTTTGCTCATATTGTTCACGTTCGCAAAATAGTAAACGTTTTCTAAAAATTATAAAAATTTCCAAAACATACATAAACGTTCTAGGGTTAATTTGGCACAAGTTCAACCCTTTGGACAGTATAGGTCAGTCAAACATCAAAAGTTCTGAGACTAGTGCAGTCTGATTTTCAGACTTGCAAAGGTTGAGACTTTGGTGGTATTTGACCTACTTCCCAAAAGAATTTTCAAAAACTGTTTCAACCCATTTCCATATAGTGTGTGAGGAGTTATTGGTCAAATTTTCAGATCATTGGACATTCACACAAATAGGAATTAATTTTTCAAAACCATCTACTGTTTCTGGCAGATTTGCACAATCTGAGTGCCAACGGTTTTTGAAGGGGTTAAAGGTTGAATTTTGATTTGAAATTTTTAGGGGACCCTCATAACATCTGAGGCTAAGTTCTCTCAAAATTTCATATTTTTGGAGACCTCTAACCTGGTTTTAAAAACGTGTTTAAAACAGGTCCTGAAAATAGAATCTGTTTTTCAGAACTTGAATTGTTCAAGTTTAAGAAAGAAATTTTAAAAAGCACACTTTCCGCACCATCTATTCAACCCCCCTCCCCCTTCTAGTGGTGCCTTGCAGATCCTACAAGTGTATCAGAGCGCAGGAATACTCACGACAAGGAATCCAACGATTCAGTAAGATGGCATCCACAATCTCAAAACCGAACAAGAAGGTATGTCGAGCCAAAGGCCTCCACTCTTTGACGGTGAGTCTTTTATTCAATGGAAACTTAGGATGAAACTTTTTCTTATGGCTATAGACATAGACCTTTGGTCAATAATTGAAGATGGTTCATATGTCCCATCTAAATTGTCCATTGTAGATGGAGTCACACTAGAAGTGATTAAAACGAGACAAGACTATACTAGTGAAGACAAAAGAAACTGAGTATGAATGCTAAGGCCATGCAATTACTCTTAAATGGCTTAAGTAAGAGTGAGTCTAGTTATGTGTCCAATTGTTCGGAGTGCACAAGAAATGTGGAGAATCTTAGAAATGAAACACGAAGGCACAAGTCAAGTAAAAGAGTCTAAAATCAATATGCTTATGTCTACTCTTGAGTCTTTCAAGTTGTTGCCTAATGAGTCAATTGTTGATATGGATCTTCGTTTGACTAACATCTATAACACTCTTGAGTCTCTTGTAAGGCTTTTACAACGCAGGAAAAAGTACAGAAAGTCCTACGGAGCCTCCCTTCGGAATGGGATCCTAAAGTGACTGCCATAGAAGAAAGCAAGGAGACTAAGTCAATAAAAATGGAAGAACTCATTGGTTCACTAAAAGTGTATGAAAACAAACTCATTATTGGAAATCGGAATCACCAAACAAGGTAAGACAATTGCTTTCAAATCAAATGAATACGTCTCCCCTCCCTCCGATCACGTAGAAGATAGTGATTCCGAATCGGATAATGATGACTTTAATTCTATTGGCTATAAAGGACTAAGAAGATTCATGAGAAAATCATTAGAAATAAAAACAAGGGCACTACATCTAAGAGAAATAAAAACAAGTCAAATGATAAGGACATTAAATGTTATGAATGCGGCAAACTCGGACACCTTATCATATGACTGCCCAAACAAAGAAAGCAAACTAATAAGTACCCTGACAAGGAGCGGAACAAAATAGACCCGTCTCAGATCCTAAACAAAGGAACGTGCACTAAAGGCCTCCACATGGAGTGACTCATCAGACTCTGAATCTGAGACCGAAGAGAGACCGCTCAAGTTTGCTTCGCTTCAAAGACGTCTAATGAGGTATCATCTGACTCTGACTCTGACTCTAAACCTTCTTACGATGATCTATTAGTCAATATCTTGAGTTACATAAATTACTAAGACTCTCGCAAAAGAAAAGAAACGTTTAATTGAAGACAAGAAACTGTTAGAATCTTCTAACGAGAATCTTGTCGCTCAATTAAGCGATTCAAAGAAAGAGTCTTCATGTGCCATCACTGCATTAAAAACCGAGATCTCATCATTAACTTCTCAAAATAATGAAATGAAATCCGAGATTTCAAATTTGAAATCAAGGAATACAGATTTAGAGAAAATGATGAAACAATTCGATACAGGGTCAAACATGCTGCATCGCATCATATTATTGCAAAAGCATGACAGTGACAAAACTAGATTGGGGTACGTTGATACTAACGAAGTATCAACCAAACCAACCAAGTTTGGTTTGTGTCCTAAAAAGGTAGAACCCCTAAGCATCAAGTGGCGTCTAAGATGACCAAAAAGCACCCCCTTCCACACTCCCCACTCCCTCATATCATGTGAAATATAACGTTGTACCATATAGATATGAGAAGAAGAGATCAATGCATACACGAAATACATATCATCCACGTACTACGCACACACACACAAGGACATATCACAACGTCCTTCATACAATGAGTACAGGGGAGTCCTTGGGCAAAGACCCAAAGTACATGCACCACATGTATACTATAATCGCACCTTCATCTACTTTCTTGCCATTTGATAGACCGAGAAGGATCACCCAAGTATGGGTACCACGAAAGGTACCTTTACTAAAAGGTGATTAACTAAACTCGAAAGGACCCAAAATTAAAAGGGTACCTAAATCACCTTTTTACATTGCAGGGAGACCACTCATCAAAAGACACATCAATAAAGTGGTTCCTTGACAGTGGTTTGCGCGAGGCACATGACAGGTGACCCGAGCCATTCTCCAAATTAAAGAAGGTCACAAAAGGCGAATCCGTGACCTTTGGAGACAACAATGAAGGCAAGATCAGTGGTAAAGGTACGATTGGAAATCGGATACACTTCAAATCTCCACGTGTTTTTGGTAAGCAACTTATCTTACAATCTTCTTAGTATTTCGCAATTGGTTGACAATTGGTTTCAATGTGTGTTTTAACTCACCCTTACTGTAATATAATAAATAAAAATGGAGAACTGTTTTAAAAGGAAACGTGAAGGAAACATATTCACACTATCTATGGATGATTAGTAGATGCCAAAGTTAAATGCTTATGTCAAATGACCCAATGTGAATTTGTGGCAGTAGACGTCTAGGACACATAGGTAGTTTCTACACTAAGAAAAATTGCAACGAAAGAGCCTAGTACGGGGATTGCCTAAGCTTGATTTAGACAACTTTCAGTTGTGGTGAATCTTGCATAAAAGGCAAACAACACGTGAGTCACTTAAGCCTAAAAATGAGATAGCACGACTAGAATACTAGAACTATTGCATATCGATTTGTTTGGTCCTAATCGTACTACAAGCCTTGGTGGGCGTCACTATGCATGTGTAATTGTTGATGACTTTTCTCGTTATACTTGGACTTATTTCTTGCACATAAGGATGATAGCGCCGTAGAAATCGCTAAATTAATTAAACAACTTGAAAATCAATACGCGTAAATGTGAAAAGAATAAGAAGCGATAGAGGCGGTGAGTTTAAAAATAAAAGAGATGATTTCATTTTGTGAAGAAAAAGGAATTAAACATGAGTTTTCGCCACCTAGAACTCCACAATTAAATGGAGTAGTAGAAAGAAAGAATCGCACACTACAAGAAATCGCTAGAACTATGGCTTTGCGAAAATAAACTGCCTAGATTTCTGTGGGCGGAAGCCGTAAACTGTGCATGCTATATTGTAAATCGCCTATCTATAAGAAAGAAAATAAACAAGACGCCTTACGAAATTTTGAATGATCGCATGCCTAAGATTGATTATTTTCGTGTGTTTGGATGCAAATGTTTTGTATTAAATACAAAAGATAACTTAGACAAATTTGAATCCAAATCAATTGAGTGCATTTTATTGGGTATTCCATAAATTCAAAAGCATATAGATGTTATGATCCTCTCACTAGACAAATCATAGAATCTATTCATGTTAAATTCAATGAATTTGGAGAGATTGATAAAGAAAAGGAATATGATGATGACTTTGATTTGAAACCCGTTTTGGAGGAAGAAAATGAGTCTTTTGATATGCATGAGATGAATGAAAACACTAGAAATGCATGATCATATAGAAACGCATGATAACTTAGAAAATAATCAACCAAGATGGCATAGAGATCACCCCACATGATCTCATCATAGGCGACATCACTCACGGTGTGCGACCACGTAGAAGAATCACTTCGGATGAGATAAATGAATGTCATGCTATGATTTCTGAAATGAGCCTAAAAATTGTGCATGATGCTTTGAGTGATTCATCTTGGATTGATGCTATGCATGACGAACTTAATCAATTCGTTAGAAATGATGTATGGGACTTAGTGCCACGACCACAAGGATAAGACAATAATAGGCACAAAGTGGGTATTTAGGAACAAAATGAATGAGGAAGGAAAGGTCGTTAGAAATAAAGCAAGACTCGTAGCTCAAGGATATAATCAAGAAGAAGGAATAGACTACGATGAAACATTTGCACCCGTAGCACGTTTAGAAGGCTATACGACTCTTACTTGCTATTGCTTGCTTGAAGATTTTAAATTATATCAAATGGACGTCAAAAGTGCTTTTCTAAACGGATTTATACAAGAAGAAGTATACGTGAAGCAACCACCCGGTTTTGAAGATTTTGAAACATCCAGATCACGTGTACAACTAAAGAAGGCACTATATGGCCTAAAAGCAAGCGCCGAGAGCATGGTATGATCGTTTTGCCACTTTTCTTTTAGAAAATAATTTTATAAACGTGGTACTATAGATAGTACACTATTTTTGAAACAAGAAAAAATCAGATTTACTTATTATTCAAATTTACGTAGATGACATTATTTTCGGTTTCTACCTCACATAGACTTGTTAAAGATTTTGAAAATTGTATGAAAAGCTGAATTTGAATGTCTATGGTTGGTGAACTTAATTATTTTCTTGGCTTGCAGATTAAGCAAACGAGTAAAGGAATTCATATAAGCCAAGATAAGTACGTAAATGACATGATCAAGAAGTTCAATTTGAAAAATTTGAAACCATCCCCCACGCCTATGAGTGTCCACTACTAAATTAGACAAAGATGAACATGGTAAAGATGTTGATAATGGATTATATAGATCTATGATAGGTTCTTTACTATATTTAACTGCTAGTAGCCTGACATCATGTTTAGCGTATGCATGTGTGCTCGTTTTCAAAGTCAACCTAAGGTGTCACACTTAAATGCGGTGAAAAGAATATTTCGCTATATTAAGCACACGCCCACCTTAGGTATTTGGTACGATAAGGATTCTACATTCGACTTACATGCTTATACTGATGCAGATTATGGTGGCTGCAAAATTGATAGAAAAAGCACGAGCGGAAACTTGCCAATTTATAGGAAATTCCCTCATTTCGTGGTTTTCTAAAAAGCAAGCAAGTGTTGCTTTGTCACTACTGAGGCTGAGTATATGGCTCTTAGCCTTTGCTGCACACAGTTGTTGTGGATAAAACAACTACTTTCGGACTTTGGAATTATCGTAGATAAAATCCCTATATATTGTGATAGTATGAGTGCAATAAATTTGTCTAAGAACCCCGTATTACACTCTAGGCTAATATTGTCATATTGTCATATTGTCATAGATCACGTACGCACAGAATCGCAAGTAGCAGATATATTTACAAGGCCTTAAATCAAGCCACATTTGAATCTCTCCGTTCTAAATTAGGCATGCTTCCTGTTGATATGATTTAATGCGATATCATTGATGTACTTTCCTTTTGACATGAATCTTTTGATTAACTTTCCAAATAAAGGGGGAGGAGAGAAGCATGATTTAAGGGGGAGGAGAGAGAGATTTAAGGGGAGAGAGATCACTGATTGATTCTAATTGCATGAATCAAGGGGGAGCCGGATTTGAATTCGAAAGTCAAAATTTCAAATCTTGCATAATTCAAGGGGGAGATAACACTTAAATCATGTACACTAGTTATTTTGAAAATCATCAAAAGGGGGAGATTGTAGAAATATGAGGGGTTTTGAGTGATTTCAAATAAAGAAATTGAATATAAATATATATATATAAACGTTGGATATATATATATATACACAAGTGTACATGTATGCATGATAACTTGCCTTATTTAGCTTATATATTATGTTGCCGAACTAACGAGCCATAAAGCTTTAAAGCTTACATCATATGGCGAACATTTGTTGAGTTTATACTATTTTCAGGTGCCACAATTAATGAACTAAAGTAGTTCATTAAGTGAAGTACTTAGTTTAATAAACTAAGTAGTTCATTAAAGGAAGATGCATTTGGAAAAGACATGAAGGCAACATGGCTATGGAAGGAAAGTTCTCTCCTCCTCCCCACATCAATTTCACACGCCATATATACATAATATATATGTATTTTTCAGATTTTTATAAAAGGCACATACACATGTATTCCAACGTACTATCGACACGTTATATATCTTACGAACGTACGTTTACGTCACACCACTATACTTAACTCATATTTATAAGTATATTCAGATCTTATATCATATGATATAAGATATGGTGATGACAAATTAATACGACACGATAAAAGGTTCTAAACCGAAATTGTCGTATCGGGCGATACCGAAACTTCGCCAACGTGTCACGTACTTGCCATAAATAAATGGCCAGCCCATATACATCAAAATTTATTAAAATTTCGTGCCATACACTGTATATTGAGACAAAAATACTTTCCATGTTGACACACACAAATCATCCCACATTAGGCCAAAAGTGAAGATTCCATTTATTTTTGTCACATGTTATGGTACCACTTTAAATCAGCCAAGTGCTGAAAATTAAAGTATATATTATATATATTATGTATAACATAATATATATAGCATGTGCAAAAGTTTGGAATTTAAATTAGAGAAAAATCGGGTATCGATAAATATCGAAAATTCGGTTTCTCTAACGCACTTGACATGGACGTTTTCTTGAACATGATGTGGCACGTATCTAGACACTTTTACATATAATATACATCTTAAAGGTTCTAGAAAATTAAATTAAGGCTGATTGGAATATTACATGTGTGTATTATTAATGTGCCTATTTTACAAAGTTAGCAAAAATAAATTTCAGCACATGCATATACACACTTAAACGTCACCCCAGCTGAGATGGAGCACATGTGGAGCCTTGTTGGCATGTTGATTGGTCAAGAATCAATCATACAATGTTGATGAATCAAAGAGAGAAGCTACAAAAGGTAAGTTTTTTCAACATACACCTCTCTTTATGTCACATGCTGAAATTTCAGCATGTCACACACCTTGTGGCCGTTTTCTTCATTGTTAAGGAAGATAAATTGTCAATTTTTCATTAAGGAATAAATCAAAGGAGTTATGGAAATGATTTGAATTGTATTAAGTGTGATATTCTTCATATCACACATGCTGAAATTTTCAGCATGTGTGAAAAGGTTGTGACCGAATATGACACCCTTATTGTGTCCAAATTCATTCTCCATCATGTAGCAAGACTTACCTTAAATAATGGATGAATTTTTATGGAAGAAAATCAAAGAAAAATGGAAGAAATCCAGAATTATTTCATGTGGTTAATGCTGAAAAATTTCAGCATTGAAACACCTTGATGTGGCCGATTTTTTTGTGAGAAGGAAGGAAGGATTTTTGTGTCTCACACTTTATGACAAATTGTGACTATTATGGCATGATTTAATAATTGATTATTTGGCATATATTAGTGTTTTTTTTCAGAATATCCATGTCATCAAAATGATGACAACATTGAGCCAATCAAAAGATGACAAGTAAGCAATGACTAAATGATGGTCCATGGAATGATGCCAAGCAAGCAAAACTTTGTCACCATGATGTCTCACACCCTCTCAAGCACTTAAAAGGAAATTTTCAAGATGGGGAGACTACCCTAGGGGGACGGCCTGGACATTCTATAAGGAGAAGAGAAGAACAAACAAAAACAAGACCAAGACTTGCATTCAAAAGTGATCAAAGTGCCAAAGCTTTCTTCTCCTACACTTTCTTTCTTTCTTCTCTTGTAAAAGCCTATTGTACTTTACTTCTTTCATTCTTGAATAGGCTTCATAGAAACCACCATTCATTCATCTTTGTACAAGATTGATCAAGGTGTGATCAATCTTCATTCTTACGAGGGTGGTGGTGTTCGTGTGAATTGTACTCACAATACAAGGTTTGTAAAGAGTTGGAGTTAAGGTGTAACTCTATCAACCCTGCGGTAAGGGTTGTACTGCATGTGTGAAATTAGTGTGAACCAAGGAAGGTGTTCCTTGAAGACTGGAGTAGGTTGTTTATAACCGAACCAGTATAAAATTCTTGGTTGCAATTTACTTTCTGCATTTACGTTTCAGTTTCTGCGCTGTTTGCTCATATTGTTCACGTTCGCAAATAGTAAACGTTTTCTAAAAATTATAAAAATTTCCAGAAACATACATAAACGTTCTAGGGTTAATTTGACACAAGTTTCAACCCTTTTGGACAAATATAGGTCAGTCAACATCAAAAGTTCTGAGACTAGTGCAGTCTGATTTTCAGACTTGCAAAGGTTGAGACTTTGGTGGTATTTGACCTACTTCCCAAAAGAATTTCAAAAACTGTTTCAAACCCATTTCAATATAGTGTGTGAGGAGTTATTGGTCAAATTTTCAGATCATTTGGACATTCACACAAATAGGAATTAATTTTTCAAAACCATCTACTGTTTCTGGAAGATTGCACAATCTGAGTGCCAACGGTTTTTGAAGGGGTTAAAGGTTGAATTTTGATTTGAAATTTTTAGGGGACCCTAATAACATCTGAGGCTAAGTTCTCTCAAAATTTCATAATTTTTGGAGACCTCTAACCTGGTTTTAAAAACGTTTTAAAACAGGTCCTGAAAACAGAATCTGTTTTCAGAACTTGAATTGTTCAAGTTTAAAGAAATTTTAAAAAGCACACTTTCCGCACCATCTATTCAACCCCCCCCCCCCTTCTAGTGGTGCCTTGCAGATCCTACAACAACTGGTATTACTTCAGCAAGCGAGCCTCCACCACTGAATTCCCTTTTGTTGTAAACATCCCTACTTTCAATAAAAATTGGAAAGATAGGTTTTTTTATGTAAAGAAGGTCGAGCTACCGAAGATGAACATCTGGAAGTCTGGCAAAGCAGACAATCTGAAGCCAGGTCCAGATTATTTGAATGAAGCAGCCAGACTTCGGAGTCTACCTATTGTCATTGACTGGCAAAAGGTGGACTATGACGTCTTGATGGCAGCCGACCTGGACCATGCAGCAGTGGGTCAAAACTTTCTACTCCTTTCCCCTGACAATTTGATCATTGTTAGAGGTCGGTCTTGATGCACTTTTCCTTTGTTATTTTTCTTGCTTTCAGTAACTAACTGTTTCATCTCTGATGCAGGCTCAATGGCTTCTAGCAATGTGGATTACGCCACCCGAATGGCCAAGGCGGCGGCCAGGAAAAGAGCCTGCAAGGCTAGGCGAGTTACGGCCCTTGCCCCTGCTGGGGGGCCTCCACTTCGACCATGCCCCCAGTCATCTCTGCGGCTGAGCCCAGGCAAGCAGAGCCTGAACCAGGTAACTAAAACACCTTTTCATCCTCGAATCTTCCAAGTGTTGAGCTCTGCTCCTAACTTGATTTGTTATGTTTACTGCAGCTCTGCCGACTGTGATCAGAGATTATGAGCCTGAGGCCGAGATCCATCCTCAGGCCTCGGCTGATCCTGAATAGGCGGCAGTAGCTGATGAAGGCTTGAGCCTTCGCCTTAGGAAAAGGCAACGGGGCGAAGGTTCATCCAATAGCCGAGATGCAGGCCCTTCTCAGCCCGCGTATGAAGCAGCTCCTTCTAGATCAGCTGCGGAGGTCCTGCCCCTGCCAGCTGAGTCATCAGACCCAATTCTTATTGGGTTTTCTGAAGGTGACTCTGCTGTGGACCCAGCCACAAGAAGAAAGCTGAACAAGGTCACAATCTTGCCCCTTGACCAGCAGAAGTTTAACGCAGCTTCCTGGGAGAGCTTAAAAGACGTTCTTCACTCCAATGTTGCTCTGGTAAGTGGTTCGAATTTTCTCTTAAGTGTTTATTTGACTTAACACTTAGTCCTTTTCTCACTTTACCTTTCTGGCAGGTCCGAGCCCAGGAGTTGGAGGTTTTATCTCGGGCAGAAAGGTTCCTCAAAGCTTTTCAAGCCAAGTCCAAAGATCTTGAGGAAGCCGACCAGCAGAGAGCCAGAATGGCTCAACAAAACAATTCTCTGCAAGCCGAGAACTCCAGCCTCCAACGAAGGGCTGAGGAAGCTGAGCTGAGGTTGGCCACTTCTAACTCAAAAGTGGATGAATTAGAGCACAAAGTGGCTGACCTTGAGAATACCTCCAATCAGGCTCTGGCAGAAATGGAGTCCCTGAATAAAGAGAAGGCTGAGCTGCTGCAGCAGAGATCCGCATTGGAAGAAGAGGTGGTCCATCTGCGTCAACAATTAGCCAAGTTTGAAGATAAGGCAGTGGCTGATTTCAGAAGGTCCCAGTTTTTTGAAAAGAACACGATACTGCTGTAGAGCTCAGCCATGGAGGTCGGCCAGACGAAGGCCATAGATTTCTGCTCAGAGATTTACCCTGAGCCAAACAAAGAAGATCCTCAACTGGCCAATCTTTACAACTCAGCTGCTACTGAAGAGTTCAATACTCAATTTAAGCAATTTCTTGATGGAGCTGATTTGAGAGAGATAGAGGACTAGACTTGGGATTTCTTCTTTGTAATTTGTCTGAGCAGATATTTATGTACTCTGTACTCAAATTTCATAATCAATGAAAAAACTTTCTAAGTTTTTGCAACTTGTCTTTTCCTTCTGTTCTGCTCATCATTTCAAAATTTCTGCTAAGTTTTCTTTCTAAACCTATTGCTGCCGAGGTCCAACCTCAACCTTGGCAAACTTAATTTAACTTAACATAAACTAAGTCACCAAGCTTTAATATATAGAATAAACCTGTTATTCTGCCGAGCTGAGATAACAACTGGTTAAGAATGAATCCCGCTCAAAACTTGATCCGTTTTAGCCGATATCCATCTTGAATAACGCTTAGTGATATACCAAGTCTTTAATCAAACCTAACCGAAGTATGTAGGTTGAGATGAAATCTTTTGGCCTAGGTCTCCCTTGTAGAAGCCGATATTACAATTTTATGAACTGAACTTTCACAGAGTTGATCTGGACTCCAGGGTTTGCTCTGCTTAATACTTCTTGGATTCTTCCAAGCATTGATTATTGAGTCGTACTCTTATAGGACCGATCTGGACTCCAGGGTCTGTCCTACATTATATTTTTCTTCCCAGTATTTCTTGGATTAAGTTTTCATTGAGCCGATCTGGACTCCAGGATCTGCTTTGCCAAACGTTTCTTGGATTTTTCCCTAGTGTTCATTTTTCGTAGCAAAAATTATCAATCTCGGCTCTGCCAGGGACTGCATCACTTGGATGAGATACAACTCTGTTGAACTCCGAATTAATTCATGTAAGAATAAAATAATTTCTCTTTTTTAAAAGAAGACAAGATGGAAGATGACATCGCATAATCTTAAATCTGGCATTGCCATAAAACAATGTTTTATTCAAGCCTCAGCACTGCTGATAACATTACAGATGATCTATACTTTTTTCTAATCCTGCTATCAATTGATATACGTGAATCCTGTTCGCGAAATTTTTCTCTTAACGGGCATTTGCTTCAAACATGCCGAGGTCTTGCTTGATCAAGGCCTTGCTCGGTCCGCTCAGTCCTGCTGAGGCGTCATACTTCTACATCACTGATGTAGAAGCCTTAAGTGTGTGGAATGCCAAGTCCTTGGTAAAGTTTTGCCTTCCAAGGTTTCTAATTTGTAAGCTCCAGATAATCGCACCTCGGCTATTCGATAGGGGCCTTCCCACTTGGGGTTTTAAGTCCTAATTGGTGCTGTATGACTTGCTTCATTGCTGCGCAATACTAAATCCCCCACTTGGTATGATCTCGGTCTCACTCGAGAGTTATAGTATTGAGCAATTAGATTCTTGTACTGAGCCATGCAGACATGGGCTTGCTCCCTTTTTTCCTCCAATTCATCCAAATTCACCCACAGCAACTGGTCATTGGTCTCGGCTGAGTAATGAGCTGTCCGAGCTGAGCTGGAACCGATTTCAGCTGGGATGACTGCTTCAGTGCCATACACTAAGGAAAAAGGTGTTTCCTTAGTGGATGTAGAAGGGGTAGTCCAATATGCCCATAATATACTTGGTAACTCATCCACCCAACTTGCCCCAGTTTTGTATAGTCGTTTCCTTAATCCGTCCTTGATTGTTCTGTTTGCCAACTCAACTTGCCTATTTGCTTGAGGGTGAACTACCGAGGTGAATGGCTATTCAATTTTGAGCTCGACACACCAACTCTTAACAGGGTCATCTGCAAATTGATTTCCGTTGTCCGAGATTAGGACTTGTGGAAGGCCGAAGCGGCATATGACATTTTTCCACAAGAACGTTTTGATCTAGCCCCCCGTTATAGTAGTCAAGGGCCCTTCTTCCACCCATTTGGTGAAGTAATCAATGGCAACAACCAAAAGTCTTACTGAACTGGGAGCTCGGGGCAGAGGTCCAACGAGATCTATTCCCCATTGCACAAAAGGCCAAGGACTTGTGATGGCGGTGAATTCTTGACTAGGCAGATGTGAAATTGGAGCATGCACCTGGCATGGTTGACATTTTTTAACCAACTCTTCTGTATCCTGACGCAGAGTGGGCCAATAATATCCGGCAAGATAGCATTTTCTTGCTAACGATCGCACACTAGAGTGGTTTCCACAAATTCCTTAGTGCATCTCCCGAAGGATGTTGTCTCCTTCTTCTTCATTCATGCATTTCAACCAAGGCTGTGAAAACGACTTCTTATAAAGATGGTCGTTAAAGAGAGCATACATTGCCGCCTTCAAACGAAGACATCGAGCTGTTCATTTATCCTCTGGCTGAATCCCGTGTTGTAAGAAGCTAACTAGCTCGTCCATCCAAGTATTAACATAGTCAATCTGCAGTACTTCATTTGCATCATAAGCTCGATCCTTTACTAGTTCCACGACTATCTTTTCCCCCAAGTTAGTTGAAGTGGAGGAAGCTAGTTGAGACAGAGCATCAGCTCTCTTATTGGCTGACCTGGGGATATGTTCAATGCTGAAGTGCTCAAAGGTCTGGCCGAGCTGCATCACCCTGGTCAGATATTTCTTCATGCTATCCTCTTTAGATTCATAATCCCCATTGATCTGAGATACAACCAATTGTGAGTCACTTCGGGCAACAATTTGTTTTGCCCCCAACTTCCTCGCGAGGCCCAGCCCAACCATTAGGGCCTCGTATTCTGCCTTGTTGTTAGTTGCTTCAAAGTCAAAACGCAAGGCATACTCAAATTCTTCCTTATTGGGGTTGATGATTAGGAGACCTGCCCCACAACCATCTTTGGAGGAAGATCCGTCAACATATAGAGTCCAATCAGCCACGGTCCTGATGTCTTCTTCCACAGATATTCCTTTAGCCAAGAAGTCTGCTAAGGCTTGGGCTTTAATAGAAGTTCTTGAATTGTATTGAATATTGTATTCTGCAAGCTCAACAGACCATTTGGCAGCTCGGCCAGAAGTATCTGGCCTTGACAAAATTTGCTTCAAAGGTTGGTCAGTGACCACTATGATTGGATGAGCTTGCAGGTAAGGCCTGAACTTCCTTGTAGCCACTATAAGTGCTAAGACTACCTTCTCAGCATTGGGATACCTCACTTCAGGCCCATGTAAAATTTTACTTGCGAAGTAGATGGGCCTTTGTACGTTGCCCTGCTCCCTGAGCAGAATTGCACTCAATGCTTCTTTACACGTTGAGAGATACACATAAAGTTCTTCTCCGAGCAGAGGTAAAGTTAGCATAGGCACCTCATCCAAATGGGACTTTAGCTCGTCAATGGCTTTCTGACATTGGTCGTCCCACTGGAAAGCTGTTTTCTTCTTTAGGATCTGAAAGAAAGGAAGAGATCTTTCGGCCGACTTGGAGAGGAACGTGCTCAGCACGGCAATCTGGCCTGTTAACCTCTGCACTTCCTTTATGTTCCTAGTGGGATGCATGTTTTGTAAGGCTTCAATCTTGGCAGGATTTGCCTGTACACCATCTTTGGAGACCATGTATCCCAAGAACTTTCCAGTGCGTACCCCGAACATGCACTTCTTCGGATTCAGCCTCATGTGTGAGTCTCTCAGCATAGTGAAGACTTCCCTTAAGTTCTGAATATACTGATCAAGAGACCTGCTCTTGATGAGCATATCATCTATATAAACCTCCATTATTCTACCAATTTGTTCACTAAACAGAAAATTGACCAGACGTTGATAGGTGGCCCCAGCATTCTTTAGCCCAAATGGCATAGTTACATAACAATAAGTACCTGACTCCGTTATGAAAGCAGTTTTCTCCTGATCTTTTATTGTCATGATGATTTGATGATAGCCTTTGAAGGCATCCAAAAAAATTGAAGATTTCATGTCCAAGTGTTGAATCCACTAACCTATCAATCTTCGGAAGTGGGTAACAATCTTTTTGGACATGCTTTGTTGAGATCGGTGTAATCTATACACATTCTCCAAGATTCATCCTGCTTAGGGACCACCATAGGGTTAGCCAACCAGATTGGATAAAGCACTTCCACAATAAACTTTACGGCCAACAGCTTCTTGACCTCCCCTTCAATGACTTTGATCCTCTCTAGAGCAAAATTTCGCTTCTTTTGCTTTATTGGCTTTGCCTGAGGGTCAACATTCAATTTGTGCTCGGCCAAATGTGAAGGGATCCCAGGCATATCTTCAGCAGTCCAGGCAAAGATGATTGCAAATTCTTTCAGCAGAGCCTGTAACTGAGCCAGCAGCTCGGACGGCATCCATGTCCTAATCTTTATGACGTTTTCAGGTCGTCTCGGATCAAGGAGAAAGTCTTGCACTGCATCATCTTATTGCAAGTGTTCTTCATCTGAAGGTATAAGTTCATCAAGGCTGACTTGCTGAACTGCTTCATTACCTTGGGTGGAAATAGCATAGCAAATTTGTGCCACTTGAGTATCACCTTGTATTGTTACCACTCCCCCTGGAGTGGAAAACTTCATGGTGACGTGCAGAGGCGATACAATGGCTTCCAATGCCACCAAAGCTGGCCGCCCCAAAATGATGTTGTATGCGGACATCTCCTTATTAATCACAAAGTCTATCCACAAACAACGATAAGCTAGAGGTTTGCCAAAATTGCAACTGAGTGTGACCAGACCTGCTGGCCGAATTGCAGCTCCATTAAATCCATATAATGATGAGGTGACGGGCCTCATCAAAGAATCAGGTAGGCCCAGCTGTTGGTATACCCGATAATACATTACGTTCACAGCACTGCCGGTATCCACATAAACACGTCGGACCTCCATAATTTTATCAGGAGCTAAGTGTATACACAGGTCTATTACTAAACCTGTGTTGTTGGAGTCCAATGGAATTGGATCTTCTGGCCCGTAAGTTAAGTCTTTAGCCATCTTAGCTCTTTTAGCTGGTGGTCCCGACGAGGTTCCTACAGAGTTGGATTCACCTCAGCCTGTGTAAGGTGGACCTCCAAAGATAGTGTAAATAATTGTATTGACCTGGGGCCGGCCTGCAGCCACATGCCTACCTTGATCCTCATCGTCGTCCGGTCTGCGGTGCCGAGGAGGGGACTCTGGTCGGCATTTATCCTTCTAAGGATTTTTGTGAAAATCCAACCGATTATGTAAGCATGAACGTGGGTCATAAAATTGCTTTAGATGTCCTTGCTCTATCAATTGCTTAATTTCCTGAGCCAGTTGCCTGGAATCTTCTGTATCGTGTCTGATATCTCTGTGATATCGCCAATATAACTTTGGGTCCCTTCTCTCTCGGGGCCCATTCAAGGGTTTAGGATCAACCCTCAAGCCATCCTTCTCCATGATGGCTAAAATGTTCTCCTTTAAAGCTACAAAGGGTAAGCCCTCCTTACCACCTTTGCCTTTTCCACCCATGCGATCGAACGCACTATGCCGATCCCGGTCTTTTCCTTCACTGCGCCTATCCTCCTTTTTGAAACTAGATCGGCTCTCTTGCCGAGCTCCCTGCTCGGCTTCCCTCTTCAACCTGTTTGCTTCCTCACCTCGGGCAAACTGGTGAGCTTTCTCTAAACATTCCCTCAAAGTTGTAGGTCCCTCTTCGGCCAGTTGGGAAAAGAGACGTCCAGCTCGAAGCCCATAATGAAGGCAGCCGCTTTCACGCCCTCGTTTTTGTCATTGACCTGCAGTGACTCATCCAAGAAACGTTGCATGTATTTTAACACAGACTCATCTGGACCTTGCCTCAAGGTCATCAAGTGTGATGAGTTTTTCACGAAAAGAGTACTGGACACAAATTGAGACTTGAATTTTTGTGCCAGTTGCTTGAAAGATCTCACCGAATTTGATGGGAGTTCTTGAAACCACCTCTTAGCCTTTCCCCGCAAGTACATCGGGAAAGTCTTACAGCACAGAGGGTCTGGAACATTCTTCAAACTCATTGCCGTTTGGAACTGGAAGAAATGATCTGTTGGGTCTGTTGTCCCATAGTAAGTATCCATCTTTGGCAACTTAAAACTGTCTGGTGCCAAATACTCTGCAAAATCCCAGGAAAAAGGACTTTCATGGCCTGCTTGCACAAACTCTTGCCTGTGCTCTTCGTAGTAAGTTCTCGGCCTGCGATGAACTTCTTCATCCCTGGGGACGCTCTTCAAAGATTTTGACCTTACGCTCAGACGCTGTCTGGCCATAGGTTCTGACTCTATTGTTAGAGCTTTGAAGCTTCCCCTTCTGGCTTCCGTCATAAATCCTCTAGGAGGTCTGGAAGATTGGTTTTGAGATACTTCTTTAGGAGGAAGAGGAAAATCCTCATCCATATCCTCTACCTATGGTTGTTTGCCTTTAAGCTGTTACACCACAGCATCAAACACATTCATGTTCTCAGCGACATATCTTATCGCTTTGTCTCTCTCCTCCCTTGAAAGTTCTAAAGTAGGATTAGGAGGTTCAGGTACCCAAAAAAACCTATTTTGGGATACCTGAACGAGTAGTCATTCGTCGTGACTGATTGGATGACTCACGCAAACCTTCACGGCGACCTTTTGTCATGAAATGATGTTGGCTATTTTTAAGTTCGAATTTCTTACCGGATTGAGGGATTTTTCAAGCCCCTCCTTCTAGCGCCAAATGATGAAGTCAGATCTTCACCAAGGATCAGAAATGACCCAAAATCAAACGTCGTTAGTCCTCCTTGTGGGTTCTAGATATTTCACCTGAGAAGAAAGAGAAAATGTTAGAGGTCTCAGGACGCTGCTCCGGGAAAATCTTCCGACGTTCAAGTCAGTTACGGGTGTTTTGGATATATATTTGAGCTGAAACATAGGTTTAGTATGAACCTGGATCGGTTTTTCACTGAGAATCGTGCTGTTTAGGAGTCAACCGAGATGGAAGGGTTGTAGTTAAAGTTTGTGCAAAGTTGCATCATCATCTTCCCGTCTGAGAATGGGGGGTATTTATACTTTGGGTTAAGGAGGTATAGCCCCCTGCCCAATGAAGGGATTGAGACGTGTCTGAGACGCCATCTTGTCCGCTGCAGAACTGCATTATTATGGGACTAATACCTGTGACTGAAACTGTGTCAGTGGGTGACTCTATGTCATGTAGGTTGGCTTGCAATAATGACCTTGTACTAAAATAACTGTTGCTTGACACCTGAAAAGTGTCCTGCAGAGATATCTTGGTGGGTCCCAGATGGCAGTTGGTAAGGTCTTCTTTGATCTTTTCCACGAGATTAACTGTTACAGGGGGCTGAGCCGAGATTAGATCTTGATGCATAATTCTGAGGTCGAGATGTGCCGAGGCCGAACCAAGATGCACCATGAACCATTAAAGGCGTACTGTTTCTTAGTTGATCTCCGTAGATTGGATACATTCTTTACTTAGCTTTGACCATGTTTGAATAGGGGCCAACCTGACTTGGGCGTTAGGCCGAGCTGAGCGAGAGCTTTGCTGAAGACTGCCTTGGTCATTTCACCTACAAATAATAATGGCCGAGGCCGAGACTTCTGGCCGAGATGGTGAAGTCAAGCAGCTGTGCCTGAACTACGTTGACGTTTTGTTGACTAACTGATAATTTTATTTTTTTCCATACAGGTCGGATTTTGGCTCATCAAGTGGATACAACTTTGATAAGTTCGAAAAGTTAAAGCCCAAAATGATACAAGCCGTGGATGATATGCTTGCACATGACATCCCAGAACTTTTGAAGAAATTCCAAAACCCGTTCGATTAAGACCTTTGAGAACATCATGTCTTTGGAGGATTTGGGGAGTGGAAGAGTATGGCATTGAAGACAGCAGCACATGTCTAGCGGCTATATTGGACAGGACACATTACTCTATTGCCGAAAGATTTTAAGTCCCCAAGCGTGTCCATTTGTAAATGACAGGCAATGAGCTTCATCTGTAGTCTCAAAGTTTTTTATGTGAAGTAGCTGTTTTATCATTCTTTTGACAGAGAAAAGGAGAATGCGTGGGACATGTAACGCTGAATAAACACACGTTGATAATACCAAATATATAATGTAATATTCATTTTTTCTGTGCTAAAAATATATATACATACGCGTGTAGAAGGAATGAGGAGGAGACTTTTCATTTTCAAATTTGTTGCCTTATAGCTTCCACCAAATATGTCTCCATTTAATGAACCAGTTAGTTCATTAACTTAAGCACTTCACTTAATGAACTAGTTTAGTTCATTAATTGTGGCACCTGAAATTAGTACAAAGACAACAAAGGTTTGCCATATTATGTAAGATTTAACGTTTTATGGCTTGTTAGTACGGCAACAATATATATAAGCATATAAAGAATGTTTATCACATAAACGTGTCAAGTCATAATTTATATAAGCATTTCGTAAGCTCGTACCACTTAAATCATGCATTTGTAAATCATTCAAACACTTTTTCTCAACACTCTCCCCCTTTTGATGATTTACAAAATAACATTGGTTCATGATTTAAATATGATCGCTCCCCCTCCAATTATGCACAAATTTGAATTTTTAATTTTATAGCATCGTGTGCATCGTGTGCTTCGTGTGCATGCATCGTGTGCTCCCCCTTAAATCATGCTTCTCTTCCTCTTAAATCATGTTTTTCTCTCTCCCTTTATTTTGCAAAAGTCATTAAAAGTACATGTAAGAATGGAAAGAAATGGCAGTTTATAGTATAAAAATCATGCAGTACAAGTGTGTTCTTAAGAGTTATTTATTCAACTCTTTGCAAATGTACCTTTTGGTACCCAGATTTGGGTGACCTTTCTTGGTTGTACAAAAGGTGAGACAATAGATGGAGAATGAATATGATAAATGTTAGTGGCATTTCTATTTGGCTTATAGCCGACATTGTCATAATAAGCATAATGTGATTTTCGATGTTGATATGCATTTCGGTTTGTATGAATAGTTTGTGATCTAGATGCATTAGTGTGCTATGAATGTCGCGTATGCATCAATGGTTTCCTTTCATATTTATATGGTACATGATTATACTTTGTGTGTGATGAAAAAGGAGTACGATGAGATATAATAGGTTGGGCACTAGACATCTTCTTAGGCTGCTTAGTTGCATGCAGCTTCTTAGATGAAGATAAAATAAAATTTGTCGACTTGTTTTGAACTTTATTATCTTCAATGTATCCTAATCCGGTTTTATCGCTTTCATGCTTTTGTGAAGAAATGAGACGATCTAGCATGCTCGTATCCGAATCGAATTGTTTTACGGTCTTTTCTAAATCCGCGTTTCTTGATTTTAAATTTAAAATCTCGGCTTTCATCTCAGTGTTATTAGATTTTAAGGAGAAAATCTCAGATTTTAATGAATTTATCATGTAAGACGACTCTTCTTTTGAATTATTTAATTAAGATACAAGATTTGTGTTGAAGGATTCTAACAATTTCTTGTCTTCAATTAAGTATTTTTTTTCTTTTGCAAGAGTCTTAGCAAACTAATGTAATTCAAGATATTGAATATACAAATTATGATACGATGGTTCAGAATCAGAATCAGAATTTACCTCATTATCAAAAAGTGGGGGCCTTTGGCTTGACATACATTCTCGTTCGGTTTTCTGGCTAGTGGATGTTATCTCACAAAGATTGTTATATCTTCTAGTCGTGAGTGAACCTGATCTCTGATACCACTTGTAGGACCTCAGACGCTACCAACTATCTCAAAACTAATTGGTGATAGGACATGCGCATACCCTAGCCTTATAGTGCATTCAACACACACAAGCGCCCACATCATTTGACTGTGACTTGGCCCACACGGCCTATGCGCCACGGGACAATTGCTACACCCAAAAATCTCTCCCTCAGCAATTGCTCCCGCTGGGAATCGACCCGTGACCTTGGCTCTGATACCACTTGCAGGACCTCGGGCGCTACCAACCCTCCCAAAACCAATTGGTGATAGGAGATACGCATACCCTAGACTTATAGTGCATTCAACACACACATGCGCCCACGGAATTCGACTGTGACTTGGCCCACACGGCCTACGTGCCACGGGAAAATTGCTACACCCAACAGTAAGCAGTGATTATATTCTAAACATTGAACGTAGAAATAAGTATTGATTATAGACTTAAGGATGATCAGATAAGGGATACAGCCACGTATACTTAGGGCACCCTATACGATTGAATTATTTGTCTTACTAAAGTGTTGATTCATAGAAAAACATAAGTACTGATGTATCGAGTAGGCTTGAATTAAAATAGAGCAAGTATGAATAAGTAGTGGTTGCTCTTCTGGTGAGATCTAACTAAGTTAAAATTTGCGGTTGAAATAATCAAGTAAAGAAGTACGGTGTATCAGAGTGGCGCACGGAAGCATGGTGCATTAGAACACCTTAATCCGAACAATATTTATTGTGCCATGCTAAGATTGCACAACTTAAGTTAATGATTTATAAGAAACGGTACACATGTGGAATTTTTCATTTGACATTAATGGGCGACTTAGAAAAATTGTACAAAGTATTGGACTGTTAATTTTCAAGCAGTTAAATGTTTCCTTATAAGCACGTACACCAAGATATATTCTATATTTCAAAGGTATTTCAAAGATTTTTGCTACTAAATACTTCAACTAGTTTCATTTTTTTATACAGTCTATTAACTTTACAAGTCTATATTCCTTTCCGAATTCGTATAACCACCTAATAGAATTTTGACTACCCCTGACAAAACAGATATGTTTTAAAATAATGATGTTTTCGAAGACGATATGTTTATATATTTCTTATATTTCTCAAACTTTTGTTTAGCTATATTTATTTTGCTAAAATAATTTTATTTGTCAACTATCAATGTTGCAAGCATTTTACCCATTAAATGCTTTTGAAGTTATTTATCTGCTTGCGATGGACTTATTTAATTTTGAGAAACATAAATAATTTCAAAATATATATACTTCTTTTTGAAAAAGAAAGGTACCTTATTCAAATTGTTTGATGAAACTTCACATTTGTTGAGTTTTCAATTGTTGTATTTTGCGAAACAAAACATAACTTTCAAAATATATATTTCTTTGGAAAGAAAAAGAAACCGTGTTCAAATCGCTTTGTAAAAAGAAATTTTACTATTGTTATGTCTCTATTGTCTTAAAGTGGTTTTAACCGTAATACTTTTGCGAACAAGTTATATCATTGTTTTATAAATGGTCATTTGAGACATCGCATTGCGAAAACAAATATAAGATACTTTGGGTTTTGTGTTTACAAAAATTAGAAGGTATATTATTTTAAACAGTTAAAGATATATTCCAAATTATAGCTACGTAAGTTACTTTTCTTTAAATTGAAGAAAAATATGTCCATGCACATACTTCGTATACTAGGTTGGTTGATGATATCTCTGAAAAAGTAAGAGCATGATTATTGAACTATTTCGTAGGAATAAGAATTGATTTCGAGAATTTGATTCTATGATAAGGGAGAATGATGGTTAGCGTATTGGAAGACTAGATAGATATTTCGGATGGTAATGTAACAAGGAGATGAATCATATACGATGAGTTAAAAATTCAGAATTATTGTTTGCTGTATATAAGTGAAATTATATACGTCTAGTGGTATAAGTGAAAGTTTATAAGTTCTAACTAAGGAGAATTAAGTTAAGGATTGAATCCTATAAGGATTGGATCATCTTATGGGATGCTAGTGATGACTAAATTGAAGCGTACTAGAATAAAACGTATTCAGAAAATATATATGGTTTAAGGGATGAGTCTAGTGAACAAGTCGTTAAGTTAAAAATTGTAGTATACATAAGTACTGATTATATAAGATAGCTGAAGACGGCATACATAAGTACGATACCGACTGACGACTAGGATTTGTAACCCCTGAGCTTGATTCTAGAATTATAAAAAGAGTAGGTTATGATTTTAAATAAGCGGAGAATAATGGACTTAGAAACTACCTTATTGGTGTACAATGGATGATTTTGAAGACTTAGTCCTATGTCGAGGAAGTATAATGATTAGCATATCGGAAAACGCAAGGGATATTTAGTTTGATCATTACGTAGGTGAATGAATTAAGTAGAACCATACTAAGTCATTAATTATGTCATACGCAAGTTTCGAGGACAAAACTTATTGTAAGAGGGAGTCTGTTATATCCCGTGTCCAGGAGGGGTAAAGAAGAAAAAATAATAATATATAAAATGCCATAAAAGCCTAGATGTTATCCTAATTAGAATATGAAAAGAAAAAGGAATTAGGATAGAGTTATATTAGTTGACAAATTCCAAAACCTACTAGGAGTATACCATAAAATTCTATCTAACCTACCTATATAAATATACACCTAACATAACATAATTAAACTTCACACTCTAAAACTTTCGGCAGTCCCTCCGACCCCAGCAAATTCGGCAGCCTTGCTTTCTTTTTCCAACAACCATTGCCGCCAGCAATAAGGAGAAAAGGAAGATTCAAATTCCTTTATATATACATACACATATATATACATATATATATATAGACACACACGCACACATATACATGCACTCCAAAAACAAAACAAAAGAACAAAGATAGAAACCAAGACAAAAATAAAACAAAACAATCTTCATCATACTGGAAACTTCATTTAGGGTCTTAGGTAAATTTTACACAAATTAAATCTGGCTATGAAACTTATTATAATTCTCAGTACGCAGTCTCGCCCTTAACACGCCTTTAACCATTCGGCTAAAACGGGCTCCCGCAATTTCGAGAGATTATAATAAACTCAGCCTGACTTAATAGTAACCTTTCCCAAATAGAATGAATTTCCCCAGTATAATAAAGAGTATTTTTTTTTACCGATCAATCATCCATCACAAAGTTGACAAATCCAGACATCCCGGAAGGGATTAAGGGTATAAACCCCCTGGCACACCTATGATGTTCATGATCGTTATATCTTACCATATCAAATAAATTAGATATACAGCATAGTTCAACACAGAGATGCTTAGCCTTCCATTAGGCTAAGAAGATTAAGAACAAAATAAAAGTAAGAAGAAAGAGAGATTACCTCAAAAATGAAAGACTGAAGACTGCAAACTATTAACAGCTATATGCGAACAAACTTGGATGGAGATTTTTATTACAAAAGAAAGTGTTTACAAAAGAGTGTTTTTCCCAAAGCTTGTCCTCTGTAATGAGGAATGGCCACCTTATATAGACAGCCTTCCGGATTTGAAATTCTAGTCTAAACTAAATTATAAATGAAATTCAAATGAAATTTACATAAATTCACATGAAATTTAAATTTACAATAATGGCCAGTATAATGCCAAAAACCCAAGGAATCTTTCTTTTGCATAAGTCTTCATGGTGGACCAATATGTCTGCCATGTTGTCTTCTTTAATTCAGATCTAGCCGATTTCTCTGTTAATTTGTTGATGAATATTATCAATCATCCTCTGAACCTGTTCTTCATCCAGATCGTCTAAATCTTAAGATTCTCCAGCTAATATGTCTTTTCCAGTCATAGATATATCTGAGCTGGAATCATTCATTTCATCTTTTTGAAGATTTCGTATAAGATCTTTCTTAATTTCTTCAAAATATGAAGATATCATCTCTTCTTTTGATAAGACTCCTTTAACCATCTTCATTTTTTGCATTATTTGCTGAAATGGGCTCATATGATCTCTGTGCTCCTCCATTTGAGCATTATATTTAATCAAAACTTCTTGGATATGATCAAGTGTTTGTTGTCCTTCAACAACTCCTTCTTCATTCTTCTGGGTCATTTTCTTCCAGAATTTGGTATAAAAAATTCTTTTTAGTGCTGGAATATTCTGTGGAGTATAACCCACTCTGACTTCCCATTTCCAAATCCATGGAATTCCGAATTCCATAAAGAAATGCAAAGTATTCATGCCTGTTATTAAGCTTTTATTGTCCTGAGCTTCTATAAGAGCTGGCGAAACTTCAATCCATTGAGCATATAAACTCTTGTATGGCTCTGATACCAATTATTGAAAATTAACAATTATTGACAACAAAGAACAAAGATAGAAACCAAGACAAAAATAAAACAAAACAAAAGAACAAAGATAGAAACCAAGACAAAAATAAAACAAAACAATCTTCATCATACTGGAAACTTCATTTAGGGTCTTAGGTAAATTTTACACAAATTAAATCTGGCTATGAAACTTATTATAATTCTCAGTACACAGTCTCGCCCTTAACACGCCTTCATCCATTCGGCTAAAACGGGCTCCCGCAATTTCGAGAGATTATAATAAACTCAGCCTGACTTAATAGTAACCTTTCCCAAATAGAATGAATTTCCCCAGTCCTTCAACAACTCCTTCTTCATTCTTCTGGGTCATTTTCAAGAAGTTTTGATTAAATATAATGCTCAAATGGAGGAGCACAGAGATCATATAAGCCCATTTCAGCAAATAATGCAAAAAATGAAGATGGTTAAAGGAGTCTTATCAAAAGAAGAGATGATATCTTCATATTTTGAAGAAATTAAGAAAGATCTTATACGAAATCTTCAAAAAGATGAAATGAATGATTCCAGCTCAGATATATCTATGACTGGAAAGGACATATTAGCTGGAGAATCTCAAGATTTAGACGATCTGGATGAAGAACAGGTTCAGAGGATGATTGATAATATTCATCAACAAATTAACAGAGAAATCGGCTAGATCTGAATTAAAGAAGACAACATGGCAGACATATTGGTCCACCATGAAGACTTATGCAAAAGGAAGATTCCTTGGGTTTTTTTTCATTATACTGGCCATTATTGTAAATTTAAATTTCATGTGAATTTATGTAAATTTCATTTGAATTTCATTTGTAATTTAGTTTAGACTAGAATTTCAAATCCGGAAGGCTGTCTATATAAGGAGGCCATTCCTCATTACAGAGGACAAGCTTTGGGAAAAACACTCTTTTGTAAACACTTTCTTTTAATTTGTTGATTTAACTTTATTTCATTACATAAAGCTAAACCTTCTTGTATACAAGTTCCTATTAACTTGCCATAAGTATATTTTTCATAATTTATACTTACCTCCCCTTTACGAAGATTCTTACGAGCTCTCTCCGCAAATAAGGAAGGTAATCCATCAATAAATTTTGATTTCCAATGAGTACTATTAGACTCTGGAAGTTCCATTACTCTACTTAAAAACGTATCTTTATACCACCTAAATGAGGTCAGTGTTCTACATCTGAGATTCTGTAATAATGTTCTGATATTTTCAGAATTATCAGACCATCTCCCTGTAAAATGTTCTATTATGTTGATCATTAAAGTATAAACTATATTCTCAGTTTGTACTCCATCTTCTACTTTTACATTACTTAATATTTCTGCCCTATTTTGGGCTGTAAGATAATTATCCCACCAACCTTTCAATTGACCTGTAAATCCAGATATAAGCATATTTGCTACACCTTTATCAGTATTACCATTATTCTTACAAATAGTGCTATACATTAACATTCTGTGAACAACATTATATATTTGTCGTTCTGTATATCCATCTATATTCCATTCATAGATAGATTTTCCATGATATGAATTATTAAATATATACTCTTGTTCCTCTATCAATACATCTTGAGGAGTAGGTCTAGGATAATAATACATCCTTTGTGTTGGCTTATCTGCAAATTTGTATTTTAGTTTATTTATTTCATCATCTATTACCTTATGATGGTTTTCTCTATCACTCATCAATTCCTCAAACTCTTCATCAAGAGTACTTAATTTAAGATTTTTAAACTTAGTATCTAACATTTTCTCTAAATCAGTAGTAGATTTTAATTTAAAATCTTTTACCTCTGGTGGAGGTTGAATTGTAGGGATTGCTATTATATCTCTACTAGTACTAGCTGTTTCAGTGACTTGTACCATTGTTTTTATTTCTTTGATATATGATAAAATCATATCCATTTTATTATTTATTGATTTTAATTGTTCTCCTAATATTATTAAATATAAATTACTATAATTTTGTTGTGTTAAAATCATGTTTATATGAGCAACTGTAGTTTGAAGAGTATTATCCTCCATAAGTTTTTGAAAAGCAGCAAAATGTCTAACTTCATTATCTTTTCCTATCTGAAAAGACTGTTGTGGAGGGAAAACTGTATGTAATATTTTCCCATTTATAGTATAATCTCTTTCTATAACAGAGATAAAACTATGTATATAATTGTTTAAAAACCAAGGTACAAAAGGTACTACTTGATTTTTCTTTATAAAAATGGTCTTGAAAATATGATTTATCTTCTGTGTTAAAATTACTAAAAAACCAATTCCTAAATGGTTTCCATTTGGGTAAATTAAATTCTTCATTTATTTGTTTTCTTGCCAGAGATCCTGGACTAAAATCTATTTTCTGGTTTATATTCATATTGAAAAATTCATTTCAGATTCGGTTATTTCCGGTTCTTGGTTTTTATGAATTCCTTTAACTATATTAGTTTCATTAATCCTTATTTCATCTATTGATGCAGGATATTCTTCTCTTATTTGAGAAGTTGAAGCTCTTGAAGGACTTATTACCTTGTAATCCAGTGGAGATATGTAATGATGTGAAGATCTACTTCCTGAACTATTAGATCTTGTTCTATAATCTATTAGATTTTTGTTATCAAATTTTATTTGTACTGTTCCTTCTTCAGACTGTATAATATTGATTGGATTATTGTCCACATATGATTTTGAAGGAATCGATGCTTCCATTACCCAATTTTCTGGAAAATCAATTTCTTCCCATTTAATTTTTCTCCTAGTACTGATATTAGATTTACCAAAATTTGTTTCTATTATTATTGTTTCATTTATTGGTTTATCCATAATCATACACTTAGGATTTAATGTAACCAATGGTTTATAATATATTCTATAACAAACACATATCACTTCCGATCCTGGCTTGTAATCATAACCATGAGTTTTTATATTTAAAGTTAATGCATCACAAACATTAATATCTGATAATGATAATCTTAAATTTGGATATATATTAAAATATACTGGACCATGAGCCAGTGATGATTGTATTATACCAATTAATGATTTTTTCCAATTATTATTTCTAGCATCTCTTAAAGCTGCTAAAAAGCTTTCTGGCAAACCTTCTAATGTTAAAGGTTTAAAGGCTACCTGAATTAGGCCAATATGAATAAATCTATAATTAGATTTATATCTACATAATTCTTTATCATTAAGTAATTTTATTATCATATCATCTTTATTGATAGATATAGTTGATTCAGTAGTTTTGACTACCTGTTTTAACCCTAACTTCTCAAAAGTTCCTAATTGATAAACTATTTTATAGTCTACCTTAGGAATTGTCCATTTATTAAGTAAATCTATATTATGAGGAATATTATATTCTTCTTCAATACTGTTTTTAACAGTATCTTCATTCTTGATTATATTCATCAAGAAAATATGTGTTGAACTTTACCATATATCTAACTATTATCCATGGCTCTGATACCAATTATTGAAAATTAACAATTATTGACAACAAAGAACAAAGATAGAAACCAAGACAAAAATAAAACAAAACAAAAGAACAAAGATAGAAACCAAGACAAAAATAAAACAAAACAATCTTCATCATACTGGAAACTTCATTTAGGGTCTTAGGTAAATTTTACACAAATTAAATCTGGCTATGAAACTTATTATAATTCTCAGTACGCAGTCTCGCCCTTAACACGCCTTCATCCATTCGGCTAAAACGGGCTCCCGCAATTTCGAGAGATTATAATAAACTCAGCCTGACTTAATAGTAACCTTTCCCAAATAGAATGAATTTCCCCAGTATAATAAAGAGTATTTTTTTTTACCGATCAATCATCCATCACAAAGTTGACAAATCCAGACATCCCGGAAGGGATTAAGGGTATAAACCCCCCGGCACACCTATGATGTTCATGATCATTATATCTTACCATATCAAATAAATTAGATATACAGCATAGTTCAACACAGAGATGCTTAGCCTTCCATTAGGCTAAGAAGATTAAGAACAAAATAAAAGTAAGAAGAAAGAGAGATTACCTCAAAAATGAAAGACTGAAGACTGCAAACTATTAACAGCTATATGCGAACAAACTTGGATGGAGATTTTTATTACAAAAGAAAGTGTTTACAAAAGAGTGTTTTTAATAATCTAGAAGATAATAAATTAAAAGATATTCTATCAAATATTTTGTTAAATTCAGAATCTGAAATAGAGTCAGATCAATCTTCTGAAGTTATGGGAATTGAAAATGATAGTATATATTCTTCAGATGAAGAATGTGATCCTTGTAAAAGAGGAGAAACATGTGAAAAATCTTCTGATATAGAAGAAGACCAATTATATCAAATTATTTCACAATTTCAAGATTTAGAATTAAATGTATTAACAAATGATATTTTAGATTTGTTAAAATTAATTGATGATTCTGAAATTAAACAAAGAATTATATCTTATATTAGTAATAAGGGAGAAGCTGAGTCTTCTATAAGAATGAGTCAAAATACAGAACCTTATACGTTAGCAGAAGTAAAAAGACAAATGTCTCAAAGATCTCAAAGATTTAAAAATGAAAAATCTGTGAGTATTTCAGAATTAATTATTGAGATTAATAATCTTAAACAAGAAATTAAGGAAATAAAACAGAATAATTTGACATTAGAAGAGAGAGTTCATAAATTAGAAAAAGGGAAAGAGATTCTCTCAGTACCTTCTGAAAATATTTTAGAAGCATTAAATGATCAGAAATATTTATCTATATTAGAAATTGTTACTTCACAGAAATGGTATGTGAAGATTAATTTGTTAATTGATGATAAATTTTGCAAAGAATTAGTAGCACTAAGATTCAAATTCATTTATATATACATACATATATATACATATATATATATATAGACACACACGCACACATATACATACACTCCAAACCCTACTCCTATATATATATATATATATATATATATATATATATATATATATATATATAAAATCTTTTTTATTAGGTAATGAGTGTCTTATCCATTTTAATGCTTTATTTAATGGTTTATAATTTATTACTAATCCAGGTGTTCCTCGTTCTATTTCTGCATTTTTATTTACATAAAAATCAGCACAAAATGCTGAATTGGAACAACATTGGAAAAAAAGAAATCAAATCATATTATAATAGTAATCCCCTATTTGCCTTACAAAATTATTTTGGAAAAAAACTTTTCTATAAATCTTGGAATATTGCGAAAACAACAGAATATTATCAACACCTATTGATGATGACACATTCTGTTGAAATAAAACACCATTTTAATAAAGAAAATACAGAGTATGCCTTCTTTGCCGTCTAGCAAAAATTTGTTTTGAAGCTAAACTTTTAACATCTTTTTGCAAAATTTCTTTCGCAGATTTGTAATCAATACGTAAAAGAAATTTTTTATTCAATAAATCACTTTGAAATTTATTAATACATAAAGCAATACTCAAAATTTCTTTTTTAATAGTAGAATGTGATTTTTAGGTATCATTCCAATGACCAGAACTATATTTTTTTTTGATAATATATATGACCATAAGTGTGTGTATAGATATATATATATATATATTATATATATATATATATCCCGTGTCCGGGAGGGGTAAAGAAGAAAAAATAATAATATATAAAATACCATAAAAGCATAGATGTTATCCAATTAGAATATGAAAAGAAAAAGGAATTAGGATAGAGTTATATTAGTTGGCAAATTCCAAAACCTACTAGGAATATACCATAAAATTCTACCTAACCTACCTATATAAATATACACCTAACATAACATATTAAACCCCACACCCTAAAACTTTTGGCATCCCCTCCGACCCCAGCAAATTCGACGGCCTTGCTTCCTTTTTCCAACAACCATTGCCTCCAGCAATAAGGAGAAAAGGAAGATTCCAATTCCTTTATATATACATACATACATACACACACACACACATACATACACTCCAAACCCTACTCTTATACACATGTGTGTATATATATGTATAATCTTTTTTATTAGGTAATGATTATCTTATCCATTCTAATATTTTATTTAATGGTTTATAATTTATTACTAATCTAGGTGTTCCTCGTTCTATTTCTGTATTTTTATTTACATAAAAAGAAGCATAAAATGCTGAATTGGAACAAAATTATAAAAAAGAAATCAAATCATATTATAATAATAAGTCCCTATTTGCCTTACAAAATTATTTTGAAAAAGATTTTTTCTGTAAATCTTGGAATATTGCGAAAACAACAAAATATTATCAACATCTTCTGATGATGACACATTCTGTTGAAATGAAATATCATTTTAATAAAGAAAATACATAGTATGCCTTCTTTGCCATCTAGCAAAAATTTGTTTTGAAGCTAAATTTTTAACCTCTTTTTGCAAAATCTATTTCGCAGATTTGCAATCAATACGTAAAAGAAATTTTTTATTCAATAAATCACTTTGAAATTTATTAATACATAAAATAATACTCAAAATTTCTTTTTTAATAGTAAAATATGATTTTTGGGTATCATTCATGTGGTAATCAATTAGGAACCCATTGTACTTGAGACCCTTTTGAGAGAATATTTGACAAGATATGTCTGCAATTACAATTTATTGAGTCGATGATAATTATTTTAGATTACGTTACGGAAAGCATTATGTAAATATATATAATTTCGAGCATGAATATTGGACCATGAGGAGAAGCCCAATTCACTCCCAAAGACTTGTGAGATTTCGGCCACAAGACTAAGAAAGGCCTTAATGGCATCTCCTAACATTTTGAGGGCCATCTTTTAAGTAAGCCAACAAGTAATTCAACGAGTTTGGGTAGTAGAAAAAATTTGGTTTCAACCCAACACCTCATTTTCGGCGCTTAGCCCAAAGAGGGCTCAAACATTTTTCCTAATTAACCACTTTAAAAGAAAGAAGGGGGAAAATAAAATAAATAAGAAAAGGGGGAAATTACCTTAAGGTCATTAAAGACCCCAACCGCCGGATGGGAGGGGGTAGCCAACCAAGGGAGGGTTTTACTCCGCCATGGTTATTTGCATCCAACCCAAGGTTAAAGTAACTATGATTAGAATAAAGTAACCAAGGTTAATGATAAAGTAACCTTGATTAACTAAAAAGTAACCAAAGTTAAAAATTAAAGTAATTAAGGTTAATTCTTTAACCTTACTATAGGTCTTCCACCCCTTCCCTTTACCCCCATCGGCTACAACATAGCCAAGAAAGAATATTTTCTCTAAAACACAAGTTAGAATTCTCTCATCTTTCTAAACAAACAAAGGACTCTAGTGCAAGAAGAGTTCCTTTTCTTTCCTTCACTCCAAACCATACGGCCAAGGGTATACCAAGGAGACCTAGGATTTATCCAAGCTCAAGAGGAATTAGGTAAGTACATACTCAAATTTCAAGGAAATTTTTACATTTTACTTAGCTTGAAGCTCACTTATCCTTCTTGCCCTAAACCATGACCTTCAATGGTCACTAGGCTCAAGAGTCTCAAGCTTTTGTGGATCCTAGTCTTGAGAGGCTTGAACACTACTCAAGCTTCATTTTGGTAAGTCCATCTAACCCTTACTAAGTGTATCTTCTACTTAAGAATGAAAACTAACCATTTACCTCTTTTTCTTCCCAAAACCGTGGGGTATATGCATAAAGAGGAGAAAGGTTTCCATTTTTCCATACATCTTTCAAGAGGAGTAAGTTTAAAAGGCAAGTACACTATACTTTTTGTGGCTTGAATGTGAAAGTGCTTGCATGAATGACTAGATAACCTTAAGATTCAATTTTTGATGTGAAATGTTAAGCTTTGATGCATGAAACTTTCGGCCTAGGGGTTAAGTGGCGTGTATGTGTGATTTTTTTGCTCAAAGGTGGATTCTTTATTGATTTTAAGTATTAGTATATGATAATCCAAGATGAACATGCTAAAGATCCCTTCTTTTCCATGGATGGGGGCTACGGTGGGAATGAGTAAAAGAAATAAGGGTAGTTTTGCAAGAAGGGATAAGTTACAGGGTAAGATGTGAACAAGATTTATGCTTTTCTATGTTAGCTTAGTATGATCATTGTGGATATGCTATTTGGCCTTGCATGTACATAAGCGGGCTGTTTGAGGGTTAGGGGCGTGCGCACCAAACTTTGCTAAGGGTTGTTTTAGTGGGAATATGGTGTGTATGGCCAAGGAGTGATGTATGTAGCATACAAGCTGTTTTGTAATGATTTTTATATGATGCTTGTAGCGTGTTGAATCTGTAAATTTCCCATGAAAAGCGTAAGTTTGAAGTTTAATAAAGTGTTTATGACAAACAATGCAAGTTAGGGCCATTTAGGAATGAAATGTGACAAACTGTGAAATTTACTGGAGCAGGTAAGATTTTAGGCCGTTTTTTGAGACCCGAAAAGAGACCTTAGGGGCCTTCAAATTAGTTGATTTTTGGTATGACACTATCCCTATGTGTATATTAATTACAAGAGTTGGAATTTTGTTAAAAGGAGTTACGAATTATTTTTAATGAAATTTTTATTAAAACAGGTCATGCTGGAAAATTACTGGACTAAACAGATTCTATATGACATAATGTGTGACCCAGAAATGGACCTTAGGAACATGCAATTGGGCTGATATTTGGCAGGATACTAGCCTTATGTGTCTACTAATCGTGAGATTTGGAATTTTTGAAAAAGGATTTACGGTGTGGTCACACTAAAATTCGAAATAAAATCCGTCATTTCAGAATTCAGCATGTAACGGTTTTGGGGGAAAGAATAAATGATGCCCCTAACAATATTTTAAATCCGCAAAATTTGTATGTCAACTACTTAAGACATATGTGAACCTTTGTATATAAACCACTTACCTTAGAATGAATAATCGGAAGGTAAACACCATGATTATGTGGGCGTCTTTAATCTGAAATTTCGAGCAGAATTGAGGAACTTTATAGGGCCTTATTCGAATGGACTTAGGCTAGTTATACAACTTGGGCTTACAATCACCAACTAATGGAATATTGATAATAGTTTCCCAAAGCCGGCCCACATTAAAAATGAGTTTAATGGGCTTACAGGAGAAACAAAAGAAAGGGGCGCCGAGTTGTCTAAATTTCAGCAGCCTTGTTTCGTAGTTAATTGGAATAAATGTCTTACACATTTTACATCGTTACGAGGATTATACTATAGAAATGACATTTTTATGCATATGTATGACAAGCACTCATGATAGTGGGCCTAACCATGTGGGAGTGAGGCCGAATATAAGGAATGATAATGCTGGAAATTTTTCCAGCATAACGAACAAGTGGTACGTACGTGTATATGTAACGCATTATATCATGATTTGCATATTACATGTCATGAATTGCATCATCGTCATTTACATGATTTATGGAACTGATTTTTATGCGAAAGAAAGATGAAAAGCATTTTTAAAGAAAAGATTCTGTTTTAAAAAGAACACTTCCCACCGGTACCGTGTGTGTATGTTTCCTGGCCAGTAAGGACCTGCCCAGATCCGGGGTTAATTGATCTGATGATATTGACAGTTCAGGCCCGGAGAGAATAGACCTGATATGGACCGTTTGGGCCCGAAGATAATAGACCCATAAGTGATGACGTTACCGTTTTGAATCCGGGAATAATAGATTCGAAGGGGAGACGTGACCGCCTCAGATCCGGGAAGATAGATCTGAACTAATGACGTTACCGTTCCGAATCCGGGAATAATAGATTCGAAGGGGAGACGTGACCGCCTCAGATCCGGGAAGATAGATCTGAACACTCTATTGTTTTTCTTGACGATGATGTTTTGAAGGAAAAGCACGAAGTATCATATTCTCATTTTTATCATGATGCATCACACGTACATATGTATGCATGTCACATTTATGGAGTCATCGTGTAGTGACATATGATACTTAGACTAAGTTGTTATAACTTAGTAGTTCCTAACTATGACCTTATTTAGTAATGATCCTTGATATGTTACGAATTTATGCAAGTTGCGGTCTTCTATTATTATGTTCTTTAGTACGTAACAATCTTGCTTAAGTT
Organism: Eustoma russellianum; assembly: GCA_036186865.1. Lineage (NCBI taxonomy): Eukaryota > Viridiplantae > Streptophyta > Magnoliopsida > Gentianales > Gentianaceae > Eustoma > Eustoma russellianum. Next base: position 29,638,552 of record AP025048.1, read on the forward strand.
ATGATCTTGACGCATTAAGTGTTGATCTCTAGCGGGTATTGGATGGAGGACAGGTATGTTTCTAAACCGAAATTTTTGGGGTTCGGTTTTCGTATGTACTTTCCATTTAATCCTCGATTATTATAGTATACTTGCTGGTGACTTTGTCACTCACCCCCTATTTTTCCTCCCAGAGGCTGCAGGGAACAAGGTAGAATGGATTGAGGATGAACCTAGGGTCCCCTACCCATGAGGACAGCGAAGGATGGATGGATTAGGAGACATACCTGCCGGTTGTGACTGATGAGTGATTATGTAATTGTGATGGGGAACATCTACTTTTGAGAATTTCGGTACATTTGATTTGGGTTGTAAAACTATGAATGATTTCGTAGACGTTTTTAATTTGAGGTTTTAATTCTGCCACGGTTTCGCATACCTGATGACGCGCAAGCACAAAAATCCATGCATTTTATCATAGATTACGATACGTTATGGATCGACGCCTAGTACTCTCCTTAGTGAAGTAAGGCGGATGCACCGATTCCGGCTAGGCCAGGATGCGGGGCGCTACGGGTGGTATCAGAGCTGAGGCTCCAGATGCGGGCAGAATATAGAACTAGGTCATGATTGTAGACCATTAAGCTTGATCTTAGATCTAAGTTCTGATCCTAGATGAGAGTTGACCTTAGACTAGGACAACTTAGACTGGAAAATTAGGGTTCGGACCATTGATAAACCCTAATTGACGACAAATCCCAGAATATAATTTATAAAGTATGTGTGTGCATGACAGATATGCTATTGGTATAAAAAGAAAACCGGCGCTCCCTCTATTCCTCTCCAATAGGCGATTCCCTCTTCTCCAACCCTAGGTGAAGAATCCTTCAAGATTTTCAATCCGTTCTCCATCCGTTCTTCAATCCGCCTTCGAGTAATCAAAGGCAAGTAATCATCTTATAAGTTCCTACGATTTGTGAAAGAGAAAAGGCCCTAGTTTTGTATCAAAATTGGATCACCATGCAGTATTATGCCTTTGTTTATCCTTTGTGAATTCTGTGCAATTTCTGTGTTTTAGTTGCGTTATTTTGGCCATTGTATATTGCAAATCTAATTTGATGTTGGTAGATATATGGATTCCTGCAAATCCCCACCCTTGAATTCCCCTTTGTTGTGATTGAACTGCTATGAGAGTGATTGAGGGTGAAAAGTGGGATCTTTGGATTCGTGGATTGAAATCTCTGAGTTCTAGGATTGAATCTTTGTTTCGGATGTGTTAGTGTTCAATCTGTAGTTTAAGCATGAGATTATAGCAGAGATTAGGCCTGGATTGATTGGGATGAAGTTTGGGATCATTTGGAGTTATGGTTCTGCAGTTTCTGCAGAAATCGCAGAATTTCTTTTCTGGAATTGTAGACATCGATCGATCGATGTGAGGGGATGAAGTACTTCGATCGATCGATGTAGGGTATGATATGGGACAGAAAGTATTCTGATGGACATCGATCGATCGATGTGAGGGTATGAAGTACTTCGATCGATCGATGTAGGGTATGATGTTAGACAGTAAGTATTCTGATGGACATCGATCGATAGATGTGAGGCTATGAAGTACTTCAATCGATCGATGTAGGGTATGATGTGAGCCAGTAAGTATTCTGATGGACATCGATCGATCGATGTGAGGGTATGAAGTACTTCGATCGATCGATGTAGGGTATGATGTGGGACAGAAAGTATTCTGATGGACATCGATCGATCGATGTGAGGGTATGAAGTATGACTTCGTCCTCGGTCACTTGGTACTTGTAATAGTCCCACTTCCAAGGATCGAAATCTTGGAATCCCTCATCAGGTGCACCAAGTATTTCATTAATCTGTTTGGTGTGAAATGAAACTACTTGACCATCACTCACCGAATTTAGAGAAAACGGCTTTCTATTGAGATAGTTAATCCAAAGATTAGCATAAAACATCCGTGTATAACGAGTCGACATAGAACCCATCTCAGAAAAATCCCAAATAAACATCCATTTTTGAGCATACAACCAATCAATGATTGGTTTTAATTCCTCATTGCTCAAAATGTCCTCAATTTTGAGCAGTTTCAATGGAATAGTAGACCTCTTGCTACTTTCCCATTCTTCAAATAATAATTGCGCTCTAAGAGAGATGTGAGTGAATATACCTGAACCTAGAGGTGCAGCCAGTGCATTCTCATATTCTTCAGTTTTAAGCCAAGAGAAATTTCGAATACCAAGGCTTTCGCTAACCTCACGGAGCAGATGTTCTTGGGATGGCTCTTGTTGCTTCCTTAGTCCTGTTGTTCTAGAACCCGTTGGAATATGTGGTTGATTTTGTGCTTGAGATGTTCTCTTCCTCTTGGGATGATTTTTCGTTCTTGGGGCCATGAGAAGATTAGGTCACGAAATTTTTGAATATAGTGATGAAACTTGAAGAATATATGTGGATTGTGATAGTATTGAAGGAAAAAATGAAGCTTGAGCAAGGATTTTGTAGTTTAGGGGACGAAATGGGTGTTTTTCGCTTGAGAGAGTTTAGGGTTCGAAGTAGAAAATGAAGAGATGGGGGGTTTTCGCAGTTTTTATAAACCCTGTCCCGCTGACATCGATCGATCGATGTCTGGGACTTCGATCGATCGATGTCCTTAACATCGATCGATCGATGTCTTAAGAGACATCAATCTCTGAGACTTCCACATAGATCGATCGATGTATGTAGAAATCTGTATTTTTGACATTTTTAACCCTTTAACCTCCGTTTATCATTCCTACTCTTGTTCTAATTGATTCGAATGTCTCAGTTGGAAGGGATTTTGTGAATATATCAGCTAGTTGGTCATTTGTTGGGACAAATTCAACGCATACCAATCCCTTTTAGATGCAATCTCTTATGAAGTGATGCCTCACCTCTATATGTTTGGTCCTACTATGATGTACTGGATTTTGCGCTATACTTATGGCTGAGGTATTGTCACATAGGATGGGAACTTTATCAAACTTGACATTATAATCGTTCAAAGTATTGATCATCCAAAGTAGTTGTGCACAACACGAAGCGGCCGATACATATTCGGATTCCGCGGTTGAAAGTGACACACTATTTTGTTTCTTGGAGAACCAAGAAAGCAAGCAATCCCCAAGGAATTGACACGTCCCGGGGGTGCTTTTCCTATCAACAAGATTTTCGGCATAGTCGGAGTCACTATATCCTCTTAAATCAAAACAACCTTTTTTGGGATAAAACAATCCAAAGTTCAAGGTTCCTTTTAAATACCTAAAGATACGTTTAACAGCAACTAAATGTGATTCCTTAGGCATACTTTGAAATCTAGCACATAGGCACACAACATGCAAAATATCCGGCCTACTAGCGGTTAAATAGAGTAAACTACCAATCATACCCCTATATTTTGTTATCTCAACCGGCTTTCCTTTTTCGTCTTTGTCAAGCTTTGTACTTGTGCTCATTGGAGTGCTCACACTTCTTCCATCCTCAAATTTGTACTTTTTGAGCAAATCCTTTGTATACTTTGTTTGAGATATATACACTCCATCTTGAGTTTGCTTGATTTGAAGACCAAGAAAGTAATTGAGTTCACCCATCATGCTCATTTCAAATTCTCCTTCCATCAATTTTGCAAAATGCTCACAAAGAGAATCATTAGTAGCACCAAATATAATATCATCCACGTAAATTTGAACAAGCAATTTATGGTTTCCTTGTTCTTTAATAAAAAGAGTAGTGTCGACTTTTCCTCTTGAAAACTCATTCTCAAGTAGGAAGTTACTTAATCTATCATACCAAGTCCTAGGAGCTTGTTTAAGTCCATAAAGGGCCTTTTTGAGTTTAAAAACATGATTTGGATAATCATGATTTTCGAACCCCGGTGGTTGAGCTACATAGACCTCTTCTTGAATTATTCCATTCAAGAATGCGGATTTCACATCCATTTGATATAGTTTGAAATCCTTATAGCATGCATATGCTAATAGCATCCTAATAGCTTCTAACCTAGCTACGGGGGCAAAGGTCTCATCATAGTCTATGCCTTCCTCTTGCCTATATCCTTGGGCTACTAACCTAGCTTTGTTTCTAGTAATGTTTCCTTTATCATCCATTTTGTTTCTAAATACCCATTTAGTGCCAATTACGGGATGATCACTTGGTTTAGCAACTAATTCCCAAGCATCACTTCTTTCAAATTGATTTAATTCTTCTTGCATTGCTAATACTCAATCTTCATCATTTATTGCCTCCTTTATATTTTTAGGTTCAACTTGTGAAATAAAAGCATTTTCATTGAATTTTCTCCTAGTCATTATTCCTTGACTAGTTTCACCTAATATCAACTCTTTAGGGTGATCTTTCTTATACTTATATGATTCCGGTAAATTTGATGTATCTCCTCCTACTTCTTCACCTTCAACCTTAGATTCAAGGGGATCAATCCTAAGGTCAATAACAATATTACCTTTTGGATTCTCAAATTTCTCTATATGGCTTACTTCAAGTATTTCATCATCATCATCATCATCATCATTAATGTTTGATTTATCCTCATTGAGTTCACTAAATTTAACATGAATTGATTCTTCAACTTTCATGCTTCTTTTATTATATACTCTAAATGACTTGCTATTTTGAGCATAACTCATAAAGATTCCTTCATCAGCTTTGAAGTCGAGTTTATCCAAGTTATCTTTGATATTAAGTATAAAGCACTTACAACCAAATACCTTGAAATAACCAATATTTGGTACTTTACCTTTCCAAAGCTCATAAGGAGTCTTTTTGAGAAATGATTTCAAATAAACTCTATTGATCACATGACAAGCGGTATTTACTGCTTCGGCCCAAAAATATTTGGGTAGCTCAAATTCGTTTAGCATGGCTCTACTCATTTCTTGAAGTGTTCTATTTTTCCTTTCCGCAACACCATTTTGTTGAGGAGTCCTTGGAGCTGAAAAATTGTGTCCATACCCTTTGAATACACAAAATTCTTGAAATTCTCCATCAAGCTCACCACCTCTATCACTTCTAATTTCCTTAATTGTGTCTTCTTTTTGATTTTCTAATCTCTTACAAAGCTTTATAAATTATTGACATGCATCATTCTTTTTAGCTAAGAACATTACTCAAGTGTACCTAGAGAAGTCATCTATCACCACAAAGGTGTAATGTTTTCCACTTAGACTTGCTGTACCAATGTCCCCATACAAATCCATATGTAGCAATTGTAGAGGTTTGGTGGTGGAGATTTCACTTTTGGGTTTGAAGCTTGTTTTAACAAGCTTTGCCTTTTGACAAGTGTCACATAAGCCATGGTTTTCGAAATTTAATTTTGGAAGACCTTAGACTTTTTCATTTTTGCAAATCTCTTTGAAGTTTTTAAAACTAATATGTCCAAGTCATCTATGTCATAGTTGAGTCAAATCATTTTTGGCAACTAGGCAAGAAACATTTTGTGATATCAAATCATGTGTGCTAAATTTGTAAACATCATTTTTACGTATAGCCTCAAAAACAATCTTATCGTTCTTTTTCACAACACATTTTCTTTTCACAAATTCAATTTGAAAATTAGCATCACATAGTTGGCTAACACTTATCAAGTTGTACTTAAGCCCTTCTACATATAATACATTATTAATAGTAAAAGAAGAGTTACCAATTTCTCCATGTCCAAGGATTTTGGCTTTCCCATTGCCAAAATACACCGTTCCACCATCTTGGACCTTGAGCTTGGTGAACAACGTTTTGTCTCCGGTCATTTGCGTTGAACATCCGCTGTCCATAAGCCATTTGGTTCCTTCTTCTTTGGCTACTCCATTTATCTTGAGAGCCTACAAAACCAAAAGATGTATGCATTGGTACCCTTTGATGGTTGGGTCCTTTAAGGTTAGTTTGTCGACCCTTAGGCTTCCAAACATATGTGCTTGCAAATCTAGCTCTACATGCTTTCTTCACATGTCCTAGTTTGTTGCAATGAAAACAAGTGGGTACATGCTTTGGTTTAGAGGGTGGCGAATTTCGTTGTGTTTTTTCTATTATTTGCCTTTTTCTTTAAGGACTTAGGTTTAATAGAAGAAGATGATGAATTAAATCCTAAACCGGATTTATCATTTCCAATTCTTTGATTTCCAAGTAGTATGTCTAAATTGTTTTTACCATTTGTTAGTCTTTGTAAGTCTAACTTTAGTTTCTCACATTCTTTTCTAATTTCTACATTTTCAAGAGCTACGGTTTTATGCATGGTGAGTATGATGTCATGCTCTTGAAACATCAAAATATTCTTGTCATGCAAGCTCTTATTTTCTAAGATGCATTTCTTGAACTCTTTCTTCAAATGTTTATACTTTAAATTCAATTTTTCAAAGTCATCTTGCAAATCTCCTATTTCATCATGTAAATTTGAAGGATTAGAATTTACTTCAAGATCATCTTCAATTGCCATGAGACAAGTATGTTGAATCTTTGGATTGTCAACTATTGCAACAAGTCCAACACCTTGATCTTCACTCTCTTCTCCTTCCGATTCCGAAAGGAGATCATCCCACGTGGTTACTTCCGTATTGAGGGCTTTCTTCTTTTGAGGAAAGACCTTCTTCTCTTGCTTTTGCGGCTCTTTTACGTGGCAATCGGCAATGAAATGACCGGGTCGACCACATCTATAGCAATTTTCACTTGCTTCCTTTTCTTTAGATGGTCTTTTGAAAAACTTTCTTGCTTGAGCTTTGTTTGTAGTTGCCATTCTTCTAAATTTTCTTACTAGAAGGGCAACTTTCTCATCCGATTCATCGGACTCTACCACCAATCCTTTTTGTGATGTTTGTGTGGGCTTGATAGGGTTCATCCTATTTTGTTCATCAATAAGAATTTCATGAGTAAGAAGATTACCGGATAGCTCATCAAGGGTAAGAGTCTTGAGATTCTTTGATGCGGTGATGGCGGTGACTTTGGGTGTCCATTCTCTTGGCAAAGAGTTGAGGAGTTTTGAGACAAGGTCTTCATTTGAGATTTTCTTGTCCACCATGGAGAGTTGATTCACTATTCGTGTGAATCGATCGATTGTCTCCTCAATCTTCTCACCGCTTTTCATTCCGAACATCTCATACTCCTTCATGAGAATAAGTCGTTTGGCCATTCTTACTTGCTCAGTTCCTTCATGTGTCATTTCAAGCCTTTTCCATGCCTCATGGGCTGTTTCAAGACCTTGAAGTCTTATGAGCTCAGTGGTGGTGAGAGCACTTGAGAGAATATCAAATGCTTTGCCATTAATGGCAAATATTATCTTTTCTTCATCGGTGTAGTCATCCTCATCTTTGAATATTGATTCTCCTTTTGAGTTGGTAATCATAGGAACTTCAATTCCTTTGACAATGGCTCTCCATATATTAAATCCACAGCCTTTCAAATGATTGATCATTCAAAATTTCCACAAAGAATAATTTTGGGCATCAAACATAGGTGCTTTAGTGTTTGATCTGGAAAATAGTACAGTAGGCTTAGGAGATGAAGTGTGAGATGAAGAGGTTGAGGTTGTCATTGCCATGATCTTTAACCTTGCTACTTACAAAGATAGACCAAGCAATCAAGGTTAGGCTCTGATATCAATTGTTAGGTCCGAAATACACTCTAGAGGGGGGGGTGAATAGAGTGTTTGGTTCTTTTGCGGAATTTTCTCGTTTGGCTCAACTCAAAAGATATTCAAAATCAGAGCAAGAATGGGAGATGAGAAGTAGTAAATGAGTACACCGGATATAGAGTGGTTCGAATCGTAAATGATTCTACTCCACTACCACTTTGTTTCCAAAGTGGATTTTCAACAACTACTCTTCTTATTATGAACAATAAGAACAACCACAGCAATACTTACACTAACACTTTAGTGTAAGCAACAACAACAACTTCTTGCACAAAACACACTTGTGCAACTACAGCAACTACAGCTCTCAGCAAGAACACCTTCTTGCTTCCTCACAACTTCAACAAAAGTTCTCTCAAGAACTTCTCACAGTGGGTTGAAGAAAATATGGTAAGGTTCACACTTTCTCACAAGTCTAAGCACAAGCAAGAGATCAAATATTTATGGTTCCTCTTGTGCTTGACTCTCTTTCTCTCAATATACAACAATGAAGATCAAAGAAAAGCTAATCAAGCTTTTAAACAAATTTACAAGTATGAGAGAAATATACAACAATGGAAAATGAAGCTAGATGATGTTGAAAGTGTGCTTTTGCCTCATCCAAGCCTCCTCTATTTATAGATGAAGTTCACCACGTTTTTGAGGCTCTCCACCAAGTCTTCATCTTCAAAAATGTCAAGATAATGCCCAAATAGTCTCTAACCACCCTATGGAGTGATTTGATCTTGGATAGCCACCCTAGAGAATCTTAGACATGTATACGATAGTCAAGGAAGCATGTAATAGGTTGGGTTAAAGTCCACAAGAAATTTTAGCAAGATTGGAGAGAGAAAACATCATAAATCTCTCTTGGATTTTGTTCCAACGTTCAGAAAATTTGAATTCTGGGGGACATCGATCGATCGAAGTGCCTGGAAGGGAGAGATCGATGTCATGCAGAAGATTGCAGTTTTGACACTGCCTGACATCGATCGATCGATGTCAGGGGCTGAAGTGACATCGATCGATCGATGTCACTTGGTTTAGAGATCGATGTTTGCTGATCAACATCGATCGATCGATGTCAGGGGCTGAAGTGACATCGATCGATCGATGTCCTCTGGTTGAGAGTTCGATGCTCTCTGATCGACATCGATCGATCGATGTCAGGGGCTGAAGTGACATCAATCGATCGATGTCCCCAGCTTGAGAGATCGATGTCAACCAGTGAGTTCCAATCTCAACCATCTTTGGACATAGTGTAATTTGCCAATCTTGCATCAAATATCAAACACAAATTTAACTCATTCAAAACATCTTTTCATCATCAAAATGTTTTACAACTTAACACTAGCATCACCCTCAAGAAATGAAGCGACCACCTCCATCTTCAGGTCATCGAGAACCTGTAATAACCTCAACTGCTCGGTCACATTCTGAAGCCAGAGCTCGGCCTCCTCTCGCCGTGCAGTGCCCTAAAACATCGGTACTCGGGAATGCTGCATCTCTTTATAAAAGAATCGAAGTCCTAGGGGTGGTGGTGGTGGTGGTTGCTGCTGCTGCTGCAGGTGAGCCATCTGTACCTGCTGCTGAGCCACCAAAGTAGTCAGGGTGGCTAGGGTATCACCAAGAACTTGGGGAACGACCCTCTGACCCTGACGGTCATCACCGTCGTGCCCTCCGTTACCTGATAGCTCACATCTTGGAGGCATTTTCCTGAAGTTCAAGTTCATAAAAAGTGTGTAGGTTAGTCAAAAATAAATTGAATAGTTGGTCGTGGGTTAAAACGGTAATTAACAAGAGAAGCTCACCATCGGCACACACCTCCCTTAACCCGATTATAACTTAGGTCTACTTCATTTATTAGGGTTGTACTTGTCGTTTCTAGGGAAAGATCATATCTTATGTCTAGGTGATCTAGTTAATCCTACGTTTTCGAGGCGGATCTGAAGCCTTGGCTCTGATACCACCTGTGCGCCCCGCTCCCGAATCCCTAGCATCGGGAACAGTACGCCCGCCATATCTCACTAAGGAGAATACAAAGCGTCGAATCGATTTCCAACATATGCGAAAAGACGTAGAAATTTTTCGTGCGGAAACGAAATACCATTCATTAAATTCCATAAATAAAATAAAATATCTCAATAAAACACTAAACCAGTACTAACAATAACATCAATGTGCCAACTGTGTAATCAGGATAGTGACTAATGAAATCCCACTAAAATAATAACAAATGTCCGCAAGGTCGTCCCGTGTCCTAAATGCGGCCATCAATCTGCCCACTCTACCGTGTCAGCCCCGTCCTCAATAAAGACATAAACGAAGGTCTCTTCTTGCTCACCTGGAGGGAGGGGGGAAGTAGGGGTGAGTGATGGGGAAATCACTCAGTAGGCACCTGCCTCCAACTAGTACAAGACGCACATACCAGAATGATATGACACATAACACATAAAACATGATAGCACATAAGCATATAAAAGAACGCGGAAAAGTAATTCACTCCAAATAAATAATGCGCAGCCTTATGATGCATGTCCAATTATGCATGTCACACGCAACAAAGTCATGACACACAGAATGCCGATATCTCCACCGTGCAATGCATGAACCCGGGTCCTAACTGAGTGGCTGTGGGTCATACCCACCTACAGTCACCATACTGAGTGTGCGTGACCCTGCCACTGTAGACCATACTGAGTGTGCGTGGCCCCGCCACTGTATACCATATTGAGTTCATGTGACCCGTACGTCACGACCCACCATAAATGCAATGCACGTGCCATGAATGCAAATAACACAATCGTCTGAGCCCCCTGACCCATCTTCACCATCCTCCGGCATTCAAATCTAGGTTCATTTATTGTCCGAATAATGATTTAATGTTGTTTGACGTTAAAACTATTTTTCCATCGCTTGTATACACTTATAGTGCATTTTCTATATTTTTCTTCATTTTTCCCTAATTTATTTCTGTTTATTACCTAATTATTTTAATTAAATGGATTATCACAATTACCGAAAATAATGAAAATAATTTAATCTCAGCATTTCATAGTTTCTGAAATTTAATTATGATTTTCCGATATTTATTTTTATTTTTCCTATAATTATTACAATTTTAAATTAATTATATAACATATATGGAAATTCAAAAAACTATTATAATTAATAAATTAAAATTGGGGTAGCCATATTTCACCAGCCCTGATCCGCTATCTTTCTTTCGGTCCGGCCTGTCAGGAGCCGGCCTGTTATACCCGCGATCCCCCTTTTTTTATTCAATCTGCTTATTGGGCCGGCTAGCCGTTGGCCCGGTCCGTTGGCCATTCGGCCTGGTCCGCTAAGCTCACCAGCCTTTTTTTTATGATAGAAATGGGCCAGGACTGCTGAAAGTGCAGCCAACCCGTTAAGACTAGCCTGCCCATCGGTCAGGGCCTCCGATCCTTTTCGTTATTTACATTTTTCTTTTTCTTATTTTTTAAAAAAACGCAAATTCCAGCGCTGGGATTGCCAGGAGCGCGTGCAGCCGCTGTGCGGTGCACCGGCGGTCTTCGACGACCGTTTTTCGACCCCGATCTATATTTTCGCCTATTTCCAGTCTATGAGAACCTATTCTAAGGCCAAAACAAAATAAAAAATCTCTAATCCTGCAAGATTTTTACTATTTTGATTATCAAATTTTTCCCTAAAATCAAAACCAAAGCACAAATATACACGCAACATCACGCAATATCATATACGCATCGCGACATCATATACGCATACAGAGTCTTCAAAACTTCATGCTTTTCACAGAATAACTTCAAGCTATCGATTTTAACAATTAAAACAACAAAAACACATAAATATCACTAAGACATGCTTGGATTATACCAGTGTGGTGGAGGAAAAGGGAACCTACATGTATTGTTGACAAGACTACGCAACTAAAATAACCCTTGTTGGCTTCTCCTTCTATTCCTTCTCCTTCCCTATTCCCTCTCCTCTCTTTCTCCCTTCTTCCTTCTTCTCTCTCCTCTCTTTTTCCCTTCTTCCTTTTCTTACTGCCGCGCCAACCTTTGTTTCTCAGCAATTCCTTTTGGTTTTTTTTTCTTTTTCTTGTGATAACTGAACTCCCCCTGCCCCTTTTAATTAATCATTTAGACGAGAATTGAGGGGGGAAGGGGGCGTTATTCTCCATTAACGCGCGTCCCCTCCTTTTTTGTTTTAGATTTATATTTTTTAACATTATCCTTTTAATTTAAATATTAAAATTATTATCATTATTATATATATATATATATATATATATTTCCATTTTTTCCCGGTTATATCAAAAACGAAATCGAAATAATATATTAAAATATGTCTCAACATGGACTTATGAAACGAATCACATACAACATTCACATGTCTGCCATTCGGCATGCATGAATCTAAACAAATACTCTGTGATACTGGTGTGTAGTAAAATTAAATTTGGATTTTTAACAAAATTCTAATTTGGATTTACATCATATCGGGATCATGATTTCATACACATCGAGATTTTGATATGTAGATACAACACAGTCAAATCTTATCATGTCATTCACTATCTCGATCTCTCAATCTCTCAATCTAATCATCCAGATATTAACTTTGTTACATTCACACTTGTATCATATTGGTTTTAAATCCAATTTATGATTATAAAATACATTGCTGGATGATTGAAAATCGATTACGGAAGTGGTCCCTTTTCCTGTTTTTATTTCAACGTTATGTCGGAAGATGTATTTTCGAGAGAAAAAAAACGCAAAATATATATTACAGCAGATATATCTTTTTAGACGTGGGCCGAAGCAATTTCGTCTTCAAAAAATGTGCACCTGAGCAGTTTTTCCAACTTTTTTTGGTTAAATAAGAAACCGAGGTGAGCAACAAAACCGTGTGATTGGTAGATTTGTCTTTCATTCGGGGAAAAAAAAAAACGACCTGCAAAGGAAAAAAAGATGGATAGGGTGTTCTCAATCGACGACATTTCGGACAATATTTGGTCGCCTCCTCCGGCGATTCCTCCTCCGACCGAGTCAGCAGCCGCCAATTCATCCTCTCTTTCGCAGAAGATGATGATGTTCAATCGCAGCGATTCTGAGTGGGCCTTTCAGCGCTTCCTTCAAGAAGCTTCCTCAGCTTCTAACAACATTGCTTGTCATACTTCCACTTCCCTTTCTTCTTCTTCGTCGACGATCACTCCCCCTGTTCCGGCTCCTGCAGATGGCGTCAGTGAGATCAAGGCTAATAATACCGACCCTAATCATCATCCTCTTGGTAGTAATAATAATAGTGGTGATTATGAAAGGAAGGCGGATGCAACGTTATCGTTTGGAATCAGAGGTGGAGTTCCACCAACAAATATTCCGGTCGATTCTGAACAACACCAGGCTTTTCTCAAAAGTCAGCTGGAATTGGCGTGTGCCGCCGTTGCATTGACCCGGGTACTTTTCCCAATTCCGGAATTTTTCTCCTTGTATTTTTTCCATGTGTGCATCGTTTTAGATCATGAAGAAAGTGCAAAGCTGATCATTTTTGACTTTCTTGATTGTTGGTGCTGGTGCCTGGTTTCTTTTGTTGTTTTGTCTCTATTTCTTTCACATTTGCTAATTATTGAATGTGGGGATCTTGATAACAAAATTTACTAAAGCATTTGTTTTTGAAGGCCAATTTTATAAAGTCTAGGGAGTCTGCGGCTGCTGCTATTCCAGATAATGCGCCGTCAGGATTGAACACATCACAGGTGGGATCTCAAGCTTCTGCTACTTCTAAAGGTTAGCTTTGCCCATTGGTGATGGGAGATTTTCTTCTTTTTCAACTTGAAATTCTTTGGAAGTTGAGTTTTGCCATAAGCATGTAAATAGTTCATTTGGTCACGGGGGCAGTTTTTGTTTCTGCTTTTAGGTTGACATATGTTTAAATTGACATATGCCTGAATTGTGAATTTTAAAACACTCGTAGCAAGAGAAAACTTGTTGTTTGCTTGTCTAAATGTCACATTTATGCTCCTAAATGTTTGACATATGCATCTTCATTTTGAAGCTTCAACTTAGGTAAGATGGACAAGTTATCATGTTGGTTAGTGGATAGGTTGAATAGCCTATTTTGAAGCTTCAACTTAGGTAAGATGGACAAGTTATCATGTTGGTTAACGGATCGGTTGAATATCCTGCCCTCGGTTTTAAAAGTCTGACTTCCCTCCCAAGGGCATAAACGAGTTAATTTTATTTATTTATTTTTGGTTATTTATTCTTCTTGCTGCTGTGCTTTCAAACACTAAGACTAGGAAGTCCTTTTTTAGTGATTCTACTACTTTAACTTGTCAACAGGGTATTCAAAGTGAGTTGAGTTTACTTTTTTACAGTGGTGATCTCGGGATTTGCTCATGAACTAGTAGTATTTCATTGACACATCAACAATTAAATGGAGATTTTAAGTTCTAGTTACTTGTCCCTTCTTTGTATAGGTTGCTTGCATCTTTTTTCTCTTCCTTTTTTTTGCCTGATTATGCTCCTTTCCAATTTTATTCTCATTCAGATTCTTTGTTCCTTTCCGTTTTTAGGTGTACCTTTCCCATGTTTTAGGATCCTTACATAAACCACCAAAGTTGCCTACTGTAATATATGATGATGTGTTTTTCATGTTCTCATTTGTTGGGATGGTCTTCTGACAGCACAAGATAAGGATGCTGTTGGTCCACCAGGAATACCTCCATTGACAACAGTCCAGAAATCTGGAGTTCAGGTGAGATCTACAACTAGCGGATCTTCTAGAGACGAGTCCGATGAAGATGAATTTGAAGGAGAAGAGGAGACGGCACAGAACACAGATCCTGCTGATACAAAACGCATGAGAAGGTAATATCATCTCATGTATCATAAATTTTTGTTACTTTTGAGATTTTACTGGGAGCGTGAAGCTTGTTATTTTAATGCTAAAGTTTAATGTCTTATGGTTTTGAATAAGGACTCCTTTTTCTATATAGTTTGCTGTACATATCCTTGGGAATATTCTGCTATTACCTTCTAACTGTTCAAGGCGATCTTCTATTTATAGTTACGGCCCAAGTTTTGACTGGTGCAACCAGTAAGGTTACTTTGGTGATTCTGTGGCATTACAAGTCAAATAAAAGTGAAAATCCATAAACCTGTGAAGGTTATTTTGATAGACAGTAATCATAACTTTTTTAATTATTTATACGATTGGAATTATCTGACATAATAAATTTGACACAATTTATTGCCAAGATAGATGTTTAAAATTAAATGGTACTCACTTTCACCTTTTAATGTCACTCTTTAATATAAGATAATTAGTTTTGTTTTTTTTAGCAAACATTATCATTACTTTTCATGAATCTTATTTTTTTGTATGGTGAAAAATTAGAAGAGAAGAAAATGTGTTAAATTTTTTTTGTTGATATATTGTTTGATTTAGGACTTTTCATTTCCAATCGATTGAATAACACACACTTTTTTGATTTTGGAACATGATGATATACAACAATATAACTCACTAAATTGTATATACTTCTTGTAATGTGAAGTATCAGTTGATCGAGATAATATATGACACAATTTTCTTTATGTGTCATTTGGAAAACAACCTTTTTGTGTTTGTAACACATGAGTAAGGTTGTGTACATCCGACTCCCTTTCCTGCCATAGACGGGAGCCTCTAAGTCAAAGAGGTAATGTTGTTATTGTTTGGTTTATGACACATTCTTCTA
Organism: Eustoma russellianum; assembly: GCA_036186865.1. NCBI lineage: Eukaryota > Viridiplantae > Streptophyta > Magnoliopsida > Gentianales > Gentianaceae > Eustoma > Eustoma russellianum. Next base: position 29,653,926 of record AP025048.1, read on the forward strand.
ACTATGAAATATGATAGAATAAAGCAAAATAACTCACTAAATTGTCTACGCTTTTTCTAAAGTGAAGTAGCAGTCAATCGACTCAATACCTATGCAATTTTCATTATAGGTCATCCAGAAACAACCTCTACGTGTTTCTAACATATGGATAAAGTTGTGTACATCCGACCCTCTTACCCCGCCATAGACGGGAGCCTATAAGGCAATGAGAAAATGTTGTTCTGTTTTTGGTTTAAGAAACTCCGTCTGATCAAGATTTTGAATTTTCGGTCCCAATCCCGGTAAAAGAAGAGGGTTGCGTTAGGCTGACTGCTAATGTAAAACTATCACTAAACATGATTATGGATCAAACAAGAAATTATGCTAATTAAAGATTGATTTGAGTGTTTAATGGATGAAGATATGAACGGCAAGATGGAGAAAGTTGGCAAAAAACACAGACTAAGGAATTTTATTCATCGACTCTTGCAATAATTGAGGTACAAGGAATGAATTTAAAGCAGAAGAATTAAAACGGCTAATGCTACCACTAATTACATAAATAAATTGATGAGGCTGCCTTTTCGGATCCCTATGTCAAAGAACGTTACATTCTCAACCCCTTTTTTCTAAGGACATTTAATGTAGTCCTTAGCACTTGAATCGTTTTTCAACACTAATGCTAGGTTGGTCTCTGTAAATATGTTCCGAATGCGGTGTCTTGGCAAAGACCGTTGCATCTGGAGAGCTTGGATGTAGTGTTTAATAAGCAAGGGTCTTTTTGCATAGTTTGAATGCGGCAACAATTGAACTAAGGCTGCTGTATCTCCCAAAGAACTCAGATGTAGAGAAAAATAAGCAAGAGCTGTTAGGCCCTAAGTGATATGAAGAGAGGAAATACTAGGTTAGGCAGGAGTAGTAGACTAGAAACATGGAACACTAGAACTGTAACAGGAAAGACAATGGAAATATGAACACAATGATAAGGAGAAATATAAAAATTTTATTTGCACGAGACAAAATGTATAGGTAAGAAAGCTCGGAAGGTGGACAAGTTAGGATTTAAGTTCTGGTACATATGAAAGAATATGACAAGAAATAGAGTTGGGATTATTATAGATCTCTCATTGAGAGATAAAATAGTAGGTATTATTAGGAAAGAAGATAAAATTATAACCTTTAAGTTGGTGCTTGGAAAAGAAAACAACATTATTAGCATATATGTTTCCTCAAGTTGGCTTAGAGGAGGGTGTAAATGCTCAAATTTGGAAAGATTTAGAATACATAGTGCGTGAATTCCAATATGTGAGAATATCTTTATAGAAAGAGATTTAAATGGACATGTAGATAAAGAGAATAAGGGTTTGAATTATGTACGTAGTGAATTTGGTTTTGGAAACAAGAATGATGAAGGAAGATTAAATTTGAATTTTGCAATTGCGTATGACCTTATATTAACTAATACATTTTTTTTTTAAAAAAAGAGATGAACACTTGATTATATTCAAAAGTGGACTAAATAACTTGCAAATAGACTATTCCATGACTTATAAGAGAGATAGAAAGCTTGTAAGGACTGTAAGGTGACCCCAAGAGGAAGTTTAACAATGCAGCACCATCTTGTAGCGTAGGGTGTTTGTATCCAACATATAAGATTGAGAAACAAATGCTTATAGAACCCAAATAAAATAGTGAAACTTGAAGGAAGCTAAGCAAAATGAGTTTAGAAAAGTAATATTAGAACAAGAATACTTTAAAAAATAGTAAGTCATAAGAAATTCAAGTCATGATGCAAATAAAGTGTGGGAAGAGATGGCGGTAAAGATAAAGAAAATTGCAAGAAATTTATTTGGCAAGTTAAAAGGTCGAACACATGCAAATAAGGAATCTTGATGGTTGAAAGAAGAAGTGCAAGAGAAAGAAAAAAAACCAAGAGAGCTAATCAGAAAGCACTTCAACACAGAATCAAGAGAATTGAGAAAAATACAGGCTTGTT
>AP025048.1:29662775-29718472 GCA_036186865.1 Eustoma russellianum
AATTCTATGGTGAATTAGTACCTATATTATAGAACCCAGGAGATCTCCTTTCCAGATGCAGTGCTAAAAACATGATTGGGTGATGATGTTTTTAAATCCCGTAGTCAATGGGAATGAGTTCTTTTCTTTATATTATGCATGAGGTAAGGGAAGGTCAAACTGTGTACTTATTAGGAATTTAGATCTTTTGCCTTTTCTCCTTCACGCATAAGGAACTTTCCATGTTAGCGCTGTGAAGCATTCTTAACTGATCTTCGGCTTCTTTTCAGAGAGAGTTGTACTTAATAAGGTACTTCAGTTTTTGGTCTTCAGCATTCACCTTTAGTTGTTAAATGATGAAATTCTTTGAATTGGCAATCATTACTTCTCCATTTAGTCGTTCAGCGAGCAAACTTTTCGAGAGGCGTCACTTTCGTACTCATTTTCACAGTATCTTTCTCTAACTCTTTTAGTCTTGACTGATTATAAAAAGCCGGGGTGCATGTTTGGTTCACATATTCTTCATTGTGTGTTAAAGATTATTACTCTCTATTCTTCACATTTTGTGTCTCATGCATATCATCGCCTAAGAGCGTGTGCTGGGTCGTAAAATCCTACACACGATTTTGTCAGATATATTTTCATGTAGAAGGAACTCGCAGCATTACTACTATCTAGTTGTCTCCTTAGCTAGATTTTGCTAGAGTCTTTCAGAGAACTGATGCTTAACTAAGGTTCCTTTTTCAGCTGTGCTTGACAAGTCTAGTGGTTAAGGGATTAGAGAAATTATCTTATATTCATCGAAGGATACAATTTTGTCATTCAAGAGAGAGTATTTGAGGCGTTGCACTTTCTACTACGTTTTGAACACATTGCCAAATATTTCTTTGAATCCTTTGATCTTAACTGGCTCAGAGAAAAACTTCTGTGGTCTGCATGATGATTACAGGAGCCCTTCATTCTGGTTTTCTGGTGCCCTGGATTCAAGTGGATTTTCATTTTTTTCTGAGTTCAACCTTTTCTTGGCTATGCTAAATTCCTGGATTTCATGACAGGCATTATATTGCATTTTATATCTAAATATGGTTGTGATTAACAACACATCTTTGGACTAATGTTCATTTTCCAGCCGTGCTTTACAAGTCTAATGGTTATGGGATCAGAGAAATGATCTTATATTCATCGAAGGATACGGTTTTGTCATTCAAGAGAAAATATTTGAGGCACTGCACTTTGTAATACGTTTTGAATTTCTTTGAATCCTTTGATCTTAACTGGCTCAGAAAAAAGCTTTTGTGGTGTCCATGATGATTACACGGGCCCTTCATTCTGGTGCCCTGGATTCAAGTGCATTTTCATTTTCTCTGAGTTCATCCTTTTCTTGGCTATGCTAAATTGCTGGATTTCGTGACAGGCATTATATTGCATTTTATTTCTAAATGTTGTTGGTGACTAAGCAGCACGTCTTTGGAGGTGATTTATGCTCGAAGATATTTTACTTCACTTTTGTTCCCATGAATGCATTATTGACATTCACCTCCAGTTGGTATATTACCTGTGTGATTTTTCGTCTAGCATTTGATAAATGAAGTATGTGCTTGCAAGATTTTAAGAGAATTAGCGCATTTCCTGGCTTTGTTAACGCTAGTTTACTTAAAAGAAGAGTTAATCCCAAAATTACTTACAAAAGAGAGTGGATGCCAAATTGGTGTCCTGATGTGATGAAATGACTAGCGGGTATAGGGATTGCACTTGCCTGATGATAAAGAACAAGATTTTTTCTTTTCTTTTTTTTGCTTCCTCTGTGGCATTTCACCTTGTTTGAAGTTGTGTCAGAAATTTGTTGGAGCTAAGTGTGTTCTCCCTGGCTGATGTGAAGCTGTAGTTTAGAAAATGGAGTCGAGTTTTCCAGAGTGTTTGCAGTTCAAGGAAGATTAAATGTCTAGAACCTTTATGATACTTACTCCATGTACAAATCACGTCTATGCTGCCCCTAACCCAAAATGAAATAGGAGTAAGAAGGGAAAGGAGGTGTACTCTTTGTCAATTTATGTGCTTCATATCATTTTCCCATCAGTGGTTGTACTGGTTTACTTTGTCTTACAAATTGTTAATCTTGTTCCAGTTTTTCTTTGTTAATAGGTTATTATCTTTCTTTTAGGATGCTTTCGAATAGAGAGTCAGCTAGACGCTCAAGAAGAAGAAAGCAGGCCCATTTGACTGAGCTAGAGACGCAGGCATGTAATCATTCTTTAGTCTCAGCATAATGGCTTAATCATCTAATTGGTCTAACCTTGTTCACTTTCTTCAGGTTTCCCAATTAAGAGTAGAGAAATCTTCTCTGTTAAAACGTTTCGCTGACATAACTCACAAGTACAATGAAGCAGCTGTTGACAACAGAGTTCTGAAGGCTGATGTGGAACTTTAAGAGCAAAGGTACGAGTGAGCACGCCCCTTCCTTTTTAACCACTATCCACCTCAAATGTAATTCATCATTTGTGAACCTGGACTCACAGCTCGGATTGTAGACTAATTTGACTAGGATATTAAATTGAATCAAATAACATTTTATATGGGAAATAGTAACTTGGAGTAGCTGGAGGTGTGTTTATAGCCTATAAAATCAGTATATTGGCAGAATCTTGCAAGAAAGAAACTGCTGGAGCATTCACGGAATTTTATTTCGTGAGAAACACCCTCCGACGGTTAAGTTGATGATTGATCCATGATAACTCAATTGAGAGTTGAATTTAAGAGAAAGCTGTCTCTATGTGGAGTCTTTAGGAACTATTTTTCGGAATCCCTCCTGCTGTTGAGCATTTTAGGTCTTTTATTCCATCTGGATATCTGGTGCATGTTGATGAGTTGTGGGGTATTGCGACGTGTCCATGTAATGCCACGTGCCGAGTTGAATGGTAAAGGCAAACACCACGTGATGTGTTGCATGACCAAAATGCATGCTTGCTGACATCTGTCTGGCTAGTGTTTCCTTAGCTATGCAGAGATCATAAACTTCACGTGCTGTGTTGTTGGCTGACCAAATGTGGTCGGCTTGGACTGATTTCTATGGGCGAGGTGGCTATCAGGGTCGAAGAGATGTCTATACTCGAGACCACTAACTCAGTATTGACATTATTAGCCTCAGGCTTGTTTTGTTGGGACATGCCTGAGGTCATTGCCGGTGTCGAGTTGCACCTTCTGAGACGAGTCGACTTGACTGTAATTGGGCTCATCTGGCTCAATTGAAACTTGTATTTTACTGAACCAACACTAGCTGTTAATAAGCCGGACAAATACACTTGTCCTTTTTCGAGATGTTGAGTTTTGGACTCATAAATCATATTTCGCTTACAGGTGAAAATGGCAGAGGAAACAGTTAAAAGAGTTACTGGTTTGAGCCCCCTTTTTCAGGCTATGTCTGAACTGTCCACTATAAGCATTCCATCGTTTGCTAATAGTCCTTCAGACGCATCAACAGATGCTGCAGTTCCGGTGCAAGATGATCCGAACAAACAGTATTATCAAGCTGCTGCTATAAATCATCTACCTCGTCATGATTTAACACCCCATATTGGCATGCTGGACATTAATTTAGCAAACTCGGCGCATCGTAGTCCAGCAACTCCATCTGCCACTCCAAACATTATTGGAGGAACTTCACTGCAAAGAGTTGCTAGTTTAGAGCATTTGCAGAAGCGCATCCGTGGGGAAGTAGGTTCATGTGAGAAACAAGGGAATTCTGAGCAAAAATGAGCAAGGAAGATTGTTTGGCTGAAACTGGGATGTAGGTTCAGTTGGAAAAGTGAGAAACTGAGAGGGATTGAGCAAAGAAGATTGATGGGCTAGAGATTGCGTTCGAGGAGTGTGAATTTTCAGAATTTCGTATTTATTTGGTGAAATGAGCGACTGTTCTCAGGCTCTCATTTATGTGTGAATGTGCTTATTTGTAATCCACACTACCAAATTATTGAATCCAATATCATAATGTATTGTTAGTGATGGAAATAAAATGATCCAATTGCCCATGTCATCTGATAGGAGAGTAGTGTTATTAATGTGTAATTCATCTTTATTGCCCATGTCATCTCATGTGTAAACGTTGGGTTTTTATTTTTTTTAGACAGATCTTTTGTGTTTACGCGTAAGGCATGAGAGTGGGATAGGGTGTTGCGACAGAAAATCCAAACCCATCTGTAAATCGTATGAATAATATTTTTCCTTAAAGGAAAGAAAAAAAAGATAAACTTTATGTATAAACTAACTAATTATGTATGAATAGTTAATCATTATCAGTAATACAGATCAGGAATAGGTATGATTTGGAGAGGGCACTTTAAAATGTATCATGGAGGATAAGAAAGAGATTTTCCAGCATGCTGAAGAGAAAATATATAAGAAGTTAATGGATGGAAGGAGCTCTTTTAATCTCCGGACGAAAAAGAGGTACTTATCGAATGCGTTATTCAAGCAATTCCATCATAACATGCGCAAAGTTTTTTCTGTTGCCTTCAACCTTGGTTAACTCTATCACCCACATGATGAGGAATTTTTATTGGAATTCGGCTGATGGAAAAAAGAAAATATAGTGGCGTTCTTGAGATGCATGCCAGCAGCCTAAAAATTATGAAGGTCTCGGGTTTCGGAATATGGAGTTATTTAATAAAACACTGCTAGCCTAGCAAGTTTGGAGGATTATGCAGCAGCCCAACACCCTTGTTGGTAATATCTTGAAGGCTAAGTACTTTCCTCTTGGTGAGATTATGCCGGCAACGCCTGGAAGCAGACCGTCTGAGTTGGCTGAGTGTGTAGTGGAGATGATATTGATGTCCATAAACAGCCGTGGTTACCTCTTGAGCTACTGTGTATGTTTCTAACATATGGATATGGTTGCATATATCATGTCCTTTATACCCGCTATAGGCGGAAGACTTTAAGTCAATGGTGTTGATGTTCTAGTTGAAGGCAGAGCTAAAAGTCAGCAACTACTTTATGCTGGGCAAGAGATTGTGGAATAAAGAACACAGGTCTCAGCATTTCTTGGTGCATGAAGTGGATTGTATGCTCTCTATTCCGTTCCCAGTCATCAGCGTGTTGATTCTCTCATGTGACACTATTCATCTGACGGCATATACACCAACTACTATGTGGCAGGAATACCTGTTTGGGCTCTTCTTCATTATCCGGACAATCCCCCAGGCAGCATATCAGAAGGTTCAAATTTCCCTGCGGATTCCGTACTTTTTTTTTTTTTTATGGTAAGTGGCGCATGCATGCCTCCCGACATCAGTAAACGTTATGAGATGCGGCATAGCAATTGGTGTCTGTGTGGCCTTGGAGTGTACCTGGAAACTACCTGGCACTGTCTCTTTGAGTGTGCTATATCACGTTCAGTGCAGGAAACTGCAATGCTTGTTTGGTGTTCGATGAGGTCTGCAACGTGCGTAGACCTGCTAACTCAATTTATTGAGAGTGATGGCGCTGATTCTGCTGCATATTTTGCTTCGCTCCTTCGGCAAATTTGGAATGCTAGGTGCTTATGGCTATTTGACTTGATGGAAAGTACTAATCACATGAATCAATCACGTGATCAAATCTAATCGAATCATATCATTGTATTTATTGTGTCTATTTTTTATATCTTTGTACTTATTGCCCTACCATAGTTAACATTAAACTAGCACTATATATATTGACCTAATGCATATGGATTAAACCAATGAAAACAATTTGTTCACAAACAAAAATGATATAGAACAGCTTTTCTGACTCAAACCAAATCCGACCAGAAACAATTGATTTCTAGCGAGACTCAAATCACAATGACAAAAAGAAATTTGATCAAAAATGGACTCACAACCTGGACCGAATGCAATGGAAGGGGATATCTCCGCTTAAATCTATTGAAAAATAGTGGAAATCATCATCGAGGGACGAGGAGGATCGGACAGCACATGGACGGGGCGCCATCGCCGTGAGTGTCACTCCAGACACCAGCATAAGCAGCGGTGTTCGCGGCGGCGATGGTGGGACAGAGGAGATTTGCGACCGAGTGGAGGGGGAGAAAATTTCGACGGAGTTGGATTCACACCTATAATGTTTTGATTTTGCATATTCATCCCCACTAGTTTCAGTTTCTGTAAATTCATCGTGGACATTTATGAATTCTCTACATTCAACGCTAAATAGTTTCGAAATTAAAGATGTGACCCCAGATGTCCTAAAAATTAGACATCTGCCCCCATAGTTTATACATTTCAGAAATTTACCCAAATTTGTCTCCAATAATACAAATATTTCCCGTCATACACAACCCAGTCCAAAGTCCATCACACCAACTCCACATCCATTAAAAATCCAGTCAAATCTAGCGAGCGGATTTTTGATGGAGCCACAGACACATGACTAACGATCCCAAATAAGCCTACATTTATCTACTCTCATTAAATTCCATATTGAAATAGCTAGTAGATAACTGGTACAACTGTTCACGGAGGCGGTCCAATTGCTTTTCTCTGAAGATGAAATTAAAAAATTGTCTCTACGTTTCATCATTATCATCCAATTTACTTTCACTCAGTCAAATGACAGAAGAACTGAATTTTGCAGTTACGATGTATCATCCGTTTCGCGTTTTGTAGGACATTCATACGAAGAAAACCATTAGGTGCGGTACTAGTGCAGTTATCTCTATTATGTAGATGAAGTGACCCCATAGGGACACCACATTACTTTCTCACGGGACAGCCACTCAACAAATGTGGTTGTAGCATTGACGTCTGAGTCACACATCCCTCAATCATATATCTTGCCTTTTTTCCTACACTATTTACAAGTAATTATACTCATCATTTACCTTGCGAAACTTGTTTTCTTGCCAAAAGTCATGGGCATTCTTACATCACAAATAATACTCGATCAAAGTTTATGTCTTTTTGTTGCACTTAGATGTCTGGGGGTCTGCACCATACCCTGCTACTGATGGCTTTCAGTAGTTTATGCTCTTTGTTGACGATTTTTCTCACATGACTTGTGTATACTTTTCTAACATAAATCTGAAGTATGTGAAAGTTTTGTTGACTTTTTTCGATGATTCAAACCCAATTTAATCAAAAAGCCCAAATCCTTTGATCTGACTGTTAGGAAATAGAACGAGATCACTGCCAAACGCACAGCGGAAAAACAAGACTTGATCTCTGATTTCCTACCAAGGATCCATGTTGTTCGTTTAATTCGACAAAAGAAATCAAAAATTACCTCCGTAGATTCGAAATCTGCAGATGGAAGAGGTGCGAAATCACGAACACCCTCTGTCGGTATCCACACGAACGCTTCCGCCCGGAGTGCTAGCTCTTCAAACGGCGCGGCTGAAGAACTTGTTTTTTACAAAAACGATTCTAGGATCTTTCGTTTTCTGTTATTTCGTTTTTACTGATTGCTTGGTGTACCTGATACGCCAAGCTCCATACATATATATAGATACCAAAATCCGATTCCAGATCGGATTTGTCAACGTCTATCATAATCCGTACCAGATACGGATTCTGTTAGGAATAGATAAAACCAATCAAAATCCATATCAGATATGGATTCTCTGTTATTATCCGATGATATAAATATATAAATAAAAAAACAAAATTAATAATAATAATAATAATTAATATCCAATATTAATATTATTAATATTAAAACGATAATAATAATAATAATTAATATCCAATATTAATATTATTAATATTATTAATCTCAGTCATACGCATTCTTGTGTGTGACCCGATAGGCCCATATTAATTGGCAGTTGATTAAATCTCTATTAAACCAACAAGTCGTAATTGGTCTCTAGCAAGACATTACGACTACCCAATTAATACGAGTAAAGTCCAACTAGCCTAATAATAGCACATGCATTAATCCATTTGTCACATGATATCTAGTTTGAACATAAGTCATGATTAGCGTCATACTTATATTGTTCAAACATATGATTACTCGATCTCTAAGTAGACTGATAAAACAAATGATATTGATCACACTATCAATTCATTTGAGCACGGCTATGCATTTCACAGTCTCACTAATCGAGGGGCTCAAAGATATCTCTCTCGAAAGAGAGGGACAAATTCTATCTTGATTGTTCAATATCCTCTACATAATTTCTATCACATTCAATCATGACCTTTATTATTATCCAGTTACGGATAACGTTTGATCATGTCAAAATATAATAGTCTTTATGTTGGAAACTGTGACAATCTCAAGTCAAAGGATTAAAACATGACTATCATAAGATTTACCTATGACGCTAATCCATGTAGTAATCTCATGATGGATCTATCCAATACACTGTTCTCTAACAAGTATCTATGAGATTGATTCGCATCACCATACACATAATCATCTCATGATTATCAAATCAATACTCATACTGATTATAAATTAACAATAATGAATCAGGGACATATATCAAAATTGTGTAACATACTAACCAACAATAATGATAATAAAACCTCTTTTATTAATAATAAATGCATAACATAAATATCCAAATCATGGCCTAGGGCACATACACTAACAATCTCCCACTTGCACTAGGCCTACAAATATCTGAGACCCATAGATCTAGTGTGCTGATCATGCTTGACCCGTGAGAGAGGCTTAGTCAATGGATCCGCTATTTTATCGTTTGTGTCAACTTTGCATATCTTGACATCTCCTCTATCGATGATGTCTCGAATGAGATGGTACCGTCTGAGTATATGTTTAGATCTCTGATGAGACCTAGGCTCTTTTGCTTGTGCTATGGCACCATTGTTGTCACAATAAATGTCCACAGGATTTGCAATGCTAGGTACTACTCTTAGCTCAGTGATGAACTTCTTCAACCAAACTGCTTCTTTAGCTGCATCTGATGCTGCTATATACTCAGCCTCTGTTGTAGAATCAGCCACAGTGCTTTGTTTTGAACTCTTCCAACTAACAGCTTCACCATTCAATGTGAATACAAAACCGGACTGTGATCTGAAATCATCTATGTCGGTTTGGAAACTAGCATCTGTGTAACCATTTACAACTAACTCGTCATCCAAACCTTCATAAACCAAGAATACATCTTTAGTCCTTCTGAGGTACTTAAGAATATTCTTGACAACTGTCCAGTGACCTTCACCGGGGTCAGCTTGATATCTACTTGTTGTGCTCAATGGATATGAGACATCTGGTCTAGTACATAATATGGCATACATGATTGATCCTATAGCAGAAGCATAAGGAATTTTATTCATTCGATTTCGCTCATCAGATGTCTGAGGACATTGATTCTTGCTAAGATGAATTCCATGAGACATAGGCAGGAATCCTTTCTTGGACTCTTGCATGTTGAACCTTTTCAACATTTTATCTATGTATGTACTCTGACTCAAGCCTATTATCCTTTTAGATCTATCTCTATAGATCTTGATACCAAGGATATAGGCAGCCTCACCCAAGTCCTTCATTGAAAATGAATTCTCTAACCAAGCCTTAACCTTTTGCAAGGTAGGGATATCATTCCCAATAAGCAATATGTCATCCACATATAAGACTAGAAACACTACTGCGCTCCCACTAACCATCTTGTAAATACAAGGTTCATCTTCATTCTTGATGAAACCAAAGTTCTTAACTGTTTCATCAAAACGAAGATTCCAGCTTCGAGATGCTTGCTTCAATCCATAGATGGACCTTTGAAGCTTGCAAACCTTCTTTGAATTCTTATGATTTACAAAACCCTCAGGTTGTGTCATGTACACATCCTCGAGTAAATTTCCATTAAGGAAAGCAGTTTTGACATCCATTTGCCATATCTCATAATCATAGTATGCTGCAATGGCAAGGAGAATTTTAATAGACTTAAGCATAGCTACTGGTGAAAAGGTGTCATCATAGTCTATACCATGAGTTTGCTTGAAACCTTTAGCCACAAGCCTTGCTTTGTAGGTTTGCACATTTCCATCCATGTCAGTTTTCTTCTTGAAAACCCATTTGCAACCAATAGTCTTAATACCCTCTGGAGGATCAATTAAAGACCAAACTTGGTTATCAAACATGGATTGCATCTCAGAATTCATGGCTCCAAGCCATTTATCTGAATCTGGACCAGACACAGCTTCCTGATAGGTAGTAGGCTCATCTTGATCTATGAGCATAACTTCACTATCATCAGTCACAAGAAATCCATATCTCTCTGGCTGACGATGTATCCTATCAGATCTGCGTTGGACTTGTGTTACATTTTCAGGCTCCACAACTGTTTGTGGCTCTGAAATTGTCTCTAAAGACGGTTCAGCAATATCTTGTGGAACTTGAGTTTCCTCAAGTTGTACTATACTCCCACTAGTTCTCTTGGAGAGAAACTCCTTTTCTAAAAAGACTCCATTTCGAGCAACAAACACTTTATTCTCTGAGGGAATATAGAAATAGTACTCTTTAGTTTCTTTAGGATATCCCACAAAAATACATTTGATAGATTTTGGAGCTAGCTTATCTGACACTAATCTTTTCACATAAGCTTCACAACCCCAAATCTTAAGAAAAAACAAACTGGGTCTCTTATCAGTCCACATCTCATATGGTGTCTTTTCAACCGCTTTAGATGGTACACGGTTCAAAATGAATGCAGCTGTCTCCAAGGCATAACCCCAAAAAAGATAAAGGAAGATCTGCTTGACCCATCATAGATCGAACCATATCTAATAAAGTTCGATTTCTCCTTTCAGAAACACCATTCCATTGTGGAGTTCCTGGAGGAGTCAACTGTGAAACGATTCCACAATTTCTTAGATGTTGGTCAAATTCTTGGCTCAAATATTCACCACCTCGATCTGATCGAAGCGTTTTAATTGTATTACCAAGTTGATTTTGTACTTCATTTTGAAAAGTTCTAAACATTTCAAAAGACTCATGCTTATGTTTCATCAGGTAGACATAGCCATACCTACTGAAATCATCAGTAAAAGTAATGAAATACTGAAATCCTCCTTTGACACTAATGCTGATTGGGCCGCATACATCTGTATGTACCAAGCCTAATAAGTCATTAGCCCTTTCACTATGTCCAGTAAAAGGGGTCCTTGTCATCTTTCCAAGCAAACAAGACTCGCAATTTTCAAATGATTCAAAATCAAATGAATCTAATAATCCATCTTGATGGAGTTTAGATACGCGCTTCTCATTTATATGGCTAAGGCGACAATGCCATAAATATGCAGGGTTTAATTCATTTGGCTTAGTTCTCTTTGAAGATATGTTATAAATATTACCGTCATTGGAATCATCAAGGTTAAGGACATAAATGCCATTATAACTACTTGCAATACAATAAAGCAAGTCATTTTTATCAAAAATAGAAAACTTCTTATTTTTAATTAAAAATAATAACCTTCATCATCCAAAACAGATACTGAAATAAGATTCCTACTCATAGTAGGAACATAAAAGCAATTGTTTAAAACTAACAAAAGCCCATTGGGCAAGACAAGCTCATAGGTCCCTACAGCTATAGCAGCAACTCTTGCTCTATTGCCAACACGTAGGTCCACCTCGCCCTTCTTCAGCATCCTACTCCTTTTGAGCCCCTGCATATTTGTACAAATATGGGATCCACATCCAGTATCTAATACCCAGGAAGAAGAAGTAGATAAATTAATTTCTATAACATAAATACCTGAAGATGTAGTCGCACTACCCTTCAACTTCTTCAACTCCTCCAAATAAACATCACAATTTCTTTTCCAATGCCCAGGCTTGTTGCAATGGAAACAAGTTCCTTCCTTAGGAACCTTTGCCTTGGGACCAGGTTTCGGTTTAGCTTGACCCTTGGACCCTTTTGCACCCTTCGCACTTTTGGGCTTACCCTTGCCTTTACCTTTCTTTTTCATAGGCTTGATATTGACACTCAATACATGGGTAGGCTTTTTGATATTCCCCTCAGCAGTTTTAAGCATACCGTGTAGCTCAGGTATGGACTTTTCCATATTATTCATATTGTAGTTCATAACGAACTGAGAAAAACTGCTAGGCAAAGAGTGTAGGATCAAATCCGTAGCAAGTTCCAAACTCAGGGGATATCCGAGTCTTGCAAGGTGATCTATATAGCCTTTCATCTTTAAAACATGAGCGCTAACAGATTCACCTTCAGACATCTTACAGTCAAAAAGTGCAACGGCGGAGTCGAACCTATCCTGCCTAGCCTGTTGTTGGAAAGCTTGTTTGAGATGCACACTCATCTCATAAGCTTCTAAGTGTTCCAGGTCTTTCTGAAGTCCTGAACACATAGTTGCCAACATAAGACATCCTATGTCGTTTGAATCTTCCACATGCTTCTTATACTTGTTCTTAACAGCAACAGAAGCATCAGCAGGAGGTGGTTCAGGGACAGGGTCATAGAGCACGTAGGACTTCTTTTCTTGCTTGAGAACGATTCTCAAGTTTCGAAACCAATCAACAAAATTAGTCCCACATTCTTTTAATTTTTCCTTCTCAAGGATTGATCGCAGCGATAAGGTGGAATTGTTATTAGCAGCCATTTATGATCTACAAAACATGCAAGGTAACACTTTATTAATAATGAGGTTAAAATTTATAAAACTCTCACTAAAACATAACCCTCAAAAGAAATATTTTAGTGAGCTAAGATCCATATTTGACTTAATTCTAAACTCAGCTTTGGCATGACGCTTAAAATTAAGTTATTTAGGTAGGTAACTTCTTTACCAATTACATCTCATGTAACTCTTAGAATTTATGGAATAATGACATCATATATCATTGTATGTTAGATTCCATCTAATGCCTTGGGCCCAAAACCGTTTTGATAGCCCAATTAAGTCTAACCAATTTTAAACATATGAGTAGCACTATTACTCATCCTACGTAGCTAGGAATGTTTAAAGCACATTGCTTTGGCAATACCTACTTTAATACAATCCTAGTTTTAATAGGTGTTTAAGACATGGATGTCATAAAGACTTAAATTATTAATGAGGATTCAACTTAGTTTATGTCTTGCATTGCATATCATTATATCGTAGCATCCTATATGCATATATAATCTATCATCCACGCATCTCATACAAAATGATAAATATGTAAACGTGACATAGAATGGCCAAACTAAATATGATCTTCATGAGACCAAATGACGATCATAAAGGAAACCCTATGTGAAAGACTTCCTATTACAACATTTGCAATGATACATATCTTCTTGTCTTGAGCTCGTGCCTCCATCTCCATGGAATCCACTCGTCCTTGGTATGTGTCGCCAACACTACTTTTGTAGCTTGATTCTTCATTTATTACAATAATAAAGAAAAACCTAACTAATTGTATAATAAAATACAACAAAAACTACAGCGGCACGTAGGCCATAATAACCCAAAACAGAAATATGACTAAGTCAATCACATAGGTCCTGAGGCCATGCTATGCACCATGCAAAGACATCAACAATTATAATATATTTTACACAAACATACGTGTAAACCCTTATAGAAGCATCGATCGAATCGATGGCTGTCATTCGCAAACCTTAAAACAGAATATCAATCAAATCGATAATCTTCATCCGAAACTAGAAATCAGAATCATCATCGAATTGATAATCTGTTCTTTCGAAACACGAAAACAGAACCATCAATCGGTTGTTCATATCGATATCAACATAATCGTTTTTGTTCATCTCATGAAAAACGAAAACTTTATATCACATATAACAATCTCGAATTATAACATCTGATGAAAACGAATTGAAAACATCAATCCGATATCACCAGCTGAGATTTGAATAAGGTTTTACATATATCGTGTGATTATATCTAACATAAACAAAATCGGTTTTGATCATCACATGACAAACGATTACCGCCGTATACAAATCATCTCATGAAAACGAATTGAAAAACACCATTCTTCTCTCATCATATGAAATCCGAATTACTGTTTTATACATATCATGCCATACGAAAAACAGTAAACACATAAGCATGATATAGTCAATTTAAACGAGACAACAAGTGGCTCTGATACCACTGTTAGGAAATCGAACGAGATCACTGCCAAACGCGCAGCGGAAAAACAAGACTTGATCTCTGATTTCCTACCAAGGATCCATGTTGTTCGTTTAATTCGACAAAAGAAATAAACAATTACCTCCGTAGATTCGAAATCTGCAGATGGAACAGGTGCGAAATCACGAACACCCTCTGTCGGTATCCACACGAACGCTTCCGCTCGGAGTGCTAGCTCTTCAAACGGCGCGGCTGAAGAACTCGTTTGTTACAAAAACGATTCTAGGATCTTTCGTTTTCTGTTATTTCGTTTTTACTGATTGCTTGGTGTACCTGATACGCCAAGCTCCATACATATATATAGATGCCAAAATCCGATTCCAGATCGGATTTTTCAACGTCTATCATAATCCGTACCAGATACGGATTCTGTTAGGAATAGATAAAACCAATCAAAATCCATATCAGATATGGATTCTCTGTTATTATCCGATGATATAAATATATACATAAAAAACGAAATTAATAATAATAATAATAATTAATATCCAATATTAATATTATTAATATTAAAACGATAATAATAATAATTAATATCCAATATTAATATTATTAATATTATTAATCTCAGTCATACGCATTCTTGTGTGTGACCCGATAGGCCCATATTAATTGGCAGTTGATTAAATCGCTATTAAACCAACAAGTCGTAATTGGCCTCTAGCAAGGCATTACGACTACCCAATTAATACGAGTAAAGTCCAACTAGCCTAATAATAGTACATGCATTAATCCCTTTGTCACACGATATCTAGTTTGAACATAAGTCATGGTCAGCGTCATACTTATATTGTTCAAACATATGATTACTCGATCTCTAAGTAGACTGATAAAACAAATGATATTGATCACACTATCAAATCATTTGAGCACGGCCATACATTTCACAGTCTCACTAATCGAGGGGCCCAAAGATATCTCTCTCAAAAGAGAGGGACAAATTCTATCTTGATTGTTCAATATCCTGTACATAATTTCTATCATATTCAATCACGACCTTTATTATTATCCAGTTACGGATAACGTTTGATCATGTCAAAATATAATAGTCCTTATGTTGAAAACTATGACAATCTCAAGTCAAAGGATTAAAACATGACTATCATGAGATTTACTTATGACGCTAATCCATGTAGCAATCTCATAATGGGTCTATCCAATACACTGTTCTCTAACAAGTATCTATGAGATTGATTCGTATCACCATACATATAATCATCTCATGATTATCAAATCAATACTCATACTGATTATAAATTATTTTATCTCCATAACAATAATGAATCAGGGACATATATCAAAATTGCGTAACATACTAACCAACAATAATGATAATAAAACCTCTTTTATTAATAATAAATGCATAACATAAATATCCAAATCATGGCCTAGGGCACATACACTAACACTGACAATGGTAGAGAATATATGAATCATGAAATGAGTACCTTTTTCCTCGAAAATACATTTATGCATTAAACCTCTTGTCCCACTACGCCCCAACAAAATGGCATTATAGAAAAAAAACAACATTCTCCTCAAAATGACCTAGGCCATAATGCTTGAATCAAACGTCCCAATTACTTTTGTCCTGCAACGGTTGCTGTCTTAGCTTGTCTTCTTAGCCACTTACCTACAAAAATCCTTGACCACAAAACTCGTCTCCAAGTTTTGAAAACCCAAACACCTATACAACATATATTAGCACTTCCTCCACGTATCTTTAGCGGCTCCATCTTTGTCCATCTTCCAAAACATGAAAGAGTTAAACTCAATCTATGCGTTATTAAATGTGACTTTTTTAGATATGCAGTTCATCGATAGGGTACTGATGTTACAACCCAGTTAACCATCGTATCTATGTCACCATGGATTGTGATTTCCTTGAATCTACTATCCCAACCAACCTCATGCTCAAGGAGAGGCTACAAATAACTCACTCGGTTGGTTGATCCTCCAGACACTATTCTCACACTTCTAGGCACTATGTCCACAGGGCCACTCGTCAGCACAACAAAGACCAATGAACTCATATGTAGCGACCCGTCCCGAGCTCTAGTACTCGAAACGACTCACCTGCCGTATTTCGCTAAGGAAACACAAGACGTCAATATACACGTCAGTATAATAACATAAATCGATGTCAGCGGAAGTCAAGAAATTAAAAACCTCAAAATAAATAAGCATTTATAAAAGTCAATGTCTCGAAAACTGAAGCATTACAAAGTCAAAATAAAAGAAACGAGCTACTAAATCTGAATCAATCAATAAAATAAAGTCTCTACAGAAATCCTCAGAATATTATCCTCAAGCCATAAGTCTCAATATCCCCACTCCTGATCGCCCTCAATGTACACTAACTCGAAATCCTAAGGATCTGTAAAAATATTTAATACCGTAGTATGAGCGACACGCCTAGCAAGTAACTTGTCTATATTTACCATGTGATCATACATGGAGAAGCAAATGTCAATAAAATAAATAACTGATGAAATATAAAATAGCATGCTTCTCTTTGCAAATAAAGTTTACCTTTTTATCTTTCTGAACAATCAAGCAACTAAAGTACACACAACTTAGTCATCGCACACCAGTGTTAGCACAATCAAAATCATGATGCAGCTTTTCAAAACAATAAAATGCAACGATACGATAATGATTTCAATTTCATTTCTCGATTTCATTTCTGATATCCTTTTCCGGTATCCATATCCCATATCCATATTCTCACTGATGCAATGCAATGACCATGGCTCTTACCTTACAAGTGACTTACATTGTAAGATTTACAGACTTGGTTCTCCAATGGTCATGTGTGTCCAGGCGGCCTATCTCCTCATGGTCATATGTGTTTGGATGACCCAATTAGCTGTCATATGTGTCAGAACGGCCTATCTCACTTATAGTCACATGTGCTCGGACGACCCATTTGTTCAGAACCAATCTAACTCTGCAATATATTTTCTTTGTAAGGGTGACTTTTAAAATATGCAATTTCAAAACAGTTTTCGATTATCGATACGATTTCCGATCATCAATTTGATTTTCATTTCGAATACGATTTTTAATAACGATTTCAAATTCAAGTTTGATTACGATTCACCATTTCAACACTTTATCCAATTACTACCCACATATAGGTATACCCACGTATATGCCTACGCCCATAAATGTGCATATACGTGTATATACTTACACGTATCACCATCCACCCACTTTTTCCTCTACCCCCTACCCAACTCACCACACCCCTGGCCCCATACCTCTCGGCCACCCTCACTGCCCTCAGCCTAGTACCCCTTCCCATCCCATCTCCCTCGGCCTAGCCCCCCTTTCCCCACTAATACCTTAATTTTCTCTCTTCCGCACACTAACCCTCGGCCTAAACCCTAATTTTGCACCACTCACTTTTTCTCACACCTAACCCCTAGATAGCAAGTATGGTTCACACTTAACACACTGCCATAAAATCGTGGCCATTGGACATTCCACACGCCCACAAGCACGGCTTGAAGTGGGCCACGCGCCACCTTTGGCCGGCACGTGAGCCACACGCACCACCCGTATCCCAGATCTTCGACCACCAAAATTCTTCTTTTCTTATTTCCTATCATATTCCACTCTCAAATCATAAAAAATTCCCATTTTTCAAAATTAGTTTTCTCCACTTTTAACGACAAAAACCCTAATTCGATTAATTCGATATTCTTCTGATTCAATTCACAATTATTCATCACCAATGGGTTCATTACACATCCCCAAATCAGCCACCATGTATTCGGCCAACATCACACATATTTCACCAAAAACAAATTCCAATTAACACGTATTTCATCACGTAATTATCATGCAAATTCTGCTCCATAATACACGTTATACATACATCAGGGCAGCGGCACGTACCCTAGCCCGTGGCTTATACATGGAAGAATAACAACGATTATGCCACTTTAACATGTATATACATAAACTCGATACATAACTACAACGAATACATACAAATAATCATCAATCTATGCAACCACAAATACGACATGCATGATTCTGATTTTCATACAAACATATAGCCATAATTTACACAAAAACATAGCAAATATAGCAATGGTATTTGTCTTACTCTCAATTATACAATACCGTACAAAGAACCAGGGTTGATAATGGACGAAATTTTGGCTCCCTCCTTTATCTAGCTGGCAGTCGAATGGGTATATAGGAGATGGTGGTTGCCGAATTTTAAAGGGTGGTGTAAGGTTAATTTTGTGTTATACGTGGTGTATATATAGATGTAGGATGATGAGGTTAAAGAGGTATATTCCTAGTTATACTAGGAATTAGCCATTCAACTAAACTCTATCTTGTGTTCCTTTTTTCCTATTCTAATTAGGATTTTTATTTTGAGCATTTATGTTTTTATTTTTTTATTTTTTCCTTCTAGCCGTGTATAATATATATATATATATATATATATATATATATATCTGTGTGTGTGTGTGTGTGTGTATAATATACATGACGGGATGGCTGCTCCGGCGATCAAGGAAGCATCGCACCTTTAGCCGCCACCGCTGACTCCTACGGCTCAATTTTGGTTCCATTATCTCCGATCGCAAGCTACACATCCTCCAATTGCAGATTGGTTCCTTCTGTTTCTGTTTTATCCATCAGTTACAACAAAAAATATCAAATTGTTGTTTCCCGATGGCGGCTATGCCACCGTTTTCATTCGCGGCTGTGGTTTCCGGTGAGGCTTCCAGTCCAAAAAATCCATCGCTCCAAAGACTGTTTCGAGATATAAGAGCATTCCCATGATATCCTTCTTGGATTCTGAAATTGATGCCCTTGCCGCGCCTTTCAGATATTCACTGGTAAATACTTTCTGGTATGGTCGTCCCCCTCTAAAAGTTATTCGCGAGGTTTTTGAAAAAATCGGATTCCATCATGACTTGCGCATTACACTTATCGATCAAACACATATTCTGTTGAATTTTCGTAATGAGGCGGATTATCTGAGATGCTTTTATCGCCGATCATGGCATATATCTAGTTGTCACATGTGTATTACGAAGTGGACTATAGATTTTGATCCTACTGCTGATGCTTCCATAGTCCCCATATGGATCGCTTTCCCCGGGTTGCCTATCCACCTTCATCGCAGGGAAGCATTATTTGAAATTGTCCGTCCGATAGGTTGTCGCAACTTCAGATGGACTGAGGCCATCTGTTGCACGTGTTTGTGTAGAAGTGGACGTCTCCCAAGAATTACCTCAGAAGATATACTTACAGGCGAAGAATAGATTTATTTTGCAGCAAGTGGTTTATGAAGATCTTCAGCTATTTTGTACCACATGTCGACGATTAGGCCCTGCAACAGCCTCATGCCCTCCAACAGAAAAAGCAACGGTGCCTATTCCACCGCCGCCGCCGCCGCCTCGCCCCCCTCGGCAGAGATGGACACCAGTCAAGCAGAAATCGGTAGCGGCTCCTACTGCTGAACCTACCATTATAGGCCCTTCTAATGCAACACCACTACCGCACACCGCTGCCGCTTCATGCGATGCAACTGCTGACCAGAATGATATTCCACAGTCAAACACTTTCGAGACACTACCTCCTCAAGACCATCTCAATACTTTGAATGAAGAGTTAGAGGCTGGAGTGATGGATCCTACATTTCAAGAAAATTTGGATCCTTGTGATTTTGGCCACTCCTCCGATACAGACATACCTGCTGCTGATCTTACTTCTGAATTACCAATGGTGCTAGACGATGTGGCTAGACGTCTGCCGTTACTTCCTCCGTCCCTGGAGGACGATATTTTTTCATCTCGATTGCAAGAACCTTGCGAAGACACGACATTTGTTCCAATGGTTCCACGGCGCAAACGTCGTGCAAGGAAAGATTTGCCACCATTGCCTCCTTCCACAATACTTACTCGTAGTGCATCCCACGCCATTCAGCGAAGTGACTCTACCCTTTCTTAATGAATATATTAATATGGAATATTAGAGGCATGCGAGCCTCTATGCCTAGGTTGCATCACTTGATCCGAGTTCATCATTTACATTTACTTGCTCTGTTAGAACCTAAACACTCTCCTTCAAATATCACACATTTTGCGTTAGACCTTGGGTTTCCACAATATTACTCCTCTCAGTCGGAACATATTTGGTTTTTCTGGAGTGACTCACATTTTCAGCTGGTTTCAGCGCAGGATCATGAACAAGTGGTACATTTCACTCTTCTTTTTCGGCATTTGCAGTTTACATTTGTCTTATCGGTGGTCTATGCCAAACATACTGTGCCTTGACGACGCAACTTGTGGTAGTCTCTATGTACTTTTTCGGACCATTCTGTTTTGCCTTGGATTGTTGGTGGTGATTTCAACTCTTTTCGCTCACTTGAGGATCATGATGGCCGCTCCCAACCATCTCTCACTTCATTACAGGATTTCAATGAATGCATTGAATCTTGTTCTCTTATGGCGCCACAAGTTATTGGTTCTCGGTTTACTTGGGTTGATGGCAGGGGACTTGGCCGGGTTCGTAGAAGACTAGATTGGCTTTTTGTCAATTCTTCGTTTAATGATGTCTTTGATGATTTGAAACTTACACATCTATCGCGAGCCTCCTCGGATCACTCACCCTTATTATTTGTCTGTAGACAACAGTTGTTCCAGGGTCGCCGCCCATTTCGTTTTTTGGACTCTTGGTTATTAAATCTGGACTTCCATTCTTATGTGCAGCAAGCTTGGACGTCTTATCCTACCACAAGCGGTATATATGGTTTCTATACTAAATTATCTCGTCTGAAGAAAGATATTCAACGTTGGAATAAAGAAATATTCGGAAATATATTTAGCAATCTAATGCAAGCAGAAGTTAATCTTACTCGTGCTGAGAGCAATTGGGATTCACAGCCTTCGGATGAGCATCGTACGGCTTTACAAAGAGCCAAAGCTGAATATCAATAGGCATCTATATATGAGCTCCATTTTTAAAAACAAAAAGCGCGTGTTCGATGGCTGAAAGAAGGTGATGCAAACACACGTTTCTATCACTCTATTGTCAAAGGCAGGAGAATGCAACAAAGTATACAGCAAATTCACACACTTTCTGGGGAACAATGTAACACACCTGATTCCATCATGGCTGAGGCGGTATCATTTTATACTGCACTATTCACGTGCGAGTCGACACAAAATCATGAATTAATTTTACGCCACATCCCCCGGCTCGTGACTGATGATGATAATTCTCTTCTTACACAATTGCCAATGGCGGAGGAAGTGAAACAGGCAGTTTGGCATTTGGATCCTCACAGCACAGCAGGGCCAGATGGGTTTAATGGTAACTTCTTTCGTTCCTGCTGGGTGATCATACAAGCGGATGTTCTTAAAGCAGTGCAGGATTTTTTTCTTGGCGTTCCACAACCGGCAGTAATGGCTAGTGCGCTAATCACCCTGATTCCCAAGAAACAGTCTCCTGTAACATTCAGTGACTTCCGGCCAATATGTCTAACAAATTTTTTGAGTAAAGTCTGCACAAGAATAATTGCATATCGCCTAAATACTCTACTACCACGGCTGATATCGCCTGAGCAGACAGGTTTTTTGCCAGGTTCAGATATTTCCACCCAGGTGTTAATGGCACACGAAATGATTCATATGCTCGATAAAGGAGGTTCACATCTATGTTTGAAGCTTGATATGATGAAGGCATTTGATAGGGTCATCTGGGAATATCTGACACTTCTCTTGTACAGGTTCGGTTTCTCAGGTTTCTTCAGTAGGATTATTTTAAATCATTTGCGCGCCACAACATTGTATGTTTTAATTAATGGCCAACCATTCGCCACATTCTGCCCGAATAGAGGGGTCAAGCAGGGTGACCCCTTATCCCCCCTACTATTCATTCTGGCTTCAGAGGGATTTAGCAGGGGTTTGAAGTCACTGGTTACATCGGGCACAATTCAGCCTTTTCGTCTCGGCAGAGTTCCTTTCACTATCACACATTTAGCTTATGCGGATGATCTCTTAATATTTTTAAAGGGCACACAGCGAAATTTACAGCATTTCCATGCCTTTTGAAAACAGTATAAGGAAGCCTCCGGACAAAAAGTGAATTATCAAAAGAGCAACATAATGCCTTCTTCCGCGGTACCATCTCATCAACGCCACCGATTTGCTTAGCTTCTCAACATGCAATGCTCCGGTTTACCATTTCGATATCTTGGATCGTATTTGCATAAAGGTATCAACAGAGTGTGGTTTTGCACCTCATTATTACAACATGTCGACTCACGACTCCTGGGCTGGCACTCTCGTCTGCTCTTTTCTGCTGGTCGTTTAGTTCTGCTACGTTCAGTCCTTTCAGCACTACCTTTACATATAATGGCGGCAGGATCCCTTCCAAGGTCAGTGATCAAAATTATAAATAGGAAGATGGCAACATTTTTCTGGGGAGATTGGCATCATTGGGTTGCATGGGATAATATTACCCGACCACGTGATGAAGGCGGACTAGGCCTTCGAGATCTCAATGCATTACAACAAGCCTATCACTGCAGAATATGGTGGTACTATCAGCAGCATTCCACCCTCTGGAGCAAGTACATGCATGTCAAATATGGACGCCGAGACGATTATACTCCTCGTTTATATGATTCTCCCATATGGAAGATCATTTGTCATATTCATCTGATCTGCATTGCCTAGACTGAGGGACAAGTGCTCCACCTCAGTTGGCGTCCTACAGCATCTGGCGAATTCTCCTTACGATCAGCTTATGATATATGTCGCTTATCCAATCCTACTCTGCTCACGACGAAATTTATTTGGTTCAAGCATCACTCTCCTGTCATACAAATCTTTCTATGGTGCCTTTTCCATTCGGCTTTACCTTTTGAGGACTACATTGGCAGCTATATAACCGCTAGGCCTTTGTAGTACCCTTTCTGTACGTCATCATCAGCCACGATAGATCACATATTTATATACTGCTCACATGTTTGCTCCATTTGGTACTATTTTACGGAGGAAATGCTTTGTCCTTCTCCGTCCACACTGCCTCTCCGTCAATACATATTATCCTGGTGGTATCGGTCTTCTTTTTCTTCACTCTCTGGTGTATTAAGAGTTGTTGTTCCGGCAATTATTGTGTACAATCTATGGCGTACATACTCGACATTAACATATGGAGACGCACACAATTTCTCAGCCTCATCACTTCGGCAGTCTATTAATTATGATATGGCAATGTGGAGCAAATCTATAGCAGGATCTAAGCTGGCATCTGGACCACTGCCAAAGTTTGTTTGGTTTCCCTCGCCTCAACCGCCGCGTCCTATATCGGTACGCTGGCATACACCACCTCCAGGTCGATTAAAATTAAATATAGATGCAGCTGTTGGTAGACAGTATAGTGCAGGTGGTGCTATTTTGCGAGATCGCACCGGCTCTTGTGTGGAGGCAATCTCCTTTCGCCTACCCCCCAGTACACCTCTAAGTGCTAAGATCCAATCTGCCGTTTTCGGATTACTATATTTCCTTCCACTGCATCGCTCAATTATACTTGAGACGGATTGTTTGCATCCGATAACTCGTCTCTTGCGCCCAACATCGGTTTATGGCAATTATCATCTACGCCTGCTTCATACATTGACTCACCTCCATCGGCTGGACTTTCTACATATTTATAGAGAGGCGAACATGGCTGCACATTATCTTGCACAACACGCTATGTTGCATCCTTGCACGCAATCTTATACGCATCACATGCTTCCGCCATCAGTACGTAGCGCCATCACTTTGGATTTTTCTACTGCTCACTTGCGTGTCATTTAACCACGTCTTCCATATGGATTGGCACGAATATCATATCTTTGCCTGTATCCTGCTGGATACAGGCAGGCTTGGTATGCTTTCTATCTTATTGATGTTTCATCTGTTGTTATGCTTCTTTGCAACTTTTAATGCTGCTTCTTTCCTAACATGTACATGGTTTGGATTCTTCCCCTGGATGTGGTACGTGTACATGGTGGATGAGAGACACTAGCCCTCATACTATTCACTGTTATTTTCGGAGATGGCATATTCACGCTGGTTGTTGTCTGTGTTTTTTAACACAAGCAACATTGGTGTGTTTTCTTCATCTTCTCATCAGGCAACCCTTCAATTTATATCTACATTTAAATCTTTTACGCTCACATCTGTGTTTCGTTTCTTATGGTTGAATTTGCGGCAACTATCCTCCACGAGGACAACACTGTTCATCTACAAGCAGACACTGACTGACTGATATCTTGGCAATGCATCGCCCCACCTGCGGTCTTTCTTCAGCGGCAATACTTCTCCAACGCAGCCGAGACAACAATTTTTTCACTATACAACAATCATTTCCTTGTATTTATGTTTCTATCGCATGTATGTCAATGAAAGTCGTATAAATATGTACGCTTTTTCCTTCGCCAAGGTTTTATCCACAAGGGTGGTTTTTCTTGGCAAGGTTTTAATGCGGCATATCATATACGACTGGAGATATACTCTACTTAGCTCTTTGATTCATTTATTCACATACGACGACTTTTTGTAATAAGGCTTTTCCTCCGCCATAAGAGAGGCTTTTAATAAAATATCCTTCTGATTAAAAAAAATATATGTATATATATATATGTGTGTGTGTGTGTATATATATATATATATTTAATGAGTATAAAGAATAAAGGGTACGGGCATAATGTTTCTCTCCCCTACAAAACGTTTCGTCCTCGAAACTTGCGTACCTAGTCGAACAAGTGTTGGTACTTCTTCCGGACCTCTTCCTCGAGCTCCCAAGTTTCTTCACTTTCCGTGTGACTCGACCATTGGACTTTGACATACAGAATTACTCGTCTTCTCAAAGCTTGATCTTTACTATCACTTCTCACTCTCAATGATCGAGCCTCCAATATGTGACTTGGGTCTGTCACGTAACGTCTCAGCTGTGATACGTGAAAAACATTGTGCACTTGCGACAACACTGGAGGCAGCGCTAGTCGATAGGCCAATGTTCCAATTCTCTCGAGCACCTCATACGGTCCAATGTACCTTAGACTCAGCTTGCCTTTCTCACCGAATCTCATCACTCCTTTAGTTGGGAAACTCTCAAATACACTTTCTTGCCCACAACGAACTCCAATAGCCTCCTTTTGGAATCCGTCCAACTCTTGCTGCTATCCTGGGCTATCTTCAGTCTATCTTGAATAATCTTGACTTTGTCAAGCATTTGCTTCACCAACTCTGGTCCAGTGATCGCTTTCTCCCCAACTTCGTCCTAGTATAACAGTGAACGACATTTGCTTCCATGCAAAGCTTCAAAGGGCGTCATACCAATCGTAGTATGATGACTATTGTTATACGAAAACTCCATCAACTTCACCATACTGTCCGAATTCCCTATGAAGTCTAATGCACAAGCCCTTAGCATGTCCTCGAGAGTCTGAATAGTCTTTTCTGATTGTCTATCTGTTTAGGGATGAAACCCGGTGGTCAATCTTAACTCGGTCCCCATGACTCTTAGGTATGCTGTCTAAAATCGACATGTAAATCTTGGATCTTTGTTTGGCACAATACTTACTCGTACTCAATGTAGACTGAAGATGTTGTCAACATACAAATTTACTAGCTTCTCCATCGTCGCTTCTCTCGATACTAGTATAAAGTGTGTACTTCGTCAAACAGTCTATGATTACCCAAATTACATCATTGTTGTTTCGTGTTTTGGGGAGCCCTGGAACAAAGTCTATCATTTGTGCTCCCATTTCCACTCTGGATCTCTAACGGCTGTAACTATCCTCTAGGCCTTTGATGCTCGGCTTTAACCTGTTGATAAACCAAGCACCGGGCGACAAACTCAGCTATTTTGCGCTTCATTTCGTACCACCAATAATTCTTCTTTAAATCTTGGTACATCTTGGTAGTCCTGGATGTATAGATAGGCGTGTGTATTGCGCTTCCTTTAGCAACTCTTTCTTCAACGCTTCATTTCTCGGTACACATCATCGCCCCTAAAACCACAAACTGCCATCATTGGATACTTAAAACCCTTCAACTGGCTCGCTTTGAAGTCTATCTCGAATACTGCACAAATTCTCATCATCTTTCTGAGTCTCTTTCAATCAATCCATCAAATTCAGAGTGTTCATCAATGCTGCCAAAACATTCGCCGTCGAGTCAACTATGTCGAGGTCGAACTCTTCCATTTCTCTCTCTACTGGAGTCTGTCTTGACTGACTTGACTTCTGGCTCAGTGCATTCACCACTCTATTTGCTTTTTCCGGATGATAGTTGATAGTCAAGTGGTAGTATTTGATGAGCTCTAACCATCGTCTCTGCCTCATATTTGATTCTTTCTGCGCGAACAAGTACTTGAGACTTTTATGGTCGTTGAAGACTTCACATTTCTCTCCATATAGGCAATGCCTCTAAATCTTCAACGTGAATACCATTGCGGCAAGCTTTAAGTCGTGAGTGGGATAATTTTGTTCGTATGGCTTTAATTGTCTTGATGCTTAGGCAATGACTCGTTCTCCTTGCATTAAAACGCATCCTAGGCCGTTCTTCGAAGCAGCGCTGTATATAACAAACCCTTCAATACCTGTGGGTTGTTCTAATACCAGTGCACTAGCCAGTCTCCTTTTGAGCTTGGCGAAGCTTTTCTCACATTCAGTTGTCCACTCGAACTTGGTCTTCTTTGGCGTCAAGCGGCTTAGTGTAACTGAAATCCTCAAGAATCCTTCCACGAACTTGCGATAATATCTGGCTAGTCCAAGAAAACTTCTCACTTGCATGACGTTAGTCGGTCTTGGTCATTCAGTGATCGTCTCGATCTTCTTGGGGTCTACTACAATGCCATCCTCCGAAATCACATGGCCCAAGAAGGCCACACTCTTGAGCCAAAACTTGCACTTACTGAACTTGGCGCACAACTTTTTCTTCCTCAGAATCTCCAACACCTCCCTTAGATGTTCAGCACGAGTCACTTCATCGGGCGAATATACCAGAATATCATTGATGAACACCACTACGAACCGATCCAATTGATCCCTGAACACGGTGTTAATCAAATCCATGAATGCGGCAGGTGCATTCGTCAATCCAAAAGGCATCACGAGAAACTCATAGTGCTCATACCTCATATGGAATGCCATCTTTGCAAAGTCATCAGCCTTGATCCTCAGTTGGTGGTACCCTCACCGAAAATCAATCTTTGTAAAAACTTTGACACCCTGCACACAATCGCGTTACACTAAGGTCAATAGTTAAAATATGAAAAACTTGTTGTACTGAATAGTGTTACCTTTAGTTGGTCGAATAGATCGTGATTCTCGGTAGCAGATACTTATTCTTTATTCTGATTTTGTTGAGTTCACGATAGTCTAAGCACAATCTCATGCTACCATCTTTCTTCTTGACAAATAAGACTGGTGCTCCCTAAGGTGAAACACTGGGTCTTATCCAGCAGCCCTTGTAATTGCTCCTTGAGCTCCTTCAACTCGGCTGGTGCCATCATGTACGACGCTTTCGTGATCAGTTCAACTCCAAGTATCAGGTTGATCTCGAATTCTACTTTCATGTTCGGTGGCAATCCATGCAGTTCATCAGGGAAGACATCTATATATTCCTTTACCACTGGAATATCATCAACGGATGGCATATCTGACTCGGCATTTAGGGCATACACCAATAATCCTTCGCCTTCTTTTCTTAGTGCTTTGGGAGCTTGTGTTGCTATCCGATAGATATTTCGAGGTAGATTTTTTAACTTAGTGTTCCCCTGAAACGTGTATTCGACTTGTGCAGGATCTTTGAATACCACATGTTTCTTTCGGCAGTCGATGTGAGCATGATATGGGCTAGCCAATCCATCCCCAAGATGACATCGAAATCGTTAATCTGGATTGGTATTAGAGAAGCATTGTACACGCGGTCCTCACACTTTAGTCTGCAATGCCTGTATACATATTGAGAGACAATCACTTGGTCTCCAACTGCTAGCACATGGTAAGGAGTGTCTAGACGTTCAGGATAGCTTTTGAGGTTCTTGACAAACCTCTTAGCAACAAACGAGTAGCTTGCACCATTATCAAATAACACACTCGCTGGGACCCTGTTGATCAGTATTGCACCTAAGGATGTAGTGGTTCAAACACACGTTAAGCAAATACAAATATTATCAATTCAAAATGCAATGCAAATATACATGTGACCACTTCATTAGAGCCTTGGACATCAGTGTCTATCATGGCGTGGACTCGAGCATTGGCCGGGATCAGCCTCTCTGATGTTACTACTGTGGAGCAGATGGGGCTGTCAATCTCTTGGGCTCTGAGCAGTCTTGTTGCATGTGCCCAACCTTTCCGCAGTTAAAAAAGGCAATGTCCTTCCTCCAGCTCTCTCCAGCATGCAGACAGCCGCAGATCGGGCATGGCAGAGTGATGGATGGTTGTGTACTCCGTAGCTGAGGCTGCGACTGCTATGGTGCTGGCGGGCACTGCTGTAGTGGCCTTGGCTGTGGTATCACCCCTCTGTGCGGCATCTTGATCCAACGGCCGGGTCAGTCTCTAGTCTCATTACGGGGCCGATGGCCCCCAAACTCCTCCTAACGCATCTCTATGTCACTCTCCACATGACAACATGCGTTGAGCAACTCAGCAAAGTCTCTAGCATTGGCGTTCATCATGCCTGAATGGATACGACTGTTCAGACCCCACTCAAACATCACCATGCGTAGCTGTATGTCTCCCATTATAGCTGCAGATACCTACCTAGGGCATTGAACTGGTTTACGTACTCAGCAATAGACATCCCTGGACCCTGGCGCAGGGACTCGAGCACAGCAATCTTCTGTAAAGTGACTGCTGGAGAAATATAAAACCTATGGAACTCCTCATGGAACCGTGCCCACGTAATCGGATGTGGTAGATCCATCGACACAGTGGTCTACGACTTATCCGCATCTCCAATCAGGAAAGAACGAATCACCTGAGTCTGCATGCCCTCAGGTACATGTAACAGTACAAAGTTATTCCCAACCTCGCGTAGCCATTTCTCAGCACCGTCAGGTCCAACATCTCCATCGAACGTAGGAACGTGGACCCGCTTCATCTCGCTGTAGTAGTAGCAAGTCCGCTGTTGCTGTGGTTGTGGGACCGCCCTACTCACTCCATCACCAATTCGAACCAAGGCATCCATCAACGACTGTGGCAAAGCACTCTAGTTACTACCCTCGCCACTATCGTTGTTACTGTTGTCTCTCCAGGGCGGCATCGTGCTGTAATGTTAAAATTTTCATAAAATTATAATTTATAAAAGCAAGATTAATAAACATGGGTCGAGTGTGAGGAGGTTGGCAAAAGCGGAAGTAATCTAAATGCAATAACAAAACTGCTTAGTGTAGCCTAACGCTCATGTCCCCCACCCGATCATCAATTAAGTCTAAGATCATAGCCTAAGGGAAAAATCATAATTTTGTTTAAAATCATGGTCTAAATCTATGTTTCTGCCGTGGATCTAGAGTCATGCTCTGACACCACCTGTAGCAACCTGTCCCGAGCAGTAGTGCACGAAACGACTCACCCGCCGTATTTCGCTACGGAAATATAAGGCGTCGATACATTCAATTACACATCAGTATAATAACGTCAATCGATGTCAGCAAAAAGCCATAGAAATTAAAAACCTCAAATAATCATTTATAAAGATCAATGTCTCGAAAACCAAAGTATTACAAAGTCAAAACAAAAAGAAACGAGCTACTAAATCTGAATCAATCAGTAAAATAAAGTCTCTACGGAAATCCTCAGAATATTATCCTCAAGCCATAAGTCTCAATATCCCCACTCCTGATCGTCCTCAACATACACTAACTCAAAATCCTGGGATCTGCAAAAATATTTAATAGCGTAGTATGAACGACACGTCGCCCAGCAAGTAACCTGTCTATATTTACCATGGGATCATACACGGAGAAGCAAGTGCAAGTAAAATAAATAACTGATGAAATATAAAATAGCATGCTTCTCCTTGCAAATAAAGTTTACCTTTTTGCCCTTCTGAATAATCAAGCAACTAAAGCACACGCAACTCAGTCATCGCACACTAGTGTTAGAACTATCAAAATCATGATGCAGCTTTTCAAAACAATGAAATGCAACGAGACAATAACGATTTCAATTTCATTTCTCAATTCCATTTTCGATATCCATATCCGATATCCATTTTCGATATCTATATTCTCACTGATGTAATGCAATAGCCATGACTCTTACCTTACAAGTGACTTATATTGCAGGATTTACACGCTTGGTTCCTCAATGGTCATGTGTGTCTAGGCGGCCTATCTCCGCATAGTCATATGTGCCTAGACGGTCCAATTGGCGGTCATATGTGTATGAGTGGCCTGTCTCACTTATAGTCATATGTGCTTGGACGACCCGTTTGTTTAGAACAAATCCGACTCTGCAATATATTTCCTTTGTAAGGGTGACTTTCAAAATATGAAATTTTAAAACAATTTTCAATTATCGATACGATTTTCAATCATCAATTTGATTTTCATTTTGAATACGATTTTCGATAACGATTTCAAACTCGATTTTGATTACGATTTACCATTTCAACACTTTATCCAATTAATACCCACGTATATGCCACGCTCATACATGTAAATATATACGCATATACTTACACGTATCACCCTCGACCCACTTTTTTCCCTACCTCCTACCCAACTCACCTCACCCCTAGGCCCCTACCTCTCGGCCACCCTCACTGCCTTCAGCCCAGTACCCCTCCCCACCCCCGCTTCCTCGCCCCAGCCCCCCTTTCCTCACTAAAACTTTAATTTTCTCTCCCTGCGCACTAACACTCGGCCTAAACCTAATTTCACACCATTAATTTTTTCTCACATTCACCCTATAGACAGTAAATACGGTTCACGCTTAGCACACTACAGCGAATATCGCGGCCATCAAATATCCCCCACTCGTGCTGCCTAAAGTGTTGCCACACGCCACCTTTGGCTGGCGCGTGAGCCACACGCACCACCCGTAACCCTACCTCCAACCATCAGAATTCTTCTCTCCTCATTTCCTACCATATTCCACCCTGAAATCACGAAAATTCTAATTTTTCAAAATTAGTTTTCCCCACTTTTGACGACAAAAATCCTAATTCAGTTAATCCAATATTCTTCCGATTCAATGCACAATTATTCATCACCTATGGGTTCATTACACACCCCCAAATCAGCCACCATGTATTCGGCCAACATCACACATATTTCACCAAAAACAAATTCCAATTAACACGTATTTCATTACGTAATTATCATGCAAATTCTACTCCATAATACATGTTATACATACATACATACATACATACATACATACATACATACATATATATCCTCTCAGGTACTTATGGCTCATGAGATGATACATATGTTAGATAACAGAGGTTCTCAGGTGTGTCTTAAACTAGATATGATGAAAGCCTTCGACAGAGTCAGTTGGGAATATTTGGAGCTTTTACTGCGTGCTTTTGGCTTCTCTGATTTCTTCATTCGCCTTATACTGAATCACCTGCGTGCTACCACTTTAGCAGTATTAATTAATGGTCAACCTTCATCAACTTTTCAGCCATTTCGAGGGGTGAAACAGGGGGATCCTCTATCACCGCTACTTTTTATACTCTCTTCTGAAGGATTTAGCAGGGGACTTAAAGCATTAACGGAGGTTGGACGGTTGCAGCCATTTCGATTGGGAAGGATTCCGTTTCATATAACACACTTGGCCTATGCTGATGACTTGTTAGTATTTTTGCGAGGAACACAGCAAAACTTGCGCCATTTTCACACTTTCCTCACACAATATGAAACTGCTTCTGGGCAAAAAGTCAACTTTCAAAAAAGCAATATGATCCCTTCTACTCGAACATCAATGCAGCAGAGGAGGAATTTTGAGAGGATACTTACCATGCGATGCACAAATCTCCCTTTTAAATATCTTGGCTCGTATTTGCACAAAGGTATTCCTCGTGCGCGACACTGTGTCTCTTTATTGCAGCATATTGATGATAGGCTTCAAGGATGGCACACTAGATTATTATCCGCCGCGGGACGATTAGTTTTGTTACGCTCTGTCATAGCAGCATTGCCGCTACATCTTTTTGCTTCAGGTGGCTTTCCTAAATCTGTTATCAAAGTCATTCATCGGAAAATGGCATGTTTTTATTGGGGCCCTAGACATCACTGGATATCGTGGCATACAATTACTATGCCTAAAGAAGAAGGAGGACTGGGGATTCGAGACCTCAGCGTGTTACAAAGAGCTTATGACTGCCGAATTTGGTGGTCATACCAACAAAATACTACACTTTGGAGTCAATATATGCATGCCAAGTATGGTCGTCGTGGGGACTATTTGCCACGATTACCTGATTCACCGATTTGGAAATTAATTTGCAAGATACATCCTTTCTGCCTTTCTCAAACATCTGGTCAAGGTACACATTTAACATGGTTGCACACACCAACGGGTGAATTTTCCCTACGCAGTGCTTATGCGATTAGTCGCATTTCGCATCCGCATTTATTCTCTGCAAAATTCATATGGTTTAAACAGCACTCCCCAGTCATACAGATATTCCTATGGCGGATGTTTCATTCGGCGATACCGATGGAGGATTATATTGGCAAGTATATTACATCTCGTCCTACGCAATGTCCTTTGTGTAAAGCTGCTTTGGCAACGGTAGATCGTGTCTTTCTTCACTGCCCATATGTGCGGCCGATATGGAACTATTATGCTGGGGAATTGAACTGTCCGCCCCCATCAACATTGCACTTGCGACAGTATATTCTTGCTTGGTGGTATCGTTCCTCCTTTTCATCATTACTTGGGGTCTTCAGAGTTATAATTCCAGCAATTATCCTGTATACTATCTGGCGAGGATACACCTCTTTGGTCTATGGCAACCAATCTAGCATTACACTCGCATCATTACAAGTAGCTATTCGTTATGACCTTACTATTTGGTGCAAAAAAATGGCAGGAACCAAAATAGCCACTGATCCTAGAAGGTACTTCTCTTGGCTACCGTCTTTGTCAGTACCACGACCTCGTCTCATTCATTGGCTAACACCACCTCTCGGCCGACTAAAATTAAATGTCGATGCGGCGGTTGGTCGACATTATGCAGCAGGGGGTGCTATATTGCGTGATCATAGGGGAGCTTGTGTGGGTGCAATTTCGTTTAGGTTACCATCGGTTACACCGCTCCATGCGGAAATTCAGGCAGCATTATTTGGCTTGTTATATTTTCTTCCTCTACAACGAAACATCATTTTAGAGTCTGATTGTCACCAGATGATTTCTCGTTTGGCCCGCCCGCAGTTGGTACATGGGAATTACTATCTTAACATGCTTCAAAATCTGGTTCATCTCCATCGCCTCGATTATCACCACATTTATCGCGAAGCAAACATGGCCGCACATTATCTAGCACAGCAAGCAATGCTGACTCCTATCACACAGCACTATTCATCACGCACTCTCCCTTCATTGGTGCGTGCCTCCGTCTCTTTGGATCTCTCCTCCACTCAACTGCGGGTCCCTTGATAATCTCAAGTCTTCCACATGGATTGGCACTTTTTCTCAACTTCTGCTTGTACCCTAATGGATACAGGCAGACTCGGTATGCATTGCTATCCTTTGGTTTTGCATTTATTCTATTCCATACTCAGTAACTTTTTGTTCTGTCTTCCTGCCCGGACATGGTATCGATCGGCTATATTTCTTGAGAGGCTTCTCACGGTACCACAACGACTCCATTATGCATTGGCGGCGACTACGCATACCACGACGCATTATCACATCGAAATGTCGCCTTGGCCTAATCTGTGCCAAGGCGGCAACGGTATGTGTTCGGTTTTTCAGTTTCTTCATCCTTTACTTATTGCTATCGTTGGTATAACTCTTTCTTGGCTCTTTTCCGAGGTATGCATGTTCCGGAAGACGTCTCATCAAGCTTGCCACAACGCACTACAGCGCCTGCTGCATACATCAACTACTGCCTCAACCGTTGATTTTGACACATTTTTACACTCATTTCATATCAATGACAGTTGTATAAATATGTACGCTTTTTCCTTCGCTAAGGTTTTATCCACAAGGGTGGTTTTACTTAGCAAGGTTTTAATGCGGCATATCATATACAACTGGAGATATGACATTATTAGCTCTTTATTTCATTTGTTCTCATACGATGACTTTTTTGTAATATGGTCTTCCTCCGCCACAAGTGAGGCTAATCAATAAAATTTTCCGTTTTAAAAATATATATATATATATATATATATATATATATATATATATATATACAATACGTACTATGGCAGCGGCACCTACCCCAGCACGCGGCCCATACATGGAAGAACAACAACGATTATGCCACTTTAACATGTATATACATATAATCAATATATAACCAAATCGAATACATACATATAATCATCAATCTATGCAACCACAAAATACGACATGCATGGTCCAATTTTGATACAAACATACAGCCATAATTTATGCAAAAACATAGCAAATATAGCAAGGGTACTTACCTTAGTCTTGATTATACTATACCGTACGAAGAATCGGGGTTGAAAACGGATGGAATTCGGCTCCTCCTTCTCTACCTAGCTGGTGGCCGAATAGTTCTATGGGGGATGGTGGCTGCCGAATTTTGAAGGGTGGTATAGGGTTAATTTTGTGTTATATGTGGTGTATATATAGATGTAGGATGGTGAGGTTAAAGAGGTATATTCCTAGTTATACTAGGTATTATGCATTCAACTAAACTCTATCTTGTTTTCTTTTTTCCTATTCTAATTAGGATTTTTATTTTTGCATTTATTATTTTCTTTATTTTATTTTATTTTCTTCTAGCCATGTAGACACACACACACACACACAGAGATATATATATATATATATATATATATATATATATATATATATATATATATAAGTAAGGAATATGTTATTAATAAAATTTGCTTTTAATTAAAAAAAGTAATATGTTATTAAGATAAGCCTCACTTATGGCAGAGGAAAAACCATATTACATATAAGTTCATCATATGAGAAAAGCGAATGCAGTGATGTAATGATTGTCAACCGCCAATCATATATGATATGCCGTATTAAAACCTTGCCAAGTAAAACCACCCTTGTGGATAAAATCTTGGCGAAGGAAAAAACGTACATATCTATATGATTGTATCGTTGAACCTGTACAATTCGCACTGAATAGCATAACTGAAATAAGGCATGTACAATATGCTTCGTACTCTCCCAATACACTCCATCAAATTTGAATTTTGCAAGGAGCCGTTGTTGTATCCTCAACAGCCTGGGAAATAAGTCTGTCGTCCACCCATGATTACAGCATATGATGGCCTCATTCATTTGAAGCATAATCTGTTCATGCCAGATACAAGAATCGGTCAATACTGTATAAGCGATATTAAGTAAGAGGAATAAAAAGAGTGTCATGAACATACCAACGTTGCCTGAATTCACAAGGAATACATGCAACAACGAAAAATTCAAGCTCCTGAAATTCGGTCGCTGCAGCACTGAAATGATGCTACCATCTAGTTTATCCTCAAGCAAAATAGAATAAAAATTGTTACTGCCATATCGTAATTAAGTTAGAATGGCTGATAAATGGAACAGAGATATCAACAAAAACATACCCACGTTGCCTATGTCAATGTGACGTAGGCAACGAATGCAGAAACACGCCAACCTTTTGGGAGACATCAAGAACACAAAGTTGGGACCAAAGAGTCCAAAATAATTGCTCCCCGAACTTCACATGGCAATGAGGATAAAGATGTAAAGAGGGTTACTCCTGCCGATCTTAATCCATGAAGTGATAATGTATGTGTCGCAGTGTTAGTCTCTCATGGAGAATAAGATAACGATGAAGAATTTAAGCATAAAACTGTATTGTACATCACAAGTCTGTAGCATATGGTCCTGTGAACTTGTCCGCAGTCGATAAGTCATGCAACAACATCTTACAATCAGTTTTGAGGATGAGATGGTCATAATCCATGGAGCAATAGATAAGAGCATACTGTAGTGCCAAAAGTTCAGCTCTCAAAGGTGTCACAACAGGCAAAAAAAAACAGATTGCCGAAACTAGATCCCTAGTATGAGTATGTAGCACCGCAGCCACGACTGCTCTTGAGCTGATCACCGTTGCATCAACATTTAGTTTTAATTTGCCTATTGGCAGAAGCTCTCAACGGACGATTTTTGGTCTATTGGACCGATAGACGGCGAGAAATTGAGTCGCGTCAAGTGTCTTATTTTTTGAGAATACTTACAGCCCTGCGACGTTGCACACCAAGTGAATATATGCTCCCGAGCCCGTTCATACATTCTCATATATGAAAAGTTGTCTTCCCCAAATCTGATAGTTGCATACTCTTTCCAGATAACCCAGAGGACCAATGAAGACACAACAACATGTAACTAGCCCAGCATGGTATGTAAAGAAGAACCACGCCACCAACATAGCAGAAATCCACGAACTGTCGGATGATTCGGCAGTGGTCCAGAAAATAATATTGAGATTTTTTGCAATAGAGGCTATATTGACTGACAACCAAGAAAAATGTGATCTAAAGTATCCGAATGTATTTTTCAGAAGACACACTGGGTAGGTAAATATTTTGTCAAATTCGCAAAGTGTCAGATAGAGGTAGGGAGCGCATCCATAACCGCCAAAGAAATAGACAACCACCCAAAGGCAAACTCGGCCACCAAACATATCTAGAATGATCAAAAGGAATAGAGATTGATATCAGCGGCTTATATGCGGATTTGATTGAAAATTGTCCAGAACCTTCAGCCGTTCAAATATAGCCATCCGCAGTAAGACTCACATGAGTAAGCATATAGGCATTAATCCGACAAAGACATTTCCAAGTAGCCGAATCATAGATAAGAGAATACATTGTTGCCCGTTGCCCATATTTTGCACGACTGTAAACTACCCACAGAGATGAGGAATGATGGTAATTCCACCATAATTTACAATCATACGCCTGTTGAAGATATGATAGATTGCAAATGTCTAATCCGCCAAGCTCCTTAGGCCGAGTCACGCTATCCCAGGATTTCCAATGATGGCGACCATTCCATAAAAATTGCGACATTTTCCGATTTAAAACATCTAAGACACTCTTTGGAAGTCTTGAGCTCGATATAATATGAAGCAGAATAGAACATACGACATGGCGAATTAATACCACACGACCCGCCATAGATAATAATTTAGAAGACCAAACATTGAGAGCAGCATCAAAATGATTAATTAATGACGTACAGTAGGCCGCACGATTGATACCTTTATATAGGAAAGACCCAAGATATTTAATAGGTAAAGAAGTAAGTCGTATACCTAACATTTGTGATACTTTGGCCCCAGAAATGGCTGCTCCCACCACCACCTGACTTTTTTTCAGATTTACTAACTGCCCCGAAGCCTGATGATATGTATCTAAAAATTGATGAAAAAGCTGCATGTTGCGAATTGAGCCATTTAAGAAAATTACAAGATCATCTGCAAATCCCAAATGTGATACCCTAGGCACTTTGCCTGCTTGAAAACCACGGAGAATCTCATCCTCCATTAAAGCATTCAGCCCCTAGAAAATCCTTCTGAAGCTAGAATAAACAAAAGGGGCGATAAAGACTGCAAAACACCAGTTGGTTTCTTATTAATTAGAATCGAGCAACGCATGGCAACCAAGTTGTTCATAATAAGTCGCACAAGTCGGGGATGAAAGCCAAATTTCGTCAGTAGCTTCTCTAAATATGTCCAACAGACTCTATCAAACGCCTTTGCCATGTCTAATTTAATAAGAACATGGCCACCCCGAGTCAGCCTATCAATTACATGAATCATTTCCTGAGCCAGGAGAATCTGCTCCGTAATATCCCTTCCCTTCATAAACCCTTCCTGTTCTGGGATATGATTTTCGGCAGTAGCATAGAAAATCGTGTGACAAGGAGTCGCGTGATCACCTTGGCTAAGAAGTTAGTCAGGCAAATAGGTCGATACTCAGAAAAAGTTGTGGGATTTGTCACCTTAGGTATAAGCGTAATAAGAGCCGCTGCCACCTGACCCGGCAGCTGAATACCTATAAAAAACTCCTGAACTACTTTAAGAACATTCATAGATAATACCTTCCAAAAATGACGATAGAATGACCCTGGAAAACCATCGGGACCAGCTGTGCTTGTTGGACTCAAATCTCACACCGTCTGCTTGACCTCCTGTAAGTCGGGCATAGAGAGAAGGACAATCGTGGAATATGCTGCAAAATAAAGGCATGGTTTTCTGTTGACGTCCCTGTAAATAGTGTTTGAAAGTAACGGATCGCTTCAACCTCAATATTCTGCTGATCGTCACACATGACTCCATCCTCACGTGTGATCTGCTTAATTGTCTGCTTTCGTCGCATCTCTTTTACGGTTTGGTGAAAGAAACGTGTGTTTGCATCACTCTCCCGCATCCATTTCACATTTGCCTTTTGCTTCCAAAAAGACAGTGATCGAGATTGAGCGAGACGGGGCATAACATCATACCTATCAATGATCCCCCTTTGGATGATGTCCTAGAAGAGGTAAGTGAAACAGAACTCTGCCTGGAAACTTTATCTCATGTAATTAATGATGATACTGTTGATACTAATTTGGAAGTGGCCGAAGAAAGGAGGTATATTTTGCCTTGCAGGAGTAACCGAGGAGTGCCACTAGTGTAATATTGAACAGAACATGTTTCTCAAAGTAGGCAGGCAATCTAATAAGGGGAAGACTGTCTAAAGTAACAAAATCATTTACTATGACTCGTAAAACTAGGAAATTCCACAGAATGCTCAAGAGGCCAAAGAGAATACGAAACGGTGGTTGACCATGAATGCAAAAAATGGATACTCTGGAGAAAAACGATGCTTGGGAGAAGTGCAGACTTCCAACAGAAAAAAGACAAGTTGGATGTAGATGGGTCTTTATCAAACATAATGCTGACGGAACTATAGAAAGATACAAGCCTCGACTAGTGACGAAAAGATACACAGAATTATAGAATTTGTTGGATTGTGCACCTGCAATAAACGCCATTAGAAGGGGGGTGAATAGTGGTTGGCGGAAATTACACTACAACCCTTTGTAAAAATCCCCTTTGAAAACAGAATCTGAGACCACCTCAGATTCAGAACCCGTTTTTAAAAAATTCAAAACTAATTTTACACAACTCCAAAAATTATGAAACTTTTCATAATATAACTTCAATGTCTTAACAAGACTCTGTTCACAAATCAGACAAAAATAAGATTGTTTGACCCTTCAAACAAATAAAAAAATTCAGATGGTCAATCTGGACATAATTGGACAGAATGTTGCTGATTTTGCAAAAAGTGTTTCTCTTTGAATACTCAACCAAAAAGGTTTATCTTTTTATCAAAACACTCCTTAGGATGTGTAGATGAAGTTTCCAAAAGGCTCTGAACTTAAACAATTCTTGATAAATACAGAATTTAAGTTTTCTCAAAACTGGTCAGATTGCAGCCAGATTGGAGCAGCTATATTGCAAAGAATGAAAGACTAACTTTCCCTTGCTCAAATCAAGTGATTCTTGTTGCAAATGAAAGCTAACAGTCTGAAGTATAACTCCACCAAAAATCACAAATTTTGAAATTGTTTAGCTATTTTTTCAAAACATGAGAAGTGTGAAATCTACTGTAAAAACGGGCAGAAAACAGAAATGAAGAAACAAGATAAAAACACCGAGGATTTATCCTGTTTCGGTCAATGTGACCTACTCCAGTCCCAAGGAACACCTTTCCTTTGATTTCACTATCAAATGAATCACCTTACAACAAGAACCAAGCTTGATCCTTGGGTTATACACCAACCCTACTCAAGACTTGGATAATCACCTTCTAAGCAGCACTTACAACCTATTGATATAGCCTTATTAGAATGGCTAATCAATCTTACAAATGAAGCTCAAGAGGCTTGTAGCACAAAAAAAACAACAAGAACACCTTTTCTACAAAGAATGGAACAAGAACAACAACAAGAAGATGATAGCTAGACAATTCAACAAATGCTTGTAAGCTTCAAGTGTGCTTCATCTTCTTCACCATTGCCTCTATTTATAGTGTGATTTGAGCCTTGGAGATAAGACTTCCAATGTGTCACCATTTTCATCATCAAGTCCAAATGTCTTCTCATCATTGGTTGACCTTTGTACACTTGTCAAAATGAGACAATATAATTGGTACACCTTGGCACAATGATGTTGGCCGAAATTTCCACCATGGATTGTCTCAAAAATGTGAAGATAATACCCAAAGATAATAACCATAACAACTCATTTATCTTCTCAAATTTTTGACACAAGAATAGGCATGTGAGACTTTGAAAGATTCAAACTCAAAACAGCCCCCACTTGGATGTAGTAGCTGTTGGCTATTTAGTCAACATTTCCAAAAAAACTTTGATTTTCTTTTGTAAATTGTGATAATAAAAGAAAGGATAATACCACCAAAATATCCTCAACTCCAAGCACAACAATAGGGCATGTGAAGTCTTCAATTTGACTCAAAAATCTGCCAAGAAAAGCCATATAGCCATTGGCTATATTTAGAAAATTCCAATTGTCAACTAGCTCCTTTTTGGTTGGTCCACTTGTCTCTAACTCACAAAATGAATTCCACATCATATCCAACTGCATATGCACGTTTTTCAACATATATATATGTGTGTAGCAACTCAGTTTTTTGAAGAAGAAATCAATAGATAATAGTTGACAAGATTATGTCAACATGTAACACCAAAATTCCCAATATTTCTTCTTATATGTCATGAACATTTCCACACCTTTCACACCTTTAATATCTCTGAATAATGATGATAAATGTTCTCTTATAACATATATAAGAGGGTCTTCAAGAAAAATAGAATGTGACATCTCAAATCGTCACATATCCAGTTATAGTCAATAATATCATCATATGAGAGAAAGAGATAAAGAATCACCATATTATCTTCAAGTTAATAATAAATCAGCTCCAGAATGAAGATAATAATATGCTCAAGAGATTCCTTGAATGAAAATACCAAAAATACCCTCGAGGGTGAAATTACCAAAATACCCCTGGTATATGAAAACTCCAAAAAATGACCCCGATGGTCAGAAATGAATATTATAACACCTTTGCCTTGATCAATAGTATAAGAATACATCCTTGAAATATTTTCACCATGTAATGTTCCTACAAAACTCAAAATACCAATTTTGTCCTTTTTGGTAAGTTGTAGAAACTTCCAAGGCACGTTAGTCACAATACATTTAAAATCATCAAAATCACATAAGATTCACATAACGAGCATGTATAAATCATATACAAAGGAAAACAACCACTTTAACATATTTTAGAAAAATATTTCTAAAAACCCTAAACATTCTGTGAGATGTAGATCGATCCATGTGAGGGGCTGACGTACGTCGATCGATCTACGTGAGAGATCGACGTCTCACAGTAAGTTTTTGGTTATTCTCAGTCTAACATAGATCAATCCATGTTAAGGGATGATGTACATCGATCGATCCATGTGTCTCTGTCTGAGAGATCCACGTCATTTTTCTTCACTTTTTCATCCTTTAATCACTTATAACACCATATGTGACGTTTCTAAGTATTCACCACTTAAAATCATGACTTTGAAAATTATCCAAACATATTTCTCAACATTCTCCCCTTTTTGGATGATTTTCAAAATAACTTAACATGATTTTAATGTCACAACTCATAACCATTTGTTTAACATCATAAATCTTACCAATTGTTTTCAAACTTTGTTTTCAACAAAATTTTAAATAGTTACGCTCCCCCTCAACTTATACTCTCCCCCTTAACCTATACTCAGCTTATACCAATTGAAACTTATCATACTAAATCATGACTTACCAACAAAAATCATCTTCTTATTCAACTGCATATGCATCTTTTTCAACATATATATATCTGTGTAGCAACTCAGTTTTTTGAAGAAGAAATCAATAGATAATAGTTGACAAGATTATGTCAACGTGTAACACCGAAATTCCTAATATTTCTTCTTATATGTCATGAACATTTCCACACCTTTGACACCTTTAATATCTCTGAATAATGATGATAAATGTTTTCTTATAACATATATAAGAGGGTCTTCAAGAAAAAATAGAATGTGACATCTCAAATCGTCACACATCGAGCTATAGTCAATAATATCATCATGTGAGAGAAAGAGATAAAGAATCACCATATTATCTTCAAGTTAATAATAAATCAGCTCCAGAATGAAGATAATAATATGCTCAAGAGATTCTTTCAGTGAAAATACCAAAAATACCCTCGGGGGTGAAATTACCAAAATACCCATGGTATATGAAAACTCCAAGAAATGACTCCGATGGTCAGAAATGAATATTATATCACCTTTGCCTTGATAAATAGTATAAGAATACATCCTTGAAATATTTTCACCATGTAATGTTCCTACAAAACTCAAAATACCAATTTTGCCCTTTTTGGTAAGTTGT
This sequence comes from Eustoma russellianum, assembly GCA_036186865.1. Taxonomy (NCBI): domain Eukaryota; kingdom Viridiplantae; phylum Streptophyta; class Magnoliopsida; order Gentianales; family Gentianaceae; genus Eustoma; species Eustoma russellianum. The sequence goes on from AP025048.1 coordinate 29,705,563, forward strand.
AGAAACTTCCAAGACACGTTAGTCACAATACATTTAAAATCATCAAAATCACATAAGATTCACATAATGAGCATGTATAAATCATATACAAAGGAAAACAACCGCTTTAACATATTTTAGAAAAATATTTCTAGAAACCCTAAATATTCTGTGAGACGTGGATCGATCCATGTGAGGGGCTGACGTACGTCGATCGATCCACGTGAGAGATCAACATCTCACAGTAAGTTTTTGGTTCTTCTCAGTCCAACATATATCGATCCATGTTAGGAGATGATGTACATCGATCGATCCATGTGTCTCTGCCTGAGAGATCCACGTCATTTTTCTTCACTTTTTCATCCTTTAATCACTTATAACACCATATGTGACATTTCTAAGTATTCACCACTTAAAATCATGACTTTGAAAATTATCCAAACATATTTCTCAATAGAATTGACTATTCTGAAACCTTCTCCCTAGTGACACAGATAGGTACAATCCAAGTTTTGTTCTTAGTCACTGCAAACAAGAACTGACTACTTTATAAGTTTGATATAAAAAATGCCTTCTCCCATAGAAATTTGGAAGAGGAAGTACATATGGAAGCTCCACCAAGATTTTTTGATAAGTTCAAAAAAAATGAAATATATTAACTCAAAAAAACACTATATGGGCTCAAACAGTCTCCACTGACATGGTTCAAAAGATTCACTTGGCAATGAAAAGAAGGAGAGTAATTCTGATTACACTTTGGTCCTAAAAACAGAGGTAGTCTGATACTTGCTTAATCATTTATGTAGATGATATGATAAAAACAAGAGGCGATACCAAGGAAATTAGACAGTTGAAAAAAAAATTTGACAGAATTTGAAATGAAGAACCTGTAGGGCTAAAATACTTCTGAGGAATAAGGGTTCTACGATTCAACAAGTTTTTACATCTCAACAGAAGTATATTGTGGATTTACTTGAAGAGACATGAATGATTTATCTTTAACCAACAAATGCACTATGCAGGTTTATCACAGACTTCAAATAGCGGAAGGTGTTGACTCAGCCGAAAAAAGAGAGGTATGAATGACTGGTTGGAAAAATGATCTACTCGGCATATACTCGATTAGATATAGCATATGCAGACGGAGATGTGAGGCAGTTCATGCACCTCTGCAAGTGGAACATATGGAAGCAGTCATAAAGATTTTATGATACCTGAAAGGTACAATAGGAGACGGAATCATATTCAAAAGAAATAGTCACCTCAATGCCGAAGCATATACTGATGTAAACTTGCCAGGTAATCCAAATGATAGGTGGTCTACTCAAGGATACTTTGTAGTTGCGAAGTTTGATGCTGAGGCAGAGTTAAGGGTATCGCGAAGGGAATAATGGAGATTCTGTGGATAAAGAAGTTGATGGGTGAAATTGATTTTTCGCTCAAAACCTCAACCTAGTTGATGCGTGCAATAATCTGCATCTTTGAAAATTCACTACAGCATGATAGGACCAAACATGTGAAAGTAGACCCACACTTTATAAAGGAAAAGATTGAAGACAAAACTGTTGAGATACACGTTGTACGATCTGAACACTAGTCGGTGAACATCCTTACAAAAGCGATCAGTGGAAGAGCATCCGACTCGCCACTGTCTAAGTTGTGTATTGGAGACTCCACTACTCAACTTGAGGAGAAGTGATGGAAAGCATTAGTTACATGAATCAAGCACGGGATCAAATCAAAGCGAATCATACCGTTGTATTCGTTGTAATTATTTTCCTATTATTTTACTTATTGACTTTCCATATTTAGCGGTAGACTAATACTAAATGTATAACTATTGTATACAGATTAAATCAACGAAAAAAATTCATTCACAAACAAACACTCATGTTGCAAATGTACCTCCTGTATGCTCATGTGTATGGGTGCAAACAGATGATTTCCTCCTTGCCTTTGAACGAGCCCCAGTCCCTCGTGTCTTTGTTGCGCAAGGCCCAGACTCTTGGACAAAGAGAGAAGTAGATATGTTAAATGCAACGTGGACGATAGCCATCGGGAGGGTCGTAAGGCCGTAGGTAATGTGTACCGAGATCTGTAAGGGCCCAGATGGAAATTGGAAGCATCGAAGCATTATCGTGGTTGACTCCAAGCCGTTAGAGCTGCTGGATTACACAGCATGCTTTCCAGCTTGGGGTACGATTGCGTCGAGATGGAATCCGAGTGCCTACTTTTGGGACAGCGTCTGAACAATATGGAAGTTGATTTATTACCGGAGGTTGTTTTGATAACGGACATTCGTTAGCTCGCAGTTTGCTTGTGCAAAGTTTTGTTTATGTGTGTGCGTAGAACTGAAATTTGCCAGAATACCTTTTGGCTCAGTATGGATTAAATTTCTCCTTTCGCCTGGTTCATCGACATTGTCAGGTTACACTTGTAGAATATAATAAAAACTTATTTTCATTGATTTTGATCGATTGCAATCGCCCTTATCTATAGTACAATCCTTACTGATAATTATAATATCTTCTTTTTTTACACGTGATATGATACGATACCATGCTAACTACACTTTATGAAAATACCTTCTCATATGGTATGATTTTATTCATTCCATCACTCCTCCTCAAGTTGATCAGTGGGGTCGCTAATGCTCAACTTGCAAAGTGTTGTCTCGAAGATTCTTTCAACAACCGCCTTTGTAAGTATGTTTTCAAGTTGATCCTCAGATCGCACAAACGACACTTCCACAATTCCAACATCGAGCTTTTCCTTGATAAAGTGTCTATCTACCTTAATGTGTTTTGTTCGATCATGCTGGACTGGATTCTCAGAAATATTGATCGCTGCTTTTTGTCACACTTTAACTTAGCCGGAAGCCTACTTCCTTCTGTAACTTTTTCAGCCACAAGATTTCCATAATTCTCTCGAGAATTCTCCTGAATTCTTCTTTCACACTAGACAGCGCGACCACCTTCTATTTTTTGCATCTTTAAGTAACGAGATTGCCTCCTACCAGCGAGAAATATCCAGATGTTCACCTTCTGTCACTTAGAGTACCTGTCCAGTACGCGTCAGTATACACCCCCACATCCAAATGTCCATGGTTTCTAAACCAGATTCCTCTTTCTCAGGTCCTCTTCAAATACTTCACGATTTTTATTACGGCCTCCATATGTTCTGCCTGTGGCTGTGCATAAACTGGCTGAAAACTCCAACTCCATAAGTAATATCTGGGACTCGTATGAGAAAGATAAATAAGTTTCGCGACTAACCTCTGGTATTGTTCTTGGTCCACTCTCGGGGCTCCTTCTTTAATTTGTAGTTTCTGGTTGGTTACCTTAGGTGTATCACTCGGCTTACAGTCCAGCATCTCTATTTGATGCGTGTCTCGCGCCAAAAGAACAAACCTTTCCTTCGTTTTAATGTCTTCCATAAGAAATCTTGTTCGGTGATAAGAACGGTCTAGCAATCACCCTTGGTCGTGTGTCTCTTCTTTGGACTGAGCTATATCCACCTTCTTGAAGCTTGTGCATCATCCAAGAATGGCAAACAACCCTTGGTACGTGTCTTCAAGATGGTAAGATTCGATTCCCCGCCAACGTTTGCTCAAGACGTTGATATAGGATCTAGTTTTACTCAATGATCAAAGAAAACACAGGGGAAACCCTTGCTAGGCAGCCTTTGGCCAAAAGGTGTTATTTTCATTTAATGCTCTATTTTTTCGGGCGGCAGGCCGTTCATACATGTAACCTTACTAGGTTAAACCCAATTTAAAAGACATAGGATAGGTCTTCTACTTGAACATTATCATCTCAGCATCTGATCAATCTTCCACGCATTATCTAGGTTATCTAGGGGCCAAATCTGTCCATAAGGTCTTCCCAAAAGTTGTAGCCCCAGATGTGTAGTTTCGATATCATCTTGAATCACCTCAAAATGACATTGTATGAGAGAGATGGCCAACATACCTAGATAGGGTCATCCTGTGAAAACCCTACTTTTTTTAGGCATTTTTTCCAAATTTGAAAAGCCTATTTTCCTATCTTTTAACACACATTTTTAATGTCTAAAAACACTCAAAAAACCTATAATATGGCTCGAAAATATAATAAAAGTGTACAAGCCATGACGGCTGAAAATACGCCATGCAAGACCTTTTACACACGATCGACACACGAGCATGCCTAGACGTTGCGTCAAGCATCACTTCTTTCGTTGTGCTTCTAGTGACTGGATCCTTTGGTGTCTCCTCGGCTACACTTCCTCCCTCTCTGACCCTCTGCATGTCTTCTACTTGTAGGTCGTGCTCCATGTCTTCATCATTCCCTCTCCGAACAAAAGGATTCGTCCTCGAATCGAAATCTGCACTAAGTGAAGGGATCTTAGCCAACAATATGCTTGTAACATAAAACAAAATACATGACTTATATTTACAAACTTGACTAGTTTATTTTCATCCTCACCTGGATCAAATATCAATATGATATAACATATATACGGTAATGTTGAAAGAAACTCAAACTTAAAGAAGATACCTCCCTTTAGCTCCAAGATTTTCATGAACTTGTATCGCCTCTTTCTAACAGGTTTTGAATGAGAGAATAGAATCCACATCAAATTCTTACAATACACAAAAGATGGAAATATAAAGCATGATGTGAAGCATATCATAGGTTCGAATTTTAGTATGTGTAACGCATTCACATGCCAAACGAAAGATCATCAAAACATGCTCAAGTATATGAGATATTTCAAAAACTATTTCCATAGCATATGGTTTCAACCAAATGCTATTCACTTCAACAGGAAAACCAAGTTTCAAATTCTCATTCACGCATTTCCAAGCTCCTAGATCAAACACATAAATAATCCAAATAATTTCAAACGCCATGGGAAATCTTAGACATACCGATATGCAAACCAATGCATTTGAAAAGATTATGCTGCAATTGCATAAAATTGTGTTACTTTGTTGTGCACATTTGTATGTTTACATTGTTTATGACTTGACATGGCGGGATGCACACAACTTTCAATCACAAAACACATAGCAATGAATATGTTGTAATAGGCACAAACAATGTGTTATTGTCACTCTTCACTTGAACCTTTTGACCATGAAATAATAGAAATTCGTATGTACACAAAGATGGTAAAGCATTAAACAATAAAACATTAAACACATTTGTATTTTTCTTTTGCCTTTCTTCCTCATTTACGATTTCAGATTTGTCTAAACGTTTGCCATCAACTCCTTCAACAATTTTAGCTTCATGTTCACCGTTATCATGCGATCCATCCTCATCATTTTTATGCAAATCTATTTCAGTCTCATGCATTCTCATCGTTTTTATGCAGATCTATTTCAATCTCATGTAATGCAAAGGCAGCCGTATGTATGTCTGTTAGTGTATGTGCACTAGGCCATGATTTGGATATTTACGTTATGCATTTATTATTACTAAAAGAGGTTTTATTATCATTATTGTTGGTTAGTATGTTACACAATTTTGATATATGTCCCTGATTCATTATTGTTATAGAGATAAAATAATTTATAATCAGTATGAGTATTGATTTGATAATCATGAGATGATTATGTGTATGGTGATACGAATCAATCTCATAGATACTTGTTAGAGAACAGTGTATTGGATAGACTCATCATGAGATTACTACATGGATTAGCGTCATAAGTAAATCTCATGATAGTCATGTTTTAATCCTTTGACTTGAGATTGTCATAGTTTCCAACATAAGGACTATTATATTGACATGATCAAACGTTATCCGTAACTGGATAATAATAAAGGTCATGATTGAATGTGATAGAAATTATGTAGAGGATATTGAACAATCAAGATAGAATTTGTCCCTCTCTTTTGAGAGAGATATCTTTGGGCCCCTCGATTAGTGAGACTGTGAAATGCATGGCCGAGCTCAAATCAATTGATAGTGTGATCAATATCATTTGTTTTATCAGTCTACTTAGAGATCGAGTAATCATATGTTTGAACAATATAAGTATGACGCTGACCATGACTTATGTTCAAACTAGATATCATGTGACAAAGGGATTAATGCATGTACTATTATTAGGCTAGTTGGACTTTACTCGTATTAATTGGGTAGTTGTAATGCCTTTCTAGAGGCCAATTACGACTTGTTGGTTTAATAGCGATTCAATCAACTGCCAATTAATATGGGCCTATCGGGTCACACACAAGAATGCGTATGGCTGAAATTAATAATATTAATAATATTAATATTGGATATTAATTATTATTATTATCGTTTTAATATTAATAATATTAATATTGGATATTAATTATTATTATTATTATTTTTTTTTATGGAAACGCTTCTTTATTATTGATAAAATGCCTCACTTTTGGCGGAGGAATACCATAATACATATTCATCGTAAGCAAACCACATGTACAAAAAGCGAATGATGCATGTCCTCCAGTCATATATGATATGCCGCATTAAAACCTTGCCAAGAAAAACCACCCTTGTGGATAAAACCTTGGCGAAGGAAAAAGCGTACATATTTATACGACTGTCATTGGAAACTAAATATAATGAAAGGAAAAAACTGTAGAACAAAGTATCCAGCTTGGGTCCTGGGAGCAAGCGATCGCATGATGTATGCTGAAGCAGGAGTTCGAATTTGGGCTCCTCCAACATGTACCTCGTGATAGCAAAGAAATGTAAGAATCAATCGCGTATAAGATGTAAAGCGTGTGAAGGAATGACTGAGTAACATACCGACGCCACCTTGATTCATATTGAACCAAGGTGACCACATTGCATATAGGCGCTTTGTTCTGTGCTCCATCCAGCACTCCACCATTGACGTTCCCGCCACCCAGCCCACAAGCATATGTAGCCAATGAAAGGTCATGAAACAAGCCATGTGATGAGTTTGCAAAATGCACATAAGATAACCGCTGCTAAATTGACGAAACAAATCAAAGTTGCATACCCGCGTTGCCTGGGCCAAATAAGACCACAGGCAACATAAGAGAAGACACGCCAACACAATGTGAGACATGGTTAAGCACGCAAGGCTGGGAGATGAAGATCCAGAATTAGTGCACCCCGAACATCAGAAGGCAACTCTGGAAGCTGCGCATAATGAGCTACACCAGCAGCCCGGTATCCATAACGTGCAAGGCGGTGAGCTGCAGAGTTGGCTTCTCTGGGACAATATTGAAGGAAGGAACTATTGAGCGCTAGTAACATGGTTGTCCGAGTGATATCGTCCCCTAAGGCACCTGTGTATAAATGCGAACCATCTAGCATGGATAATAGAATCTGACAATCTGTTTCCACTATTAATTGAGCGTAGTCTCTGGCATAGTAAGCAACTGCCAACATCAATGTCATCAACTCTGCCCTCAACGGACTCACCCAAGGCAAGGCAAAAGCTATGGCGGAGATGAGGTTGCCTTGATCAGAGCGAAGGATTGCAGCCCCTGCCGCCGTTGCCTGTCCTACAGTGGCATCCACATTAAGCTTCATCCTGCCGGAAGGAGGCAATATCCAACGGACTATCCGTAGTCGTGGTGATCTAAGAGGAGGCGAAAAGTGTAGCTCAACTAACTGAGGAATATTTGATGTAAATTTCTTACCCTTCACCGAAAGACACCAATTGTATAAAGACATTCGAATGTGTTCAAATAGGCGAGGCGACACAAATGAATCAGAACCGTATCGCACTGCTGCATATTCCTTCCATATATTCCACAGTACCACCGACGGGGTGATTACTCGCAGCTGACCACGCATAGATGAGGACGATGAACTGCGCCACCACCTGAGCAAATGAGCCTTAATTGTGTTACTGCTCGGAAGGGGACCAGAAAAAATGTGCGATATCTCAACCCATATAGGTTTGATTGCTGCACAATGGAGAAAGACATGATCCTGTTCATCCGAAGCCATGCGACAAAAAGCACATTGCGAAGGAAAGATAGTCGACCAAAGACATATATTATTAACCATAGGCAAAGAATTGGTCCATAATCTCCACAAGAAAACCCGTATATTTGGTGGCATGGTCTTCCACCAAACATAACGAAATACGCTCTGTGTGGACTGTGAATTAAGTACTGCAGTGTAGGCCGATTTTATGGAGAATTAGCCATTAGGATCCGGAAGCCAATGATAAAAAAGTCCAGTCGAAATAGTATGCGCCATCATAAAATCATTAACTGCACAAATTCGTTTCCAGACAGGAGAATCATATATATGACAGTATAGAGAGGGGCGGTTTCCATACTTCCTTTTGGTGTAATCAGCCCACAGGGAACTGGCATGATGATATTTCCACCACAACTGACTGTCGTATGCTTTTTGGGTGTGCAAAATATTTCGAATGCCCAGACCTCCTTCTGAGCATGGCCGCGATACAGATGACCAAGAACGCCATTGATGCCGGTCCTTCCAGAGAAAAGCTGCCATTTTGCGGTTAAGAATATTGATAACACCCTTCGGAAGTTGCGAACTGGCGATAATATGTACAGGAATGGAGTTTAGCACATGCTTTATTAAAACCAATCTGCCAGCCATTGATAAAAGCCTGTTGGACCAAGAGTTTAATTTTGCATCAAAATGATTTAATAGAGGCACACAATATCTGGCACGATTAATCCCACGATACAGAAAGGAGCCAAGATATTTAATAGGCAATGATGAAAGGCGCATGCCCAAGATGGACGCCGCGCGCTGCCCCGAAACTCCACTGCCTACCACAATCTGGCTTTTGTGGTAGTTCACCAGCTGTCCTGACGCCTGCTGATATAAGGTCAAAAAAGATTGGAACCTCGACAGATTTCTGCTGTTTTCATTCAGGAAGATGAGGAGGTCATCTGCAAACCCCAAATGTGACATGGCACCCGACCTGACGCGAAACCCGTGATAGCACCCGTAGAGATCAAGGCTTTTAAGCCACGTGAAAATCCTTCAGACAATAAGATAAACAGTAACGGCGAAAGGGGGTCTCCTTGTTTGACACCTCTCCCTATGGCGAAAGAATCTGTGTGACTGCCATTAATCAGAATGGAACATCTAGTGGAACGAAAATTATTTATAATAAGACGAATAAAGCGTGAATGAAACCCCATGCGCATCAAGATGCCATCTAGATAATTCCAGCTAACTCTGTCAAAAGCTTTCGCCATATCCAATTTGATAATTAAGTGACCTCCCCGCGGATGTTTGTTTAACACATGAACCATTTCTTGAGCAAGTAGGATTTGCTCCGTGATGCCTCGACCTTGCATAAATCCCGCCTGTTCTGGTGAAATAAGCTTGGGCAATAAACGTCCCAAACGGGTAGAAAGGAGCCGTGTAATAACTTTTGAAATAAAATTAGTTAGACAAATCGGCCTAAAGTCCGCGAATGTATGAGGATTAACAACCTTTGGAATGAGCACAATAGTGGCGGCAGCAACAGAACGTGGAACTGGAACACCCAAATAGAATTCCTGTACTGCCTTGACTATATCAGCAGAAATGATGTGCCAAAACTTCCGATAGAAAGAACCCGGATAACCATCAGGACCTGCTGCGCTAGTTGGGCTCAAGTCCCATACAGCTTTTTTTATCTCATCCACCAGTGGGATTGACTGAAGGAATACATTTTCCTCTTCCTCCAGTAATTGCGGGATGTGTGCCAAAAAGGTATCACAATTCTGCACATTCTCGGCAGCAAATAACTGTGAGAAGTAATGGATTGCCTCAGCTTTTATATCCTCCGCCGTCGTACACTCGATGCCAGCAGGTGTGTGTATGCGAACAATTGCCTGCTTTTGTCGTTTTTCTTTGACAGTATTATGATAGAACGATGTGTTTGCGTCTCCTTCCTTGAGCCAACGGACATTAGCTTTTTGCTTCCAATAAAGAAAAGCCCTCTTCTGAGCCAACTGTAATTGTGCAACATTTCGATGGTGAATAGAACGTGTAGCATCATTAGGATTTTGGTCATAATCCTTTTCACTCCGTAGCGCCTCAGTCTCAGCTAGCGTGACCGCGTCAAATATGTTACCGAAGACCTCTTTATTCCATCTTTGAAGTTCCTTTACGTTGTTTGTCAAAAAGACCCCACATTCCCCCTACTGTTGGGAAAGACGTCCATGCATTCGTGACAAAAGTATCAAACTCTGGATGTGTAGACCAAACATCAAGGTACCGAAAAGTAGCATGTCCCCGTTGCATGGCCAATTCACACGTCAAAAATAAGGGAGCATGATCTGATGTCGCCCTAGATAAATGCTGCACTTGTGTTATAGGGAACATATCCATGAAAGATGAAGAGCAGAGAAACCTGTCTAGGCGACGCCACACTCTGCCTAAGCCTCTACCATCACACCAAGTGTATCGGGAATCTTGGAATGATATTTCATGTAAATCACAGGATTGGATACAATCATTAAAATCCTGCAATGATGATAAGATTGGTGTAGATCGGCCACGATGCTCTTCTATTGTGCAAAATGTATTAAAATCTCCGCCGACCAACCATGGGATCTGCAATGTGGGACGCATAGATTGAAGATCAGCCCATAATAATCGACGAGCAACAATAGTATGATCAGCGTAAACTGCCGTGAGCCAAAACTGCTCTCCCGTAGCAATCCAGCGGTATTTAATCGAGAAATTTTGCGCTCCCGGTCTAGTATCCACCTGTTCCACTATTGAATCCTTCCAAAAAAACCAAATATGATCATTACATACTGATATAGCTTTGGAAAACCCTAACTGTAACTGATAAGATGTAAGCACAGATTGACGTCGTTTGGGTTCAATGATTACTAGAATATGAAAATGATGCTTTCTAACTAATGCATGCAGTCGATTAAATGAGGTTCTGATGCCTCGTACATTCCACATAAGTATCTTCATTGGGATAATGCATCAAAAGAATTACTGAGGGTAGATGCCCGTAACCTGGTTATGCGCGGAGATATTGGTCGAGGGGCCGCCGAAGAAGAGTAGGAGCCTCACAATTAGGTCCAGGTAAATCTGGCTCACGATGCGCGAACAAGGCTTCAATGCCGGCATAAGGATTATCGTCTGCGCTTGGATCAGTAGCACGATAAACTGCAAGCTGCATGTGCGTTTCAGTATCCGAATGGGATGGGGAGATCACACGATCTGCATTTTCCCCCACCATACAGTCATCAACACTTCTCAATCGGGATAAGTCTTGCACATTCGCTAGGTTGTATGAAATGCGAAGGTCAGGCGAAGGAGGCAAGCGCGAGGTCGAGGCTATGTCTACATTCTCCACCGGATCGGATTGTACTAGATTGTTTGGTGGATCTGCAGACGGGATGTCCAACTGAGGAGGATTCTTTTTGGGAGTCCAGCGTTGCTTTTTTTTCGGTTGTTGTTCTGCTGGACGTTTATCCACCTCTTGTGCTACTGAAGGGCGAGGCGGCAGAGCGTTATCTGCTGAGTTTTTGGCACAATCATTAACAAGATGGCCAAGTCTATAACACTGCGTACAATATGCAGGGAGATCTTCATACTCTACCATCTGAGAGACAATTCGCGAGGATGTTTGTATGTGCACACGCTTGGGCAATTCTTTGGAAACATCTAATTCGACACATACCCTAGCAACCGACGGCCTATTTGTTGCCGCCGTTGCAGAGTCCATCTTAAGGGGTGTTCCAAGCATTTGGGCTATATTAAAAAGAGCATCTTTACGATGGAAATGTATTGGGAGGCCAGGGAATGAGATCCATATTGGAACGATTGGCAGTTCAACAGCAGGATCATAGTCTGGAGACCATTTAGTGACACGCATATGCTTGCCGGAGATCATCCATCCCCGACGTGAAAAACAGCGATAATAATCTTGTTCTTGATCAAAATGAAGTAAAACATGAGTGGAATCTAGTAAACCCACCTTAACCGGTCCAACAAAGCCCACCCGATCGATGGTTGAGCGGATCGTGGCAAGCGGAGGTCGTCCGTACCAAAACGTTCCCACAAGTGTGAATCGAAACGGAGCAGCCAATGATTGTATCTCCTCATCCGTGAATGATATCATAGGATCGCCTTTATATTTATGAACTGGCTTGGTCGCGATTGGCGTTGATGGTGATGAAAGAATGGAGGCATATGATCGTGTGATTGCTGTATGCGGCGGCTGCGCAGGGTGAGTAGGGTTTGAGGAAGCCATGCAGAAAACGGAATACAGAAAGCAAGGAGAGTGATGGTAGAATGGACGGAGTGCAGGGATTGCAGGCGGCGGCTACGCCGCCACCCGCCGATGAGTGCGGAGAGAGGAGATCATCGCTTTCCTATTATTATTATTATTTTCGTTTTATATATATATATATATATCTTGTCGGATAATAATGAGAGAATCCATATCTGATATGGATTTTGAATATCCTGATAGAATCCATATCTGATATAGATTTTGATTGGCATCAACTAATCCGATTAGGACTCGGTTTTTGATGTCCATATATGTGTGTATATATATCTGTGTATCTCGTCCTTAGTGGACAGACGAAAATACACACGAAAACAGAAAACCCTAGAGCCGTTTTGGAGAAAAGCGAGTTCTCTCAGCCGCGCCGTTCAAGAGCTAGCACTCCGGGCGGAAGCATTCGTGTGGATACTGACAGAGGGTTCGTGATTTCGCACCTCTTCCACTTGATTCTTTAGAGGTAATTCTTGTGTTTCTTTCATCGATTAAACGAACAACATGGATCCTTGGTAGGAAATCGGAGATCAAGTTTTGTTTTTCCGCTGCGCGTTTTGCATTGATCTTGTCGGATTTCCTAACAACGTCATGTTCAACTTCATGAAAAGGATGCAATTTAACATGCAATTCTTCTCCAAGCTCATGCACTTCATTTTTGACATCATGACATTCATGATTAGAAATAAAAGAATCACT
>AP025048.1:29718482-29858343 GCA_036186865.1 Eustoma russellianum
CCCGCCGATGAGTGCGGAGAGAGGAGATCATCGCTTTCCTATTATTATTATTATTTTCGTTTTATATATATATATATATATATATCTTGTCGGATAATAATGAGAGAATCCATATCTGATATGGATTTTGAATATCCTGATAGAATCCATATCTGATATAGATTTTGATTGGCATCAACTAATCCGATTAGGACTCGGTTTTTGATGTCCATATATGTGTGTATATATATCTGTGTATCTCGTCCTTAGTGGACAGACGAAAATACACACGAAAACAGAAAACCCTAGAGCCGTTTTGGAGAAAAGCGAGTTCTCTCAGCCGCGCCGTTCAAGAGCTAGCACTCCGGGCGGAAGCATTCGTGTGGATACTGACAGAGGGTTCGTGATTTCGCACCTCTTCCACTTGATTCTTTAGAGGTAATTCTTGTGTTTCTTTCATCGATTAAACGAACAACATGGATCCTTGGTAGGAAATCGGAGATCAAGTTTTGTTTTTCCGCTGCGCGTTTTGCATTGATCTTGTCGGATTTCCTAACAACGTCATGTTCAACTTCATGAAAAGGATGCAATTTAACATGCAATTCTTCTCCAAGCTCATGCACTTCATTTTTGACATCATGACATTCATGATTAGAAATAAAAGAATCACTAGAAACTTCATGTATATCATTTAAAACTTTAGGTTCATTCAAGCAAGAATTAAAAGCAATCATTTGTTCCTTAAGTTCTTTTACATCTAATCTCATTTCTGCGCATTTTACAAAGTAATACATATAATCAAGATTTGCAAATTTCTCATGCACCAATTTATCAACAATTTGTCTATTTAAACCATCGAATAACCTAACCATAACCACTTCCTCGGGTGCTTCAATGTGAGATTTATACAAACCTCTACAATTCATCATAATATTGTCGTACAGTTAGACTAGTTTGAGAATAAGATTGATGCCTAGGTACTTTATTTTGCCAATGACTTACCCATATGCCATTAGATAGGCCAAAGTGATGCATACGCTGTTTAAGCTCGTCAAGGTCCTTTTTAAAGCACTTCATTCCACACATGGTACTAACCAAAGCGTAGTTATCTATGGGGGCTGAGTTGTCCATGCTAAAATAAAACACAAAACAAAAGATAAAAAGAAAAACTAACACAGATGAAAAAAACTCGATTATGTTAGTATACGAAAAACTAAATTTTGTGCGTTTCCATGCTCGTGCTTAAATTCACTCAATTAGGCTTTTATCTCCCCTCTTTTGACCTCACAATCACATGAGCCTTTTACCACTCTACCTGTGTTTTTTTTCAAGATACTAAGTTAGAATCAATATCAAGTCGAGCAAACAAGTTGTGGTCTTTAAAATCATATTGTGCAATCTTCTTCTCTTTGAATGGAGGTAAGCATAAGACTGAAATGCAATCCACGTCAATCAAAAGACAGTATATGACTCAAACAAGACTAGGACAACTAAAAATCAAAGAATAAAAAAATCGAACAGGATACAGTATGACTGAACCAAAGAATCACTTAGGGATTGCTTCGGGCAATCTTTAGCAAAAATTGGTCAAAAATGCAATCAGAAAACGCCTAATGGTATAGTATATACAAAACATGTTCCAAAGTGTGTGGGGCCAGTTTAGAGCAATCTTTGAAACTTTGGACCGTTTAGGGGTTTTAGGAGAGTTTCAGGTTTTGAGGTACGAACAGGATATTCCCAGGCCTTTTTTCCAATTTCTATATGCTACTCAATAGTAGACAAGTCAAGGATCAAAATGCATTTTGAATGACTCAATTTTGATATGTATGTACAAAGTTATTGATTTTTTTTCTTTTCTTGATTTAGCCTTCTTTTTTTTAAGAACTATGTTCAAACCTTTTTTTTCTTGACTTCCTTTCTTCAAGAAATGAGTGTAAATGATATTTCTTGATGTTTCTTGTAGAAATTTTCCTTGCAGACTTTCAAAACCTTTCCTTGCACAAGTTGCACAATTTTGCTTGGTATGGTCGTTTTCGTGTAATTAAATTTATACATTTTTCTTCTGGTTTAGGGAGCTATTTGGGGACGTGTATGGATGTTTAGGAATTGAGTATTAGGCCTTTTAGAAGGTGATATGTTGCTGGATGCTTTGGATATGGGGTATACAGTTTTTTAACAGCATAATTCGGGTTATGGTTTTATTTGTACAAGGTCGAGTAGGTTAGGTTTTCTTGTGTGGAGAAAGATTGGTTCTTTTGTGTGATTTTGGCTGGGGGTTTATAGGAACATATCCATTCAAATTACCCACTAAGAATAACAAGTTTCAATGACAAACACAACCAAAATTAAACTAAGAGCTTCACACCGTAAAAATTGCAACACCTCCACAACAGCATTAACATTGATCTTGTCAAACGAATCGTCCTCCTTATAGTTTATGGTTAAGTTGTTGAATTCAGAGTCATCAAATATGTCGAAGATATTAGTTTTTGATCGATAGCGATAAGCAGGTACTACTATAGTAAATATAGTGGAATAATAAATTAATATAAATCTTTGGTTAAGTGTCGATTCTTAGAAACATCGAGTTACTTGGCTTGAATCTAATAAAGAATAGGTTTGATATTGAAATTTTAGTTGCAGTATAATGTTTAAGTGACAGAACCAACATATTGTTGCAAACGATGGAATGAGATAAATGATGTTATAAGCAATACAAGGAAATTTTATAGATGATTATAGGTAAGAAATGATCAAGTAGAGTAAGTGTAGCACTGTGGTTGAATGATTGAATGATGACGTCATACAGTGCCAAGTAAAGTATATACGATATACTAGAATGCCCTAAGTTGATTAATACTCTGTGTGCCATGCTGAGATTAGGCAATTTAGGCTAAAGATTGTATCATAGGTAGACGAATACTAGACTTATAAGAAACTGTATATTGGAGATCTTTATTTGAAAATGAGAACGACCTATAAGAAGTATTGAAATGTTATTTTTTTTCCAGTAAGTAAATATTTTTATAAATACGTACACTAATATGTACTCTATGTTTTAAAGGTACTTTAAAGGTTTTTTGCTTTATAAGTGGTACATCTAGTTCATTTTTCTTATGGTTTACTATTTTACAAGGGTAATTTTTTTTCGTAGTTGTATATCAACCTCCTGAAATTTCAATTATTTCTCACAGCCCTAAAGAGGAAAACTTTTTAAAATGTTGATGTTACTAAGAACAATGAGTTTATACATTTATGATATTTTTTCTCAAATTTTTGTTAGCTGTAGCTATTTTGTTAAAATTAATTTTATTTGTCAAATATTGACATTTTAATTATTTTATATAAGTGTTTTAAAGTTAATTATCCTTCTTGCGGTGAACTCATTTAATTTTCATGAAGCAAAAAGTAGCTTTCAAATATATATTTCTTTTGGAAAAGAAAGGACAATGTGTTCAAATCATTTTATTAAAAGGAATTTTTTTTATGATTGTTGTGTTAAAATGGTTTTACCCGTAATACTTTTGCAAATAAGTACATCATTACTTTTATATGAGGTCATATGAGAAACTGCTTTGCAAAAACAAGTATATACTACTTTGGTTCTTGTGTTTATAAAATAAAAATAAAAATGTAATGATATTATTTTAAACAATTAGAGATATATTCCAAATTATAGTCACATAAGTTACAATTTTATTAAACTTAAAGAAAAACATATCCATATACATTTTTAGGCTGCAGATGATATCTCCGGAAAAGTAAGGATATGATCATAGAACTAGCTTGTAAGTATATAAGCGTTGATTTTGAAGACTTGGTTCTATGTCGAGGAAGCGTAATGGTTAGCATATTGGATGACTCGATGGATTCTTATGTTTGGGTATCTATTTAGATAATGAATCACATATGATTAGTCTTAGGAATTCAGAAATTATAGACTACAATGATATTAGTTAAATGATACACATAGGTGGCGTAAGCATGAACAAGTAACCGATGAAATAACTAATTAAAAATATATGGTAAATCAGAGT
This sequence comes from Eustoma russellianum, assembly GCA_036186865.1. Lineage (NCBI taxonomy): Eukaryota > Viridiplantae > Streptophyta > Magnoliopsida > Gentianales > Gentianaceae > Eustoma > Eustoma russellianum. Next base: position 29,722,499 of record AP025048.1, read on the forward strand.
GGCACGCGAAAGCGTGAAGGATTACGATGCTCAAGATGGCTAAGTTAATGACTGTCTAAGTTGAATCTTAGAAGATAGAAAGAGTAGAGCTAAGCTATGATTAAGCATTAAATCCATAAGTTGTGATATCGTACTAGGCTTGAATGTGTGTGATGGTATAGTGAAAGTTTCTAAGTTGTAACTATAGAGAAGTAAGTTAAGGATTCAACCTTATAAGGAATCGTACTAGGCTTGAATCGTACTAGAATAAAACGTATTCTAAGAATACATACGATTTTAAGCGATGAGTCTTGTGTACAAGACGCTAAGTTAAATATTATAGTACACATAAGTATTGATTACAGAGGGTTGTTGATGAGAGTAGACATAAGTACGATATAGAGTGAAAATTGAGTTATGGAACTCACAGTATGGTGACAATACCTTTAAGCTTGATTTTAAAGTTATATAAATATTTTTTTGCATACTTACATAAATAATATATATTTTTTATTTTATATATCATATTTTCCTTGAACATGAGTTGTAACATTCACCCCCTCTTAAAAAAAGTTTCGTTCTTGAAACTTACGTACCTTAATCGATAGGTGTGGATACTTTTTCCGCACCTCTTTCTCGAGCTCCCAAGTCGTCTCTCGTTCGGTGTGATTCGACCACAGGATTTTAACATATGGAATTATTTGCCTTTTCGAGACTTAGTCCTTGCGGTCAACAATGCATACCGGTGTCTCATTGTAGTTTGCATCACTCCTTTTCTTCAATGGTCGAGCCTCTAGTACATGACTTGGGTCAGATACATAACGCCTCAACTGCGATACATAGAAGACATTGTGCACTTGCAACAATGGTGGAGGTAGCGCTAGTCGATAGGTCAATGTCCTAATCCTTTTGAGCACCTCATATGGATTGATATATCTCAGACTCAACTTGCCCTTCTCGCCGAATCTCATGACTCCTTTAGTCGGGGAAAACTTAAGATACACTTTTTCGCGCATAGAGAACTCCAGTGGTCTTCTCTTGGAACATGCCGCTACTATCTTGAGCCACCTTGAGCCTTTCTCGAATGATCTTCATTTCTCCTAATGTTTGCTCAACCAACTTATGTCCAGTAATAGCCTTCTCCCTAAATTCATCCCAATACAGCGGCGATCTACATTTCCTTCCATAAAGAGCTTCAAAGGGCGCCATCCCAATCGTGCTATGGTGACTGTTGTTGTATGAAAACTCCATTAACTTCACCATACTATCCCGATTTCCCTTGAAGTCCAATACACATGCTCTTATCATGTCCTCGAGAGTATAAATCGTCCTTTCTGTTTGTCCATCAGTTTAGGGATGGAAAGCAGTACGCATCCTTAGTTCGGTCCCCATAACTCTCTGATATGATGTCCAAAATTATAATGTAAACCTTGGGTCTCAGTCCGACATAATACTCACTGGAACTCCATGTAAGCTAACGATGTTATCAACATAGAAATTCACAAACTTCTCCATAATCGCTTCACTCGATACTGGTAGAAAGTGCACGGACTTTGCCAACCGATCTATGATCATCCGAATTACATCGTTGTCGTTTCTTGTTTTAGGGAGTTCTGCAATAATATCCATCGTGATGTGCTTCCATTTCCATTCTAGAATCTCCAACAGATGTAAGTATCCTTGAGGACGTTGATGCTCAGCCTTTACTTATTGGCAAACCAAACACCAGGCAACATACTCTACAATCTCGTGCTTCATACCATACCACCAATAACTTTTCTTCATGTCTTTATACATCTTAGTGGTCCCCGGATGTATAGAAAGTCTTGTGTTGTGTGCCTCCTTCAATAATTCTTTCTTAAGAGCTTCATCATTTGGCATACAAAGACGTCCTTGAAACGAAATGCTTCCATCATCCAATAGCTGAAACTCCTCAACTTGCTCGTTCTGGAGTCTTGGATGCTAGGCAGATTTACATAATTTTTCTGAGCATCTTTTAATCAGTCCATCAAAGTCGGCGTGATGATCAGTGCTACTAAAATTGTTTCTGGCAGATTGCCACAATCTATGGAAAAACGGTTTTTCAAGGGGTTACACTTAGAATTTTAATCTGAATTTTTTTTGACACACTAACAACATCTGAGAGCACATTGTCACCAAATTTCACAATTTTTAGAGCTCTACAACCTGGTCAATTAGTTAATTCAAATCAGGATCTGAAAATTGAAATTGTTTTCAGAAGTGAGTTATTTGGTCAAAAAAAGTTTTAAAAACCGAATTTTCTGCATTCACTATTCAACCCTCCTTATGGTGGTGCTATACAGGTCCTACAATCTAGATTGGTATCAGTGCAACATCAAATTCTTGATCCTCCAACTCCAATTTGCAATTATTGAATATTTGATGAGAGACAATCACTTGATCCCCAGCTGCTAGAACACGGTATGGAGTATTTAGCCATTTGGGACAGCTTTGGAGGTTCTTGACAAGCTTCTTGGCGACAAAAGAGTGACTGGCACTACTCTCAAACAGGATATTCACTGTGACTTTACTCAATAAGATAGCACCTAAAATTTTAGGGTTTCAAATATCGAGTTACACACGTACGAATATAATCAAGTAAAGACTCAAAAATAAAGGTACATATCACCACATCATTGGACCCCCGGACATCTGTGTGCGTCATCACGTGAACTCATCCATTAGGCCGTGGCCGATCTCTCTGATTCTGTTGTGTGGCCGTCTTCAGAAGCATTCTTCTCTACTTAGGGCAATCCTTCACCATTTGGCCAACTTTCCCACAGTAAAAGTAGGCCCCCATCTTCCTCCAGCAATCCCCGGTGTGTCCATGGCCACACGTCGAGCAAATGGGAATCTCCGTTTACGGAACACCCCTCGGTTGCTGCTGCTGCAGTCGTAGCTGCTGAGGTCTGAATGGTCGACCCCCCGACTATCGTCGCGGGACCTTAATCCATCTTTCGGATCTACTATTGCTGCTCTCCTCCTAGGGCCTCTTGCTCTCCTCTTCTGTCACTCTTTGCAAATCAACCTCAATTCAGTGACAGGCCTCCAACAACTCTTTGAAGTTTCTAGCATTGGCATTCACGATTCCAGAGCAAATGCGAGATTTCAGTCTTGTCTCAAACTTTAGCATCTTTAGCTTGGTATCTGCCATAGTGGAAGGGACAAACCGCCCTAAAGCATGAAATATGTCTGACACAGATAGGCTCCCCTAAGTCAGTGTCTGGAACGCTGCCATCTTCTGCAGCACTGCAGTCTCCGGAAAATAATACTTCTGGAATTCCTCTCTGAAGTGGTACCAGGTAACCGGCTGGGGTAGATTCAGCATAGCTCCGTTCTAGCACTCCTCGGCTTCTCCCAACAAGAACGATGTCACTACATCGACCTTGAGCTCAGGTACTTGTTGCAGTCGTTGATTATTGTCAATCTCTTTTAACCATATCTCTGCCTCGTTAGAGTCCAAACTCTCCTTGAAAGTCAGAATATGTGCCATGTTCATCTCCTGATAAAAGTAACAGATGCCTAGCTATGGAGGTGGAGGAGGCGGTGGTGGCTGATTATGCTTCTGTTGCTAGTGTGCCAGTACCTGCGCTATCGTCATCAGCACATCTGTCAAAGCATGTGGTAGAGCATTCTGATCACTACCGTTGCTGTTTCTAATATGATATTTCCTTAGCGGCATTATGCTGTAACATTACGATTTTATATATTAACCAAATTTATGATTCGAAAAATAAAAAAACAGAATTCACAATAATCAGGTTTAAGGGATGCAAAAAGGTGAAGATCAAAACCTACCTAGGACAACTGAGTAAAATGACCTAGTATATCTTAAACACGCTAGCCCACCCAATCATCACCTAGATCTAGTGTCATAACTTATTTCTAAAGTCAATACTTCATATCATCATTCATAAATCTAGGATGGTGATTTATGGGAAAAATCATATTTAATTTCTAAAATCATGGCCTAAATCTACGTTTCTCGTGGATCTATAGATATGCTCTGATACCACCTCTAGCGACTCGTCTCAAGCCCTAGAACTCGAAAAGACTCACCCGCCGTATTTTGCTAAAGAAAATACAAGCCGTCGATATAGATCGATTATACGTCAGCCAAAATTATGTAAACTAATGTCAGTGGAAGTCATAAAATTAAATATCCTCAAAAGAATAATCATTAATAATAAAGGTATCGTCTAGGCAAAATAAAATATACAGGGTAAGGTTCTTTTGACCATTCATCTCTAAACCGTTCTAGTTGTCTTAATTTAAGGTTGTCACACTTGTCTAAGATTATTGCTTACATCTACGATTATTCCTTAATTTAAAAGATAACTTCTTAAGTGCATGTCGTTTTTTACTTTATGTGTCAGTAGTTGATTTATAGCCTAAGCTCTAATACCACTTGTAGCGCCCCGTCCGAAACTAGAGTTTCAATCCGATGCATCCGCTGTACTTTACTACGAGAAGTACAAGGTGTCGATATTATACATGTGTATGTCGACATGAATAATGAATCGATTAGCGGAAGTAACATAACATAGACAGAGTATGATTGACATGCATTACTTTACACTACAATTTGTAAAAGTCATGCTATACTAAACCCTGAAACCCTCTGAATACATCATTATCAAATAGCTAACATCTTTAGAAATAATCTCCCGGGTGTACTGCGTCTATATCGCTATCTATTCGGAATCAATCTCGGTAACCTGTAAGTGATATCTATTCTCTGCAAGTGATTAAGGGCAAGTATGAGTGATAAAACATAATCGCCCAGCAAGTAGTCCTACTAGATATGTCATGTGGTTCATGCATGGGGAGATAGGGAAGAAAGTAATACTGTGTAATTAAAAACATAACAACTCATGTCTCCAATTAAAATAAAGTGCATGACATAAATGTAGATAAGTGACATGTAACACATATATTTCTATCGAGGTAGCATACTATACGATCATCTCTCTCGAAAACATCATTGTCAAATATATCAATACTTAGATTCTCAATCCAAGTCTAAGATGTCATCATACTTAGTCTCATCATCTAAATATATCAAGTCATTGTATGAGTCATGTAAATGCGATAATACTATGATGCGATGTATGTTAAAACCATGTCATAAAAATCCTTTAACGATGAACAATAAATCAAACAGATGCCATAAACTGTCCGTACACGGTAAAAACACACTGATGCCATGAACTGTTAAAACATTTTGTGTAATACAACATGTATGCAAATGCCTCCATTTTTATTCCATATAACATATATAAATACTCCAATAATTCTGATATCATCATATCATTAAACCAACCTTTATATGTACCTAATCCAATACTTAAGTCATGATAATCATTATCGTTTCCTTCTTTTCTAATTGCAGCCAAACAACCCCACTTTTGGCAAAATTTAACCATCAATATTTCTCTAAAATATCCAACTTATACTTAGTAAAAAGGGCAAAAAACCCTAATTTTATCTTCAATCCTATACACTTTCATATTTCCTATATATATGTATAATAATCATATTTGATACCATACTTTATTTTATACTTCTTTATGTGCATAAATATACATAAATCTATTTATTTCATACCAAAATACATATAATTGCCGTATGTATATATAAAAATGCCAAAAGTGTCATTTGGCAGAATTATATATATATATATGTGTGTGTATATATATTTATGTATTAGACCCTATATATGTATATATATATATGTATCAGACCCTTTTTTCATGTAGTACACTTCTTTGTTCCATATTTTTATACTATAACCGTTTCTTTTCACGACAACCACATTTGTATTTATAACATGCCATACGATTTATTCTTTTTCTCCATTTTAATACCTTGGCCAAATAAATATATATTTATATATCGTTTAAATCCTTTTCTTTTTCACTTCTTTTACTTATATCTTTATTTTGATGTTTATTCCAACTTTGTGTATATTAATTTCATCAACTTGATTATTTGTACATCATCATAAAATACATATAAATAACAATGGATGGAATTTATGGAAATAAAGTAAATAGGGTACAAAAACCCAAATTTGGCCGAGTTTCATATACATATATATAAACAATTAGATCAACTAGAAACATATCAAAATCATAAACAAACACATAAATGATGATCTGTATGGAAAGCATATGAACCTTATGCTTAAGCATATTTTCTTAGTACACTTTTTCTAATATATAATATATCTTCATTTTCTTTATTTAACTTGCACATATATTATATATATATGTCCATTTAATTTTATTTATACATATAAGTTCACTTTTAAACATTTGGCTGTGTGTATATATATATCTACATACACCATTATATTTTCTTCACTTGTGAACATAACATTTACATAGTCTTGATACAAAAATCTTGAACATATATCATGGATGATCCAACTTTATATGAACATGTACACATAGATCTTTTAAAATCCATGAAGGATCTAGGATGAATACTTGCCTTTATCACTTGACCTTAATATGAAAGTGAAGATTTCTTTACTTGGCTTGAAGAAAACCTTCTCCTTCTCACCTCATATAACTCATGGTTTACACACAAAAATGAAGGAGTTAGTGAGCAACTTATGGAAACGGATAAATAGAAGAAATATAAACTTAACTTAGATGGTGTTTTTACCTTGATACATCTTGGTTCTCCACCTTTAAACATTCGGCCTTGGTACTTAAAGTGAAGGAGGATGTGGCAGTTATTGTTTTGGATGAATATATAGATGAAGAGAAGAAAATCACTCCTTGGTCTAGCCTTTGAAAATTTTGGCCATAATAAAGGTAGGAAGACTTTGTTTTCTTGCTTCAGAAGGATAGAGAAGTGTTCTTGAAGATGTAGGTTATCCAAGTAAGAAGTGAGAACAAGAAAGAAGTTTGGTTCCCTTTTTGTTGAAAACTTTCGGCGATAGTCACAAGAAGGAGCTTAGAGAAATTGTTTCTTGTGTGGAGGAGGAAAAAGAGTGTAAGAAGAGAAAATTTGCTAAATGTAGGAGATGTAATAGATTGAAGATGAAAAATGAGAAAGAAGAAGAGGGGGGGGGGGGACGGTTGGGTGGTGCAAAATGAGATGGGAGACTTTATCTTGAAGTCTTGTAAGAGTTTAGGAAGAGAAATGATGGTTGGAGAAGGTTGGGAGAAGGAATGATGGTGATGGAAATGTGTAAGAAAAATGGAATGTGTGAGATGAACTAAGTTGAAGATGAAGAAAATGAGAGGAAGTGAGGAAAGAGGGGACAATTTTTGGGCAATCTAGGAGGGAAATAATACTTCATTATTGTCTTAGAAAGTTGATGGAAGATGGTGGAAGAAAGTAAGAAGTGATTGTTTGTCTTGTAAAGTAATGTAGAGAAGATGGAGTGTAGGAAGACAATTTTGTTCTTCCTTTGGTGTGTTGGCCGAATTTTGGGGGGAAGTGAAGGAAGAGATGGAGTGAGCGGAATGGTTTAGGAAAAGATGGAGTTGTTGATGGTTTGATAAAGTGTAAGATAACTGAGTGAAATAATAGTGAAGGAGAAAATATCTTCATCCTTGGGGATGAGATGGTCGGTCAAATGGAGAAAAAATAGTGGTGGTTGTGGATTGATTGGAAAGATATAAGAAATGTAGGAAAAGGTGTAAGACGTTGGAAGAAAGAATGATGGTGGTTGAAAGTGTAAGAAGGTGGAGTGTGGAAGAAAATTCTTTTCCCTTTCTTGCTCCATGTGACCGGGTACAAGGGTGTAAGAGGGAGAGTTGGTGATTTGTGGGGTTGTGAGGAAAGGTGTCAGAAGTGTGTAAGATGGTGTAAGTTTTTTGGGTAAAAAAAGTGATGTATAATTGGTTGAAGAAGACAAAAATTCTTGTCTTCTTTTTTGCTTAGTACACGCCTTTTGTGGTAGTGGGAGTGGTTAGAATGTGACAAAATACAATCATTTAGTTTCTACACAATTTTGTATACTTGGTATTTTGTTAGGATATTTTTCTAACCACAATTTCTTTTTCTTTTTCTTACCCTAAATGGTGCCGTATATGATGATTTTTTAGGTGAAGGACGGGCGGTACCGTCCCGGCATTTTATTAATTTAGAAACCCTCACTTGTGGCGGAGGAATACTGTGGTTACATCAATGGCCCTTTCTATGGAGGGAGACTCTCCCAAACTAAGAAAAACAAATAAAGAAATACGCATAAAAACTTTAGAATACAAGTAATCAACAAAATATGAACTAAAAAACTATCATTAAGCTAGCTAATCCCACGCGAAGTTAGCGATGGCAGGATCTTGATCCGTGGAATGGGTACAAGCAGTGATCAGTCTTCAAAGTCGAAAATCGGCCCCTTGGATATATATTGTACCTCATAAAGATAAACATGGAAGATGTCATGCATGCAAGAAGAATGATAAAGCTGAAAGTAAGATGCAAGGCGAAGGATAGTTGAATACCCGGGTTGTCCATGACCAATATAGGTGACGGGCAACAACAACTTTAACACATTCCAGCAGTCTTCAGTGACATCGCAGCCATCAATGATTTGTGGGAGATATACCATGAACCTCAGCAAGTGAAAGATAAACGGCATCAGGCAGCTAACAAATAGTGAAATAGATAGAGAATGAGCATATGACAAGACATACCCGTCTGCCACATCAGTGCGATGCAGGCGAGAATAGATTTGAATGCTTTCATGAATCCGCTATGGACGAACGTATGTTGTATGAATATCTGTCTGCAAGCTACCTCGTACTAATGAGGGAAGCTCCGAGAGCGTGGAAAAGACGCATGTCCGTCTCCGCATAATACCATGCTGAGCTAGAAAGTTGCTACCGAATTACCCTCTCTAGGTAGATATGCTACTGTGGATCGCATAGGGTACAAAAGCTGCTTTAGATGGTCGTAGTCTTTGCCCAACCGTGAGGACAGGGAGACCAATCCATTAATCAAATCTAAAAGGGCCAGACAGTCTATTTCAATCTGCAGTTCCAAATAACATGTGCTGACAAAGAATATAAGAGAGAATAACAGAGCCTGCAGTTCTGCATGTAGTGGCGGCAATATCGGCAGGGAGAAGCAAATGGTCTGGATCAAATGTCTTGCATCATTTCACTATACCGTGCCTCCAGCCGCCCCTCGTCGTCCAGCTGCCACATTGATATTAAGCTTTAATTTTTTGGTGGGTGGTAATCTCCATCTTATAACTTCTATTTGTCTAGAGCGTATCGAAGGCGAATAATATGCTTCGATTAGAGGCTGAATTGAAGCTGCAAACTTTCGTCCATAGATAGATGCACACCATGTAAAAATACCCAGTCGAACTCGCTCTCGAAGGCGGAATATCGAAAAACCTTCATCTCCAAATTGTACAACTGCATATTCTTTCCAGATGGCCCAAGAAGCAAGCAGTGGAACCTCTGTAGACAACTGTCCAACCATTGTGGATTGACGTGCTTGGCGCCACCAACCTCTTAAATACTGTCTGAACGTCGAGATATTGGGAGGTGGGCCACCGAATATAAAGGATAGGAGGATCCATAATGTCTTGATGTTGGGGCATGTGTAGAAAATATGATTTTGCTCTGTTGATGCACCACGGTAAAAAACACAACATGCAGGAAAAGCTGCTAGCCATAAACTGATATTATCCAGCATAGGGAGGGCGTTATACCATAGCCTCCATAAAAACATCTGACTTGCAGTAGGAGTACCTGTCCACCACATATATCGGGCTAATGGAAATTTGGCACCCTGCGGGCGACAGACTTCATAAGCGCTTCAAATACTAAATTGTCCGTGAGTATCAGTGGACCAAAATAGACCATCCTGGGAACTTGTACACTTATGGCACAGAAAGAATTAATACGACATAATCTCTTCCAATCTGTCGAATCATATATATAAGCGTTCATGCCACGTCAAGTCCCATACTTCTTCCTAAGATATTGTGCCCACAATGAGTTTGATATGTGGTACTCCCGCCATAGTTTACATTCATAAGCCTTTTTTAGTGCACTTAGATTACGAATTCCCAAGCCACCCTCCTCTTTTGGATAGAATATGGCGCCCCGTGCCCACCAATGGTGCCGCTATCTCCACAAAAAATTGGACATTTTCCTATTCAATTCGTTATCACACTTTTGAGAAGTTTGGCAGCAGCAATAATGTGCAATGGCATAGCGGATAGTACTCATTGTATAAGGGCCAATCTTCCGGCCATACTTAATAATCTTTGCGACCAACATATCAATCTCACATCACAGTGATCAAGTAATGATGTACAATATTGAGAGCGATTAATACCTTTAAAAAGATTGGAGCCCAAGTACTTTATTGGCAGCGTAGAAATCCTCATGTTCAAGGATGTCGCCACTCGCTACGAAGAGAATCCACCACCAACCACAATTTGACTTTTGTGGTAATAACTAATTGTCATGATGCCCGCTGATATTGCTCGATAAATCGCTTGAATGTTTGCAGATTGCTGAGTGAGCCATTCAAAAAGATTAGTAAATCATATGCAAAACCAAGATGTGATATCGGCGGAACTCGTCTACTGATAAAGCCCTTTAGGGCGCCCATCCAAAATAAAGCTTCCAACCCTCTAGAGAACTCCTCAGATGCAAGAATAAAGAGAATGTGTGACAATAGATCTCCTTGCTTAACTTCTCTGGTTGGTCTAAAGAAGCCACAAGGCTTGCTGTTAATCAACACTGAGCAACGCGTAGTTGCCAAGTTATTCATGATAAGATGCACAAACCAAGAATGAAAACCAAAGCGTAAAAGTAGATTCTCCAAATACTGCCATGAAAATCGGTCGAAAGCATTAGTTATATCCAATTTAATCATTACCTGCCCCCCCTTGGCACTTAAGATCTAAAAGATGAACCATCTCCTTTGCCATCAATATCTACTCTGATATACCACGGCTTGGCATAAAACCCGATTGTTCTGGAGAAATCAATCTAGGCAATAATATATTAAGGCGAGATGAAATAATTCTTGTGACCACCTTAGAAACAAATTTTGTCAAACAAATAGACCGGAAATCTGCAAATGTATCCGGATTGGGAACTTTAGGAATCAAACATATTAAGAATGCTGCCATTGCATTGGGCACGCGAATACTCAAGAAAAATTCATGCACAGCAAGTAGCACATCTAAGCTCATGTCATCCCAAAAATGCTTATAAAAGAAACCTGGGAAGCCTTCTGGTTCTGACGCACTGGATGAGCTTAATTGCCATACGGCTGTCCGTACTTCTTCAGCCTATGGCAGTTTTAAAAACTGTCCATTGTCAGTCTCAGTCAAAATGTGAGGAATATTTTGCAATAGAACGTCATGATCAAAGGTCTAGTAAACACTGAATAAATGCTCACAGAACCAAACTGCCTCAGTTAGAATAGACTGAATAAATGTCCTACTTTCTTTTTCTTTTATTTAAGTTATTCTAATTTCTTGTATTATGTCTTTTATTGCATTTAATTTACGTTTACCGACTTAAGTTGCCACCGACTAATTTATTTAAACCCTATCGTATGTTTGAAATAATTCGTTACCTAGTTTCATCGTAAATCCATATATCTGTTACCTTATCGTTTGGTTATTTTTCCGAGCGTTCTTAACCCCGATATTTATTACTGATGACCTTTTAAACCTTGATTCAAAATTTTAATTCCACTGAAATTTAATCGACATCGCACTTTTGTTCTGTTTTTCATTATCTTATTTCTTTTTCTACCGACCAGGAAATACAGGTTAACATTCCCATTCGCAAATAAAAGTTACCATTTTACCCTTAATACTCAAAGCCAAGGTCAACAAGTACAATCATCAAGGTCAACCTATCATAGTCCAATTAGAAGTTAGTCCAAATCAAATTATGATGCAATTTTCTGAAATCGATGCAATGCCAAGTCAAAACCAAATTTTCTAAAATTCTAAAACCAAAATCGGTACCAAATCCGGTTTAACTGGTCCAAACCAAAGTCCAAATCCAAATTCAATGCAATGGCTATAACACTTTTTTGGCAAGTGACTTATATCGTAAGACTTACGAATTGATCTCACAGTAGTCAATATGCCCCGATACTCTATAACAAAATAGCCATTATCTCGGGATGCCTTAATGGCGGCCAATATGTCTGAGCGCTCTATACCAAATAGCCAATACGTTCGGACGCTTTGTTTGTTTGGAATCAATCCGGCTTAATGATAAATTTCACATTGTAAGGATGGATTTTCAAAATATGCAATACAATTTCCGAAATTCAAAGGTTTTCCAAAAATATTCAATAGTTTCCGTATATTTCGAAAATTCCCAAAAATCCAAATATCAAATATGCCAATCACAAAATATGCCAAATATTCCAATATGTTCCATATACCCAAAGTCTCTCACCCAACCTCACCCATATCACACTCGGCCCCCAACTGACTAGCACACTTAGAACCTGCCACCACCATCACTCCCTCGACCCAGCCCCCTCCCCACTCTCCAATACCCTAACTCCACTCAACGAACTTCATACCCCTCATTCTCCCTTCAAAATGTACACTACCCATATTTTCTCACATCTAACACCTCATATAGCAAGCATGATTCATGTCTAACACACTACCCGAAAATTCAATGACGTACGCGCTCCACGTGCAGCTTGTTGGCCAACGCGTGAGCTCCACGTGCCATCGCTGCCTGACCCTTCTGACCACCAAAATTCATGTTTATTCTAATTTCAACCTTATTCCACTCTCAAACTATGCAAAATCTCAATTTTTATCAACTACAAATTTTGTCCAAACACTAATCAAAATCCTAATTCTTATTTCACATCCATCATACCATAAAATTCACAAATGTATCACATTATTGTTCATGTCTAAGCCATCAAGCCTAATGGCCGAATGCTATCTCTCCTCAAATCATCCACACCATCGGCCAAAACATACATAAATGCAAATCATACGTATACCTAAGTAATATATACACACAAATTACATATACAATCATATCATATGAAAACCACTTAACCACACAAATGTATATACACATATAGGACACGGCCACTGTCCTCCTAAATTCTATCAAAGCATAAAAATATATATCACATGCACGTATACAGATAACCGGCCTCACACACACACACACACACACACACACACACATATATATATATATATATATATATGTATATATATGTATATATATGTATATGTGTATATATATGTATGTATGTGTGTCCACCAGACGGTACCACCCGTCTTTCATCAAAAAATGTATGTATGTGTGTGTGTATACACACACACACATACATACATACATATATACATATATACATATACATACATACATACATACATACATACATACATACATACATACATACATACATACATAAACAACCAACTATGAAAACAAAAGTATTCATACATGATCAGAGTTAATACCAAAAATATAATATGTGTTTTGCAAAAACCATAGCAAGCATAATTAGGTTACTTACTGTTGAGAAATATGTTTGGATAATGTTCAAAGTCATGATTTTAAGTGGTGAATACTTAAAAATGTCACACATGGTGTTATATGTGGAAGTTGAAAAAATTGAAAAAGTTGACATCGATCTCTCATGTTGTTGCACATCGATCGATCTATGTACATAGATCTCTCACATCGATTGATCCATGTAAGGCAGTGAAAGTTCAAGACCTTACGGTGAGACATCGATCTCTAAACCTGAGACACATCGATCGATAGATGTACATCAAACCCTCACTTCGATCAATCGATGTAGGTCAGAAACAAAACTTGAACCTTTCTGTGAGACATCGATCTCTGAAGCTGAGGCACTTCGATCAATCGATGTCTAGGGTTTTTAGAAATAATTTTCTAAAATGTGTTAAAATTGTTGTTTTCATTGGTATATGATTTATACATTCTCATTATGTGAATCTTATGTTATTTTGATGAGTTTAAATGTATTGTGGCTAACATGCCTTGGAAGTTTCTACAACTTACCAAAAAGGCAAAATTGATATTTTGAGTTTGGTAGGAACATTACATGGTAAAAATATTTCAAGGGTGTATTCTTACACTATTTATCATGACAAAGGTGATATCTTGATTATTTCTGACCATCGGGGTCATTTCGGAGTTTTCATATACCAGATGTATTTTGGTCATCTTACCCCCGAGGGTATTTTTGGTATTTTAACTCAAGAAATCTCTTGAGCATATTATTATCTTCATTCTGGAGCTGATTTATTATTAACTTGAAGATAATATGGTGATTCTTTATCTTATTTTCTCACATGATGATATTATTGACTATAGCGGGATATGTGATGATTTGAGATGTCACATTCTATTTTTTCTTGAAGACTTTCTTATATATGTTATAAGAGCATATTTATCATCATTATTCAGAGGTGTCACAGGTGTGGAAATGATCACGACATATAAGAAGAAATATTGGGAATTTCGGTGTTATACGTTGACATAATCTTGTCAACTATTATCTATTAATTTCTTCTTCAAAAATTTGAGTTGCTACACATATTTGTATGATAAAAAACGTGAATTAGCAGCTGTGTATGAGGTGGTATTCATTTTATGAGTTGGTGACAAGTGGACAAATCAAAAAGGAGCTAGTTGGCAAAAATGCCAACTTGGAAAATTCAAAGATGTAGCCAAACGGCTACTTGGTATTCTTGGGTATTTTCAGCAGATTTTTGAAGTTAAATGAAGACTTCACATGTCCTATTTTTGTGCTTGGAGTTGAGGATATTTTGGTGATTTTATCCTTTCTTATTTTTATTAAGGAAAATCCAAATTATTTTTGAAAAAACAAAAGGTAGCCAACGGCTACTTGATGATAATTGGAGCTGAATTTTCATTTGAATTTGTCAAATGCCCACATGCCTATTATCTTGCCAAAGAGTTGAGAAGATAATGGAGTTGTTATGGCTATTATCTTTGGGTATTATCTTCACATTTTCAAGACAATTTCAAGGTGGAATTTTCAGCCATGCTGAATTGCCAAGGTGGACCAATCATTTTGTCTTATTTTGCCAAGTGTACAAGGCCAACCAATGATGAGAAGACATTTATACTTGATGATGAAGAATGGTGACACATTGGAAGTCTTATCTCCAAGGCTCAAATCACACTATAAATAGAGGCAATGGTGAAGAAGATGAAACACACTTGAAGCTCACTTGAATGCATTTGTTGAATTGTCTAGCTATCATCTTCTTGTTGTTGTTGTTCTTGTTCCATTCTTTGTACCTAAGGTGTTCTTGTTGTTTTTTGTTGAGCTAAAATCCTCTCGAGCTTCATTTGTAAGATTGATTAGCCATTCTTATAAGGCTATATCAATAGGTGGTAGAGGTGTTGCAACTAAGTGTTGCTTAGAAGGTGGTTATCCAAGTCTTGAATAGGGTTGGTGTATAACCCAAGGATCAAGCTTGGTTGTTGTAAGGTGATTCATTTCATATTGAAATCCAAGAAAAGGTGTTCCTTGGGACTGGAGTAGGTCACATTGACGGAACCAGGATAAATCTTCGGTGTTCTTGTCTTGTTTCTTCATTTCTGTTTTCTGCCCGTTTTTATTGCAGTTTTCACACAATTCTCATAATTTGAAAAAATAGCTAAACACTTTCAAAATTTGTGATTTTTGGTGGAGTTATACTTCAGACTGTTAGCTTTCATTTGCAATAAGAATCACTTGATTTGAGCAAGGGAAAGTTAGTCTTTCAGTCTCTGCAACATAAATGCTCTAATCTGGCTGCAATCTGACCAGTTTTGAGAAAACTTAAATTCTGTATTTATCAAGAATAGTTTAAGGTTAGGGCCTTTTGGAAACATCATCTACACATATTAAGGAGTGTTTTGATATAAAAATCGACCTTTTTAGTTGAGTATTTAAAGAGATACACATTTTTCAAAATCGGCAACATTCTGTCCAATTCTGTCTAGATTGACCATCTGAATCTTTTTATTTGTTTGAAGGGCTTTTTTGTCTGCTTTTTAGACAGAGTCTTGTTAACACATTGAAGTTCAATTCTGAAAAGTTTCATAATTTTTGGATTTGTGTACATTTATTTTTGAATTTTTCAAAAACGGTTCTGAATCTGAGGTGGTCTCAGATTCTGTTTTCAAAGGGGATTTTTACAAAAGGTAGTAGTGTAATTTCCGCTAACCAGTATTCACCCCCCTCTAGTGGTGTTTATCGCAGGTGCACAGTCTAACAATTGGTATCAGAGTGAGGTCCGCACCACTCAAAGATGCAAGATTCAACACCGAACAATCAATACAAAGGTAAGAAACAATTACTCTTTGTAGCCTGCTTATCTCAGATTAAAGGTACATACTATGGCAATAGTTTCTCACAAAGGTAAGTTGGAAGGTATGTCCACTCAACGCCCTCCACTTTTTGATGGCAATAATTTTGTTCATTGAAAGCTAAGAATGAGGCTATTCTTAATGGTTATAGACATTGATTTATGGTCTATAATTGAAGATGGGCCATACATTCCAATGAAAGTTGTACAAGTTAGTGGAGTCACTCAAGAAGTTGAAAAATATAAAAGTGAGTGGACATCCAAAGATAAAAAGAAAATGTCAATGAATGCAAAAGCTATGCAATTACTCTTGAATGGACTTACGACTTCTGAAGCAGGATATGTTTCAAATTGCACAAGCGCGCACAACATGTGGAAATCACTTGTATTAAAGCATGAAGGTACTAGTGGTGTTAAAGAATCAAAAATAAACATGCTTATGATTGAATTAGAGTATTTCAAAATGTTGTCAAACGAATCCATAACATCTATGGATTTGAGGATTACTAACATTTGTAATGCCCTTGAAGCTTTAGGCAAATCCTTCACGAACAATGAAAAAGTTCAAAAGGTGCTACGAAGCCTTCCTGCTAAATGGAATCCAAAAGTGACTGCAATCGAGGAGACAAAGTCAATCACTAAGATGGATGAATTGACCGGGTCTCTTAAAGTCTATGAGGTAAAACCAAACCAACGGAAGTCCGAGTCATCTAAATCATCAAGTAAGTCAATAGCTTTCAAAACAACTGAAACATATACAAATAATGATGATAGTAATAGTGACACTGAATTAGATGATGACTTGATATTAATTCCAAGAAAACTTAGAAAGTTGTTCAAACGTCCTAATAGGAATAGACAACGTTCTTCTTCTTCTTCTTCTCAACCTAGAAAAAATAACACAAACAAATGGTATAATAAAGAATTAAAGTGTTATGAATGCGGTCAAAAAGGACATATTTCATATGATTGTCCCACGAAAAAAATAATAATAATAACAACAATAATAAACAAGCCAAGGACAAAGAGGCACAAATGACAAAGACAAAGGAGTCAAAGGCAAGGAAAGGGAAACGAGCAATGAAGGTGAGCACATGGAGTGACTCATCCGACTCAGAATCTGAAACTGAGGAAGCTCAAGTCTGCTTCGTATCCAACGAGGTATGTTCTTCTTCTGATAGTGATTCTGATAGTGACATGACATTCGATGAAATGTATGAAGAGTTCTTAAGAATGCATGCTTACTGTAAGAGGCTCTCTAAAGAAAAGAAGAAACTAATTGAAGAAAATGACAAGTTGAAGACGTCCAACTTGGAGTTTTCCGATCAATTAGAATCTCTTAAACAAGAGTCTACTAATACTCTTGATTCTTTAGAGAATAAAATTGAATCATATAGGAAAGATGAACAAAGGTTAAAAACGGAAAATAATATGTTAAAGTCTAAATTGGAAAGTTGTGAACATGAGATAATACAACTTAAGTCTTCTAAACTTAGAAAAAATATTATAACAATTTAAATCTGGTGCTAATATGTTAGATACACTAATATCATCATAAAAGTATGGAAATGATAAAACCGGGTTAGGATATAAAGAAGAAAATGTAAAAGTAGATAAAAAGACTAAGTTTGTTTCATCTAGCACAAAGTTGCCATATAATACAACAAAATCAACTTTGTCTGCTACATCTTCTTCTACACCTTCTTCTACTAATATCAAGGAAAAATACAACACGCACCCACACATATACACACGTATAAACATACATCTAGTCCTAATTTTGCATCTCGACAACCTACAAATTATGCCTACATGTATACAAATACATCTAGACCTAATAAAATGCATCCAACTTACTATGAACTTAAGTATAGGCAACACTCATACAAGTCTTATAGAAATGCATATGAACATGCATATAGAGCACCATATAAGAAACAAAGTCATATGCCTTATACACATTATAAAATTCGGCCATCCTATAACAATTATCAACCATGACACAACATGTATAACAATGCATCTTCACTTATGTGGAATGATCATCTTTATGCTAATCCTTCTTATTTTCCAAATTATAAAAATTGTGCCTAGAAGGTATGTTCAAGTTTGGATACCTAAGGGGTATCTAAACAAGAAGAGTGCTTCTAACATTCAAGGACCCAAATAAAGGATACCTAAAACTTTGTCTCCATTGTAGGACAAACGCAAGGAATACAAGAAGGAGGCAAAGTCAAAAAATCTGAAAACCAAATGGTTTTTAGATAGTGGATGTTCGAGGCATATGACAGGCAACCCCAAACTATTCATCAAATTCGAATATATCAAGAATGGAGGAAAAATAACATTCGGTGACAACAACAAAGCACAAGTTGTTGGAAAAGGAATAATTGAGGACCCTAACACATTTCAAATACGAAATGTGTTGTTAGTAAGCAATCTCTCTTATAATTTACTTCGTATTTCTCAACTTATAGATTGTGGTTATAATGTCTCTTTTCTTCCCAATTCCTGTGATATAATAAATGAAAAAGGAGAAATGGTTTTAAAAGGAAATAGAGATGGTAATATTTATACTTTTACCTTAGATAACATGTTAGATGCTAAGGTTAAGCGTCTAATATCACATGACTTAGATGTGAATTTATGGCATAGAAGATTAGGCCATATAGGAATTTCAACCATTAAGAAATTATCTAAGAAGAATTGAATTAGAGGAATGCCTAAGTTAGACTTAGATAATTTTCAAATGTGTGAAACATGTATTAAAGGAAAACACAATAAAGAAACATTAAAACCGAAACATGAAGTGAGTACTAGTCATGTACTAGAATTGCTTCACTTGGACCAAATAAGTCTAGGTGGACACTACTATGTGTGTGTCATAGTAGATGATTACTCACGCTACACATGGACATTGTTCTTAACACACGAAGACGATGCTCCATTAGCAATCGAAACTCTTATTAAGCAACTTGAAAGCATTTACGAAGAAAACGTTAAAAGGATCAGAAGTGATAGAGGTGGAGAATTTAAAAACAAATATGTAATCGAATTTTGTGAACTACATGGAATTAAACATGAATTCTCACCACCTAGAACACTACAACTCAATGGAGTTGTTGGACGTAAAAATAGAACAATTCAAGAAGTTGCTAGGACAATGCTTTGTGAAAATAAATTACCTAAATATTTATGGGCTGAAGCTGTTAGTTGTGCATGCTATATTATAAATAGGCTTACTATTAGAAATAAATTAAATAAAATGCCTTATGAATCGCTAAACAATAGACAACCTAAGATAGATTATCTTAAAGTATTTGGATGTAAATGGTTTGTGCTGAACACTAAGGATAATCTAGATAGATTTGAACCAAAGTCTATTGAATTCATATTTGTTGGGTATTCAACTAACTCAAGAACATATAGGTGTTATAATCCTGCATCTAGAAAAATAATTGAATCCATACATGTAAAATTCAATGAAAATGCATATTTTGAAGTTAGTGATAAAACTTAACATAAACCTGAGAATAATGTTGAAAATATGTTTGATGATGATGTATTACTTGAGCCTGTACTTGATCATCTAGAACCAACTCTTCCTGAACAAGACATGCATGAACCTTTAGATGAAATAAATGAAGAGACTTTGCAATTGAAAGATAATACAACTAATGATCCAATTACATATGATAACGTTCACACTAATGAAACATTCGAACAAGATGAGGGTGAACCTAGTCAATCTAGGAATTGGTGGCATCCTAGAGAACTAATAATTAGGTATCCAAGTGTTGGGGTTAGAACACGTAGAAACATAAGTCAACTTGAAGGACATAACTTAGTCTCACACATAGAACCTATAAGGAACCCTTAGGTGACATATCATGGATAGAAGCCATGCATGAAGAATTGAACCAATTCACAAGGAACAACGTATGGGACTTAGTACCTAAACCTGAAGACAAGTCTATAATAGGAACTAAATGGTTCTTTAGGAATAAAATGGACGAACAAGTAAATATTACGAGAAATAAGGCTAGCCTTGTTGCACAAGGGTATAATCAACAAGAAGGAATATATTATGAAGAAACCTTTGCACCCATTGCACGACTAGAAGCAATTAGATTGTTACTTGCGATTGCAAGTCTAAGCAATATTAAATTCTTCCAAATGGATGTCAAGAGTGCATTCTTGAATGGATACATCCAAGAAGAGGTGTTTGTCAAAAAAAACCCTTGGATTTGAAGATCCAAAGAATCCTAACCATGTGTACAAGCTTAAGAAAGCTCTATATGGTTTGAAACAAGCTCCAAGAGCTTGGTATGATAGATTTGCAAACTTTCTTATTGCAAATAATTATCAAAGGGGGATCATCGACAACAAATTATTTCTAATAAGAAAAGATAATGACTTGTTAATAGTTCAAATATATGTAGACGATATTATCTTTGGTTCAACCAACCCTACCTTAGAAAAGACTTCGAAGAGTGTATGAAGTCAGAATTTGAAATGTCAATGGTAGGAGAATTGAACTACTTCTTAGGCCTTCAAATCAAACAAACCCCTCAAGGGATTCACATTAGCCAACTTAAGTATGTCAATGATATGATTAAGAAGTTTTGTTTTGAAAAGTTGAAACCTACAACTACCCCCATGAGTGTTAGCACCAAACTAGATAAGGATGAAAATGGTTGTTATGACCGACAAAATGTATGTGAATATATTAATAATACAAAAAAAGTAAGTAATAAATGAAAAGTAATAATAATAATAAAGATAAGTACAAACTAGATAGTTATTAGTGTTACATTAGGAAACCTAAACCAAAATCAAATGGAAAAAACCTAAAAATCTACCCTAACTCCCCCACCATATATACACATACATGCATAATACTACAACAACAAAAAACAGCTGCCACACACACACACGCACGTTTAGGGAGAAAAAAAAGAAGAGAGAGAAAAAGAGAGAAGAAGAAGGAAGGCGAGACCCCGAACCCATGTTTTAGTCCGTCGAATCTATTGGTGTTATCGTCAATCGAGGTAGGTGCCTCTTCTCCACTCAAATGGGTACGATCCATGCATGCTTTGATGATATATTTTATGTGATTCCTTGTTTTTATTCGTTTAAAATATAAATTTGTATGTGTGTATATATATTGTTTTATATTCGTTTTATATTGGAAGAAGCATGAAAGGATTGTTTTTGGTCTATTTATGGTTGTTAAGTGCATGTATGTGTATGGAATTGCTGGTGGCATTGAATTGAATCAAGAATACACTTAAAAGGATCGAAAAGTGGGACTTTTATTCTAGAAGTCATAAAAATAATTGTGTTTTGGCCTTAGTATAGGTTCATATAGGTTGGAAACAGGAAGAAATTCGGTTCTGCTTCGAAAAACGGGTCGGGAAGACGGCGCGTGTGCTTCACACACTGCCGAAAGGGCCGCGCATGGCCCCACGCGTGCGCGTGGCACAGCACGTGCCTTCCTGGTGAAATCCGAGAATTTTAAAAAAAAAATTATAAAGGGCCGTCCTGCGGCGCGCGCCAGCGGACCAGACCCCTAACGGGCCGGTGCTGGGGTCTGTAGGGCCAGGCCCAAATGTAAAAGAAAAAAAAAGGGGATGGCTGGTTGCTGGACTGGGCCGGATGGCCAGTGGACCGGGCCGTTGCTGGTTGGCCCAAATTAATCGAAAATATAAAAAAAAGAAAAAGGGGGCTGGACTGGAGTGCGAACGTGGGCCGGGCTGGAGCAATATTTAGAGCTGGCCCGCAAGAGGAAAAAAAAAGGAAAATGAAATTTAATTAATTATTTAAAATTCTAGAAATTAGAATAAGGGTAAATAAATTATTTTAAATTCCAGAAAAATATATTTAATTATCAGAAAATTCTAAATAAATTTCAGTAAATATAGAAGGTTAAAATTAAACTAATTTCACTTAATTTCTGAATTTTGGTAAATGTAATTAATTAAGAATAATTAATAATAAATAGAAATAAATAAAAGAAAATTAGGGGAAAATAGTAGAAAATTCTAGAAAATTAATACAAGCTAAGGGAACATAAAGGGGATGCTAAATAACAACTTTCCAATACTCGTAAAATTTACACAACCAAATATTGAGTGCCGGAGTTGGTGAGGATGGGCGTACGGGCCCCAGGCGACTTTTTTGTTGCATTCATGGCACGTGCATTGCATTTGGAGTGGGTTGAGATGTATGGGTCTCAGACGCTCGAGTGGAGTGGATCATGGTGTACGGGCCATGGGTACTCAGTCATGGTGGATCATGGTGTACGGGCCATGGGCATCGGTTGTGGTGGATCGTGGTTTACGGGCCACGGGCATCCGTAAGGGTGGATTGTAGTGTACGGGCTACATGCATCAAGTCAATCCTGGGATCATGCATTGCATATAGGTCTAGGGGCATATTGCATGACATGATTCTTGTTGCGTGTGACACGTTAATTGAGCATGCACACGTACTTGCGCATTTTATGTGGAGTGATTTACTTATCGCATTTATTTTATCTTATGCATGTTATAGCATGTTTATGTGTTATGTGGTTATATCATTTCGGTATGTACGTTTTGTATTTGTTTGAGGCGGGCATCTACTGGGTGATTTCTGTCACTCACCCCTACTTCCCAAGTGCGCCGGATGAGGACTACGAGCACATTTTTGTTGAGGACGGGTCGGACGTAGCAGAATGGGCCGGTTGAGAGCTGCGGCTAGGATAGGAGGGAACTCTGCAGCCGTTTTTCTCTTGTTTATACTTGAGGACTTTTCCACATACCACTTTATTGTTTTTATTCCCAGAATTTCTATTCAGCAATGTAATGACAGTTATTGAAGTTTAATTTATGTTATGGTTTACGTTTCCACGAAAAAAATTTCTACGTCTTTTCGACGAGTAAGAGATTGATTCGACGCTTTGTATTCTCCTTAGTGAGATACGGCGGGTGCACTGTTCCTGATGTTAGGGCTCGGGAGCAGGGCGCTACAGGTGGTATCAGAGACCTGGCTTCAGATCCGCCTCGGAAACGCAGGATTAATTAGAACACTTAGACATAAGTTACGATTTTACCCCTAATAAACAAAGTAGATTTAGGCGATGATCTTAGACCTAAGTTATGATCGGGTCATGGGAGGTGTGTGCCGATGGTGATCTTTTCTTGTCTAAATATTCGATTTACCCGCGTTTCACCTTCCAACTTATTATTGACTAATCCGATTTTGTCTCATGAATTTGGATTACAGAAGATGCCTCCACGACGTGATCCAGCTAGTAATAATGGTGACGATCAGCAGGGTCAGGGGACCATTCCCCAGGTACTAGCATACACGCTGGCCACTCTGACTGCATTGGTGGCCCAGGAGTAGGTGCAGATGGCTCACTTGCAACAACAACCGGAGCAACAGCAGCAGCAGCAGCAGCAGCAACAGCAGCAACCACCACCACCACCACTTCGATTCTTTTACCGGGAAATGCAGAACTCCCGGATACCTATGTTCAGGGGTACCACCCGACCAGCGGAGGCAGAGATTTGGCTTAAGAATGTATCCGAGCAGTTGAGATTGATAGAGGTTCCGGATGGCCTGAAGGTTGATGTGGTGGTACCATTCTCGGAGGGCGATGCAGAGCGATGGTGGCAGGGTGTGGTACGCAGACGCACTACACCGCCGACATGGGCCCAGTTTAGGGAGGAATACCAGAGGCACTACATCCCTGAGAGTGCCATTCAGAGGAGGATGACAAAGTTTCAGCTCCTGACACAGGGGTCCATGACTGTTGATCAATATTCTGAGAAATTTCATGCACTCGGGAGATACATGCCTGCCGTCATGGACGACGAGAGGACAAAGATGTTGAAGTTCGAGACGGGTTTGAGCTCACGTATTCAGTCATTGATCATATGCGCCCAGCCTACCATATTTGAGGGATTGTTGGAGGTGTGTCGTAAGGTCGAGAGTGACCTCGTGAGGGTTGCAGCGGCCGACAGGGTAAAGAGACTGCGAGAAGAGTTCCGTTCAGGGAGATCAGGGAGATGGTTAAAGATTCCACGCCGACACCCGACCGGACGATTCTCCGGGCCACCGCAGAAGGGGCAGGGATCGGCGACTCGACCACTGATGATTGAGGGTCCTACGGCGACGGCAGCGCAGCCACTCAGGGCGGTTGGACCGCCACCTCTGGTATGTGCACAGTGTGATCGTTCTCATACAGGACCATGTTGGAGAGCTCAACAAGGTTGCTACAATTGTGGCAAACAGGGACATTACGCCAGAGAGTGCCCTACCCCAACACAAGCCCCTCCGCCACAGAGTCAGACGCAGTAGAGAGGAAAGGGGAAGACCAACGCTCGAGTGCATGTCATGACAGACGCTGAGCTACAGGAGGTTGGAGACGTAGTCACAAGTACTTTTAAATTTAAGCAATTACGATTTTAAAAATCTTAAACATATGTTTTCTCTTTGTTTTGATGATTTGTGCTATGTGTATAACTATGAACCTGATAGGGGAGATATTAATTAACCAAGTCCCATCATACGTTCTATTCGATAGTGGTGCCAGCCACTCATTCGTTGCTAGGAGATTCGCCAAGAACCTAGGTATTCTACCAGAACGGCTAGAGATTCCGTATCGTGTTCAAGCCGCCGGAGATCAGGTGTTAGTATCTCATTATCAGTACAAGGGTTGCCTGTTAGAGATTAATGAGCTTGGGTTCTCCGCAACCCTGATTACGATCCAGATGCAGGATTTCGACATTATTCTGGGCATGGATTTCATGGCGAGATACAGTGCTAACATCGACTGCCGCCAGAGACAAGTCAGTATGCAGACACTGGATAAGAGAGAGACCATCTTCCAGGGGATGTCAAATTGAAGAAGTCCTCTAGGAAAATCTATATTACCGCAGCACAGGCTTCTCGAGCGTTGAAGAAAGGAGCCGAGGGTTTTCTTGTGTATGCTCTAAATGCCAGTGCTGAGACGCCATCGATTGAGGATATTCCAGTGGTACGAGATTTTAAGGATGTCTTTCCCGACGAGTTACCAGGTTTGCCACCGAGCAGAGAAGTGGAGTTCGAGATCGATCTTGTACCTGGAGCTGAGCCGATCTCGAAGGCACCATATAGGATGGCACCAGCATAGTTAAAAGAACTTAGGGAGCAGTTGCAGGAGCTACTGGACAGAAAATTTATCAGGCCTAGTGTTTCGCCCTGGGGAGCACCAGTATTGTTTGTGAAGAAGAAAGACGGTACTATGAGGCTATGTATTGATTATCGTGAGCTGAATAAGATCACAATAAAGAATAAATACCCACTACCAAGGATCGACGACCTATTTGATCAATTGAATGTAATGCCTTTAATAAATCATTGTAAATTCGGTTATTTTGTATATCAACTGGTGTACAAAAAAATAAATAAATAAATTGCGTGCAGGGCGCCAGGGTATTCTCGAAGATTGATCTGCGATCAGGCTACCACCAGTTAAGGATTAAGGCAGAAGACATAGCAAAGACTGCGTTCCACACTCGATATGGGCACTACGAGTTTCTTGTAATGCCCTTTGGACTGACGAATACACCTGCGGCCTTCATGGATCTGATGAACACAGTATTCAGGGAGCAGTTGGACCATTTTGTGGTGGTGTTCATCGATGACATCTTGGTGTATTCGCCTAATGAGGAGACTCATGCTAAACACTTGCGGGAGGTATTGGAGACTCTCAGAAAGAAGAAGTTGTACGCTAAGTTCAGTAAGTGCGAATTCTGGTTTAAGAGTGTGACCTTCTTGGGCCACGTAATTTCTGAGGAAGGTATTTCGGTTGACCCAAAGAAGATAGAGGCGATCACAGAATGGCCACGACCTACTAACGTCACTGAGGTACGCAGCTTTTTTGGCCTTGCCGGTTATTATCGCAAGTTTGTGGAGGGATTTTCGAGGATTGCAGCACCACTGAGTCGATTGACTCAGAAAAAGACTAAGTTTGTATGGACCTCCGAGTGTGAGAAAAGCTTTGCAGAGTTGAAGCAGAAATTGACGACGACACCAGTGTTGGCGCAACCCTCCAGCACTGAAGGATTTGTCATCTATAGCGACGCCTCGAAGAATGGGCTAGGTATATGTATATAAAATTTTAAATTACCATTATGTACATATTATCTTTAGCCTAACACTTTCGCCGCAGGATGCGTGTTAATGCAGGGGGCTAGAGTTATTGCATACTCATCGAGACAGTTGAAGCAATATGAGCAAAATTACCCGACCCATGATCTGGAGTTAGCATCGGTGGTGTTTGCGTTAAAGATTTGGCGTCATTACTTATATGGTGTGAAGTGCGAAGTCTTTACTGATCGTAAGAGCTTGAAGTATTTATTCACACAGAAAGAGTTGAATATGCGTCAGAGGAGATGGCTTGAGCTACTGAAGGACTACGATCTGACCATTAGCTATCACCCGGGGAAGGCAAACCGAGTTGCAGATGCCTTGAGTAGAAAATCTAATCACGCCAGACAGACACCATTGGAGAAAGAGATGGCAGAGTTTGATCTTGATCTTGTGGATTCCACTACTAATGTTCTGGCAGCCTTAGTCATTACACCATCTCTGGTTGAGCGGATCAAGGAGGCGTAAAAAGAAGATGTGACGCTTACTGATATCCGAGAGAGGATGTTGACCAATTTAATAGAAGGCTTCTGGATACATGATGATGGTAGTATTTGGTACCAAGGAAGGTTGTGCATGCCTGATGATGAGGAGCTAAGGAGGGAATTGCTGAAGGAGGCACACAATTCGAAGTTGTCGATTCACCCAGGTGCTACGAAGATGTATAATGATCTAAAGAAACACTACTGGTGGAGTGGAATGAAAAGACACATAGCTGAGTTCATTGAGAGATGCCTTCTTTGTCAGCAGGTTAAGGCAGAACATCAGAGGCCGGGAGGTTTGATGTTGCCGTTAGAGATACCAGAGTGGAAGTGGGAGCATGTGACGATGGACTTTGTAGTAGGACTCCCTAAAACAAGAAACGGCAACGACATGATCTGGGTGATTGTTGATCGATTGACGAAGACTGCTCACTTCCTACCCGTGCCTAGTGATGTGACCGTGGAAAGATTGGTGACGTTATATATTGATGATATTGTTAGCCTACATGGAGTCCCAGTCAGTATCGTCTCAGACCGTGATTCGAAGTTCACCTCTCGATTCTGGTCAGCTTGTCAGAAAAGGTTGGGGACGAAGCTGCGACTGAGTACCGCTTTTCATCCACAGACAGACGGGCAGTCTGAGAGGACCATTCAGACTTTAGAGGACATGTTGAGAGCGTGCGCATTGGACTTCAAAGGGAACTGGGACGGTATGATCAAGCTAATTGAGTTCTCCTACAACAACAGTCACCACAGTGCCATCGGCATGGCACCCTTTGAGGCGCTCTACGGACGTAAGTGCCGGTCCCCTGTTCATTGGGATGAGGTTGGTGAGCGCATTATTACCGGCCCTGAATTGGTTGAGCAGACGAAAGAGAAGGTGAAGTTGATACGAGATAGACTCAAGGTTGCTCAAGACAGAAGCAAGAGCTGGGCCGATTTGAAACGACGTCTCCTAGAGTTTGATGTGGGCGACAAGGTTTACTTGAGGGTGTCGCCTACGAAGGGGGTGTCACGATTTGGTTTGAAGGGGAAGCTGAGGCCTCGTTACATTGGTCCATACGAGGTGCTCGAGAAGGTCGGTACCTTGGCCTACCGACTAGCATTTCCCCGTTCTTTGGCTCAGGTGCATAGTGTATTTCATGTTTCTCAGTTGAGGAGATATGTACCGGATCCGAGCCATGTACTAGACGCACCACCGTTGAGGATCCGACCGGACATTACATATGAGGAGACTCTTATCAGGATAGTGGATCGCAAGGATCAAGTGTTGAGGCACCGAGTCATCCCTTATGTCAAAGTGCAGTGGGCCAATCACACCGAGCGCAAGGCGACTTGGGAGCTTGAAGAGCAAATGCGAGAGAGATATCCACAGCTTTTCGAATAAGGTACGTCAAGTTTCGAGGACAAAACTTCTTGTAAGGTGGGTAGGATGTTATGACCGACAAAATGTATGTGAATATATTAATAATACAAAAAAAAGTAAGTAATAAATAAAAAGTAATAATAATAATAAAGATAAGTACAAACTAGATAGTTATTAGTGTTACATTAGGAAACCTAAACCAAAATCAAATGGGAAAAACCTAAAAATCTACCCTAACTCTCCCACCATATATACACATACACGCATAATACTACAACAAAAAAAACAGCCGCCACACACACACACACACACACACGTTTAGGGAGAAAAAAAAGAGAAGAGAGAAAAAGAGAGAAGAAGAAGGAAGGCGAGACCCCGAACCCAGGTTTTAGTCCGTCAAATCTATTGGTGTTATCGTCAATCGAGGTAGGTGCCTCTTCCCCCCTCAAATGGGTACGATCCATGCATGCTTTGATGATATATTTTATGTGATTCCTTGTTTTTATTCGTTTAAAATATAAATTTGTATGTGTGTATATATATTGTTTTATATTCGTTTTATATTGGAAGAAGCATGAAAGGATTGTTTTTGGTCTATTTATGGTTGTTAAGTGCATGTATGTGTATGGAATTGCTGGTGGCATTGAATTGAATCAAGAATACCCTTAAAAAGATCGAAAAAGTGGGACTTTTATTCTAGAAGTCATAAAAATAATTGTGTTTTGGCCTTAGTATAGGTTCATATAGGTTGGAAACAGGAAGAAATTCGGTTCTGCTTCGAAAAAGGGGTCGGAAAGGCAGCGCGTGTGCTTCATGCGCCGCCGAAAGGGCCGCGCATGGCACAGCACGCGCCGCCCAAAGGGCCACGCATGGCACAACACGCGCCGCCGAAAGGGCAGCGCGTGGCACAGCACGCGCCTTCCTGGTGAAATCCGAGAATTTAAAAAAATTATAAAAGGCCGGCCTGCGGCGCGCACCAGCAGACCGGACCCCTAACGGGCCGGTGCTGGGGGCTACAGGGTCAGGCCCAAATGTAAAAGAAAAAAAAGGGGCTGGCTGGTTGCTGGACTGGGCCGGATGGCCAGCAGACCGGGTCGTTGCTGGTCGGCCCGAATTAATCGAAAATATAAAAAAAAAAGAAAAAGGGGGCTGGACTGGAGTGCGAACGCGGGCCGGGCTGGAGCAATAGTTAGAGCCGGCCCGCAAGAGGAAAAAAAAGAAAATGAAATTTAATTAATTATTTAAAATTCTAGAAGTTAGAAAAAGGGTAAATAAATTATTTTAAATTCCAGAAAATATATTTAATTATCAGAAAATTCTAAATAAATTCCAGTAAATATAGAAGGTTAAAATTAAACTAATTCCACTTAATTTCTGAATTTTGGTAAATATAATTAATTAAGAATAATTAATAATAAATAGAAATAAATAAAAGAAAATTAAGGGAAAATACTAGAAAATTCTAGAAAATTAATACAAGCTAAGGGAAAATAAAGGGGATGCTAAATAACAACTTTCCAATACTCGTAAAATTTACACAACCAAATATTGACTGCCGAAGTTGGTGAGGATGGGTGTACGGGCCCCAAGCGACTTTGTTGTTGAATTCATGGCACGTGGATTGCATTTGTAGTGGGTTGAGATGTACAGGTCTCAGACGCTCGAGTGGAGTGGATCATGGTGTATGGGCAATGGTTACTCGGTCATGGTGGATCATGGTGTACGGGCCATGGGCATCGGTTGGGGTGGATCGTTGTGTACGGGCCACGGGCATCCGTAAGGGTGGATTGTAGTGTACGGGCTACAGGCATCCAGTCAATCCCGGGATCATGCATTGCATATAGGTCTAGGGGCATATTGCATGACATGATTCTTGTTGCGTGTGACACGTTAATTGAGCATGCATCACGTACTTGCACATTTTATGTGGAGTGATTTACTTATCGCATTTATTTTATCTTATGCATGTTATAGCATGTTTATGTGTTATGTGGTTATATCATTTCGGTATGTACGTTTTGTATTTGTTTGAGGCGGACATCTACTGGGTGATTTCTGTCACTCACCCCTACTTCCCAGGTGCGCCGGATGAGGACTACGAGCATATTTTTGTTGAGGACGGGTCGGACGTAGCAGAATGGGCCGGTTGAGAGATGCGGCTAGGATAGGAGGGAACTCTGCAGCCGTTTTGCTATTGTTTATACTTGAGGATTTTTCCACATACCACTTTATTGTTTTTATTCCCAGAATTTCTATTCAGCAATGTAATGATAGTTATTGGAGTTTAATTTATGTTATGGTTTACGTTTCTGCGAAAAAAAATTCTACGTCTTTTCGACGAGTAAGAGATTGATTCAACGCTTTGTATTCTCCTTAGTGAGATACGGCGGGTGCACTGTTTCCGATGTTAGGGCTCGGGAGCGGGGCGCTACAATGGTAAACCTTTTGATGACACACTTTATATGTTTATGATTGGATCACTGTTATACTTAACTGCATCAAGACCTGACATCATGTTTAGTGTATGTATGTGTGCTAGGTTTCAATCTTATCCCAAGGTATCACATTACAATGCGGTGAAAAAGATCTTTAGATATCTTAAGCACACACCTCACTTAGGACTTTGGTATGATAGAAACGCTAAGTGGGAATTGTACGCATATAGTGACGCTGATTATGGTGGTTACAAGTTAGATAGAAAATCCACTAGCGGTACATGTCAATTCATAGGAACCAACTTGATCTCTTGGTTTTCTAGAAAGCAAGCTAGTGTAGCTCTTTCTACCACTGAAGCCGAGTATATTGCTTTGAGTTTATGCACTACCCAAATACTTTGGCTTAAACAGCAACTTAGTGATTTTGGCTTAAAATGAAAAAGATTCCAATTTTCTGCAATAGCACAAGTGCGATCAATCTTTCACGGAATCTGATGCTTCATTCTAAGGCCAAACACATTGAGGTGCGATACCACTTTCTTCGCAATCATGTTGAAAATGAGGATATAGTCATAAACCATATAAGAACTGATCAGCAAATAGCTGACATCTTTACAAAACCCCTTATCAAGCCACTTTTGAAAACTTACGAGCCAAGTTAGGCATGATGACTTACGACACCATTGTATAGTTTTATCTTTTGCATGATTTGCAAAATAAAGAAGGAGATAGAATAAGAACATGATTTTAGTTGGTAAGTCATATGCTGAGTTTCAATTGGTATAAGTTGAGTATAGGTTAAGGGAGAGAGTATAAGTTGAGGGGGAGCGTACTATTTAAAAGTTTGCTGAAAACAAAGTTTGAAAACAATTGGTAAGGTTGTAACATTAAAATCATGTTAGGTTATTTTAAAAATCATCCAAAAGGGAGAGAATGTTGAGAAATATGTTTGGATAATTTTCAAAGTTTTTAAATGGTGAATACTTAAAAATGTCACACATGGTGTTATATGCGGTTAAAAGTTGAAAAAGTTGAAAAAGCTGACATCCATCTCTCAGGTTGTTGCACATCGATCGATCTATGTACATAGATCTCTCACATCGATCGATCCATGTAAGGCAGTGAAAGTTTAAGACCTTACGGTGAGACATCGATCTCCAAACCTGAGACACACTGATCGATCGATGTAGGTCAGAAACAAAACTTGAACCTTTTTGTGAGACATCGATCTTTGAAGCTGAGGCACTTCGATCGATCGATGTCTAGGGTTTTTAGAAATAATTTTCTAAAATGTGTTAAAATTATTGTTTTCATTGGTATATGATTTATACATGCTCATTATGTGAATCTTATGTGATTTTGATGATTTTAAATGTATTGTGACTAACGTGTCTTGGAAGTTTCTACAACTTACTAAAAAAAGGCAAAATTGGTATTTTGAGTTTTGTAGGAACATCACATGGTGAAAATATTTCAAGAATGTATTCTTATACTATTTATCATGTCAAAGGTGATATCTTGATTATTTCTGACCATCGGGGTCATTTCTGGAGTTTTCATATACCAGGGGTATTTTGGTCATCTTACCCCCGAGGGTATTTTTGGTATTTTCACTCAAGGAATCTCTTGAGCATATTATTATCTTAATTCTTGAGCTGATTTATTATTAACTTGAAGATAATATGGTGATTCTTTATCTTATTTTCTAACGTGATGATATTATTGACTATAGCGGGATACGTGACGATTAGAGAAGTCACATTCTATTTTTTCTTGAAGACCTTCTTATATATGTTATAAGAGAATATTTATCATCATTATTCAGAGGTGTCATAGGTGTTAGAGGTGTGGAAATGATCACGACATATAAGAAGAAATATTGGGAATTTCGGTGTTACACGTTGACATAATCTTGTCAACTATTATCTATTAATTTCTTCTTCAAATATTTGAGTTGCTACACATATTTGTATGATCAAAAACGTGTATTAGCAGCTGAGTGTGAGGTGGAATTCATTTTATACATTGGTGACAAGTGGACAAATCAAAAAGGAGCTAGTTGGCAAAAATGCCAACTTGGAAAATTCAAAGATGTAGCCAAACGGCTACTTGGTATTCTTGGGTACTTTCAGCAGATTTTTGAAGTCAAATGAAGACTTCACATGTCCTATTCTTGTGCTTGGAGTTGAGGATATTTTGGTGATATTATCCTTTCTTATTTTATTAAGGAAAATCCAAATTATTTTTGAAAAAACAAAAGGTAGCCAATGGCTACTTGATGATAATTGGAGCTGAATTTTCATTTGAATTTGTCAAATGCCCACATGCCTATTATCTTGCCAAAGAGTTGAGAAGATAATGGAGTTGTTATGGCTATTATCTTTGGGTATTATCTTAACATTTTCAAGACAATTTCAAGGTGGAATTTTCAGTCATGCTCAATTACCAAGGTGGACCAATCATTTTGTCTTATTTTTCCAAGTGTACAAGGCCAACCAATGATGAGAAGACATTTGGACTTGATAATGAAGAATGGTGACACATTGTAAGTCTTATCTCCAAAGCTCAAATCACACTATAAATAGAAGCAATGGTGAAGAAGATGAAACACACTTGAAGCTTACAAGCATTTGTTGAATTGTCTAGCTATCATCTTCTTGTTGTTATTGTTCTTGTTCCATTCTTTGTAGCTAAGGTGTTCTTGTTGTTTTTGTTGAGCTACAAGCCTCTTGAGCTTCATTTGTAATATTGATTAGCCATTCTTATAAGGCTATATCAATAGGTGGTAGGTGTTGCAACTAAGTGTTGCTTAGAAGGTGGTTATCCAAGTCTTGAATAGGGTTGGTGTATAACTCAAGGATCAAGCTTAGTTGTTGTTGTAAGGTGATTCATTTCATAGTGAAATCCGAGAAAAGGTGTTCCTTGGGACTGGAGTAGGTCACATTGACCGAACCAGGATAAATCTTCGGTTTTCTTGTCTTGTTTCTTCATTTCTGTTTTCTACCCGTTTTTATTGCAGTTTTCACACAATTTCTCACAATTTGAAAAAATAGCTAAACACTTTCAAAATTTGTGATTTTTGGTGGAGCTATACTTCAGACTGTTAGCTTTCATTTGCAATAAGAATCACTTGATTTGAGTAAGGGAAAGTTAGTCTTTCAGTCTCTGCAAGATAACTGCTCCAATCTGGCTGCAATCTGACTATTTTTGAGAAAAATTAAATTATGTATTTATCAAGAATTGTTTAAGGTTAGGGCCTCTTGGAAACATCATCCACACATCCTAAGGAGTTTTTTGATATAAAGATCAACCTTTTTAGTTGAGTATTCAAAGAGAAACACATTTTTCAAAATCAGCAACATTCTATCCAATTCTGTCCAGATTGACCATCTGAATCTTTTTATTTGTTTGAAGGGCCAACGATCTTATTTTTGTCTGATTTTTGGACAGAGTCTTTTTAACACATTGAATTTAAATTCTAAAAAGTTTCATAATTTTTGGATCTGTGTACATTTATTTCTAAATTTTTCAAAAACGGTTCTGAATCTGAGGTGGTCTCAGATTCTGTTTTCAAAGGGGATTTTTACAAAGGGTACTAGTGTAATTTCTGCTAACCACTATTCACCCCTCCTCTAGTGGTGTTTATCGCAGGTGCACGGTCCAACACTTACATTTCTTGGATTATAATATACCATAGTTGAAGTTGAGTTTGGGTTGGAACAAGAATTTCTTCTTCATCTCTTTCTTTTCTTCCTTTTTTTCTTCTCCCCTTTTCTCCCTAGCTCACGTCAACTCTCCCTTTTTTTCTCAAGTGTGGCCGATTGGAACTTTGTGGGGAGGGAAGGTTTATGGTATATTCAAGTAGGGAAATTAAGAGAAGATAGTGGGGATTAATGGAAGTAATGAGTGGGTTATGGAAGGTTAAAAGGTAGTGGAAAGTAGGGGAATTAATGTTATTATTTTTTTTGTAACCGGTTGCATACTTACATAAATAATATACATTTTTTATTTTATATATCATATTTTCCTTACACGTGGGTTGTAACAAAAACGGGGGAAAGGATGGTGAGCGAGATCAATCTAATGCAAGAAAGGCTTCGCCTAAGCCTTGCCAAATCAGATGTCAGTGTCCTGCTTTTTAGGGTTGAATCAGCAGAAGCCAAACGAGCAGCTTAAGAGAAAGAATGAGAAAGTTTAAAGAGTACTCTAGAGGACTTAGGGGTGAACAAAAGTTTTGAAAGCGGACCGAAAAACCAGACCAAGCCAAACCAAACCGTTTCAAACTGAACCACAATTTAACAAACGGTTTAAATGTAAAGAATAAACCGGACTGTATTTCCCGGTTCGATTCCGGTTTTGGAAATAAATAAACTGGAAAACCGGACCGGACCCATTTAATATAATATATATTAAATATTAATATATTATAAATAATTTTATTAATTACCCTCCTCCCCCCCACCCTGCCCTCGCCCCCCTTGCATCGATCCCGTCACCCTCTGGCCTAGATCATTCTAGGCCGCCCTAGTTCCCCTTCCCAGTTCCCCATTCCCTTTTCAGTTTTCAATATTCAATTTCAATTTTCATCCCGTTTCCCCATCTGAGTCTGACGATTGAATTCCCCCCTTCCTTTCACCTTCGATTGCGAAAACCTTCGTTCACCTTCACCCCTACTGTGAAGACTGAAGAACTTAGTTTTGTTCACCCCTTCCTTTCACAACAACATACTTCACTTCTCCAGTTCTCCTTCCTTTCACCTTCGACAAATAAAGGGCGAAAGTCGAAATCTTTCCCAGCGTTACTCTCGCACACGAACACAATAGGTCCCCCTCTGAGGCTCTGAGTTCTATCCTTCATTCCTTCTGTTGTTCTGTACTTCTTCTGTCTAGTAAGTGGTAAGTGGTTAGTTTGTTACTCTCGCACAAATGCACGAACGCAACAGGTACCCCTCTGAGTTCTATCCTTCATTCCTTCTGTTGTTCACTTGTTTTGTAGTTCTTCTGTCTGGTAAGTGGTAACTTTGTTACTCAAATCTGTCTGGCTTTGCATTTTTTTTGCATGCATGTTTGATTTATCTAGATTTGTATTTTTTTGTGTTTATGTTGCGTTTGATCTATCTAGCTTTATGCAAAGTGGACTTATACTTTAGAGTCCAGACGACTATTGTTACTCAGATCTGTCTGGCAACAGGTACCCCTCTGAGTTCTATCCTTCATCCCGTTTCCCCATTTTTTTGTATGCATGCATGTTTGATCTATCTAGATTTATGTTACTCAGATCTGTCTGGCTTTGCATTTTGTGTTTATGTCTGGTAATACCCCTCTGAGTTCTATCCTTCATCCCGTTTCCCCATTTTTTTTGTATGCATGCATGTTTGATCTATCTAGATTTATGTTACTCAGATCTGTCTGGCTTTGCATTTTGTGTTTATGTCTGGTAAGTTGTATTTTTTTGTGTTCCAGTCTCCACTCTCCAGAGTCCAGACGACTATTGATTAACAGATCAAGTATGTTCCTGATTCATGAATATTAAATTAAGGTTTCTTCAAGTTCCCTTAGAAACCGAGTACCACATAATCGGCTATTGGCATGATTCCACTTTCCAGTTTCCATGATATTAACATGTTTGTTAATTTGCAACTGTCTGTTATTAACATCTTTGTTTGTTGTTTGAACAGTTGAACTTATTATTTACTATTTTCTTATTAGTTATTACCGTAAGATGCCCTGATTGGCTGATTTCCAACCTTGTTATCATTTTGTTGTTTTTGATTTTGACTGTTTTCTCACTTTCTTTCTGTCTTGAATCTCTTGATCAGTGGTTACCGTTCTCTTTGAGCCTTCAGTTCTTCAGTTTGTTATTTTGTCTTTTCAAAATGGAGACACCGGAGCATAACAAGAACAAGGTAAAATGCTAAGTTAGTGTCTTTTGTCTGAATATGTGAGTGTAGTTGATAACGTAGTGTGAAAATTATTGTGTGTTTGATTTTAGGATGTAATAGTTGAAGACGACTCACCTGCTACAAATCCATTCATCAATCTGATTCCAAGTAATGTGTCCACTGCCCCCACAACAGTCCAGTCTATTGCCCAACCTAGTGTCACTTCAAAACCTATAGGTGAAGTTGGTACGCCCCAAAAGAGAGTTAAAACCCAAATGGTGGAGGTAGTTGCAGAGAAAGACGCCAACAACCGGTTTAAGAATGAAGCTTGGAAGCATTTCACCATTGTTAAAGGTTCTGATCCTATTAGGGCAACTTGCAATTATTGTGGAAAGAGCTATGCAGCTAACCCTAGTAAGAATGGGAAAAGCAATCTGTTCAGTCATCTAAACAACCAATGTACCAAAGTTCCATGAAAAAAAGAAAAAGGACAAAGCAAGTTGACGGATTTTACACGGCTAAGTGACACCTCTAGAAATAAGTCAAAAAACTTGGATTTGGTTGATATAAGAAATAAGTTGGCAAGAATGGTCATAATGGATGAGCTGCCTTTTAGCATAGTCGAGGGAGAGGATTTAAACAATATTCAAATGCGTTAGAACCAAAGTTTAAAGTCCCTTCTCGGATTACTGTTGCCAGAGACTGTATGAAGTTATATATTGAAGAGAAAAAGAAACTTAAAAGGGCCTTGAAGGGGCATAAAGTGTGTTTGACTACAGATACTTGGACTTCCTTACAAAATTTGAATTATATGGTTTTGACTGCACATTATGTTGATGATGACTGGGTTTTGCAGAAAAAGATCTTGAATTTTTGTACAATAGAGAGTCATAAAGGGTCTATGATTGCTTGTAAGTTGGAGGATTGTTTGCATGATTGGGGCATTGATAAGATATTGACTGTAACTCTTGATAATGCTTCCTCAAATGACTTGTGTATTCAGGAGCTCTTGAAAGATTTTAAGTTCAAAGATGTCTTGCTAGGTAATAGATTCTTTCATGTCCAATGTCATGCACATATATTGAACTTAGTTGTCAAAGATGGTTTGAAAGAACACTTTACCTCAATTCTAAGAGTGAGAAATGCATGCAAATATGTTAGATCTTCTCCTGCTAGGTTGAGAGCATTCAGAAAATTTGTTGAAAAGGAAAAGATTGACTTAGCCCATTTAGTCATACTAGATGTTGATACTAGATGGAATTCAACCTAGATGATGTTAGATTGAGCTGAAAAGTATGAGAAAGCATTTGATAGACTTTATAAGTATGATAAATTCTTTCAAGACTACTTTGATTGCCATGATTATGGCCCGGATGATGATGACTATGTTGTTGTGAGGAGCAAGGGGAAAGTCATTGGTCCTCCTAAAAAAGACGATTGGATAGCAGCTAGGAATTTTGTGACATTTTTGAAATTGTTTTACAATGTTACTTTAAAGCTATCAACTACATTGGATGTGACTGCCAACATTTGTTTACCTGAGTTGTGTAAAGTGAAGCAGAGTATAGAAGCAAAGATGAGTACGCAATCAAGTTCAAATATGTTTCATATGGCTATGAGCAGAGTGCAAAGTACAATAAATATTGGTCAAACTGATCCAATATCAATCATTTATTGTTTGTGTCCATTGTCTTTGATCCGCGGTTTAAAATAAGAGTTTGGAAATTTGGTTGAGAAAAATGTTTGGCCTTGAAGCTGACCGAAAGAAGTTGGATATTGAAGATCATTTGAATGAACTATTCATGCATTACTCAAGGGAGTTATCTGTCACTGATAAGGAGGGTGATACTAGTATGAGTCCATGTGGAGGATTAACAGAATTTGAAAGTGAAGATGTCTTTGCAATTGCTGCAAGAGAAATGGGAGAAGAAGACAACGACGATAAGAAGAATGAGTTGAGCATGTACTTAAGTGATGGAATTGAAAAGGGTGATAGCTTAAATGTCTTAGGATGGTGGAAGTCCAATGTTCATAGATACCCAATACTATCAAGCATTGCAAAGGATATATTTGCCATTCCGGTCTCAACTGTTGCATCTGAACAAGCATTTAGCACTAGTGGCCGTGTTATTGATCCTTTTAGGAGTTCTCTAAATCCAACAACCGTGGAAGCATTAATGTGTACCCAAAATTGGATACGTGGAACTGTACATTTGGATATATTAGAAGCTTTAGATGAAGCTGAGAAATATGAAGACATTGCCGAAGGTAATTTTTGTATTATCAAATATTTTTTACCTTCACAGTTTTTTTCATTCAAAGTTATTTCTATATCTTCTAGATGATTTGGGATGTCTTTTATTGTTTTAATTTGTTGTAGAAAGTTCAAGCTCATGCATTGCAAATGAAGGCATTGAAGTGGACTCTGACTAAGATATCATTGTGGTGTACATATGGTGAGATATACAAAGTTCCAACTTCCAAACATATATTTTCTGTCGTTATTTACTAATTAGTGACAAAGCACTTCAAGGCTCAAGCTTTGTCACTAATTATTTTTATTTAACTTATTCTTGATTAATTATGCTTCTCACTCCCAGAGCATGACCTTCAGAATTTGTCATTCCTTTCGCAAAATATCTCAAATCTTTATACAGCACACAGGCCACAGTGCATGTAAATTTCCTTCCGATTGCAAGTTCATCTACCTGCTGGATGGTCCTTTAAAGATATGACTTGAGCTGGATTATGTCTACTGAATTCACCTGGCCTGCTGTAGGTTGAGTGGGAATGTGGGATGTCTATTGTCCAGGTTGAGGTTCATAACAGGGAAATCCGATTCCAAGTAATGTGGAGATAAGCATATTTGTCCTTGGGAAATTGAAACTCCTGAAAGTATTTTCTTTAAACCAATTTTCGAATGGTTACATAACTTACATTTAGTGTTTTTTCATTTGTGGATTTACAGATGAAACACGAAGAAGTGGGCTGTGAGCCTGTGACCTGTGTAAGTGTTGTGTATTTTTGGTAAAGATTGAGTCTTGGCAATCCGTTGGGTGTTCCTTCTTGTCTTCTTGATAGTTGGATTCTGGCATTGGTGGTTGAATTAGTATCTGAAAAGTGAAAACTGAAATGGTCAAGTTGCTGGATATTGTATTTGCTGCAATTTAGACCTTTGGTAAAAATGCATGTGTTGCGTATGTGTTAATGAATCTTTCAAGGAAATATATTGTCTTTGTATTCCAAAAGCAGATTTGAAACCGAAAAAAACCAGAACCAAATCAAACCAAACCGGACCGGTCAACCAGTTTGTTGACCGGTTCTGGTCCAGTTCTGGTTTCTTAACTTCAAAACCGTTACAAACGGTTTGGTTACCAACATACGCAAAAACCGGTCGG
Organism: Eustoma russellianum; assembly: GCA_036186865.1. Lineage (NCBI taxonomy): Eukaryota > Viridiplantae > Streptophyta > Magnoliopsida > Gentianales > Gentianaceae > Eustoma > Eustoma russellianum. The sequence goes on from AP025048.1 coordinate 29,762,597, forward strand.
ACCGGACCATGTACACCCCTAAGAGGACTTCCGTAAATTGACGTCGTCTTAAACTCACACCACTGGCCGCCAATGAATCTTTTGCCGATGCATCTGTGAGAGTGCCAACGATCGATTATCTTTTATAGACACATTTTCTTAGCCATCTTATTTTGGCCAATGTTTTGCTTGCGTTAGTTTGTCGTTGGTTTTTTTCTTTCTTGGACCATCCTAAGCAGTCGTCTAGTATGCCAATCTGTTTTGCAATTATAAGGCGGCTACTTCGACTGTCCTTTTTTCCTTTACTCATCTTCTTGTTTAAGGGCCTTGTAATGTCGTATCTTTCTTAATGAAACTTTTGTTCTTTTTCGTTTTTCATCATATTTATTTATCGCTCTTTTATTATTTACTTATCATGATTCGTCTTCGACACAAAAAATCATCACCCTGGTGCTGATCGCTTATAAATCGGAATGCATTCAACCATCTTCCCAACTGACAAGAATGTATCCTCACTAGGTGGATTAGAGGTGATCAGAAACAGCGTCGCTAGCTCCTTGTAAAGGCCTATCTGGAACCTGTGAGGGGAAGACAACGTTAGAAACCTAGGGCTATTCCCTCAGGGGAAAATCCTCCGACGTTCGAGTTAATTACGAGCATAGTTGTACGAATTTAGATCAAAAGAAGAGGTTGAAAACAACCTGAAAGGTGTCCTCTTTGTAGAAAAAGTAGTTGTTTTAGCTGGGAGGATCTGTATTAAGCCTTAGTGAGCTTGAACTCGCTCGGTCTTTCTTCTGGTGAGGGAATGCTCCTTTTATAGATGCTAAAGTAGACGTTGCATGACAAGGAGCAGTGTGAAGATGACACATGGCTGCCCTGTTGGCAGCTTTCGCTTGCATGGTTGCCGCGTGGCGAGAGATGGCTGTGCTGCTGGCAATCCCCAATTGCATGGTGGCCACGTATTGCCACATGTTAGGCTGCATGGCCAAGATTGCTAGCTGGCAAGGGTCTGCCTAAGCAGGTTGAGGCCAAGCTGAGGTGCTGCCTCAGCAGTCCAGCTGGAAAACCTAGGTGGGGGTAGATGTCTGAAACTGGTCAAGGGAGCTCTATCGAGCTGACCTGCAGGGAATTGGCGCTGGCCTTATGCGGACTGACCTAAGGTAAGTCCTGACTTCTGTTCATACTTTGGCTGAGCTGAACTGAAGTGTGTTGCCCTTAACCCTTGAGCCGAGCAGGACTGTTAGACTAGGGAGAAGATCTGGACGTTTTTGGTCATGATCGAGCTGAGCTGATCAAGGCCTGCTGGGAAGTTTGCCCTCTAGGCAGGGCTGGCCTGCTAGCTCGCAGGACAGAATAAAGCTAGACTGGTCGAGCTGAACTGGGCTGTAGTCAGTGGTGGGACCCAATAATGTTGACTGTTACTAACTGAGATGGAGTTACTTGTGATATCTAGCAATCAGTTTCCGAGTTCGTCACCAACCAAATTAACTCATCAAAATTTATAATAATGCAATAGTAAACATACCAACTGATGCGTTCCTTTCAAGAAAAAGGAATTCCATTTACGTTGTCACCACTTATTGGGTGTAGTTGCTTTTGTCCCTTTCTTTCCCCTAAAAGGTGGGTTATCTACCTCGGTCTTTCAGGACTTTATGAGCATACGGCGTGCACTTCTTTCAGTTGAAGACTTTGCCTTACGGTAGATAAGGGCTTTATCTGCCCCATTGTGTTGGGGACCTCAAGTAAAGGTTTTCGTCTCACTATGCCGAGGGCTTTCACACTGTCGAGATTGAAAGAATTAGAAATTCATTCAAATTAAAAGGTAATTTACAAGGTTGTTTTCTTTTTGTAGGGTGAAAATCTACTTCTAACGGCTGTTTTAACCACTTGGACAGTGGTTACTGTTTATCTACAGTAAAATATAACGGCTAGTTACCAACGCAGCTTAGCTATGTACAGTAAAATAATTTTAAGTTACAATATTTACTAAGTATGGCAGGTCAGCCTTCTTCCTATCTTATGCATCACTTCGTCACTTCAGCTCAACACTTCTTTACATTGTTCTCTGGTTTGCCCTAGTTCCGTGCTTCACCTCAGCTCAGCATGGCCATACTTATCTTTTCTAGTCTAAGTTCCATGCTTCACCTCAGCTCCTATTCAGCTCAGCACGGCTACCTTCATCCTTCACTTCTGCCAGCTCAGCTCAACTTAGCTGACAGTTTGCCTTCTAGCATGTTGGTTGCCTAGATCAGGTTGGCTGTCCTGAGTTCAGCTCGATACTTTAGTTCAGCTCAGCTGGAACTTAGTTTTCATACACCCCCTCAAGCTTAGTTGTATATATTCATACAACCAAGCTTGGACATTAAGTACTGGAAAATACTGGTTGAGACTGGTTTTGTGAGAAGGTCAGCTACTTGATCCTTGGTGGAGATATGTACTAACCTGACCTCATTTCTTTCTATCTTTTTTCGGATAAAATGTCTGTCAATTTCTACATGCTTTGATTTGCCATTCTGAACTGGATTATCTTCGTGCTTATCGCAAAGACATTGTTGTAGTAGATTTGGATTGGTAGACTTGCCTTTATATGAAGATCTTGGAGTACTCTTCTGATCCAAATCCCCTCGCATATTCCTAATGCAAGGACTCTCAGCTCAGCTTCTACACTGCTCCTCGATACTACAGGTTGTTTCATGCTCCGTCGTGTAACTAAGTTTCCCCAAAAGAATGTTCCATAGCCTGTAGTCGATCTCATATCAGTTTTGGATCCAGCTCAGTCTACATCCGTAAATACTTTGACACTTTGATCTATGCTCTTCCTGAAGCTCAGTCCTTAACCAGGTGCATTCTTGAGGTACCTGAGAATTCTAAGAGCAGCTTAGAGGTGCTCATTAGTAGGATTGCACAGATATTTGTGATACAAAACTAACAGCATAACAAATATCGGGCCTAGTATGTGATAGGTAGATTAATTATTCCACTAATCTATGAATAGCTCATCTTATTGGTTGGGGTAGATCCCATTGATCTCTTGGCTTATGTCCGGGCTCTACTGGTATGCTCGCAGGTCTGCATCCAAGCAGACCAATTTCTTTTAGAAGGTCAAGTATGTACTTTCTCTGGGAAATAAACATTCCTTCTTTGTTTCTGGCAATTTCCATTCCTAGGAAGTATACCAGCTTTCCTAAATTCTTTATTTCAAATTGCTCCGATAGGTGTGCTTTAATATCATAAATGTCTTAGTTATCATTCCCAGTTATCATGATATCGCCCACATATACTATTAGTATAGTTAGCTCCCTCTTAGGTGAAATTTTAGTAAATAGGGTGTGGTCACTATGGCTTTGGTGAAATTTCAGGTCGGTCACTACTTTGGTAAATGTTTTAAACCATGACAGAGGTGATTGCTTCAGCCCGTACAGTGACTTTCTTAACTTGCAGACATTATCCTTATTTGTTTTATTACTAAATCCTGGTGGTATACTCATATACACTTCTTCTATCAAATCTCCATTTAGAAATGCATTTTTTAGATCAAGTTGATAAAGTTCTTAGTCTAGATTAATAGCTATAGAGAAGATGACCCTAATGGTGTCTAGTTTAGCCACTGGAGCGAATGTTTATAAATAATCTACTCCATATATTTGTGTGAAACATTTAGCTACTAATCTTGCCTTATATTTATTCATAGTTCCATCATTATTGTATTTTATGGTAAATATCTACCTGCACCGTACTGGTTTGTCCGTTGCCGAGCTGGGAGTTAACTCCCAGGTTTGATTATTTTCTAAGGCACTCATCTCTTCATGTATTGCCTTTCTCCACTCAGGTCGGCTGAGTGCTTCTTCTATAGTGTTGGGTATATAATTGTTATTGAGTGAGCATATGAATGTATTAAAGTTGGGATTCATCTTATTGTAGGATATATAATCTTCAATGGGATATTTATTGTATATGGGATTCTTAGTGTAGCGCCCCGTCCGAAACTAAGGTTCTGGCCCTATGCACCCGCCGTACTCTGCTACGAGAAATACAAAGCGTCGATACCATACATATGCATGTCAACAGAAAGAGGAAATTGCACTTATCACCCAAATGTTGGTCAAATTATCCAGTTAACATTTAAACATTTTTGAAACCTCATTTGACAGCCAAATGTGGCCAAACTTGACTCAATTAACACCAAAATATCGGTCGTAACCTTTGACTTTTTAAATACAACCATTGACTGACCCAAAATTGATTGTAACCCGCGTGATTTACTGATTTTACCCCTGATTTATTTGAATTGGCGGTAAAATACCCCAACCGTTTGCCCTTCCACCCATTTTTCTCATTTCTCCTCTCTTCCCTGTGATTCTTCCCCTCTCCCATGCAATTCTTCCATCTCTCTTCCATTCTCTCCCTGCGATTCTTCCCCTGCGATTCTTGTTTCCACTTGGGCTCTTTCCATCAACTGCAATTTCATCGATTGCTTACTTCCCACAGGAAGTAAATAATTATCAGAACTTAAGAACAAATTGCTTCAACGAAATACGTTTCTGGGACATCGGGTTCAGTATTCACAAATCCGGAAAAGCAACAGGTAAATTTGGGCATTTCCCCATTTTTATTTTCCACTCGGGATCCGATTGCTACCAATTGGAAAGTAAATTGATCAATGGAAATGATTTTTGTGTTGTAGCAAATCTCAGAGGAATTTTTCGGTTGCGAAAAGGATGCTTGGAGAATTCATCCTCCGAATTTTAGTGTAAGTTGCAATCCATCTTTTGCTCTCTCTATTCTGTTTCTATTTGTAGAGATTTCTTTCTTCTCTCTAAGTCTTTTTGAAAATGTTTGAATTGGAAATCTTTGAACACTTGATTCTTATAGAATGATTGACTGAATCATGTGGGTTGATCGTGGGTGCAGGCTGATTCTGGGATATGCGTATCCAACTTTTGAGTGCTTTAAAACGGTGGAGAAGAACAGAGTTGAGATTCATGAACTTCGGTTCTGGTGTCAATATTGGTTAGTATTCTCTTGATTTTGAAGCTTTCCGGCTCAACAAGTAGCAGTCAAGATCATGGCAAGGAGACTTTGCAGAATGAGACCGTTTTGTGAACTTTGATTGACGTTTCGTCCAAAATTAATAGGCGTCTCTGGTTTTCTTTTTTACGTTTTCAAAATTTTGACTCAAAATATTGAATTATTGATGGATGTTGGTTGATTTTATGAAGTGGGGGGCTAATTTATGGAGGAAAACCAGTTGCAGCAGGAGGGAGGTAAGGGAAAGACGTTATTTTGGAGGGAAAATTGATTTTGACGGTAAAATGTACTGAAACCGGCTGCAGCAGGTTATCAGCCGGTTTCTGGTGTTAATTGAGTCAAGTTTGGCCAAGTTTGGCTGCCAAATAAGGTTTCAGAACGTTTAAATGTTAACTGGATAATTTGACCAACGTTTGGTTGATAAGTACAATTTCCTCTCAATATAAACATGGTACGATACAACAGAAGAAACATAAATATAAACAAATCATAATCGACATGCAAATTTCTCATCTAATCTCAATTCTACGCATTTTGCAAAGTAATACAAATAATCAAGATTTGAAAATTTCTCATGCATCAATTTATCAACAATTTGTCTATTTAAACCTGCAAAGAACTTAAGCATAATCAATTTCTCAGGTTTTTCAATGTGAGATCTATACAAACCATATAACAATTCATCATAATATTGTCATGGAGTTAGAATAGTTTGAGATAGGATTGATGTGTGGGTACTTTATTTCACCATTGACTTACGCATACGCCATTAGATTCTCCAAAGTGATGCATTTGCCTTTTAAGCTCGTCAAGGTCCTTTCTAAAGAACTTCATTCCCCACATGGTACTAACCAAAGCATAGTTATCCATGAGGGCTGAGTTACCCATGAAAAAATAGAACACACAACAAAAGAAGAAAAGGAAAACTAACACAAAGTCGAAAAAGACTCCATTTCATTAGTATATGCAAAATCAGAATTTTTTGTGCCTTTCAACTCGAGTGTCTAGATTCACTCAACTGGCTTTTACCTCCCATCTTTGAATCTCACAATCACTCAAGCCTATTTTCACCCTACTTATGTTTCTCTCAAGATACTAAATTAGAGTCAATACCAAGTCGAGCAATTATGTTGGGTCTTCAAATAGCTTGTAATTTGTCTTCAAGGGGATGTTTCACAAGGCAATGCAAAGGCAGTATAGAGCACAATAAGACTCAATTTGAATGGGTGAAACTAAGAATAAAAAACAAGAAACCAAAAAACTTTATAATGGCTGAGCCAAAGAGTCACTAACGGGTTGATTTGGGTAATCTTTAGTTAAACTTGGCCAGTATGTGACTCACATGTGTGCCTTTAGTGGCCTAAAATGCATCAAATTTGTTCCAAAGTATGAAGGGTGATAAGATGCCTTGTTCGGTTGACAATAAAAGAGTCAATCCACTTTTGGTCGTGTGTCTCTAGTTTGGATCGAGCAAGATCCACTGACTTGCAGATTGTTTGTGCTCCAAGAACGACTTGTCATCCTTGGTACGTGTCTTCAAGTTAGAAGGATTCGATTCTCCCACAACATTTGCTCAAGACGTTGATATAGAATCTACTATTTTGATCAAAGGTCAAAAGAAACATAAGGAACACCTTGCTGGTCAGCCTTGGCCAAAGTATATATCAAATTTTATTCAAATCTGGTTATACAGCGGCATACATCCCTATTTATAGGCTAAACTAAGCTAAACCTAATGTACATAGGAAAAGATAAGACTTCCACTTGAAATCTAATACTTCACAACTATCTGAACTTTCATGCAAAATCTTAGTCATCTAAAAGATGAATTTGTCAATAAGTCGTCTAATGAGTTATAGCCCCAGATGTCTAGTTTCCATAGCATTTTGAATCACCTCAAAACAACGTCGAATGAGAGAGTTATGGCCGAAAATCCGAGATAGGATCATCACGTGAAAACCATAAAAATAGGCGATTTCCTAAATGTGGAAAGTCTACTTTCCCATCTTCTAACAAATGTTTTCAACATCTAAAAACATTCTAAAAACATCTAAAATAACTCTGAAACATATTTCTAAAGATTACAAGCTATGTTGACCGAAAATAAAGTTATGCAGAACACCACGGACGTGCTTCCTCCCTCTCTATCCGGCTGCACATCCTCTTTATGCAATTTAAGCTCCTTTGACTTTATCAAAAAAGTTCTACAAGAATGACATCTTTGACACCTCAATCTATACAGGCGATGCAGTATATGACCAATAATATGAGGCTTTCCATAGCGTGGTACGAGAGCAGGAAAAGTTAGAGCAGAGAAGAGCTACGACTATGTGAGGAAAGGTTCTCCTAAAATGATATGGTTCTTTAGAATGGGAATCAAGAAAACAACCATCTGAAAGAAGTGATGAGGAGACGGAAAGTTGAGGAGCTAAATGGTAAGCGAAGGACGACAAACGATGATAAGAAACAAGTCAAAGGTTGGCATATAAAGAGGAGAGCATTAAAGGAGGGGCACGAGACACCAGAACCATAGAATCATGGTCGTCAGCGGTGAACATTTCAACAACAGGCAACGGTAAATCCATGCTAGAGGGCGATAGCAAAGAAGGACGACCTTTGTCACCTATGTCTCACGAGGTATCTCATAACTCTGCTCAATTACAAGATATGATTAAAGAAGTAAAAAAATGTTTGAGGGGTACCAACAACCATACCCAATAATATCTCAACGAAAGCACAATTTATCGCTAGGGTCTAGAGAGGGTGAGAGGTAGGCAAACAATACCTCCATTTCAAGGGATAGAGAGTTTTCTTCTAGTGAGACCTCCGTCTCTATATTTACCTGCATAGATGACACAATAATAGAAATATGGTATGCTAGTGTGCTAGTGAAGGAATTTAATAAACACAAACAGAAATGTTTCCGATATTCAAATAGTCATAACCATATATATGCACAAATAATGAAAGACAAAGACAAAAACAAAATGGTGCAGAGTCAACCTAAAGTGTAGAGAATATCTAAGCCATTAAATATACTCTAACGTGCCTCTATATCCTGTCTAAACCTCTGTAACCTTAATCATCTGCCTCTATGAAGTCATATCCTAGACCATGTCCTCAGAGAGGTGCAAATCTAGTAGGTCACACCTAATCCGCACATCCTAAGTCAGTTCCGATCTACCTTTACTCCTATTTCCCTCTAGAATGAGACTTTCAACTGCTCTGACAGACACCGTTGTCTGTCTCCTCTTCACATGCCCAAATCATCTCAGTCTCTCCTCCCTTATTTGTTATACTAGCCACTCTTAACATTTCCCTAAATACCTCACTTCTTATCCGGTCTAGTCTTGTATTCCCACGCATCCACCTCAGAATCCTCATCTCTGCCACTTCCATCTTCTGCGATTATGTCTTCTTGATGGCCCAACACTCTGTTCCATATAACATTGTCGGCACACTGCCATTCCTTTAATTTAGTTGGAAAATTTTTGTCGCACAGCACCTCTGAGGCCGCCCTCCACCTACACTAACCTATCTGAACTCGATGTGCTATGCCACTATCTATTTCTCCCTTCTGTTGTACAAACGACCCTAGGTACTTGAACCTACTTACCTGTAGTACCACTTGACCCTCGATGGTGAGCTGACTATTCTCATCGTCGTCTGTGCCACTGAAGTCGCAGTGCAAATACTCGGTCTTAAAACGACTAATCCTTAGGATTTTTCTCTCTGAAGCGCCTCTCTATTGCTCTAGTCTCATACTCAGGGTATGTTTACTCTCTGCTCATTATTGCGAGACCAGCCGAGATGAGCTCGATACCTCAAGTCGACACAATCAATTTCCAACCAAGAACTAATTTTTCTATGATCTCTAATGATCAAGAAGTTCTGGGATGTGGTAGCCTACCTGATATACCCAAACAAACACAACTCACTATAGAAAATGAGGGTTTAATGGAAGAAATTCAAAATGAATATGAACCTGAATCTCAAATAGATGATAGACCAATAGCATTAATGAAAGGAACGAGGGAATGCACTAAGAATCCTGTTTGTACCAAATACCCTATAGAAGAGTTCATATCCTATAATAAGTTGAATCCAAACTTTAGGACATTTATACACTCACTTGATGTTAAAATCATACCCAAAACTATAGAAGAAGCACTAGGTAGACCTGAATGGAGAAACGTTGTGCAAGAAGAAATGAATGCCTTAGTAAATAATCAAATGTGGGAGCTAACTCCCATCTCGGCTGGTATACAACCAGTAGAGTGCAGATGAATATTCACAGTTAAATACAACGATGATGGAACTGTGAATAAATATAAAGCAAAATTGGTGACAAAAGGATTCATACAAAGTTATGGCATATTATTTGGAAATATTTGCCCAGTAGCTAAATGAAATACTAATAGGGTCATTTTCTCTATACCTGTTAACCTTGACTGAAAACTATATTAGCTAGATGTAAAAAATACATTCCTAAATGAAGACTTAGATGAGGAAGTTTCTATGAGTATAACACCAGCGTTCAGTAATGAGAACAATAAAGATAAATTTAGTAAGTTAAGAAAATCTCTATATGGGCTAAAACAATCGCCAGTGGCCTGGTTTAAACATTCACTAAATCTGTGATAGACCTGAAGTTTACCCAAAGTCATAGTGACCATACACTATTCATCAGAATTTTACCTAATAAGGAGCTAATTGTTCTAATAGTATATGTAGATGATATCATAATAATGGAAAATAATAAGCATGGGATAGATATATTAAGACTTAACTATCTAATCAATTTGAAATGAAGTATCTAGGTAAGTTGAGATATTTCTTAGGAATGGAGATCGCTAAGAACAAAGAAAGAATGTATATATATCCAAAAGAAGTATATACTGGACCTTCTGAAAGAAACTGGTCTACTCAGTTGCAGACCAGCAAGCACCTCTGTAGAATCCGGGCAATAAGCCTAGAGATCAGTGGGACACTGTCCCAATTAATAAGCTTAGTTATCAAAAACTAGTTAGAGAATTAATCTACCTATCACACACTAGACCTGACATTTGTTATAAGGCAAGCTTTTGTAGAGAAAAAGGGGTTTGAGTGATTTCAAAATACATGATTTAAACGTGTTACAAAGCAATGCATGACATATTGCATATAACTTGCCTTATATAGTTCATATATAATGTTGCCGTACTAACGAGCCATAAAGTTTTAAAGCTTACATCAAATGGCAAACATTTGTTGTGTTTGAACTATTTTCAGGTGCCACCATTAATGAACTAAACTAGTTCATTAATTGAATTACTTAGTTAATTAAACTAAATAGTTCATTAAAGGAAACAATATTTGGAAAAGGCACAAAGGCAACAAGGTGAAGAAAGGAAAGTCTTCCACTCTCCTCTCCACACATATATCACACGCCATTACCATATATATATATATATATATATATATATATATATATATATATATATATATATATATATATATATATATATTTTCAGATTTTTTGAAAAAGGCACATATACATTTATTCCAACGTACTACCGACACGTTATATATTTTACGTACATACGTTAACGTCACACCACCATACTTAACTCATATTTATGAGTATATTCAGGTCTTATATCATATGATATAAATTATGGTGATGACAAATTTAATACGACACGTTAAAAGGTTCTAAACCGAAAATTGTCGTATCGGGTGAATACCGAAACTTCGCCAACGTGTCACGTACTTGCCATAAATAGATGGCCAGCCCCTACACTTCAAAAATATTCACAAATTTCGTGGGTTTCATGCTATATGCAGCCATAAAATCATTCCATGTTGGCACACACAAACCACCCCACATTAAGACCAAATTGTGGAGATTCCAATTTCAATTTTGTCACATGTGTTGGGCGCCACTTTAATCAGCCTAAGTGCTTAATATTAAAGTTTAATTTATATATATTATGTGTAACATAATATATATAACATGTGCAAAAAGTTGGAATTTAATTAGAGAAAAATTGGGTAATTGATAAACATCGAAAATTCGGTTTTCTACGTACACGACACATGGAACGTTTTTGGTATATCATATAACATGTATCTAGACACTTTTTACATATTTCATACATTTCAAAGTGTTCTAGAAAATTCAAAATTAAGGGCTGATTGGAATATACCATGTGTATATAATTAAATGTGCACTATTTTACAAAGTTAGCAAAAATAAAATTCAGCACATGTCCTATCCTCATCACACGCCCATTCTAGCTATGTTGGACCATATGTGGAGCTTTGTTGGCATATTGATTGGTCAAGAATGAAGCATACAATGTTGATGACATAAAGAAAGGAGCTACACAAGGTAACAATTCAAACTTATGTCACATTTGTAACACATGCTGAAAATTTCAGCATGTGCATTAGAGCTGGCCGATTTTTATCCATTTATGAGGCATATTTTACTTCTTGAATTAAGTGAATTAATTGGGAGATTATATGGAAGTGTTTTGAATATTTTATGGAATAAAAAAAGTGCTATTTTCAAATATCACACATGCTGAAAATTTCAACATGTGTGGGAATGTAAAGTGGCCGAAATTTAGTCCACATTGGTGTCCAATTGTTATTCCATAAATGATAAGAATATTGTATACTAAATGGTGATTGAATCATTATTTGATTTCTTGGATTAAATAAATATAAAATAGGCAATATTTTGAATAAATGGTGAATGTTACACATGCTGAAATTTCAGCATGTGCAAGATGTCTTTATGGCCGATTTTTTCAAGGAAATTTGGAGAAAATTGTCTAACTAATTTTGTGTGATATTCTTGTGAGTTATGGTAACTATTTTATGATGATTTTGACACATGTTTTAAGTGTTATTCTTAGATTTGTCTAGTCATCAAGTGATGACAACATCCAACCAATCAATGAGTGCCAAGTAAGCAAGAGCTTAATGATCATCCAATGAGAACATGCCAAGTAAGCAAAGACATGTCACAATGATGCCATATACTCTTTCAAGGACTTAGAAGATAATTTTCAAGAGGGGAAGAGCAATCAAAGGGGGCGGCCATAATCATAAAAAGAAAGGAAAAAGAGCAAAACAAAAACAAGAACAAGTCTTGCAAATTCCAAGATCAAAAACGTTTAGCACCTTCTTTTCTACACTCTCTTTCTTTCTTCTCTCTAAAATCCTATTGTAATGACATTCATATTCTTGAATAGGCTTCATATAGTCCACCACATATTCTTTATCATTGTAAAAGATTGATCAAGGCGTGATCAATCTTGTACTTACGAGGTGGTGGTGTTCGTGACAATTGTATTCTCATACAATGTTTGTAAAGGGTTGGAGTTGGTGTGTAACTCCATCAACCCTGTGGTAAGGTGTTATTTGGTGTTGTGTGATTAGTGCTAACCGAGGAAGGTGTCCTCGAAGACTGGAGTAGGTAGTTTATAACCGGAGCAGTAAAAAATTCCTGGTGTTATTTACTTTCAGCACTTACTTTCAGTTTCAGCACTGTTTATTGTTTTTGATCATGTTGGTAAAAAAAGTAAACGTATTTCAAAAATTACGAGATTTTCCAGAATCATAGCCACACGTTCTAAGGTTAATTTTGCGTAAGTTTCAACCCTTTTGGACAAGGATAAGTCATTCAAACTTCTAAAGTTCTGAGACTAGTGCAGTCTGATTTTCAGGCTTGCAAAGGTTGAGACTTTGATCGTATTTGACTAACTTTCCAAAAGAATTTTTTAAAACTGTTTCAACCCATTTAAATACAAATTATAAGGGGTTAGTCTTTAAATTTTCAGAGCATTTGGAGTTACTTACAAATAGGAATTAATTTTTCAAATCAGTCTACCGTTTCTGGCAGATTTGCGCAATCTGACCACCAACGAATTTTCAAGGGGTTAGAGGTTGAATTTAAATCTGAAATTTTTAGGAGATACTCATAACATCTGAGGATAAGTTCTTTCCAAATTCCAGAATTTTTGAAGACTTGCAACCTAGTTTTCAAAACTTTTTAAAACTGGTCCTGAAAACAGAAACTATTTTCAGAAGTTGGGTTTTCGGTTTAAAACTATTTTAAAACCCACATTTTCCGCACCCACTATTCAACTCCCCCCTTCTAGTGGTTCCTTGCAGATCCTACTGCTTTGTATCTCAATTTATCCACAGTCCTACTAACGAAAATCTCCAAAATGCTCTAGAAATTCTCAGGTATCTTAAGAAAGCACTATGACAAGGACTGCGTTTTAAGAAAAGTGAAGACCGAAGTGTTAAGGTGTTTACAGATGCAGACTAGGTTGGATCTAAAGTCGACATGAGATTAACAACTGGCTATGGAACCTTCTTATGGGGGAACCTAGTTACTTGGCGGAACAAGAAACGATCAGTCGTATCAAGAAGCAGTACAGAAGCAGAGTTGATGACACTTGCATTAGGAATTTGTGAAGGCATTTGGACCAGAAGAGTACTTGAAGATCTTCATATAGAGGCATGATTACCCATCAAAGTCTTTTGCGACAATGTCTCTGCAATAAGTATGACCAAGAACCCAGTTCGGCAACATAAGTCAAAGCACGTAAAAATAGACCGACATTTCATCTGCAAAAGGATATATGTAAATGAGGTCATCCTAGTACACATCTCCACTAAAGATCAAATTGCATACATCCTAACGAAGCCAGTTTTAACAAATGTTTTCCAATATTTAATATCCAAGCTTGCTTGTATGAATATATACAGCTAAACTTGAGGGGTAGTGTAGAAACAAGACCAGCCAAGGTGCGTCGAGGTGCGCCGATGTAGTGGTCGTGGTGGGAAATAAGACAAGTGACCAAAGTCAGTCAGCTGAGCTGAGCTAACCTGAACATAGAAATGACTGAGTTGAGGAAAGGATGGACGAAGTAAAGTTGTGCCGAATTAATGAAGCCAGAAAAAGGAAGAGTTGAGGTGTAGTGAAGCACAAAACTAACAGTAGCTGAGGTAAAGAAGGGCAGTAAAGCAAAGCTCGAATAAAGATGTGTTGAGCGAGGTAACGATGTGAAGCACAAGTCAGTCAGCAACACTAAGGCCGAGCTGCAACGCTTAATTTTGTAAATATTGTAACTTAGAACTTTTATTGTACATATGTCCTAGCAGACCAGGTAGCTAGACGTTACATTATAGTCGTTAGTAGTGTAGTCAAGTTACTGTAGATGAACAGAAACGACAGTAGGCAAGGAATAAAGCCGTTAGCACGCAAACCAAACTCTTATATAAGAAGAAACACTTGTATTTTTTTAACTAATTTGAATGAATTTCCAAATTCTTTCAATCTCGTCAGAGTAGTGAAGTTAGAGCAGTTTCAAATGGAATACATATTTGGACGGGCATCAAGTGATAGATACTTTCGGAATTTGTAGAATGTGATTGCAAAATGTTAGAATCTACAAAGGAAAAAAGCAGAAGTTCCAGAAAAGACACCGGAACTTACGAATGTGTGGAAGATGTACGTGGATGGCGTAACAGGAGAGAAAGGATTAGGATTTCCTCACTCACCCGAAGGTGAAGAGTATCCTTATGCGTTAAATTTTGACTTTAGTGCATCTGACAGTGAGGTAGAGCGAGGCCTCGATCGGAGGTTTGAAGATGACAAAACAGTTAAAGATGAGGCAGTTGTTAATGTATAGCAGGTTGCAAGTAGTAGTCAACCAGATGAATGGCGTTTTTGGAGTGAAAAAGGTTCATCTGCAACACTATATGGAACTAGCTAAGAAATTGGTGTCGACTTTGATCATGCAAACGTCATGCAAATCCCTAGAGAGCAGAACGGAAAAGCACATTATTTGTCTAAAATAGCTTCGTCTTCGCATGTTATCCTGAACAAGCAAATATTAGTGGAAATACTCGAGGAAAAGAGCACATTGGAAGATCTCGACGTGTGTCTCTTAGACATTAAACTGAAAGACTGGATGGCGCCACTGACCAAGTACATAAGAGACGGAATCCTCCCGAAAGAAGAGTTGGAAGAAGAAAAGACAAAAAGACTGGCAAATTATACCCACTTTAGTCCTCGGCTAGTGGCACTGCTATCCTGGAGAACTCCTCAACGAATTTCCAGTAATAGCGTGTTAACCCCAGAAAACTCCGAACCTCAGTGACGTTCGTCGATCGCGGTCATTTTGTAATCGTCTCGATCTTCTTGGGATCAACTGATATGCCGGCCTCCGAAACAACATGTCCCAAGAAAGCAACACTCTGCAACCAGAACTCGCACTTGCTGAATTTGGCGTACAGTCGCTTCTCCCGCAATGTGCTCAGAACAACCTGCAAGTGCTCAGCGTGGGCATCCTTATCTGCTAAATAGACCAATATGTCATCGATAAAGACCACGACGAACTTATCCAGCTGCTTGCGAAACACGGTATTCATGAGGTCTGTAAATGCGGCTGAGGCATTAGTCAACCCGAACGGCATCACCAGAAACTCATAATAGCCATAGCGAGTCCG
Source organism: Eustoma russellianum (assembly GCA_036186865.1). NCBI lineage: Eukaryota > Viridiplantae > Streptophyta > Magnoliopsida > Gentianales > Gentianaceae > Eustoma > Eustoma russellianum. Next base: position 29,778,119 of record AP025048.1, read on the forward strand.
GAACGCAGTCTTTGGAACATCATCTGCCTTGATCTTAAGTTGGTGATAACCAGAGCGAAGATCGATCTTACTGAATATCGTAGCTCCCTGCATTCAGGTGTATATATTCAGCGAAACGTAGCAACTAACGAATCGCTAACGAAACAAGTTACTTACTCTCAGCTGATCGAAGAGATCGTCGATCCGTGGCAAGGGATACTTGTTCTTAATGGTGATCTTGTTCAGCTCCCTATAATCGATACATAGTCGCATATTGTCGTCCTTCTTCCTCCCCACAGCGACACGCTGGGACGGATGAACTTTTTATCAATTAGCTCCTGCAACTGCACATTCAACCGCTTCAACTCAGCTGGAGCCATCCAATATGGGGCCTTAGAGGCCGACTCTGCTCCGGACACCACATTAATTTCGAAATCAATCTCCCAATCCGGTGGTAAATCTGGCAAATCATCTGGAAATACATCCAAGAACTCTCAAACCACTGGAATGTTGTCAAGTGTCGGTGCGTCAGACTCTGCATCGAGAGCATACACTAGGAAACCTGCATCTCCTCTCCTTAATGCTCGGAAGGCATGTGCTGCCGTCAATTAAATATTCTACGGAGCCTTCTTCAGCTTGTTGTTACCCTGATAAGTAACATCCTCCCGTCCCGGACTCTAGATCACCACCTGCTTCCTCTGGCAGTCTATGTGAGCATGGTTATAGAACAATCAATACATATCCAGAATCACACATCGAAATCTCCCATATGTATAGGAATCAATGTTGCCTCAAATTGCCGACCCTCCATCTTGATTCCGCAATTCTTATACAGATGGTGCGAGATGATACTCTGATCTCCAGCTGTCTGAATCCTATAGGGAGTCTCCAGCTGTACAGTAAAGCTGCTCAGGTTCCTGGCGAACCTCCTAGATACGAATGAGTGGCTCGCGCCACTGTCGAACAACACATTCGTCAGAATGTTGTTTACTAAAATTGCACCTGAATACATTCACATTCAAGCATAGAGTTTCTAGATTAAACATGTAAAAGTCACAATTATGGTTTCAGTACAGATAAACAGTACCATTAACATCCAACACAAGTAATATCAACCACATTAAATTGCGTAATCGAAAATGCCTGTCACGACATTGGGTGACTTCTCCACCTCGACGTCTGCAATGATATGGGCTCGAGTGTTAGCCCGGGGACATCCTCCCTACTATGGTGTGATTCCCTGTTGCTGCCTCTACCTCTCTAGGCAATCCTTGACCATATGTATGGTCCTATCGCATCCAAAGCATGCTCCGTTTCCTCTACGGCACTCATTGGGATGCTGCTTTTGACATGTCTGGCACCTGGAGGATGAGTACACCCTATCACCCTATGGCAGATGGATAGTCTGAGGGGGCTATTCAGACTGTTGAGGACATGTTAAGAGCTTGTGTCCTAGTTTTAAAGGGAGTTGAGATGGAATGGTGAAGTTAATGGGGTTCTCTTATAATAGCAGTCACCACAGTGCAATCGATATGGCTCCCTTCGAAGCGCTGTGTGGACGAAAGTGCGGGTCCCTAGATTTTTGGGATGAAGTCGGTGTGAGGACCATCATCAAACCTGAACTACTCGAGAAGACATTAGGAAGGGTGAGAGTCACTCGAGAAAGACTCAAGTCGGCTCAGGAGTTGGGTGGATTCTAAACGGCAGTCTTTGGAGTTTAATGTAGGTGGGAAGGTTTATTTGAGAGTATCACATACAAAAGGGTATTATAAGATTTGGAGTGAAAGACAAGTTAAGTCCCCGTTCTATTGGTCCTTATGAGATACTTGAGAAGGAGGGAGTTTTGGCATATGAGTTGGCATTACCTCCGGTATTGGCGCAAGTCCACAACGTATTTCATGTGTTACAGTTAAGGAAGTATGTGACGGATCCGACCAATGTACTCGAAACACGACCTTTGGAACTCAATAGTGATGTTATCTATGAAGAGGTATCGGTAAGGATTGTAGACCTGAAAGAAGAAGTGTTGAGGAAACGGGTAATCCCCTATGTGAAGGTACAATGGAGAAATCACACGGAACTGGAAACTACTTGGGAACTTAAAGAACAAATGTGGGAGAAGTATCCTCAACTCTTCACCTAAGGTATGTAAGTTTTGGGGACGAAACTTTTTGTAAGGGGGTGGAATGTCATACCCCGTGATTTTCGAGTTCAACGTCAAATAAATTTAAAACAACTTAAAATACAACTATAATAATTATATATGTTTATAAGGGCTAGTGAAATAAAATGTAAGTGGATAAATAGTCAAAAGTTGGAAAATTGCCAAAATTGCCCCTCTCCCCCAATTAAATGTCGAGAGAGTTGCACAAATCATGCACAACTCCCCATTAAGGCCATGAAACCGCCAGTTACAACACAAAAGAGAGGGGGAAACGTCTAAGAGAAGGAGGAGTAAGGAAGAGAAAAGAGAAATGAGAAGAAGAGAAGAAGAGAAGGAAGAAAGAGCGGCCAATCTAAGTTCAACCTTTTCCGAAATTCTGCAGTACACTTGTAAGGCTATCTAGAAACAAAGGCAAGTAATCTTTCTATACGCTTTACGCAAGTTTTGATTCTATAGGCCCTATGTTCTTATAAAGAGAAAATCCAGATCACACATTAGTAACTTTGATTTGTTGATGTTAAATGTTTTACTATATGTAATTGTTGTTGTTGATGGAGTAAATCATGTTCTTTGGGCCAAATTCTGAAAATGATTATGTTGTGATCTTTCTTGACAAACATGCCCTTAAACTGTGATCTTTGGTGTAAATATCGCTTTATGATAGGTTACTGCGTTTTTCAACTTTTGTCTTAGATGATTTAAGATGAATGGAGAAAGGTTGAGGGTGAAGAAGGTGTCTTGCTGCAAATAGAGTGTGGGTTAGAAGATTGATGATTCATTAGAGATGTGAACAATAGAAGGTTTAAGGTTGATGCAAACCGATAGATGTAAGGATTAAACTCATGTTAGTTGTATGTTAAGCATGATGAATCTAGGTGCTAAGATGGATCTTGAAGTGTAAACATGAAAGGGTCGAAGGAGGAAGGTGATGGGAGGAAGTTACTGCAGAAAATTGCAGTTCTGGAACCGTCAGAACACTTCGAACACCTACATTATGCGCTTCAAGTCACATTAGGCGCCTAAAGTAGGCGTACAATGTGTCCCAGAGCATCTCCGTACACTTCGACACCTACATTAGGCGCTTCATGTCACATAAGGCGCTTCATGTAGGCGTTCGATGTGTCACAGCACATTCCAGAACACTTCGAACACCTCCAAAGGCGTTCGATGTCACATAAGGCGCTTCATGTAGGCGTTCGATGTATACGAGCACATTCCAGAACACTTCGAACGTCTAGTATAGGCGCTCCAAGTCACTTTAGGCGCCTCAAGTAGCGTACCAAGTGTACTGGAAGTCTCTTTGACCCACTAAGCGCCCCATGTTTGTGTGATAACTATATTCTCTTCCTTTGATCATAAAATACGAGGGTATTTGAGGTGTACTTGAGGTGTAAACATAAAGTGTGAATGAGTAAGGTTAAGTATGAATTCGAAGTGAATTTACGATACGAACGGGCATGAAATGGTACGGATGGGGTGTGTTTGAGTTGTAAACATTAAGGGTGAATGAGTAAAGTTAGGTATGAATTCGAAGTGAGTTAACGATATGAAAGGGCATAATGGTACGAATAGGGTGTGTTTGAGGAAGTATGATTGAGCAAGGTTAAGTGTGAACTCGATATGATTTTTGTAATACTAAAGAGAAAGAAAGGGTACGAGCATGGTGTGCTTAAGCTTCAGGACTTTATACTTGATATGTAAAGTGTGTATGCATGTTTACATGTTTGATATGATGTTTCATGAGCATTCTGCATCATGACATGAACACTTTGCATTTCGACATGAGTTTCGTTTTGCGAAAAGAATACGAGTTTGAAAAGAATATTAAAGTTTTCGAAAAGCAACTATGGCTGCTGGTTGATCGCAGGGTATAAAAGTCACGCCTGCGAAAGCAGGGTATAAAAGCGTGATCTGTGAATCAACAGCAGGGTATAAAGTATTTTATTGTGCTGTGGACCTATCAGCATGGAAAATAAAGTTATATGTCATGGGGTCGTGGACCTTTCAGCACGGGGTATAAAGTTATATGTTATGGGGCCGTGGACCTTTCAGCACGGGGTATAAAGTTCTATTTGCTGTGGACTGATCACCTACAGGGTATAAAGTTCTGCTACGCGAAGAATATGATAAGAAGTATTATGAAAAGTTTTGTGAAATGACACGCATGACATGTTTACGAAAGAAGACCTATGCCTAGGTGTTGTGTGTGGTTTTGAAGAAGTACATGCATCATGTTACACGAAGCATAAGATTTGACATGCAAGAAATGTTACTAGCATATGTTCTGTTTATGTAGTATGTTTGGCTTTACATGTGTTGGTTTCATTTTGTGTGTTAATTATGTGGCTTATATGGATTTGATGACTTGTTATAAAGATGTTATTTGCCAACCCGAACACCTTATTTTGGGCATTGATTTATATACTGGTGACTCGTCGTGTATGATCCCGTAAGGTGTATAGACGGGTTACTTGCTGGCGATGTTTTCGCTAAGAACAATTCCTCTATCTGCTTTTCAGGTGAGCCAAAGTACAAGATGATTTTTGTAGAAGATATCGGCGAGTGGGCTCATTGGGTCGATAGTCACTAAAATGGACGAGCTTACAGTCCTTATCCTTTAGTTGAGCGATTTACTGTTAAAACTTTGTATCGAAAGATACTTTAGACACTCTCCCTCACACGTATTATTTCCGCTGTGTTTCATTTGGGATACTATTGTTATTGAAGTTTTTAATTCTACGACGTTTCTGCTGATTTATCTTACGTCATGAATGACGTGTGCTTGATCTGCTTTGACGCTTCGTAGTTCTCGTAGTAGGCTATAGTGGATGCACTAGTACCGATGTCTAGTATCGGGCCAGGGCGCTACAGGTGGTATCAGAGCCTAGGCTTCAGATCTATCTCGATACTTAGGTTCATGATCTTATAGCAAATTAAGATGTGATTTTCCCTTAAGTTTGACCCTTAGGTATAAGTGATGATTTCCTAGAGTATAAGTATGATTTGGGTTGGGTGTGTGCGAGCGCGTATATCATTTAAATTTCTATAATAATTTAAATTTCAGACCACACTGATCTCTTCGACACAATTCTGTGATGCCTTTCTGAAGTGTTACGTGCCTGAGGCAGCAATCTTAGACAAGATAAGGCGTTCGACAGGCTGAAATAGGGTCAGATGAAAGGGTCGGAGTATGCCGACCATTTTCATGCTTTGAGTAAACTCATTCATGCGATTATGTCTGTTAATCGCTTAAAGATGACAAAGTTTGAGCGAGGTTTGGATTCGAGAATTCAATCGGCAATTGTAAATGCGGAGATGAGAACCTACTAAGACATGCTGGACATGTACTTTCACGTTAAGTGGGATTTCTGCAGAATAGCTGCAAGAGAGGCCGGTGCAAGATACTCTGACAGAGATAAGAGGCCACGGGACGAGGTTGGATTTGGTGACAGGCCTGGACGTTGGGTTAAGATTCAAAAAAGAGGCCCAATTGGGAAGTTTTCAGAGACCTCGTCACAGAGTCCAGTTGTACACCAAGCTGTAGGAGTTTGCCGCATTGTAATATGAGCCATGAAAGTGAATGTGGCAAGGTGGCAGGAGTATGTTATCGATACGAACAGGTGGGCAACCTTATTAGGGATTGCCAGAGATAAGGAAGAATGCTCCGAGAGAAGCGGCTCAGCAGCCGAAGGCAAAGCCGAAGATGAATGTCCGAGTCAATTTCATGACTAACACGGATATTTAGGAAGTCACCGACATGGTATAAGGTACAATTTTAGTGAATAAGATATTGGCCAATGTACTTTTCGATAGCGGCATGAACAACTCTTTCGTGGCAAAGGGATTCGTTAAGCGCCTTTGTGGTTCACCAGAATAGTTGGAGACTCCGTACTGTGTCCAAGCGTCCAAGACCAAATTATGATTCCACGTCAAAATTGACTATTGATAAAAACAAGTGACAGTTAAGAATTATGAGATAAAAGATATAACCTTCCAAGGGGATTACTGTTGATTCGAAGGAAGTTGAAGTTATTACCGAGTGGTCTATACCCACGAATGACACTGAAGTGCGGCGTTTCTTGGGTCTAGCTAGTTATTGTAGGAAGTTTGTCAAGGGATTCTCGACAATAGCGATGTTTCTCAATCGCTTTACTCAAAATGAGTCCAAGTTTGAGTGAACTGCGGAATGCGAGAAAAGTTTCACGGAGCTTAAGAGGAGGTTAACTACAACTCCAGTATTGGCTCAATCCTCCGGTACTGACGGGTTTGTGATAAATATTGATGCGTCAAAAAATGGTCTAGGTACGTAAACTGTGACGTAAGTTATGATTTTCCATCTGAATCGAGTTTAGTTGATACTTCACTTGTAGGCTGTGTTTTGATGCAACACGAATGAGTTATCGCGTATGCCTCAAGACAGCTAAACATGAGGCAGCGAAGATGGTTGGAATTACAAAAAGACTACGACTCAACCATTAATTACCATCCAGGAAAAGTTAATAAAGTGGCCGATGTATTAAGGAGAAATTCTAACCATGCGCGACAGTCACCACGTGAGAGAGAAACAAAAGAATTTGGCTTGGATATGGTTGACTCTATAGTTAATGTTTTCACATCATTGACCGTCACCCCGAGTTTTATGGATTGGGTGAAAGAAGCTCAAAAGAAGAATAAGACTGTGGGTGATATTGCTGGGTAACTGAGGTATAGTCAGGTTGATGGATTTCAGGTCAATGAGGACGGGAGCTTACGGTTTAGAAGAAAAATGTGGGTACCTAATTTAGATGAGCTAAGGAAAGAAAGTTGTACCTAATTTAGATGAGCTAAGGAAAGAAAGTTGTACGAGGCTCACAGTTCGAGGTTATCGAAGAAGCATATTCCGGTGTTCATTGAGAGATGTCTAGTGTGTCAGCAAGTTGAGGATGAACACCAACGACCTGGTGGATTATTGATGTCGTTGGAGAATCCAGAGAAGAAATAGGAACGCATCACGAAGGACTTTGTGGCTGGTTTACCGAGAAAAAATAAGTGGTTATAACATGATTTTGGTGATTGTGGATTGGTTAACCAAGGTTGCACCCTTTTTACATGTCTTAAGCAATATATCTCTTGACAAGTTAGTACATTTATATATAGATAATATTGTCTGCCTACATGGTATTCCAGTGAGTATAGTGTCTGACCAAGATCCACAATTTACTCCCAAGCTCTGGACAATATTTTGGAGAGCCATGGGTACAAAAAAATATAATTAAAAATTAAGGATGAGTACACCCTATCACCCTATGGCAGATGGATAGTCTGAGGGGGCTATTCAGACTGTTGAGGACATGTTAAGAGCTTGTGTCCTAGTTTCAAAGGGAGTTGAGATGGAATGGTGAAGTTAATGGGGTTCTCTTATAATAGCAGTCACCACAGTGCAATCGATATGGCTCCCTTCGAAGCGCTGTGTGGACGAAAGTGCGGGTCCCTAGATTTTCGGGATGAAGTCGGTGTGAGGACCATCACCGAACCTGAACTACTCGAGAAGACATTAGGAAGGGTGAGAGTCACTCGAGAAAGACTCAAGTCGGCTCAGGAGTTGGGTGGATTCTAAACGGCAGTCTTTGGAGTTTAATGTAGGTGGGAAGGTTTATTTGAGAGTATCACATACAAAAGGGTATTATAAGATTTGGAGTGAAAGACAAGTTAAGTCCCCGTTCTATTGGTCCTTATGAGATACTTGAGAAGGAGGGAGTTTTGGCATATGAGTTGGCATTACCTCCGGTATTGGCGCAAGTCCACAACGTATTTCATGTGTTACAGTTAAGGAAGTATGTGACGGATCCGACCAATGTACTCGAAACACGACCTTTGGAACTCAATAGTGATGTTATCTATGAAGAGGTATCGGTAAGGATTGTAGACCTGAAAGAAGAAGTGTTGAGGAAACGGGTAATCCCCTATGTGAAGGTACAGTGGAGAAATCACACGGAACTGGAAACTACTTGGGAACTTAAAGAACAGATGTGGGAGAAGTATCCTCAACTCTTCACCTAAGGTATGTAAGTTTCGGGGACGAAACTTTTTGTAAGGGGGTGGAATGTCATACCCCGTGATTTTCGAGTTCAACGTCAAATAAATTTAAAACAACTTAAAATACAACTATAATAATTATATATGTTTATAAGGGCTAGTGAAATAAAATGTAAGTGGATAAATAGTCAAAAGTTGGAAAATTGCCAAAATTGCCCCTCTCCCCCAATTAAATGTCGAGAGAGTTGCACAAATCATGCACAACTCCCCATTAAGGCCATGAAACCGCCAGTTACAACACAAAAGAGAGGGGGAAACGTCTAAGAGAAGGAGGAGAAAGGAAGAGAAAAGGGAAAGGAGAAGAAGAGAAGAAGAGAAGGAAGAAAGAGCGGCCAATCTAGGTTCCACCTTTTTCGAAATCCTGCAGTACACTCGTAAGGCTATCTAGAAACAAAGTCAAGTAATCTTTCTATACGCTTTACGCAAGTTTTGATTCTATAGGCCCTATGTTCTTATAAAGAGAAAATCCGGATCACACATTAGTAACTTTGATTTGTTGATGTTATATGCTTTACTATATGTAATTGTTGTTGTTGTTGGAGTAAATCATGTTCTTTGGGCCAAATTCTGAAAATGATTATGTTGTGATCTTTCTAGACAAACATGCCCTTAAACTGTGATCTTTGGTGTAAATATCGCTTTATGATAGGTTACTGCGTTTTTCAACTTTTGTCTTAGATGATTTAAGATGAATGGAGAAAGGTTGAGGGTGAAGAAGGTGTCTTGCTGCAAATAGAGTGTGGGTTAGAAGATTGATGATTCATTAGAGATGTGAACAATAGAAGGTTTAAGGTTGATGCAAACCGATAGATGTAAGGATTAAACTCATGTTAGTTGTATGTTAAGCATGATGAATCTAGGTGCTAAGATGGATCTTGAAGTGTAAACATGAAAGGGTCGAAGGAGGAAGGTGATGGGAGGAAGTTACTGCAGAAAATTGCAGTTCTGGAACCGTCAGAACACTTCGAACACCTACATTATGCGCTTCAAGTCACATTAGGCGCCTAAAGTAGGCGTACAATGTGTCCCAGAGCATCTCCGTACACTTCGACACCTACATTAGGCGCTTCATGTCACATAAGGCGCTTCATGTAGGCGTTCGATGTGTCACAGCACATTCCAGAACACTTCGAACACCTCCAAAGGCGTTCGATGTCACATAAGGCGCTTCATGTAGGCGTTCGATGTATACGAGCACATTCCAGAACACTTCGAACGTCTAGTATAGGCGCTCCAAGTCACTTTAGGCGCCTCAAGTAGCGTACCAAGTGTACTGGAAGTCTCTTTGACCCACTAAGCGCCCCATGTTTGTGTGATAACTATATTCTCTTCCTTTGATCATAAAATACGAGGGTATTTGAGGTGTACTTGAGGTGTAAACATAAAGTGTGAATGAGTAAGGTTAAGTATGAATTCGAAGTGAATTTACGATACGAACGGGCATGAAATGGTACGGATGGGGTGTGTTTGAGTTGTAAACATTAAGGGTGAATGAGTAAAGTTAGGTATGAATTCGAAGTGAGTTAACGATATGAAAGGGCATAATGGTACGAATAGGGTGTGTTTGAGGAAGTATGATTGAGCAAGGTTAAGTGTGAACTCGATATGATTTTTGTAATACTAAAGAGAAAGAAAGGGTACGAGCATGGTGTGCTTAAGCTTCAGGACTTTATACTTGATATGTAAAGTGTGTATGCATGTTTACATGTTTGATATGATGTTTCATGAGCATTCTGCATCATGACATGAACACTTTGCATTTCGACATGAGTTTCGTTTTACGAAAAGAATACGAGTTTGAAAAGAATATTAAAGTTTTCGAAAAGCAACTATGGCTGCTGGTTGATCGCAGGGTATAAAAGTCACGCCTGCGAAAGCAGGGTATAAAAGCGTGATCTGTGAATCAACAGCAGGGTATAAAGTATTTTATTGTGCTGTGGACCTATCAGCATGGAAAATAAAGTTATATGTCATGGGGTCGTGGACCTTTCAGCACGGGGTATAAAGTTATATGTTATGGGGCCGTGGACCTTTCAGCACGGGGTATAAAGTTCTATTTGCTGTGGACTGATCACCTACAGGGTATAAAGTTCTGCTACGCGAAGAATATGATAAGAAGTATTATGAAAAGTTTTGTGAAATGACACGCATGACATGTTTACGAAAGAAGACCTATGCCTAGGTGTTGTGTGTGGTTTTGAAGAAGTACATGCATCATGTTACACGAAGCATAAGATTTGACATGCAAGAAATGTTACTAGCATATGTTCTGTTTATGTAGTATGTTTGGCTCTACATGTGTTGGTTTCATTTTGTGTGTTAATTATGTGGCTTATATGGATTTGATGACTTGTTATAAAGATGTTATTTGCCAACCCGAACACCTTATTTTGGGCATTGATTTATATACTGGTGACTCGTCGTGTATGATCCCGTAAGGTGTATAGACGGGTTACTTGCTGGCGATGTTTTCGCTAAGAACAATTCCTCTATCTGCTTTTCAGGTGAGCCAAAGTACAAGATGATTTTTGTAGAAGATATCGGCGAGTGGGCTCATTGGGTCGATAGTCACTAAAATGGACGAGCTTACAGTCCTTATCCTTTAGTTGAGCGATTTACTGTTAAAACTTTGTATCGAAAGATACTTTAGACACTCTCCCTCACACGTATTATTTCCGCTGTGTTTCATTTGGGATACTATTGTTATTGAAGTTTTTAATTCTACGACGTTTCTGCTGATTTATCTTACGTCATGAATGACGTGTGCTTGATCTGCTTTGACGCTTCGTAGTTCTCGTAGTAGGCTATAGTGGATGCACTAGTACCGATGTCTAGTATCGGGCCAGGGCGCTACAGGTGGTATCAGAGCCTAGGCTTCAGATCTATCTCGATACTTAGGTTCATGATCTTATAGCAAATTAAGATGTGATTTTCCCTTAAGTTTGACCCTTAGGTATAAGTGATGATTTCCTAGAGTATAAGTATGATTTGGGTTGGGTGTGTGCGAGCGCGTATATCATTTAAATTTCTATAATAATTTAAATTTCAGACCACACTGATCTCTTCGACACAATTCTGTGATGCCTTTCTGAAGTGTTACGTGCCTGAGGCAGCAATCTTAGACAAGATAAGGCGTTCGACAGGCTGAAATAGGGTCAGATGAAAGGGTCGGAGTATGCCGACCATTTTCATGCTTTGAGTAAACTCGTTCATGCGATTATGTCTGTTAATCGCTTAAAGATGACAAAGTTTGAGCGAGGTTTGGATTCGAGAATTCAATCGGCAATTGTAAATGCGGAGATGAGAACCTACTAAGACATGCTGGACATGTACTTTCACGTTAAGTGGGATTTCTGCAGAATAGCTGCAAGAGAGGCCGGTGCAAGATACTCTGACAGAGATAAGAGGCCACGGGACGAGGTTGGATTTGGTGACAGGCCTGGACGTTGGGTTAAGATTCAAAAAAGAGGCCCAATTGGGAAGTTTTCAGAGACCTCGTCACAGAGTCCAGTTGTACACCAAGCTGTAGGAGTTTGCCGCATTGTAATATGAGCCATGAAAGTGAATGTGGCAAGGTGGCAGGAGTATGTTATCGATACGAACAGGTGGGCAACCTTATTAGGGATTGCCAGAGATAAGGAAGAATGCTTCGAGAGAAGCGGCTCAGCAGCCGAAGGCAAAGCCGAAGATGAATGTCCGAGTCAATTTCATGACTAACACGGATATTTAGGAAGTCACCGACGTGGTATAAGGTACAATTTTAGTGAATAAGATATTGGCCAATGTACTTTTCGATAGCGGCATGAACAACTCTTTCGTGGCAAAGGGATTCGTTAAGCGCCTTTGTGGTTCACCAGAATAGTTGGAGACTCCGTACTGTGTCCAAGCGTCCGAGACCAAATTATGATTCCACGTCAACATTGACTATCGATAAAAACAAGTGACAGTTAAGAATTATGAGATAAAAGATATAACCTTCCAAGGGGATTACTGTTGATTCGAAGGAAGTTGAAGTTATTACCGAGTGGTCTATACCCACGAATGACACTGAAGTGCGGCGTTTCTTGGGTCTAGCTAGTTATTGTAGGAAGTTTGTCAAGGGATTCTCGACAATAGCGATGTTTCTCAATCGCTTTACTCAAAATGAGTCCAAGTTTGAGTGAACTGCGGAATGCGAGAAAAGTTTCACGGAGCTTAAGAGGAGGTTAACTACAACTCCAGTATTGGCTCAATCCTCCGGTACTGACGGGTTTGTGATAAATATTGATGCGTCAAAAAATGGTCTAGGTACGTAAACTGTGCCGTAAGTTATGATTTTCCATCTGAATCGAGTTTAGTTGATACTTCACTTGTAGGCTGTGTTTTGATGCAACACGAATGAGTTATCGCGTATGCCTCAAGACAGCTAAACATGAGGCAGCGAAGATGGTTGGAATTACAAAAAGACTACGACTCAACCATTAATTACCATCCAGGAAAAGTTAATAAAGTGGCCGATGTATTAAGGAGAAATTCTAACCATGCGCGACAGTCACCACGTGAGAGAGAAACAAAAGAATTTGGCTTGGATATGGTTGACTCTATAGTTAATGTTTTCACATCATTGACCGTCACCCCCGAGTTTTATGGATTGGGTGAAAGAAGCTCAAAAGAAGAATAAGACTGTGGGTGATATTGCTGGGTAACTGAGGTATAGTCAGGTTGATGGATTTCAGGTCAATGAGGACGGGAGCTTACGGTTTAGAAGAAAAATGTGGGTACCTAATTTAGATGAGCTAAGGAAAGAAAGTTGTACCTAATTTAGATGAGCTAAGGAAAGAAAGTTGTACGAGGCTCACAGTTCGAGGTTATCGAAGAAGCATATTCCGGTGTTCATTGAGAGATGTCTAGTGTGTCAGCAAGTTGAGGATGAACACCAACGACCTGGTGGATTATTGATGTCGTTGGAGAATCCAGAGAAGAAATAGGAACGCATCACGAAGGACTTTGTGGCTGGTTTACCGAGAAAAAATAAGTGGTTATAACATGATTTTGGTGATTGTGGATTGGTTAACCAAGGTTGCACCCTTTTTACATGTCTTAAGCAATATATCTCTTGACAAGTTAGTACATTTATATATAGATAATATTGTCTGCCTACATGGTATTCCAGTGAGTATAGTGTCTGACCAAGATCCACAATTTACTCCCAAGCTCTGGACAATATTTTGGAGAGCCATGGGTACAAAAAAATATAATTAAAAATTAAGGATGAGTACACCCTATCACCCTATGGCAGATGGATAGTCTGAGGGGGCTATTCAGACTGTTGAGGACATGTTAAGAGCTTGTGTCCTAGTTTCAAAGGGAGTTGAGATGGAATGGTGAAGTTAATGGGGTTCTCTTATAATAGCAGTCACCACAGTGCAATCGATATGGCTCCCTTCGAAGCGCTGTGTGGACGAAAGTGCGGGTCCCTAGATTTTCGGGATGAAGTCGGTGTGAGGACCATCACCGAACCTGAACTACTCGAGAAGACATTAGGAAGGGTGAGAGTCACTCGAGAAAGACTCAAGTCGGCTCAGGAGTTGGGTGGATTCTAAACGGCAGTCTTTGGAGTTTAATGTAGGTGGGAAGGTTTATTTGAGAGTATCACATACAAAAGGGTATTATAAGATTTGGAGTGAAAGACAAGTTAAGTCCCCGTTCTATTGGTCCTTATGAGATACTTGAGAAGGAGGGAGTTTTGGCATATGAGTTGGCATTACCTCTGGTATTGGCGCAAGTCCACAACGTATTTCATGTGTTACAGTTAAGGAAGTATGTGACGGATCCTACCAATGTACTCGAAACACGACCTTTGGAACTCAATAGTGATGTTATCTATGAAGAGGTATCGGTAAGGATTGTAGACCTGAAAGAAGAAGTGTTGAGGAAACGGGTAATCCCCTATGTGAAGGTACAGTGGAGAAATCACACGGAACTGGAAACTACTTGGGAACTTAAAGAACAGATGTGGGAGAAGTATCCTCAACTCTTCACCTAAGGTATGTAAGTTTCGGGGACGAAACTTTTTGTAAGGGGGTGGAATGTCATACCCCGTGATTTTCGAGTTCAACGTCAAATAAATTTAAAACAACTTAAAATACAACTATAATAATTATATATGTTTATAAGGGCTAGTGAAATAAAATGTAAGTGGATAAATAGTCAAAAGTTGGAAAATTGCCAAAATTGCCCCTCTCCCCCAATTAAATGTCGAGAGAGTTGCACAAATCATGCACAACTCCCCATTAAGGCCATGAAACCGCCAGTTACAACACAAAAGAGAGGGGGAAACGTCTAAGAGAAGGAGGAGAAAGGAAGAGAAAAGGGAAAGGAGAAGAAGAGAAGAAGAGAAGGAAGAAAGAGCGGCCAATCTAGGTTCCACCTTTTTTGAAATCCTGCAGTACACTCGTAAGGCTATCTAGAAACAAAGTCAAGTAATCTTTCTATACGCTTTACGCAAGTTTTGATTCTATAGGCCCTATGTTCTTATAAAGAGAAAATCCGGATCACACATTAGTAACTTTGATTTGTTGATGTTAAATGCTTTACTATATGTAATTGTTGTTGTTGTTGGAGTAAATCATGTTCTTTGGGCCAAATTCTGAAAATGATTATGTTGTGATCTTTCTTGACAAACATGCCCTTAAACTGTGATCTTTGGTGTAAATATCGCTTTATGATAGGTTACTGCGTTTTTCAACTTTTGTCTTAGATGATTTAAGATGAATGGAGAAAGGTTGAGGGTGAAGAATGTGTCTTGCTGCAAATAGAGTGTGGGTTAGAAGATTGATGATTCATTAGAGATGTGAACAATAGAAGGTTTAAGGTTTATGCAAACCGATAGATGTAAGGATTAAACTCATGTTAGTTGTATGTTAAGCATGATGAATCTAGGTGCTAAGATGGATCTTGAAGTGTAAACATGAAAGGGTCGAAGGAAGAAGGTGATGGGAGGAAGTTACTGCAGAAAATTGCAGTTCTGGAACCGTCAGAACACTTCGAACACCTACGTTAGGCGCTTCAAGTCACATTAGGCGCCTAAAGTAGGCGTACAATGTGTCCCAGAGCATCTCCGTACAATTCGAACACCTACATTAGGCGCTTCATGTCACATAAGGCGCTTCATGTAGGCGTTCGATGTGTCACAGCACATTCCAGAACACTTCGAACACCTCCAAAGGCGTTCGATGTCACATAAGGCGCTTCATGTAGGCGTTCGATGTATACGAGCACATTCCAGAACACTTCGAACGTCTAGTATAGGCGCTCCAAGTCACTTTAGGCGCCTCAAGTAGCGTACCAAGTGTACTGGAAGTCTCTTTGACCCACTAAGCGCCCCATGTTTGTGTGATAACTATATTCTCTTCCTTTGATCATAAAATACGAGGGTATTTGAGGTGTACTTGAGGTGTAAACATTAAGTGTAAATGAGTAAGGTTAAGTATGAATTCGAAGTGAATTTACGATACGAACGGGCATGAAATGGTACGAATGGGGTGTGTTTGAGTTGTAAATATTAAGGGTGAATGAGTAAAGTTAGGTATGAATTCGAAGTGAGTTAACGATATGAAAGGGCATAATGGTACGAATAGGGTGTGTTTGAAGAAGTATGATTGAGCAAGGTTAAGTGTGAACTCGATATGATTTTTGTAATACTAAAGAGCAAGAAAGGGTACGAGCATGGTGTGCTTAAGCTTCAGGACTTTGTACTTGATATGTAAAGTGTGTATGCATGTTTACATGTTTGATATGATGTTTCATGAGCATTCTTCATCATGACATGAACACTTTGCATTTCGACATGAGTTTCGTTTTGCGAAAAGAATACGAGTTTGAAAAGAATATTAAAGTTTTCGAAAAGCAACTATGGATGTTGGTTGATTGCAGGGTATAAAAGTCACGCATGCGAAAGCAGGGTATAAAAGCGTGATCTGTGAATCAACAACAGGGTATAAAGTATTTTATTGTGATGTGGACCTATCAGCACGGAAAATAAAGTTATATGTTATGGGGTCGTGGACCTTTCAGCACGGGGTATAAAGTTATATGTTATGGGGTCGTGGACCTTTCAGCACGGGGTATAAAGTTCTGTTTGCTGTGGACTGATCACCCACAAGGTATAAAGTTCTGCTACGCGAAGAATATGATAAGAAGTATTATGAAAAGTTTTATGAAATGACACGCATGACATGTTTACGAAAGAAGACCTATGCATGGGTGTTGTGTGTGGTTTTGAATAAGTACATGCATCATGTTACACGAAGCATAAGATTTGACATGCATGAAATGTTACTAGCATATGTTCTGTTTATGTAGTATGTTTGGCTCTACATGTGTTGGTTTCATTTTGTGTGTTAATTATGTGGCTTATATGTATTTGATGACTTGTTATAAAGATGTTATTTTCCAACCCGAGCACCTTATTTTAGGCATTGATTTATATACTGGTGACCCGTCGTGTGTGATCCCGTAAGGTGTATAGACGGGTTACTTGCTGGCGATGTTTTCGCTAAGAACAATTACGCTATCTGCTTTTCAGGTGAGCCAAAGTACAAGATGATTTTTGTAGAAGATATCAGCGAGTGGGCTCATTTGGTCGATAGTCACTAAAATGGATGGGCTTACAGTCCTTATCCTTTAGTTGAGGGATTTACTGTTAAAACTTTGTATCGAAAGATACTTTAGACACTCTCCCTCACACGTATTATTTCCGCTGTGTTTCATTTGGGATACTATTGTTATTGAAGTTTTTAATTCTACGACGTTTCTGCTAATTTATCTTACGTCATGAATGACGTGTGCTTGATCTGCTTTGACACTTCGTAGTTCTCGTAGTAGGCTACGGCGGGTGCACTGGTGCCGATGTCTAGTATCGGGCCGGGGCGCTACAGAGGCCCTGTGCCTGCGGTGGTGGAATCCGCTCCGGTGGTGGCTGTACCAGATCCTCTGTTGGCTGTGCTGATGGTGGCAGAGGTAACTACACCAATCTATCTGCGAGAGGCCTATCACGTGGTCGCGAGGCCATCCTATCGACACAATCATTTCCGCACAGTCAATTCACATGAAACATACATAAACTTAAACTTTAAGGCTATACTCGTATTTCGGGAAAAATATTCTAAATGTTCTATATCATGTACTTAGTTAGGTCAAACTATTATAACCATCCATATTAAACCGTTCTAAGGGACCTATGCTAAGGTTGGCGCGCTCATTCTATAATCAGAACTTAGACTCTAAGATTATAGCCTAAGCACATGTCATTGTTTATCTTATGTTGCCCGCTATGGATCTGGAGCCTCAGGCTCTGATACCACCTGTTACGCCTCGTCCGGGACTAGGGTCTCGGGACAATGCATCCGTTGTACTCTGCTACGAGAAGTACAAGGTGTTGATGACATCCATATACACATCGTCATACATACGTATCGAATAGCAGAAGCATCATAAAATAGATAGAACAAAACATCAACGACATGAGTACATCATAACTACACTATAGTAGAGTATCATCGGTACATCAGTACAAAGGTACATAGCAGAAATAACACAATACAAAATTTGTAACTAAGGTCCACTAGGCTGCTCATGGAACCTACTCTCTTGGCTCGTCCTTGATATAGTCCAGCTCCGGGTCCTAAGGCTCTACATGATATAAAATAAGGGGTGAGTGACATTGAATCGCTCAGCAAGTATTTCTGTCTAGGTTCGTCATTTGGATCATACATAGGAGACGAGGTAATGAAAATAAATATTGTAAAATAAAGAACATGAACTGTCTCTGTAAAACAAGAAAATGATAGGCAACGTAAATATTATAAGTAAACAAAACAGGTAACAGAGTAATTTAAATCATTCGTTAACAATATTTTAGAAACTTAGTTATCTCCCGTACATTGTTAATTACCCTAAACCATAATCTTTTATAAGTCCAGTCTCATGTGCCTGCCGGTACCTATCTGTTTGTCACACTAGGGCAAAGAGTGGGAGTGACAATGACGTAAAGGGTATCAAGTACTCATGGTGTATGTACGTGATGCATTCATCATAAAACATTTAGAAACATACCATCTCGTAACTTTCATAAACGTGGCAAATCATGGATTGACTTTAACACTTTTTTATGGTAAGAACGGTGCCCAAACATACCAAATAATCCCCCGAGTAGTCTCAAGTACCTCATCTATGAATCTCGATGGTCCAACCACAGTGTTACATCATACGTACATAGACTAACGGTGACGTGTTATGGCAGAAATCTCGAGTCCCAGACGCAGTGTTACACTCAACCATAACGTATATTTGCTCCTGACATCCTTCCCCAAGACCAGATATCAGGCAGCTCTCCACAAACAGAACATCGTAGATGTACCATAAAGGCGGAGATCCCTTGTCCCAGACAAGGTGTTACACTCAGCCAACATAAACATACATAAGTCGTATGAAATCATTCGTCTCGCGGTACGCTTCTTTATTCGTAAAAGTTCGTTTAAAACATCTTATGCAATAACCAATTCGTAAATGTGATCGTTTGATAAAAACTATTGTTTTGAAAATCATGTTGACATATGCATAGGTGAATGCTCGGTTTCCAGACTGGTTTAAGGTCTTTAATCATCTCAGCCCCTAAGTCCATTACTTAACTCATTTTTGTTTCATGCCATATTCCTATGTGAAATGAGTACTTTAGGTTCTTAACCCCTAATTTTATTCTCTTATTATGTCCATTACTTATTTAATTTTAAAGACCTCCAAAACAGCCCACTTTTAATGATTCTTAAGCTTGGAAATTTCCATTTAATCCTTATAGGGCGTTTTCGGCCAAATGGCCAAAACAGCCCTATTTTAGTGTGTCATCCCTTTTCAATTTATTGATTTGATCATTCATTGATTTACCTCTTATATAATATACATTATACATATATTTACGTAGATACACTCAAATAAATGTAGATCATCATAAAGGTACTCAATTTGGCCTATTGGCAGAGAGTTACATATCTTGGTTTTTCAACTTGGTTCAATGTCACAAATATGCTATAGTGATGACATCCCTCTTGCACTTTAAGCTACCATAAATATATATTATGATGATGCATTGATTTCATGATCTTAACATGCTAAGATTCAAGTATGGTCACATCCACCACAATCATGATCATAAGAACCATGATCATGGTGATGATCAGGATGCAAGTTACATGCAAATACATAAGAGAATCAAACCCGTGAAAATACACCTCCTTAGGCCATGATCATCAAGATACACGTCATGATGATGGTGATGAAATCATGTCTAATGATGAAGGCCAAAATAGTCCCATCTTAGGAGTAAAAATGCATGAAAATGTAGTGATGATCATCCAAGAAGCTATCTTGTATGGCATGCATTGTAGTATGAATTATGATGCACCATAATCATGCTAAATCATGTCCATAATCATGCAAATACACTATAAAACATATTAAATCATGAAGGTGATGATCATACTAAACACATACATAAAGATGATGCAAAGTAAGGTTCTTAGTACACTTTTTCAAGAAAGTGTACTAAGCTACCAACACTTTTCATGGAATTGATGCATGCTGTTGAGAAAAAGTGTTTGAATGATTTACAATGCATGATTTAAATGCTACGAGTTTACGAAATGCTTAAATAAATTATGACTTGACATGTTTATGTGATATACATGCTTCATATGCTTATATATATTGTTGCCGTACTAACAAGCCATGAAGCGTTAAAGCTTACATCATATGGCAAACATTTGTCTTTGTACTATTTTCAGGTGCCACAATTAATGAACTAAACTAGTTCATTAAGTGGAATGCTCAAGTAAATGAACTAACTAGTTCATTAAATGGAGATATATTTGGTGGAAGCTACATGGCAACAAATTTGGAAATGAAAAGTCTCCTCCCTACTTATCTTACCGCCTATACATATATATATTATATATATTCATATTTTTGTTAAAAAGACACAATACACATATATTCTGACGTACTACCGACACGTTACATATATTACAAACGTACGTCAACGTCACACCACTATATACTCCTCATATTTATGAGTATATTCAGGTCTTATATCATATGATATAAGTCATGGCGATGACAAAATTATAACAACACGTTACAAGGTCATAAACCGAAAATTGTTGTATCGGGTGGCTACCGAAACTTCACCGACGTGTTATGTACTTGCCATATAAAGATGGCCAGACTATATACTTCAAAAATAGCCAAACATTTCGTGGCTCACATGTCTAAATCAACCACTACATCATTCCATGTTGGCACACACAAATCACCCACAATTTGGGCCAAATTTGTGGAGATTTCAAATACAATTCTTTTAAGGACATGGGGAGCCTATACCATCAGCCATTAGAGCTGAATATACATTTATCTTATGATTATTATGTGTGACATAACATATATGACATGTGCAAATAGCTTGAATTTAATCGGAGAAAAATCGCGTAATCGACGAAAGTCGAAAATTCGGTTTTCTACAAACACAACACATGTGACGTTTTTGGCATGAGATGTAACATGTATCTAGACACTTTTTACACATTTAATACATGTTAAAGTGTTCTAGAAAATTGAAATTAGGGCTGATTGCAATTTACCATATATGTGTAAATATTATGCATTATTTGACAAAGCTTACTAAAAGAAAATTCAGCACATGTGCAGGAATTTCACACTCCATTTTCAGCTTTGTTGGATCCTAGGTGGAGCTTATTTGGCACTTTAATTGGTGGAAAATAAGCCACACATGATTGGTGACATTGAAGAGGGTAATACACAAGGAAACAATTCAAAATACAACACATACTGAAATTTCAGCACGTGTTGTTTATTATGGACGAATTTTGGAGCATTTTTGTCTTCAATTTTATTCCAAAATTGAAGGGGATTAATGTGTGATTGTATGGTAATGTTTTAACTACATTTGAGCACATGTTTTGTAATTTTTTTTATTTTACAGCTCATTAAAGGATGTTAAGTTGGATCAATCATCAAGTGACAAGTAAGCAAGGTCAAGTCATCTTTCCAATCATAGTGTGTCAAGTAAGCAAGATGGTGTCATCTCTACATAAGACAATCTTCCAAGGACATTAAAGAGAATTCTCAATAATGGAAGATGCCCTAGGGGGCGCCCATGAGGTGCATAAAAGAACAGAATAGTGCAAACAAAGCAAAGACAACTCACATTTCTCTCAAGTGCAAAAGGATCTTCTACTTTTATCTTCTACTTTTCTTTCTTCTTCTTCTTCTCTCAAGCCTATTGTTCATATATTCTAAATATTGTATAGGCTTTGAATATACCATCCACACTCATTCATTTTTGTAAAAGGTTGATCAAAGTATGGTCAAACCTTCATCAATTGGTGGTGGTGTCCATAATTCGTTTATTCGATTGTATTGTTTGTAAAATGGTGGAGTTAGTGTTTAACTCCAGTCACCCTTGTGGTAAGGTGTTTTTGGTGTTTAGTGATAACCGAGGAAGGTGTCCTCGAAGACTGGAGTAGGTTGTGTTAACCGAACCAGTATAAAATTCTTGGTGTTCTTACTTTTCAGCACTTTACTTTCAGTTTCTAGTTTTTTTTATCATTTTCATTGCAACGGTAAAAATAGCAAAAAAATCATAAAATCATAAAATTTTCCAAAAACATAGCCACACGTCCTAGCTTTCATTTGGCACAAGTTTCACCTCATTTGAATAAGTATAAGTCAGTCAAACATTAATAGTTCTGAGACTAGTGCAATCTGATTTTCAGATCTGCAAAGGTTGAGAACATCAACGTGGTTGGCATACTTTCCAAGGAATTTTTAACAACTGTTTCAACCCATTAAAATACATATCGTGAGGGTCTTGTCATTAAATTTTCAGACCATTTGGAGTCACCAATTAATCGAAATAAAATTTTCAAGTCGGAGTACTGTTTCTAGCAGATTTGCGCAATCTGATCAAAAACATATTTTCAAGGGGTTAGGAGTGGAGTTTTAATTTGAACTTTTTGTGAGACACTTATAACATCTGAGAGTTTATTCACACAAAATTTCACAATTTTTGGAGGTTTAAAACTAGGTCGTTTAATCATTTCAAATCAGGGTCTAAAAACAGAAACTGTTTTCAGAAGTGAGGTTTTTGGTTCAAAAGTTTTTAAAAACCTAATTTTCCGCACCCACTATTCAACCCCCCTTCTAGTGGTGCTATACAAGTTTTACACACGCATGCCTAAGTTCTCTCTTATATTCCATGCATGCCCTTGAGAGAGCTGAGTATACCAACATTTTGCCATGCATGATTCTCCTAGATATCGTCCTAGCCATATGCATGAAACTGTACAAGTACTACACACAATCACACATAGATTGGGCATGCAAGTACACTTTTTCAAGCCTTGTAGCCGTTGGTACCTTTTTTGAATTTTCAAGTTGGCAATTTTTGCCAACTAGCTTGCATTTGGTTGGTCCACTTGTAAGAAATGAATCAAACATCTTTGTCACCTATTTATGGACGTTTTTTAGCTGGAAATAAGTGTACAACCTCAGACATTCAAAGAGAAAATAATAAATAAGAGTTCACAAGATTATGTCAACATATAATCCAAAATGCTCATACTTTTACTCTTTGTATGTTGTGATGAATTTTGCACCAATAACACCCTTATCATCTCTGTAAAAATATGAGTAAGAGCCTCCAATAATGTGTGGATAAAAATGTTCAAGAAGAAAATATGACGTGACATCGATGATCGTCACATATCCCGCCAATGTCGATAATATCACAAATAGAGAATGAGAAAGACAACCAAGATATAATCTTCAAGAAAACCATAAATAAGCTCCATAATGCAGATACTAAGATACTCAAGAGATGTCCTTGAGTAAAATGACAAAACTGTCCTTGGAGGGTAAAATGACGAAAATACCCCTAGTGATAGAAAACTCCAAAAATGACTCCGATGGTCAGAAATAGATATAACATCTTTGTGATGAT
The DNA here is from genome assembly GCA_036186865.1 of Eustoma russellianum. Lineage (NCBI taxonomy): Eukaryota > Viridiplantae > Streptophyta > Magnoliopsida > Gentianales > Gentianaceae > Eustoma > Eustoma russellianum. The sequence goes on from AP025048.1 coordinate 29,801,389, forward strand.
GAATAAGATATAAATGAGTCCTTGAATCATTTCACCATGTCAATTACCTAAAAGAACTCAAAATACCACTTTTGTCTTTTTTGGTAACTTGTAGAAACTCCCAAGGCATGTTAGTGACAAGACGTATTTATAATCATCAAAATCACATAATAACAACATAATAAACGTATATGAAGCATCTACAAATAAAAACAATCATTTTATCACATTTTAGAAAAATTTCTCCAAAAACCCTAGACATCGATCGATCAAAGTGCCTCTGCTTGAGAGATTGATGTCTCACAGTGAGGTCCAGATTTTGTCTCTGTCCTACATCGATCGATCGATGTGTCTCAGGTTTAGAGATCGATGTCTCACAGTAAGATCTTGGTTTTCCTCTGCCTTACATGGATCGATCGATGTGAGGGAACGATGTACATCGATCAATCATCCTGAGAGATCATGTCATTTTTCTTCGCTTATTCAACTTTTTTAATATTTATAAACATCATGTGTGACATTGTTAAGTATTCAACACTTAAAATCATGACTTTGAAAGTTATCCAAACATATTTCTCAACAATTAGAAGACGGGAAAGTACACTTTCCAAATTTGGAAATCGCCTATGTTTTATGGTTTTCACACGATGACCCTATCTTGGTTTTTGTCCATATCTCTCTCATCCGACGTGTTTTTGAGGTGATTTAAAATGCTATGAAAACTACACATCTAAGGCTACAACTAGCTAGAAAACCTCATTAACAAATTCGGCTTCTAGATGACCGAGATTGTACGTGAAAGACAGATAGCTGCTGAAGTGTTAGATTTCAAGTGGAAGTCTTATCTTTTCCTATGTACATTAACTTAGTTTAGTCTATAAATAGGGATGTATGCCGCCTGTATAACCAGAGTTGAATAAAACATGATATAATTTTCGGCCAAAGCTGATCAGCAAGGCATTCCTTGTGTTTCTTTTGATTTTCGATCGAAAATTAGATTCTATATCAATGTCTTGAACAAACGTTGTGGGGAATTGAATCATTCCAACTTGAAGACACGTACCAAGGGTGATAAGCCATTCGAAACAGGAACAAGCTGCAATTCGATGGATCGATCTAAAACTAGAGGCACACGACCAATGGTGGATTGAATCTCTTCTTGTCAACTTAACATGACATCTTGCGGAAGACACTGTTAAAACAAGAAAAGGCCGGATCTTTTACGTCGTCAAACGCGATGGCAACGACTCTTCTTGGGGTTGCGAGAGAAACAGGTACTGTTTCATCTGGTACTCGCCATAACAAGCTTTTCCTGGCTCCTGGGGGTAAATCATTTGCCATGCTAGGCTTTCTAGTCCTGTTTTTTGTATCCTTGTTGAATAACCACCCTTGTGAACGTAATATTCGGAATGTTTAAAATATCTACGATTTCATACTTCACACTAGGACTTGTTTTTCAATATACAACTAGATACTACTCACTTTTCCATTTCCTGCTATTAGGTGTGATACGGTGTGTCTGTTTGAACGCCTTCAATCTAAACGTTATCAAATTTTTGCCTCTGCAGCCTGCAAACAAGTGCGCATATCTTTTTAATTTCGTGAAGGTAAACACAAAACTGAGTTAAGTATAACTGGTTTCTGTCTAGATCCAATAACAATGAAGACATGAGACAAGAGTTTCCACATAGGTGGCGCCATATGATGCTGGATAGAATGTGATGCCATAAAAGATTAAGCTAGGTTATGGATCTATGAGAAAAATAAGAAACAACAAAGGGTAAACTTGGGAGAAACTCAGACGATTAAGTTAGTATTGGTTAGAAAAAACAACCTTAACGATAGTTTTTGATTCACAAGATCTAATGAAGATTTATTGAGGTGCATTTAATAAGCGATACCAAGCACCGAATAATAGAATGAATGATACTAAATATCAGGTGTGAGAGTATTCGAGGTTGGAGGACTCATATCGCGAGTGATGGTTTTTGTGGGGATGAGATCTCCTCACCGCGCGGCCTAGGACGCGACACGTGGCAGCAGTAGGGGGTGGTGAGGCTGGATGAGGGTTACCCTCACCCAGCCTCACCACCCCACTTTTTGCCACGTGTCGCGCGGTTACACATGCGGTGAGAGAGGAGCGGTGAGGGGATCCTATCCCGTTTTTGTGAGGACAGCTCTTTGTGATTGTCTTTGATTGTCTACGTAGAGTAAAGCGGGTTGCCACCTTTTTTTCTATTACTTTTGCTTCACGTGTCATACTTGATATTATTTATGACATCATATCAAAATGGGTTTTATCTATTCTTGTATATTATATTTCGTACCATCAGAAACAATGATAATATTTTTTAAGAATGAGAGAGTACTATTTTATGTAATTTTTTGTGTGGTGAAAGAATATAAAAGTGAAAAAAAATATTTATAGAGTAAAAAAGAAAGGGGAAAAAAAGGTGAGAAAGAGACGCATGCCAAAAATTTCTCCCGCTACCGAAAGAAAAGAGCGCGAAAAGCAAGTCTCAAATCAATAGCCACTCTGCCCGGCTGCCCCTATGCCCTTTCTCTCTTCAGTTTAAAAACCAAAACAAAAAAGAGACAACAGCGTTCATTTTCATCGTCCACGGCCAGGCACACCTGTTTCCCAAATGTCAAGGAAGGATGACGCCGATCAGCTCCGGGAAGCGAAGCGAGCGTATCGGGAGGCAAAGTCGGAGGGGAACCGATCGGAGGAAGCGCGGTGGGCTAATACAATCGGCCACTTATTGAAGAATCGTGGAGAGTATGTAAACGCACTAGAATGGCTCCGAAGAGATTACGAAGTTTCGATAAAGTATTTGCCGGAGAAACAGCTGCTTCCTACCTGTCAATCCATAGGAGAACTTTATTTACGGCTTCAGAATTACAAAGATGCTCTAATCTATCAGGTCTTTTCTCTCCTTATGTTAGTTAGCAATCACCTGATTCTTGTGGCCTTTTTGTAACTTGGAATTGCCAATATACGTTTAATCTGGATGCCTTGTTGCTATATGAGGTGTGTTGTGTTTATCAGTTAGCTGGTTCTGGAAGCGCTGTATGTTCCTTTTGTGTTGAAGTGATATTGCCTGAATCGTCGAATAGAATACACTAGGTAACTTTTTCATTTTCATTACTTTTATGATTGTGCCTCGTGGAGTGGCAGCATCCCTCCAAATAAGTTAATTGAAGTGTCTTCTGCTCTTCGACTTGGTCGGTGAATGACAGCTTTCTTGGAACTCATTCATAGTCATTTTCAATTAGTTAGCCTTCATACACTAAATGAAACAAACAAGCCATTCCATTTGGTGTAGTTTTAGTTTGCCGTGGTTTCAAAATTAATCTCAAGAATTTGCTTTAGGATATCAAGAACTCCTGGGAGCACAGGGATCGTAATCTATTGAAGCGCTAATATATGAGGTTTTCGTTATATTAAATTTCTTGTTGAAGTTCGACCATTGTCTAGGTATTTGTTGGGCCTACATGCCCTAATGCCTTGGTTTTCTGGATGGGATCCTTGTGCTGATTTATTATTGTTCTTTCCTTTTGGTAAACACATATTGTTTTCCCATCAGTTTCTGAAACTTTTACTTCTGCATTATTTCTGTTTTAACCTGCCGATGAATAAACTTCTGTAGTAGAGCACCAGATTTATGGGGTTTTTTTTCCCTCTCTCCTGTTTGAACATTTCCTCTTTCTCCTTTGTTAAACAGAAAAAGCATTTAGTGCTCGCGACGGAGATGAATGACCTAATTGAGCAACAAAGAGCCAGCACCCAACTTGGTCGGACGTATCATGAAATGTTTTTGAACTCTGAAGATGACCATTCCTCAATTCGGAATGCCAAAAAGTACTTCAAGTCGGCTATGAGACTGGCTGAAAATTTGAAAAGGAACGCCCCATGTGCCAAATTTTCTTTTGTAAAGGAGTATGTTGATGCCCATAACAACCTTGGAATGCTGGAAATGGATATTGATAACTTGGAAGAGGCTCAAAGAATCCTTAGTAGAGGCTTAGAGATCTGCGAAGAAGAAGAAGTAACAGAGAACGATGACGGACGTAGTAGGCTTCATCATAATCTTGGGAATGTACATATGATGGCCAGGAGATGGGATAAAGCTGAAGAACACATCAAAAAAGATGTCAGTATTTGCAGGAGGATTGGGCACTGCCAAGGGGAGGCAAAGGGTTATATCAATCTTGGTGAGTTGTACTACAAAGTTCAAAAATATGATGAGGCGATGAGCTGTTATCAAAAAGCACTTGAGCTGGCAAAATCCATGGAAGATGAGGATGCTTTAGTCAGACAAATTGATCAGAACATTGAAACAGTTAAAGAAGCTATAAAAGTCATGGATGATCTAAAGAAAGAAGAGCAGTATCTGAAAAAGTTGGTTAGGAATATGGGAAATGCCAGGGGCACAAAAGTTGAAAGACAGTGTCTACTTCAACAGCTTGCTTCTCTTGATCGTCTAATTGAGAAATCAAGCATTATATTTGCCTGGTTAAAGGTAAACACTACTATTGATTTTATGAGGGTTCAAGATTAAATTGCATGGCTAGGATTGTAAACCTGATGATTGTTTCTCCAAACATTCTTAGTCAGTAATTTGGTTCTCGATGAAGAAATATATTCTGAATATAACGATATTTAGAACCAAAAATTGCATGACTTGAAGTACTGATGTTGTATCCATTTATCCTTTTTTTTTTTGTTTTGGCTGCAATAGCTAAGATGCAAAGCTTTGTCTTCCTTAGCCAATTTGGCCCATCATACTCCTTTTCAATAATTGTCAGAATGGACCTAGAGGTTATATATTTAATGCAAGCCAGTTTTGCTTTAAATAAACTTTTGTTTTCTTATCCAAAAATCGACGATTTCATTGATATCAAAATGTGCATCCCTCCTATCCTTCTATTACATCATGTATGTTGTGAACTACTCAGGATACAATCTATCTTTGATTCCTATCATCTGTCTTCCTCTTTAACTTTACATGCTTAAAGAATATGGCTGTCGAAATTCCTCCTTTCACAAAAAATGTCCAGTCAGTTCCGGATTTCTTTATGCCTCTCCATTCTCCAGCATACAACAAACTTGAGCAATCTTATGCTGATCTGTCAAATGACATGACCTCAAATGTGACAGAAAGTGCTGAACTTTCTTGAAATGTGTCCCTTGTGTTCCAATGGTTGGAGGCCTTACTGTTCCAAAGATATCAGTAGCAGTATCTTCTTGTCCTCAAGTAGTGACAAGAAAAATAATTCAAATGAAGATCGTAATTTTGGATAAGTATTTTTTGTTTAGCATCAAGAATATGCGAAAAAGAAAAAGAGGATAGCTGGAGAACTTTGTGACAAAGAAAAATTGGCTGATTCATTTCTAGCTATTGGAGAGTCATATGAGAAGCTCAGGAAATTCAAGAAAGCGCTCAAGTGGTACACGAAGAGTTGGAAGACATACAAATTAATTGGAAATCTAGAGGTATCTTTTCATTTCTTCTCTAAGCTAGCTTCCTTTCTACTATTATAATGGAAAGTCGACTTCACAAGTTGATAGCTTCCTTTTCATTATGGTCACTGCTTGAACTATTTTACAATTAGTTTCTGTTAATCCAGTTTCTACATTTCTTACCACTTTCTTTTGAACTCAAGACAGAATGATCCTTCTTCCTCTATTGAATTTACTACTTACTAGCGCTCAGTACAATTACATATTTAGGTTTGAGAACTATCAATCATGGGTTCAGAGAAAACAATATCCTTCTGCCTATCCTAAAAGCAGAGGTTTGGTTACAGAAAATGAATTTTAGCGGTAATATTTCTCCATTAATTGTGCTGCAGAGAAGTTAAATATTCTCACATCTATTGTTTTCTCTTCTCACATAAGTCTGGTGTAATTGAGCCTTACTATAGTCCCTTGCATGCCAAAGTCCTATTTCTTTTCTCTCCACAAGATAATGATATGCCATAGTTCATGCGCATATCCTCGATGCACTGTAGGCGCAGAGTCTTCAATTATGCTTTCAACCTTAGTGTTGTTTTGTTGGTATAATAAGTATTGGATGTGTACTGGGAACGTATCTTTTTTTTTAACCATTTGTAATATAACATAAAACATAGAAATTTTGAATGGTTCCGTATGACTATGCATACGGACATTTTTGATTAGTTACCTTTTTATATAAAACTGTAAGCCATTAGAGAGATAATTTTACTATTGTACACTTAACATACCCCATCGTGTCTGGTGTTCACACGTGAACATAGTAGTAGTATTAATTTTCTGAAAATGAGATAACAGGTTATAGAATAGTAGTAGTATCAACGGAAATGAACTCTTGTCTTTTTTTCTATCACATCTTTAACCCATCAAAATGGGTCATGCTATGTAATATACATGTCATAATTTCATTGAGTAGGTTGGAAGAAGGAATAGAGGATGATATAGTTTTTAGTATTTTTGTGTAAAGCTAGGAAATCCTAGTCCTTTTTTTTGGGTATTTTTAGCCAAATATAGCATGTTAATATATGCTAGTAAGGCTATTTGGCTTTTGAAGCAAGTATAACTTGCTAGGTCTACTTATGTAAATTTTTTTACATTAATGAAAATTTAAATTACAAATTCAAGAGGATAAGATAAATAATCTCTTTCAGAAAATGGGGCAACATGATTATTACTATCTCAGGTAAGAACTTAAGGTATTAGTGATAAGAGTAAATTTTCACTTATATTAGATGATAGTTGTTTCAAGCTAAAAAATGGTGACCCAATTAGAATTTGGGGTAAGGCCTGACTCTTGGTATTCTTGTAACCATGCTATCTTATCTAAGCATGCCTTTGTCAGGGTCAAGCATTAGCCAAGATTGACATAGGAGATATATTGGATTCAGATGGTGATTGGAGAGGAGCTTATGATGCTTTTGAAGAGGCTTATAGGTAAGTCTTTGCATTTTCTTGTCTCTTTAATGTCTTTGAGTTGATTGTGATTTGTTTTGGATACTTATTTGACAAGTTGCATAGGATTCTCATCAAAATTTGATGTGAAATTGAGAGTTCTCGGTATTGTCTTAAATTGTTTTTTTAGCTTGTTAATGTCTCTAGATTGTTGGCAGAAATTTATGGATCTGAAGTCTCTTTGGACTGGATGATTGAAATAAGGGAATCAATTGGAAGGTTTGGGTTGAGGCATATAGCTTGATTGTTTAGGAAGAAAAGGTAAGTAAAAGGATGTTGTCGGGGATAAAGTAAGGGCATTAGACGTGAAGAGGCCAAAAATGGAAGAATAGATGACTCAAATGAGGAGCGTCATAGATTGATTACTATCCTTTAACTAAAATGTAATATTCATACACTAATTTATATTTATCACATATACAATTTACTTTCCACCCAAGAAAAGAAAAAAAAAAGAAAACCTCTCTTTTCCTTTTTGCACTTATATTAGTAAAACACTCATCCAATCCAATTTGGAAGTCACTTTTGGGTTTACCATCTTATTAAGAGAAACCATTTAATGTGTTGTATGATCATTACAACAACACTCAAATTTTTTCCACTATGTTGAGTCGGCTATAGGATCAATCATTTCACACGCGTTTTGTTTAATTGATTTTTTATCTTTTTTTGAGTCGTAGCCTAAATCTTACTCGTCTTTTGTGTCTCCTAATACCTAATGCATAATATGTCTATTTAGAATACGACTCTTTCAAAAATATTATACCATCTCAACCGTGATTCTGGCCTAAATATATGAAATTCTCACTTAAATTTTATCCCTTCTACATAACATCGGCCATGTGAATCAACTGTTTTCACTGTACTCTATCAGTGACTATATGGTCCGCAATTGTCATAAAAGTCATCCTTCTTTATTGTCTCTCTTTATGTCTTCTTTGGTCTCCCACTCCTACGTTTAACATGCACCGTTTTTGTTGTCTAGTTTTTAATGTGTTCTATTTTTAATATTATTAACCATAATTTTGGAAGATACATGTAATGTTTGAAAGACAGAACATAAAGCGGGGACAGGCTTTTGGAACATTTCGTAAAGGATAAAGTGGCTACTAATAACGGACTGAGGGAGTAGCAGTCTTTTTTTTCCCTTTTCCTTTTCCCCTTCCATTGCTGTCCAATTGAGATGAGTACTTTCATTCCCTTTTCTATCTTTTCTTTCTGCTAGCAAGTGAATAGTATTACTCCTCCAATTGATCCAGACGTACTATTATGAAGCAATTATTCAAATGCCAAAATTTATGGTTGATATTAACAAAAGTTCCGAGTTATGGTTTTCATATAACCTAAAGTTGTTCCATTTGGTGGTTCTTGTAAGGATGTAATAATGAAGTTTTATGGGACGAGTATGGTCTATATTCCATCTCTTTTCACAGAAATTCAAGAGACCATGTTGTAGCAAGTTGGTGTTATAAGACTAAAGATGCTTACTGGAATTTTAGTTATTGAATGTTTCTCATATAGAACAAAGTTGATTTCCTGTCACTGTCTTTTTCTACCAATGCAGGACTGCTGTTGAAGCAAAACTTCCATCTACCCAGCTCTCTGCTTTAGAAAATATGCACTATAGCCAAATGATCAGATTTGACAATGTGGAGCTGGCAAGGTTGTATACTATTTTGATTTGGTATCAATTTGAACTTTTACTGATTTTGTTAAGGGAACAAAGAACGATTATGCTGTTATAGAGATTGAGAGGAGCTGAATTTTTGTGTTCCCCAGATCAGGCAATACGGAGTTGCATCTGGAACTTTTACTTGTCTACACCTGCATTCTTTTATATATTTTTCTCTGAAGTAATATGATATATATGTTCATGATCTAAATTTTGTTTGCAGGAGCTTGCGAACATCAATTGATAATCTTAAGGCCTCAATTGAACAAGAGACTGTACGCGAGAACTGTTGCTCTGAAACTGAAACAGAGATAGATGAGCAGTCACCAAATAGGCCTGGTGCTAGAATTTCATCTGAGAATAGTGTCCCATATTCTCACACACCAACATCTAAAGCTTGTGCAGATGACTTGAATGAAAATTCTCCTTTAATATCATTCCTCCATCAGGGAGAAAGTTTCAGAAAGACAGAAACTACTTTTGAAGCATCTCATGGCACTTACATAAAGCCATTGGATTCCTCACCTATGAGCAAATCTAGGTCTACAGATAGTCAGATAATTGGTCGCAAACGTGTTCGCCTTGTTCTCTTTGATGACGAATGCGAACATGATCAGGAACACAGTTCCAGTTCCATGAGAGTGGTACATGACCTGCATGTGGAAGAGGTGGCGACTTCAAATGGATGTGGGTCAATCATTATCTTGATTTTGCTTTATGCTTTATGTTAGCTAGGAAGAGAAGACTGACTTCTCCTTGCATTTGCAGCTATGGACATAAACATTCATAATAGTCCGCATAAGTTGCAGGTACTTAACTTTAACTAGATAGAGGATAAGTGCATAGTTGTATATTTCTATGAGAATTACATGATCACCATCTGTAGGCAAACGAGGAGAGATGTCTAACAAATTAGATCCTAGCAAAAGCACAATAAATATAGTGGAATTACAGGAATAATGCAGCTGTGATAACTTAGTTGTGATGTTGTCTTAACTGAGTTTCTAAGGATCTAGGTATTTGTTATGATCTGATTAAGTTTCCTGATCCAGTGTGATATGTGCTATAATAGTCCCTTTGTATGTTCCAATAGAAGTACGAGGAAAATTTCAGTTTCTTCTCTCAATTCTCAATTATGAAACCTGACCTGCATCTAGTGGAACTTGGTTATCCCAAAAAGAAATAAAAAAGAATACTTAGTGGAACTCTTCCTTCTTCCTGAACTATAAATGCTATCTCTTGGGTATGCCTTGCATCGAATTCTATTGACAACTTCCATGTGTTCTTCCCTTAGGTTGTATATGAAACGACTCATTAAACTAAGTGCATAGCCTACATCTGGCTGTTTTGAGATAAATATATCAATCTTCAACCAATTTCTCATATCCTCCATTATTTATATTGCCATCACGTTATGTTCATTAATGTATGACAAGGTACGATTGATGTGCTAGTCACGCTATAGCTAGGTACTCCAGTTTTCGTATGGGAAGCCAGCATATACTACCAGTTGAGAAGAAAGATGCCTTCTTTGGATTGTGCCACTCCAATACCTAAGATATACTTGCACTTTTTCGAGTTCCTTAATCTCATATTTTGTAGCTAAGCATTTTTGAAAAGATCCTTTTTTTCTGTTGGGTTGTTACCTTTGCATTGGTAGTGTCCTAATACACGGGTAATATTGTAACTTGTGCTGAAGCTGAATGTTTTTTGGAGATTGGTCTTTTCGATTTGAGAAGAAGAGGGCTTCTCTCTAAAAGCATTTTTTTCTCCTTTCTTTGTAAAAAGAAGTCGCCCATATAATCATTCTTCCCCCACCCGTATATACCAACTCATATCAGGTAGCCAATCGGCTCATACGTTCAACTTGGCCGCTCTGGTCACCGCTGACGGTGGCGTATTGCTACTCTAACCTTAATTCTTGGATGCATGGCTCGTCAAACGATTTTCATACTTTAATTATAGATCCAATTATTCTATTTAAATCAGTTTGGGTTAGGTTGTCCAAGCCTAGTTTTGTCTTTGAAGAATCTTCTATTCTCTCTTATTTCAACATTGAAGTCACTGATCAGAAGAAATTTTCACCATCTTCCCTATGATGGACTATGTCATCAACAAACAGAATTGGGGTCTGACCATTGTTACACAAGTCATGGGGAATAATATGTCCTTCATGAGTATGAAGAATTTCGCAGAAGTAAAGTGGTTCAACAAGGATCTTCATAAAACTGGGAGGCTCAAGGACGGTTTTTCCGTCTTCAGATTCCAATCTGAAACCTCTACACTAAGAAATTCTGGACTTGTCATCCATGCTTTTTTGCAACATAGTTCTGTTCCTTTAGCCATGTGTTTTGGAAAAAGGTATATAAAAGCTTAAACTCAATGCTTCCCTGTTTGAGGATCCAATACTTTAACAATAAAGTATTGAGTATGCTTAGAATTCTCAAAGCAAGCCTCTCTTTATGGACAGACCTGTTACATGTTAAGAGTAGCATTTGCAAGAATTTGTATTGAGATAACAACTGGTGAAAAATTCTCAAATGTCAAAACTTCATTCATGAATATGGTAAAGATATCACTCAAGAAGTTATCTATGAATGACTTCTAGTTAAATGTAAAAAAGGGTAAGACTTTTGTCCACTCTTGTGAGGAAGTTCTCTTAAAGCGAATGTAGAAAAGATTGGAAAGGATAATGTTTGGAAGAATGAAAGCAGAAACAACAATTTGATGTCAAAGATTGCTAATCCTTAAAAGGAAGATCATAAAAAAGAAGCACATATACCATCGGTAGATGACCAATGGAGAAGGAAAAATGAGACTAAAGGAAAAGGTAAATCCAAAGTTGACAAGTTAGAAGAATATACTCTAACTCAAGAACAGCAGGCAAAGCATAAACTACAAATAAGTAAAAGCTCCGATAGCAATATGGCACCTCGTATCCCATAGCAGCAACACAAAAAGGCAAGAAGCAGGCTTCACTACCAACAACACTCAAAACATTTTTCTACTATGTGAGGTCAGCTATGTGCAACAATCATTTATCTTGCGTATTATTTACTTTATTTTATTTTATTTTTTGTTTTGCTCTTTTTTCTTTGAGTCGTAGCCTAAATCATACCATCCTTGTGTGTCTCCATTTCCCTAATGATCCTCCTAGGGAGAAAATAGGAGGCAATCTAATATTTCACAATAGCAATAATCACTGAATCTATTAACTGTAGCCTTCCACCATAAGACAACTGTGATGTTATCAAACTCCTGATTTTACTAGAGATTTTATCCAAAAGCTCCCCACAATCAGAGTACGATAATTTTCCAGTTATGAGAGGGACACCCAGATATTTAATTGGGAGTCTGTCCAGTTCCATGGCTAACACGCTTGCTAGATTCTCTTTCTCTTGAGAACTAATACTAGATGTGAAGATTTTTCATTTTTTAAAGGTTTGGTCGGAGGCCAGAAAAGGCTTGGAATTCCTGTAAGGTATCTTTGATTATCTTAACATAGGCTATGTCTGCATTTGGAAGGATGAAGAGGTCATCAGCGAAAGCATTATGACAAGTCTAGTTGTTTACACTTAGAATGGAATCTGAATGTAGAATTAAGGATCTTCTGTTTCAAAAGTTGGGTGAATCCCTCTATGATGAGAATAAAAAGACAGGGGATAAAGGATCCACTTGTCTAAGGCCTCTTGAGGCTCTGAAGTTACCAACTAAGGACCCATTCGGGTTAATAGAGAAGGATGTAGTAGAGGTGCACATCCAAATCCACATAAGGTAGCATTCAGGAAAGTTCATATTTTTCAGCAAAACCATCAAGTATTCCTAACTTATTGTATCAAAAGCCTTCAGAATGTCTATTTGATTGCACAATCCTTAGGACCCCCTTTTATAGTTTTTGACCAACTCATTCATAAGAAGGATATTATTTTGAATCTGCCTATCTTTGACAAAGGCATATACTGATTTTCATCCACTAAACATGGGAGCAAAGACTTAAGTCTAGACACAAATACCTTTGATATCACCTTATCGGTGACATTGTAACATGAAATGGGTCTAAATTCCTTCATTGTAATTGGGTTATCAACCTTAGGAACGAGGGTAATGGCTGAAGCCAACTTAGAAAACCTTTGTTAGCCACAAAATGTGGCCTTTTGTTATGTCTGTTTGGCAAAATTGTCTAATAAAATTTTTATTTACAAAGAAAGGTAATGGCTGAAGTGCTTATAGGGCAATACATAAAGTTCTGGCTAAAGAACTCTATAACATCTAAGAATTCTTCACCTATGAGGTTCCAATTGGACTCATAGAACTCAACTTTGTATCCATTTAGCCCAAGGACACTTTCTGACTTCAATAAGAAAAGAGCTTTGATCTTTCCTAGTAATACGTGTGGCGAGGGACTGGCTCTGGGTGTTAGACAAAGATTCTCTAGTCCAAGTTTGAGAAGGGGAACTACTGGAAGGGGGTTCAGTAAAGAGTTTCTCAAAGAAATTAATTGCCATGTCCTTAACCTACTTATAATCTTCAATCGTTACTCCTATCTCATCATGAAGTCTCAGTACTTTGTTCCTAGCACAATGGACTTTTACATACCTATGAAAGAACCTAGTGTTCTTGTCCCTCTCGTTCATCCATTTAACTCTAGATTTCTCCTTGAAGAAGGACTCCTCAAAGGCAAGGAACTTAATGTAAGTTTCCATAAGGCTATTCTCTTCAATCTGTAATTGAGTATTAGTCCTTCACCAACCTTCTCTGCATATTTTTCAGCATTATCCTAGCTTTTTCTACTCTAGTTGTAATTTAGCCAAACTTCTCCTTGATCAATTTTCTGAGGGGATCTTTCAGCCTTTTAAGTTTCCTTGTGAACGACCATTGGGTTCCCTGTTTCCACATCTTCCCAACTATCTTTCAGTATATCATTGAAACGAGGGTGTTTCATCCAACCCTTTATAAACTTGAAGAGTTTGGGGCCAAACTTGTTTTTTAGTTTTAGGGAAAGAACCCTGGAAGATCAGATGAGATAGGGGCATCATAATCTAGTTGGAAGTGGGGAGTAAGTGTTTTTGAATGTTCATTACAGAACATATGATCTATTTTGGTATATACTCTTTGGTCTTCATCTCTCCTATTAGACCAAGTGTACTCAAAGCCTCTTGAAGATATGTTGAACATGTCTATATCCTTCACCCAATCTGTGAACTCTTTACGGCATTCCTATCAATCTTTTTAGAACCACTGTGCCTTTTTCCATCTAATATTATATTTAAATCTCCCATAACTAACCATCGCTGGCCATTATACAGTTGATATTGATGTATAAGTTCTCTCCACAGCCCCCTCCAATTGCGTCTCTCGTTGTATCTGTGTAACAATGTGTATGTTACATGTATATGTGCATGAATTATGTGTGTACTTCTGTATGTGCAGTATGTGTATTTATACGTATGTACAGTATGTACAGTGTATTCTACCTATACATTTCTACAATTTCCTTGTACTAGAGTAGCATCATTCATGTTGGATTGGGTTGGATAAACAGTGCCTCCAATTCCATTTACAGGTCGTGAGAAACAATAAGTTTGAGTAAGTTGGACAAACAGTCACGGTTCCATTTAGTGGTTGTGAGAAACAGTAAGTTGCCACTAATATCTGGTGGCATTGAATTCAGAAGCTGTGACATAATTATTGAGACGTGGGATCTTCAGGTTTTGACAAATTTCAATCAAGTGGCTCAACTTTCCATTTCCTTTTAAGAATATTCCCACAATTTGTGATCCCTGAAGATATTCTCTTCCATCTAGCCAATATGAGGGTTTAATATTCTGACGGTCTCCTGTCGACTGATTAGGCTCCGGTTGAACATTATTACCAAAATGGGTTCATGAATTTACATGGTTTTGACATGTTAAGGGTTTTCTCATCGTGCTTCCTGGTTAGAACATCTAAGGGTTCCAAATGGGTTGAAGATCAGCAATGTTGGTTGCTGAATTTCCTAGCTTCAACTATTAAGGCTACTAGATACAGGACTTCGTATCTCAGAGTGATTTACTGTGCCAGGATCTGGCCAAAAAGTATTCACTATTTGAATCTTTATTAGAGTTGTAGAATTGATACTTACAGGCAAGTAATTTGGGGTGTCTTACAAATCATATACTACAATTCAAACAAAGATTAACTTCTCCGGCCTCCAAAGAGATAGCTCTCCTAACCATGCACCGTCTTCTTAAAAACAGTTCATACTTTTCCATCAAATTATTTTCTTTGTTCTGGTTAAAAAAGTGACATCAAAATAAGTTTTTTTATTTGCTTGGCAGGACCTTTTGCCAGTGGTGTCAAAGTGTTTTGTTAGTGCTTGTGCTGTTAGTCGTGAACACAGTGCTTTTTCAGAGAGATCCAGAATATCTAAGTTTTCTCCTCTTGATACCAATCGCAACAAATGTTCAAACAGTTTGAATGACTGCAAAATCGGTGCCGCTAGCTGCAGGAACTTGTTCGATGATGACGATGTATCTGGTCCTACTTGTTCTCCTTCATCGCATGGAAGCTGTGTAAGTATGATTCGAATAGTCACAATTTAAGCATTATTTTATACTATGCTGTTGTATGTTCTTTGCTTGCAAAGAACTTTGACTACAGTTCATAAGAAGTTGTTAAAAGTCGCTTTACTTGTTACTTAAGATGGTGTCCAAATTTCCCAATCCTTGAAAAAGTCCCAAATCAGCGTCAGTTTACTGCCAGCATTAGATGAGAAAAAGTGATGCATTTCCATAAGAATACATTGATAATGTCATACATGCACTCCCATGCTCTTACGATGCTTCTATCAGCACTGTGCAGCCTGCAGTTAACGTTTGTTTAATTTTGTATGTATTATTCAAGTGTATCAGTGGAGCAATCACCTTTTTCATATTTCAATTGCAGAAGCATATCCTTGTCAAGATTGATGAGGATGTATTGCATATGCCGCCAGAAATTTGCATTGTTGAAGATAAACTCAGCATTGAACGTATAAAGGTCGAAGTTGCTTGCCTATATTGCCTACAACTCCATATTGCGAAGAAGGGAAAAGGTAAGATGTAGAAATATAGGGAGTATATTGTAATATAGACATATACACTGTACACATACTGTAGATATACATTAATAGACAATATACATACAAGTAGGATTATACTAATATTTGTACATCAATGACCTAGTATATTACAGTATTAGATCATATCACGAGACAGAAGGAGAGGAGCCGTTGGACATTTGGCAACTAGCCTTTGGAGGCTGTTACCATTGAACTTCAAATTTCTGTTATGCATATGAATGACTCTACATTTTATATTTTGATTAAGTTGAATAATACAAATTTTCTTAGTCCTTTTTATATGGTGTCATAGTTTAGGATAGGATACGAGTATTTATTAGAACAAAAATGTCTACTCCTTCTCCATCTTCTTCTGAGCAAACAAAAGCCAGTTCCTCTCCTAAAACAACTTTAGGGGTTGGGTCACAAGGCTCTGTTGCATTTGATGATTCCTTGGTAGCTATTACTAGTCATAAACTCAATGGTGATAATTATCATTCTTGGTCAAGAGGAGTTGAGATGTTCATTATGGGAAAAGAAAAGGAAGAATATTTATATGGGATATTGGTCGTTCCTGCTGAAACTGATCCAAAGTTTGATAGTGGAAGTATGAAAATAGTGCGATAATGTCATGTCTCATAAGATCCATGATACATGATGTTTCTGATGACTTAATGATGTATGAAACTGCAACTGATATGTGGGCTGCAGTTAAGGAGGTGTATTCTAAGCAGGACAATACATTAGAGCTTTATGAATTTGAGGCTCAGTTACATGAAATTAAGCAGGGAAATCTTACTGTAAAAAGGTAATATACACAACTGACTAAGGCCTGACAACATATTGATGTATTTGAAGTACATCCTTGGTCATGTGCCTCTGATTCTTAGCTGTTCAAAGCCACAACTGAACAGAAGAAAGTTCTATAGATTTTTGACTGGATTGCATCCAGTTTTGATGGTGCCAGAATTAGAATTCTGAGTACCAAACCTTACCAAGCCTAAAAGTTGCATTTGTTGAGATTAAACATGAGGAAAGCCGAAAGAAAGTAATGATGGGATCAACACCTAACTTGTCTGCTGAAACCTCAGCACTAGTAGCTGAGAAAGAAGACTCTGGTTTTGCAGTCTTGGTAGCCAAAAAATTTACTTCTGGTAATGAAGTCAGAAAGATAAATCCTAGCAATGAAGGCAGTAACTTGTTTTGCAGATATTGCAACCAATATATATCAGGCAACAACATAGGTCGGATTCTTATAAGAACACGCTTAATTTTCTTCACAACAATGCACTCCTTGAGACAGTGCCTAATCACACTACAAGGAGCTCTATTAGACCACCTATCACTAAAGTCTATACACATGGACACACTAGAAAATAGCCCGAGTTAGAACATCCTAATGAACATGACATTTCACAACCTAACTGTTAGTGTATGTGCCCTAGGCCATGATTTGGATATTTATGTTATGCATTTATTATTAATAAAAGAGGTTTTATTATCATTATTGTTGGTTAGTATGTTACACAATTTTGATATATGTCCCTGATTCATTATTGTTATGGAGATAAAATAATTTATAATCAGTATGAGTATTGATTTGATAATCATGAGATGATTATGTGTATGGTGATACGAATCAATCTCATAGATACTTGTTAGAGAACAGTATATTGGATAGACCCATCATGAGATTGCTACATGGATTAGCGTCATAAGTAAATCTCATGATAGTCATGTTTTAATCCTTTGACTTGAGATTGTCATAGTTTCCAACATAAGGACTATTATATTTTGACATGATCAAACGTTGTCCGTAACTGGGTAATAATAAAGGTCATGATTGAATGTGATAGAAATTATGTAGAGGATATTGAACAATCAAGATAGAATTTGTCCCTCTCTTTTGAGAGAGATATCTTTGGGCCCCTCGATTAGTGAGACTGTGAAATGCATGGCCGTGCTCAAATGAATTGATAGTGTGACAATATCATTTGTTTTATCAGTCTACTTAGAGATCGAGTAATAATATGTTTGAACTATATAAGTATGACGCTGACCATGACTTATGTTCAAACTAGATATCGTGTGACAAAGGGATTAATGCATGTACTATTATTAGGCTAGTTGGACTTTACTCGTATTAATTGGGTAGTCGTAATGCCTTGCTAGAGGCCAATTACGACTTGTTGGTTTAATAGCGATTTAATCAACTGCCAATTAATATGGGCCTATCGGGTCACACACAAGAATGCGTATGGCTGAGATTAATAATATTAATAATGTTAATATTGGATATTAATTATTATTATTATTATTATTATTATTATTATTATTATTATTATTATTATTATTATCGTTTTTAATATTAATAATATTAATATTGGATATTAATTATTATTATTATTATTAATTTCGTTTTTTATGTATATATTTATATCATCGGATAATAACAGAGAATCTATATTTGATATGGATTTTGATTGGTTTTATCTAATCCTAACAGAATCCGTATCTGGTACGGATTTTTTTTTCAGGAGAAAGGAGCTTTTTATTCATCATGAAAGTCAGTACAAATATACAGCACACACTATCAATTTACATCCAAATCAACTACCACACTAGAAGAACTATTAGCTAACTGTAGCTTATGTACACGACAAACAATGTCGTCCCTAACACATCTAGGATGCGGAAACTGGGTAAAACAGTCATGAATCCTCTGGTTTCTCCAATACCAAAGACACATCACTGCCTCCCGAAAGACATAACGCCAATCGCCCCAACCCTCAATAGCCATCCAAGTCGCCTCCAAATTTGCTGCTACCCATGTACCCGGGTCATTGTAGCTACAGAAGCGGTGAAAATCCTGTTGACGAACCAACAAAGACCAAACTTGTCTTGCCCAACTGCAATCTCGCAATGCATGTAAAATGTCCTCCTCCGCATAACCACACACACTGCAAATCCCGCTAGTTGCAATATGGTGATCGAGTAAATTCTTACCAACTGGGAGTGCGTTATGGCATATTTTCCACAGCAGAAAATTCAAACGACACGGACCTTTCAACGCTCATATATGATCCCAAATGGAGGAAGTGGGAATAGTGGAAGGAGTACCCTGCAGCCGGTATGCACTTGCCACAGAAAAAGCCCCCGAATTCGAACCCCTCCATCTCGGCTGCTGCGTGCTAGCCGCGCTCCGGATGTTGCTCGTTTCCAAACCCGCTCTAAGTAGAGGTACAACACTCCGAATATGTCGCCACAAAGAGGATGTATTAGATTTAGTTCCGCTTTGGAGGACATCACCATATTTATTCCTTAGCACCTTGACCCATAAAATGTCCGGGTTAAGTATTAGTTGCCATCCAAGTTTGGCAAGCATCGCTTGATTCATGTCCCTAAGCCTCTTAATGCCCAAACCTCCTTCAGACTTATCTTGACAAAGTTTATTCCATGCAACCCAATGTACACGCCGATTTGAGTTCGTCTCACCCCAGAAAAACTTCCTCACCATTCTGTCTACTTCATCAACAACCCCAAGAGGAATACGTACTGTTTGCATGGCATACATAGGAATGAGGGACAAGACACTTCTAATCAGAACATACCGTGCTGCATGAGATAAGGTCTTTGATTTCCAAGCCCCTAACTTTGCACGAACCTTCTCCACTATGAAATTGTACAAGGCCCTTCCACTTCGACCATGAATAAGTGGCATACCCAAATAGTTGCCGAAATCATATGTACGACTCAAACCCAAACGAATAAAGGAATCTGGTACAAAGGTGCTATGCATATTGTTTGACATAAGAAACCGTGATTTCGAAATACTAAGCGTTTGACCTGATCCTTCGCAAAACATCCGGATAGTGTCCTCCATGACCTTTGCCTGCCTAGATGTAGCCTCACCAAAAAGGAGTAAATCATCCGCGAAGAATAAATGTGATATATTGGGGCCCCGCATCGACGAACGTATGGGCCGCCAACTGCCATCAAGTTCGGCCTGCTGAATGGATTGTGACAATGTCTCCATGCAAAGCAAGAATAAGTAGGGAGCAAGCGGGTCACCTTGACGAATTCCACGTTGCGGACGAAAAGGGTCCAGACGCTTCCCGTTCCATAAAATAGATAATGAAGAGGAAGTGATTGTAAACATGATTAAATTGGTGAGCTCTCTGCTGAAGCCAACCTTAAGTAATACTGCCTCTAAGAAATCCCAACGCACCTTGTCATAAGCCTTTTCCAAGTCTAACTTTACCGCCATGAACCCCTTGCATCCTTTTTTAACACGCATAGTATGGAATACTTCTTGTGCAATGATAATGTTGTCCGCGGCTTGCCTTCCAGGTACAAATGCACATTGTGTTGGGGAGATCACCTTCCCAATAATCGTCTTTAGACGGTTTGCAATGATCTTAGTGATAATCTTAACAATGACGTTCATCAAAGCGATTGGGCGGAAATGCGCAGCCCCTTCGGGATTAGAATTCTTAGGAATCAATGAAATCCATGTAGCATTCATCTCCTGTGGGTACGCTTGGTTACGAAAGGCCGACAGTACAAACTCTGTTACATCTTTCCCAACAACATGCCAATTACGCTGGTAGAACACAGGCGGGAGCCCGTCCGGTCCGGGAGCTTTATATGCTCCCATTTGAAAAATGGCATGTTCCACCTCCGAAGCATGTACCGGCCGGTTAAGCCACCATCTATCCGAATGGTTGAAAGATGGAATATGAACGTTACTCATTACAAGTGCATCCCCAGCACCATTACTAAAAAGCTCTTTGTAGTGATGAAGAATAAGGTTCTCCATTCCTTGTTGGCTGTCAACCCACTCTCCCGTGGAATTCTGAAGCCTAGTAATATTTAAGCGCCTTTTTCTGGAGGTCATTGACAAGTGAAAATACTTACTGTTACGCTCACCATCAACAAGCCATTGTAGATTACTCTTCTGCTGCCAATAAGTATCTTCCTGCGTTAGGATATCATGAAACTCCAAGCGAAGATCCTTTTCAAGTGATGTCAAGTACGAGGATGGTTTAGATGATAAAGCTCTTTGAATATCGGCTAGACGAGCTAAACAACGTCGGCGTCGATGTGTCAAATTCCCAAAGACATTCTTCCTCCATTCCTCCATTCGAATTTTGAAGCTATCTACAGTCCCACAGAAGTCGCCCAAAACTGGCTTCCAAGCGAACTTCATGAATGTGGCAAACTCTTTGTGGTCCATCCAATTTGCTTGAAACTTAAAGAACCCTCTTGAACTACGGTTACCCCGGTCTACTTCGGTATTGAGGAGTAGTGGGCAGTGATCTGAATACATCCGAGGGAGATGCTGCAAGGATGATGAGTGGTAAGTGAGAAACCATTGCCTGTTTCCCCACGCTTGGTCAAGCCTCTGCTCAATTAAAGAATGTCCAGTCTGTCCATTCGTCCAAGTAAATTGTGGACCAGAGAAGAGGTGTTCAATGAGGTTGCAGTGATCAATCATTTCTAGCATTCGGTTAACTGTAGTACCACCTACGGGGCGACCCCCCCTTTTATCTTCCTGTTTAACAACCATATTAAAATCACCTAACAGAAGCCAAGGGATATTATTAACGTGACAAGCCATGCTCTCAACATATTGATATAGACGTTCCCTAATCGCCGCAGTGGGTGATGCGTATACAAGTGAAATGAGACTTGATATAGAAGCATGTGTCAGGATAGCAATATTCAAAACTTGAGCCGTAAACGAAAGTACCCGAATTCGGATATCTTCATCCTCCCAAAAACACCAAAGCCCGCCTGCGAAACCTCTTGCTTCTACTGCTGCAAGATGTGTAAAGTGGGTGCGTCGAATAATGCGAGAAGCTTGAGAACTAGGAACACGAGTTTCCATTAAAAATAGTATGTTTGGCTTATAATCACGTATCATCCTTATAACATATCGAATTGTGTCCGGTGACCCAGCACCGCGACAATTCCATGAAAGTATCTTCATAATAAACAAGCTACATAGACTCACCGGCCCTACTGCTAGGACCGGCAAGAGAGTCACCAATATCCATATGGGAATGCGCATTCTGTGAAGGATCCTTTGCATCAACCACCATATGTTGTTCACATAATACGTCTGGTGGATTTTCTTTGATCTGTTCCCCCAACGGTATATCTGAATGTTTGGTTCGAAGGACAGTGGGGTTAGATCGATGGATCTCTGCAAACTCCGGTTGAGCGTTTGTTATATCAAGTAGTGGCCTTTGTATAGCCACGCCCGAGTGAACAGGTTTAGGAGGGGCCATGTATTTCATCGTGGTCGCATCCTTCCTGGCGCCCCCACTAGGCACACCTGCTGCTACCGGGCGTTGAAGTTGTACTTTCACTCGGGATGTATCCTTCACCGCGACTCCTTTACCTTTACGCTCCCTTGTTTTCCCCACTTGAGATTTACTCATAGTACTAAGCTTAGCTGTAGGACCCAAATCTGGAATTGCCTCCAAAGCTCTTTCAAGACTGTTGGCGAGATTAATAGGAAGCAGCTCCTCCTCTTCCTCGGAAATAGGTGCAAACCGAGACCCTACTACTCTGGAGGGTGCAGATCGTGGCGCAGAAGCATTATTCGCCCGCCGTGGGACGGACTCAGTAGGAACACCCTCGGTATAGGTAGAAGTAAGCCTAGAGCTTACTTCCTTACGACGATTGTTACTCCGTGCTATCATCCAAGGGCCAAATGGATCCGCCGGCAAATCACATGATATAGGATCGTTATTTATGACATTAGCCACTGGGGTCTCCTCACCATCACCAAAAGAACATGTCTCCATCCGATGTCCATATTTTCCGCATTTAAAACAAATCTGATGGAGGCTCTCATATTCGATCTTCAAACACTGCCCATTAACAATGACTGTGGATACAAGCGGCCTTTGTAAATCAACCTCCACACACACGCGCGCGTACTTCCCACGAGCCACCGTCGTTGTATTTTTGTCAATCTTCACAGCCTTCCTAATTTGATCCCCGATACGCATCAGAACGGACTCATGAAAGAACTCCAATGGTAACCTCGGTATCCTAATCCATACCATTGTCGTCGACACATTATGCGCAGAGGGTAAGAATCCAGGGCGGAGCTTTGCAATCGTGAGGTAATGACCCTGTATAGTCCACGGTCCATCCTCCAACACATGTATATAATCATCCTTTGAGTAAAATCTCACCACAAAGAAACCATCTTCCAGATCAATGATATCTACCCGGCGACTCAAAGCCCACATATCGGTCAAGCGCTGCGACAAGATCCGAAACGAAACATTCCGACCAAGCGGTTTAACTAGAAGAGCGCGTCGCCAGGGGCGCCATAGGCGTTTGCATTCCTCCAATGGTATTTCAACAACCACTTTACCTGGGCCATTTTCATTTTGATCGACCATGCGACCACCCTGTGCACACAGGTCATCATCATCATCGCTATCCTCAGATTCCCCCTCACCCGTATATAACTCATCTCCTGGCAACAAGTTTGCTGGAATGGGTTCTCTCACAAGGTCTGCCCACTTGGGTGTTGGCCATGGCTGATCCACAATATGTGAGGGCTCCATGGTTGCGGGTCTTTTGTACTTCTTCACACTGCGATGGATCTGGTCCAACTCTTCTGGATTTTGTTCTCGGAAAGCCTCTTCCATAAGGACGGAAGACCGCCGGAAAGCTGCCGGCCCGGACAGTTACGATGAAAGGTAACGGTTTCTCACAGCGGTTACGTATTCGCCAGAGCACAGCGGTTTATCCACCTTTTCTGCAATGTTTATCTGGTACGGATTTTGATAGCGTTAACAAATCCGATCAGGAATCGGATTTTGATATCTATATATATGTACGGAGCATGGTGTATCTTGTACACCACACAACCAGTAGAAAAAACGAAAGGGCAAGAATCGTTTTTGTGAAAACCGAAATCTTCAGCCGTGCCGTTTGAAGAGCTAGCACTCCGGGCGGAAGCGTTCGTGTGGATACCGACAGAGGGTGATCGTATTTTCGCACCTCTTCCATCTGCAGATTTTGAATCTACGGAGGTACCTTTTGTTTTTTTTTGTCGAATTAAACGAACAACATGGATCCTTGGTAGGAAATCAGAGATCAATTTTTGTTTTCCGCTGCGCGTTTTTGCAGTGATCTCGTTCGATTTCCTAACACTAACAACCTTGATATAGATAACAGGCCCATGGCCTTAAGGAAAGGGGTAAGAGAATGTACTAAACATCCACTCTACAACTTCATAACCTATTCTAGACTATAACCACATTTCAAAGCATTTACCACAAACTTGGATACCATT
Organism: Eustoma russellianum; assembly: GCA_036186865.1. NCBI lineage: Eukaryota > Viridiplantae > Streptophyta > Magnoliopsida > Gentianales > Gentianaceae > Eustoma > Eustoma russellianum. The sequence goes on from AP025048.1 coordinate 29,825,414, forward strand.
TCAGTACCCAAAGACATTAATGAAGCTTTGGCAGTACCACACTGGAAACAAGCAGTAAACGAAGAAATGGATGTGCTACTTAAGTGTAAAACCTGGAAACTCACACCACTACTGAGGGGGTAAAACCAATAGGATGTAAATGGATATTCAGAGTCAAGTACAATTCTGATAGAACCCTAAACAGATAAGCCTAGACTAGTGGCTAGAGGCTTTACTCAAACCTATAGAATGATACTTAGAGACCTTTGCCCCTGTAGCCAAACTAAATACAGTAAAGATCATATTTTCACTAGCTGTTAATCTTGATCGGAGTTTATACCAACTTGAGATTAAGAATGTATTTCTAAACGGGGAATTCCAGGAAGAAGTTTATATGAACATTCCACCAGATTTTAAGAGTAAGAACAATAGTGGGATTGTGTGTAAACACAAAAGATTAGTTTATGGTCAGAAACAATAATCTAGGATGTGGTTTCAAAAGTTCACTATCGTGGTAAAAAGGCAATGTTTTCAACAGTGTCACAGTGATCACACACTATTTACATATATAAATCAAGAAAGAAAAATTACAATTTTAATTGTGTATGTTGAGATATAATAGTCACAGGTAATGATCTAGAAGGTATAAAAAGGACAAATGACTATGGTCAAAACAATTTGAAGTAAAAGTTCTTGGGCAGCTCAAATACTTTCTTGGAATGAAAGTAGCTAGAAACAGTAAAGGAATGAGTATCTCACAAAGGAAGTATGTACTTGATCTACTAACAGAGATAGGGATGCTGGGGTGTAAGCTTTGCCCCAGCTCCTGTTGGACCCGGATATAAGACTACAAAAATAACTAATAAAACACCTACTGATAAAGTAAGGTTTCGGAGGTTAGGAGGCAAACTAATATACTTGTCATACACTAGGCCTGATATTAGTTATGCATAAGCTTTATTAGTCAATTCATTCATGCACCCACTAACGAATATTATAGAGCTGTTATGCGAGGACTAAAAGGGATCAAAAAGACAAGGGTTACATTTCAAGAAGTCAGAAGATATATCTATCACCATTTTTACTGATGTAGACTAGGATGGCTCTAAGACGAACAGAAGATCAACCACAAGATATTGCTCTTATGTGTGGGGTAACTTGATTACATTGAGGAGCAAGAAACAAGCACTGGTGGCAAGAAGTAGTTTAGAAGCGGAACTAAGAGCATTGACATTAGGAGTTTCTGAAGGATTATGGCTAAAAGGGTTCTAAGTGAACTTAGAGAAATATTGGACAAACCTATTCAGGTATTCTGTGATAACATGTCGGCTGTTCATATGGCTGAAAACTCAGTTTAACACTACAAGTCCAAACTTATGGAAATCGACAAGCACTTCATGCGATAAAAGATAGAAGACAAGTCTATTAATCTAGAGTATATTCCTACAAGGGCTCACTTAGCAGATTTGCATGCAAACCAGTTTCTATCTCAAGAAATGGGAGGCAATCGATTTCTTATTGATTGACTTTGGAAAAATGCTTACAACCAAAATATACAAGGCTTCTCTATTTATAGATTGATGAGAGATCAATCTAATCTTTATATTTTTGGTAACTAATTTGATGAGATGTATAAGATCTCCTAACTATGTAAAACCAATATACTACTATTACTACTATGTCTATTTTTGGTGACACATATATTCTTACAATTATTGACTACAATAACTCTCTATCAATCATAATAATATCCGGACTAATATTTGGTGCATTAATATCCGGGATCCGGATATTCCTACAAAAGTTTTCTAGGTGATGTTATTCAAGCTTGGTTGCATCAATATCTACAGCCAAACTTGAAATGGAGGGGGGTGTAGGAATTATACGGCAGAAAAAGAAAAGGATCGTACATAATAGAGATAATGGTTAATCTATTCCTAAATTAGAGGGGATCATGCTGATTCCATTTTTGAATTGTTTCCTTAGAAGATCTCGTAGCTATATGACATTAACTCAGCCTCTACTCAAGGCTATAAATAGCTGTTTTCTACAAACAATTGTATGAATAAGAATTATTTTCTACCTTCTATTTCTTTACTTTATATGATTAGGAGAATACTAAAACTGAAGGGTCACAAAGAGATTCATGGACTATTATAGATATTGTGAGAACTATCACTCAAAACTCAGTAGATATTAATAAGGAAAATGGACCTAGCAGACGAAATGCTATAGAAGATAGAAGTGATACGGAAGTACCTATATGGAATAGGCCACCAATTACTCGGGTATATACAAGGAGACATCAACAGCCTAATGAAATTCCTACTAACAATCTATAAGATACACAAATTACATATGAGTCTGATTTACAAATAGATAGCAGATCGATAGCTTTGAGAAAAGGATCAGAGAATGCATATCATATAGTACTAAATGTCCCATGTATAATTTCATGACTTATAACAGTTTAAGTAAAAATTTTAAGGCCTTTAGAAGCGCGCTAGATACTAATGTTCTACCTAAAAATATAGAAGAGATAAGAATATATAAGAATGAAGAAATGCTGTGAATGAAGAGATGAATGCGTTATTTCAGAATAACACAGGGAAATAGTTGCAGCATTAGGAGACATTAGACCTGTAAACTGTATATGTGTATTTACTATAAAATATAATTATGATGGGACTACAAATAGCGTAAAGCTAGGTTAGTAGCTAAAGGGTTCACACAAATATATGGAGTTAATTTTTAAGAGACATTTGTACTAGTTGGTAAACTTAAGCCTATTATAGTTTTCTTCACTATTGTTGTTAACCTAGATTGGATTCTGTATCAATTTGATGTAAAAAATGTTTTTCTAAATAGAGAGTTGCAGAAAGAAGTGTTTATGAGTATACCACCATGTTTTAAGGATCACACAAAGAATAATCATTTTTTAGATTAAAGAAGTCCTTATATGGATTAACATAATCAACCAAGGCTTAGTTTATGAAATTCTCGAAGACAGTAAAGGAATATGAGTTTACTCAGCGCCATAGTGATCATACTCTCTCTACTAAAGTTTCTGCAGAATACCTAATCACTATTCTAATTGTGTATGTAGATGATATTATAATCACAGGTAATTATCCCCTAGGTATTAAATCAGTTAAGGAACAATTGTCAAGAAAGTTTGAAATGAAAGATTTAGTCATATTGAGATATTTTCTAAGCATGGAGGTATCTGAGACTCATAATGAGATGTGTATCTCTCAAAGAAAGTATGTTTTAGATTTGTTAATAGAAACATGAATGTTATGTTGTAAACCATCTACAACTCCAGTTGAACTTGGACACAAACCTATAAGACTATGAGATACTAATCCTGTGGGCAAACTAAGATATCCGATGTTGGTAGGTAAATTAATCTCTCTCACACTAGACCATATGCTATGCTGTGAGTTTTGTTAGTCAATAGATGCATAACTGTACTAATGAACATCTTCAAGCTACTTTAAGAACCCTTAGGTATCTGAAGAATGCACCATGCCAAGGCGTACTTTAGGAAGAATAGAAACAAGACTATACAAATCTATACTGATACTGACTGGGGTAGATCTTCAAGTGACATGAGGTCAACTACTGGATATGTAATATATGTATGAGGAAATCTAGTAACATGGAGAAGCAACAAGCAGTCCGTGGTCTCTAGAAGTAGTGCAGAAGCTGAATTAAGAGCATTCGCACTAGGTCTGTATGAAGGCTTATGGTTAAAGAGGGTTTTGAAGGATATTTATCAGAGGTGCATACTGCCAATCAAAGTTTTGTGTGACAGCAAATCTGCCATCAACATGGCAGAGAATCCTGTACAACATGATAATTCCAAGCATTTTGAAATTGATCGACAATTTATCAGGGAACAGATTTACAAGAGTATCAGAATTGAACATATACCCTCCAAAGATCAGATTTCTGACATTCTTACTAAACTAGTTTTATCCAAAATTTCAGTATTTGTTATCTAAGGTTCGTTGTATAAACATATACAACAAAGCTTGAGGGGAGTGTGGAAATATACATACAATACACACTGTAACATCGGGAGTATATTGTAATATAGGCATATACACTATACGCATACTGTAGATATACATTAATATATAGTATATATACAAGTAGGATTATACTAATATTTGCACATTAATAACCTAGTATATTATAGTATTAGATCATATCAAGAGAGAGAGAGAGAGAGAGGGGGGGGGGGGGGAGAGGAGCCATTGGGCATTTAGCAACTAGCCGTTGGAGGATGTTACCATTGAACTTGAAATTTTTGTTATGCCTATAAATGGCTTTACATTGTATATTTTGATTAAGTTGAATAATATAATTACAAAAAAAGTTGAATGATACAAATTTTCTTCCTCCTTTTCACGTAAGAGAGCTCCAAACCCTACCTCTCTTGAGCTAAAAGTCCCCCAACCAAAATTTCTTTTTGAAAGGTTTAAGTCTATTTCTTGCTGCATTACATCACAATTTTCAGTATGGAGTCTGGGCCCAATGAAGAGATAATTGTTTGTATACCGTCGTAACATAAAGGTGTATATTTAAAAAAATAATGTAATAAAATAAAAACAAGTGGGGTGCTGGTGCTGCAGTTTTTCATGGTCGAATAATGCAAGGATGAAGTTTTGAATGTCAGAAGGGCATGAATGTAAACTTATGTAGCGTAGCAAATATATGTTGGACCGTAACACCTGTACAAATACACTAGAAGGGGGCAAAGGGTGAATAGTGGTTAGCGTAAATTGCACAATTTTTAACCCTTAAAAATCCCCTCTAATTTGATTCTGAAAATTTTAAGAATTAGTACCCGTTTTTGAAAAATTTACTGAACACAATACACAACTCCAAAAATTGTGAAACATTCCAGAAATAAACTTCAAAGAGTTAAATTAACTCTATCCAAAAAATAGGCAAAAATTAAAAACGTTTCACCCTTCAAACAAGTGTAAAAACTTCAGATGGTCAGGATAAACTGAATTGGACAGAAAGTTAGCAAACTTTGAAAGATTAGCTTTTATATACTCAGTAAAAAATATTGATTCTTGTGCCAAAATAAGCCTCAAGATGTTTAGTTTATGTTTCCAAAAGGCGTTGAACAGAGATTGTGCTTATGTGTTACTGAAAGTGCAGGTTTCTTGAAGACTGGTCAATTTGCTGGAAAAATGGAGCAATAATCTTTCAAAGACTGAAAGACTAACTTTTCTTTGCTTAAATTCAATGATTCTTGTTGCAAATGAAAGTTAACATTCTGAAGTTTATTGTCACTAAAAATCAAAGATTTTGAAAACGTTTTACTAAATTAAACAGTCGTGTAAAGTTGAGTGCTGAAACTGTAAAAACGGGCAGAAAGGTGAAAAGACAAAGACGCCAAGAGTTATCATGTTACAGTCAATGTGACATACTCCAGTCCCATGGAACACATTTCCTTGGATTTTCACTATGTAATGAGCACCTTATACCTTTCAAAGTACTTGATTCTTGGGTTATATATAAACCCTAACCAAGACTTAATCACATCATCTTTACAACACAAGAATGTAATCACCTCACCACCTATTGATTTAGCCTTATAAAACGGCTAATCAATTGTAACTTTTATGAATACAAGAGGTATAAATACAGCAAAATTACAACTCAAAACACTATAGCTTCAGCTGCAAGTATGAAGAACAAGAATGGAAAAGAAGAAGAAGCAAGGAAGAAGAGAGCTCATGGTGTATCTTCCTTCTTCAATTCTGCTTCTATTTATAGGTGCGAGCAGACTCTTATGTTGATTAGGATGACCATATGTCACCTTCAATGTCATCATTCTCACTTGTCTTCACTTGATTGGATGACCACCTCACCACCTTGCGTAGATGGCACCTTCAAGAGATATGATTGGAAAACTTCAACTCCTATCTTTATGCTGAAATTTTCTTTAGAAATTTTTGTAGAATCAAGTGGTTTAGATAGCCACTTCCTTCTCCACATTTTGCTCAACCACAATAACAACTTGGTTAGGATATGAGCTGGCCAAATCAGATACCTTTTAGCTTTCAAAAACCGGATTCTATGCCACTTCAGGTGCCAAGTGTGTAACTTCTTGCCAACTAGTCACCTTGGAGTGTTTTGGTTGGTCCATGTGGTGTATTCTTGCATATATGTCGAAATCTGATTTGTCCAACTCACATATACATATATGGACGGTTTTTGTAGTCAAAAATAAGTTGAAAATCTGATACCAAGATTGGATAATGGTAAGAAGAGATTGCCCTTGTAATCATCACTATTTGATCCACTCATTCAAGTGTGGCAGGTTTTCCTCAGAAAAATGGCAAATATTCTCCTCAAAATAATAATGGAGAAGTCCAAAATGATATATATAAGAATGCCATAATGACCATATAGTGTGACAATATAAACGTCACAGAATAAGAAAACTAAGAAAAATGAAATCCATAATATATAGTTGATGCTAGGACTGTTGAACGAACCGAACAGTTCGCAAACTGTTCGAGTTCGATTCGTATTCGTTCGGTAATTATTTGTTAACAAGCCAAATTCAAATAGGTATTGGGGTTCGTTTAGTTAAACGAGTCAAACTGTTTGCGAACTATTCGGCTCGTTTAAGCATTTACAAGATTATCGTGTCGAACTCGCACCAATTTTAAAGTTTGTTTAGCTAAACAAACCGAGCCAAACAATTCGTTTAGCTAAGCGAATCCGAATTCAAAAACCTAGCATTCAGTTCGGCTCGGTTCGTTAACACCCCTAGTTGATGCAGATATGAAGGCCATGACCATGAACATCATGAATACCACATATAAGAAATCCATATGGCAAACAATTTAGCATTTCACAAAAAGTAAGCTTGTGTGGAGTTGATTATGTATACCATTACTTCTGCATCCTTAGCTATTATTTGGAATGGTCGCTGTTTGGAACCATTTCAACCGCGCAGAGGGATCCGTCAAGGGGACCCATTGGCTCCTTATATATTCTTGTTATGTATGGAGGTTCTTAGCCAGAAAATCAATCAAGCGGTTACCGATGGTACGTGGAGACCACTACATACTTCTCGTCGTGGCCCTTATATCTCCCATTTATTTTTTGTAGACGACATGCTCTTGTTTGGGAGGCTTCGACTACACAGTCTAGGGTAATGGAACAACTTTTAGTGGACTTTTGTCGGACGTCCGGACAATGCATTAGTCTACACAAGTCTCAAGTGTTAATTTCGAAGAATGTTGCAGGCCACTTTAACTCTTCTATCTTTACTGCTCAAGGGATAAGCTGCACAACCGATTTGGGAAATTATTTGGGCATGCCTTTAATACATGGGAGGAGCAGTAAACGCACGTATGTATTTATCCTTGACAAGGTACGTTCGAAGCTTGCAACATGGCAAACAAAACTATTATCTCAGGCAACCAGAGGTATGTTGATACAGAGTGTTATATCTTTAATGCCTGTCTATGCTATGCAAACTGTTCGTCTTCCTGCTAGCATTCTTGTGGAAATCGAAAAAATATGCAGAAAGTTTTTTTGGGGAGAAACGGATCTAGTATCCAAGTTGCATTGGTGTTCTTGGGGTACAATCTCTAAACCGAAACATATAGGAGGTTTTGGTATTAAAAGACTTCGTGCCATGAACATTGCCATGTTAGCAAAATTAGGATGGCAGCTGCTCACTCGTCATGATAAGCTATGGGTTCAAGTAGTCCGATGCAAATATGGCGATGTGCTTCAAGATCGACATCCTAGAAATACTTCATCAGTTTGGCGGCATATACGGAGTACAATACCTTTACTCAGAGCAGGTTTGGAGACATCCAATACTCAAGAAGAGGGTGCAGCCGTTCGCTGGAGATGGACGACTTCAGGCAGATTTTCAGTGGCCAGTGCTTATGAGTTTTTGGTTAATACACCCTCGCCAGTGGATCGGTTACCGTGGCAAAAAATATGGAGTATGAAGGGACCATCCCGTTTGAATGTACTGTTGTGGCAGATGTGTCATTCAGGCCTTCCTACGGGCTCGATTCTGTTTCATCGACGTATTATCTCCGACAGACATTGCACTATTTGTGGCTATATTGATGATGATAATTTGCATGCAATTAGAGATTGTCCATGGATGCGCCAGGTATGGTCTCATTTTGTTCCATCACACATGTCGGAAAAATTTTTCCACATGTCATCTTCAGCGGCTTGGATCATGGATAATATCACTGCTATGTGGCAGCATCCTTTGGTTCCTGTACAATGGCGTTATCTTTTCCGTCAGACGATATCCAGTCTTTGGTATTGGCGTAACTAGCTTGCTCATGGGAGTATTTCTTCACTTCCCTCCTCGTGGCGTGTTTGTAATGAAATCTAAGAAAGGGTTATTAGTTTGACTACTGCAAATTTACGTAAAGCAGGCAATAGTATAGACCAAAACTTTGTTACATAACAGTACTAGCATGTAGATGATCATGTAATTTTGGTATTATATTAATAAAGATCCCTTTCTTCCAAAGTAAGCTTGTGTAAATGACTAAAATACCCTTGCCCCTAAAATGACCAAAATACCCTTGAGAACTAAATATGCCAAATAAGCTTATAATTATACTCCAACTTTGTCTTTTCATTCTTATAGGTATTCTTCATAAGATATGGCCTTGCAAAAGTTCAAAAATACTCTTTTGCCCTTGTGGTAAGTTATAAAAACTTACTTGGCAAGTTAGTGACGTAACAACATACATATACATACATGCACACCAAGTCATAGAATTATAACAAACATGTGTGGGATGTTTAAACACTCATCATATGCAAAGGAGATAATGTGCATACAAATAACGCTTACTTTAAAAAAAATAATGCTTACTTGCTTGTCGTATATTGAAGAAATTTTCTAAAAATACGCTGACATCGATCGATCCATGCCTCAAATTTAGAGACTGATGTGTGCATCGATCGATTAATATATCTCATGTTGAAAGATCGATGTCTCACAATGAGGTTTCAATTTTAATCTGTCCAACATCGATCGATCAATGTAGAGTATGATGTATACATCGATCGATCGATGTATCTGATGTTGAGAGATCGATGTCTCACAGTGAGGTTCTAGTTTTAACCTCTACATACATCGATTGATCTATGTCTCTTCCGAGAGACTGATGTACACATTGATCAATTCATGTGTCTTAACCTGAGAGATCGATGCCACTTTCTTATTTGTTTCAACTTTTTGATATTTTAATAATATAGTGACATTTCATTAATATTTTAATACTTAATAAAGTAATGCTTTTGAAAATTATTCAAACATATACACAACAATATAGCCTTACATAATTTTTTCTTCCATACATTGGGGAAGGGATTCCAATTCTAGTCCGGGTGTGGGAAATGCTCTTCAAATGCTAGACTTAAAGGTTTTTCGCTCCTGCCGTGCTTTTGTATGTGAGGAATGACATTACTGAATGCGTCATGCATGCATGCTCTGGCAAATGGTCTAGTTGGTCAATTCAACTATACTTTATTTAGCAGCCGTATAGAAGCAGAAGACTTTGACAATAATATTTAGGGCTTCATCACCTTATATCTGTGGAACAGAGTGTTTGTATGCAGAGTTACTTTAGATTCCAAACAGCCTCTTGCAAAAATATAAGCTAACATTTTGTATAGAAGAGATAAATGATACAGATGGGATTCTTCCATGTGCCGGGCTGTCCTAATTTTTAAGAGCTTCTTATTCAATCTTTGAAAGAAAGTGGTATTTGAAGAATCAATGATTCTTTAAATTTATCTAAAAAAGAGGCTGATTACCTTGTATTATTTTGGGTTTTTCAAATGTTTGAGTGAAGTGTTTTTAATGTCTTTCTATCGTTCATTGAATTACTGACGTACGTGTACATTAACAATCCAGATCGTTATCTGTCTAAGATGGTCATTATCATTAATTAGCAAGGATGGGATGCACAACACCAAGTCTTACTCTCCATTTCAATAACTTGGATGGTTTAATCTTATCCTTTTTTCCCCCTTTCAGTCACTGAAGTCAGCATATGATTCCATTTCCTTTACTTTTCTACTAGCAAACATATGCTGATGTGTCTCTTTAATCATGATTCATGACACTATTATTTGTTGCAGTCCCTTGTGTGTAAATCAAATTTCACCTTTTCCCTTTTCCCTTAAGCTTGAGAAGGATACAATAATTGCCATGCTTGGTGGTTTTGAATGAAAGCACCAGCTCTCTAGTTCAACTACATTCAAAACTTAAAACTCATTGTGCAGTCAACAGTAACCAAACTTGCCCGATGACCATGATGCATACAGAGGACAGACAAACAAATCAAGAAGGATGGAATAACATGGAGAGGGCATTTATGGAAGATAGCATTCCTCGTGATAGGCTGCATATATCTTTTTCTTAGGAAGAGAGACGAGTGCAGACATGGATTTGTTTTCAAATTTTTCTTTGCTTTCTTTTGTCTTGTACAGCATACTGAACAATATCAATTTATGCTAATCATGACTAAAAATTTCTCATCAGGTCTAGTCCCGGTCATTCAACAAATAAATTTTGATGGGAGGTCTCTAGAAGCTCCAGAAACTGCACTAATGCTCAAAGATATCAAATTTGGGACAGATTTTATTGAAGTGTTGATTGGCGGTATGCTTTTATTACTTGAATTGTTCATGGGGATTCCAAAAAGTTGAATGCATGCAAATGTTTATGCTTTATGTTAATTATTTTAAGTGAAGCTTCTTTTGCTGAAGTCCTAAAAGCCTTCATCTGCATTTGCAAATCATGTTTTGATCTTATAAAACTGTTAGCAATTGGCAACATTTCGACACACATGTAAGTCTTGTGGATAAAAAATGAGGGCATGATATTGTCATTTGATAACAGATAGAATTCTTATGTTGCGAAACTTTAGTCTTGTTAGCGTGCATACATATGATCTAGAATTCATGTTCCACTTGAAACCTCGTTTGGATATCCGCTACATCAGGAAAACTATTGGTGATGGGACGTCTAACTCATTTTGACGGGATCCTTGACATCCCTGGGGAATCTTGAATCATGCTATTTATGCAGATATGGAACAGAAGTTAAAAGTTCCAAGTTTTGCCACTGTTTCTGAAGTTATCCAGAAAGTCCATTGGAAGGTCTATGGGGAGAGATTGGAATTGATCTGATGGCTAGTTTGGTAGCTTCATATTCTAGCATTCTAGCGACAGGTACCACGAAGACGATTCCTGGACTTGGATTCCTGCAAAATCCTTTTCTATTAGCAGTGTTCTTCATGCTCAGTGTATTCACTTGCCCAAAGTTGATTCGGCCAGCATTAGTTCTGTGCCTAGGTAAACATTTATTCAGTTGATTGGGGATTGATTACTTTGGCACTTTGTTTTTTTTCCAAGAACCTCAAGGATCACCAGAGCACTTAGTTTTTGCATGTTCCCAGTTTTAAGAGATATGGTTATTGATTATTAAGGTATCACGTGTAAGAAAAGACCTGTTCTTTGACATGAGTTCCTGGATAATAGCCAACTGGTTCAATGAGCTTCTAAATTCCAAAAAGATCTCTTCCAGCTTAGTTTTGGCAGTGATCTATGGCATTTGGCAAGAAAGGAGTCAATCATTTTTCCTCAATGAAAGTAAGGAAGTGGAAGCCAAAGACTCCGAAGATAATGGATAAGAAAAGACTGTAAATTCCTGAAAAAGAACTAGGACTAGAAGTAACTGGTGTATAGCTACCAATTGTTATATTGATATGATAATCTTTCTACAGGGATACAGTCAAGGAAAGTAAGGAAGTAGAAGCCAAAGACTGGATATATGGGTACGATACGACTATATCTAAATTCCTGAAAAAGAATTAGAAGGAATGTAAGTAACTGACACATAACTACTGAAAGTTTTCCAGAGAAGGAGAGAAAAGTAAGAGATTATTCAGAAACACATAAGATTACCTCAGATTTGTAACCTAAGTTTGTCAACTGATGACTGCTACAGATATGTGCATTACAATTAAAAACGCTATAAATTTGAACATTACAATAGAAGAACTAAAACACAAGCAAATCCAAATCTTCTACCTGGAAGAGAACACCCTACCACAGATTTCAAATCAAGGAAACATAATATGTTTTATTTAAAATAAATATCCCATGCCTAGCTGACGCCTATCGTTCAACACTCTCCTCAAGTTCGTGCATAGATGTCAATCATGCCCAACTTGTTGGTAAGAAGTTCAAAGTTAGGGTAGAATAATCCTTTGGTGAGTATGTCAGGTATTTGTTGCGTTGTTGGAACAAGCGGCATACGAATAGCTCCATTGTCCATCTCCTCCTTATGTCAGCCAAGCCATCACAAGGCAATTTTCTGACTGTCATCTTTTTAGAGATGGATCATTTGCTGCTGGTTGTGTGATTTCTCCTGTCAAATATGCTAGCTTTCCCGGTCATCAATTGCCAGTTCCATATACTGCACCTATTCAAGACAACATTTTCCATTGAGTTAATGGACTGTGAGTTGCGGGCTAGAGCATTGAGAAAAGACATTAGCTGACAAAGAGGAAGTCCCTTGCTGGACAGATTGTGTTTGAGGTATCCGAAACATTTCTGGTGGTTCTGGTTGTCTATGTTTTCACTATTGAGAACAAGGATCAAGAGCACGATGCTCTGATGCCATGAAATTTTTTCAGACAAGGAGATAAATGGAAAATATTCTTCCTCTGTTATTCACTTGAGAAACACATAAGGTTAGATTTATAGTCTTAGTTGGTCAGCTGACTTGTGCTACAAATCCGGGCATTAGAATTAGAGATGTGATAGATCTGAAAATTACAATAGGAGAATTGAAACTGAATCAAAACCAAATCTTTGACCTGACAGGAATCTTCCTATCAGAGATTCTAAATCAAGGATTGAGAATCTGTTTTATTTAAAATGAATATCTCATGCCTAGCTGACACTGAATCATTCAACAGCTACAAATTATTCTTTTTGATATGAGAATCTTTTTACAAGGATATCGTGATGGCTAGTTGGTTAGCTATGGATTGTTGGGATTATTCCTCTTTTCATACATAGCTGAAATGTTACTTGAAATGTTTGATATTTTAATTAAATAGATTAGGTACGACATATGGCCTGTCAATGCATAGAACTCCAACCTCATGTGTGGGCCTTTCTAGATGGTGCATTATGTGAATTAGCTTGCATTTTTTCCCCCTCTTACTACTTGCTCTGGATTAACCCTTTCTCCTCACATGGCAGCATGGGTACCAAAGCCTGTTCTTAAGTATTACATTGATTTTTGCCTGGAGCTCTCTGAAGAACCTAATCTAAATGTACTCAAGAAGTTGTACAATCTTGAGGTAAGGTCCGCTGGATTTGTGGTCTTGTGCAGCTCATGATTTTATATATGGAACCTTAGGAAGGGAGACTAGAATCCGCAGACACAGTTGAGCTGCTTTATTTGGGTAAAGCCTTCTACTCACCCATACCCCCCCCCCCCCCCTGTGATGTTTTGTTATCTAGGTCTCAGAGGATGAGGTGGTTGTGTCTGATTGTGAATTGCAAGATATCTCTATTGCTCCGTTGCTAATGGCATTAGAGGCACAGAAAACAGTTGCCGTCATAGACCTTTCTCATAATTTGCTAGGTAATTTGCATATGGATCCTCTGTTTTATAACCATTCTAAAAGCACTGCTTTCTGTATTTGTATCGGGAGTCAGTGCCACGTCCCTAATCTTATTTTTTAGTGGTTAAAATTTTAACCTTTTTACTCCAGGAAATGGGACAATGGAGAAACTCCGACAAGTTCTATCATCAGGACAGAATTATGGTGGTCTAGTTTTGGATTTGCACAGCAATCGTCTCGGTCCCACCTCTTTGTTCCAAGTATGTGTGCTTCTATCGCACTTCAATGCTCATATAATTAAGTTGTTCATTTTGTACTGCAAGATAAATCCATTCTTGAGATTTGATATGGTAATCTCGAAAACGGCTTGCCGCTGGAAACGTGGTGAAGATATGCTTTGGGATGGTAATATACCCTTCCTCCCTCAGTAGCAGTTAATTATTTGGTGCTGATGAATCAAGGAAGTTCTTAAATAGCATACATGTAAAATATTTGGTGCTGATGAATCAAGGAAGTTCTTAAATAGCATACATAAAGGTGAAGTAGCTCGTATCTTTCGTTCCCGCTACCCTCTACATAATAAATAAGGTTAGGCAATAAGATATGGATACACATGTCAAAAAGAAGGAAAAAAAAAAAAAAAGAGGGGGGGGGGGGGGGGGGGGGGGGAAGAGTCCTGAAAATCTCCGTAGGCATCGTAAAGTGAACTAATTTAGGACAATAAACTGCTCCTAACCGGCTATTATTCTAGGAGAGGTAGCAAGACAAATTCCTTACAGAAGTAGTGAAAGTATTAGAAAGTCTCAGATTCTTTTTCTTTTTTCCTTTTCTATTATCTCTTCCTCTGTGTGTGTGGGGGGGGGGGGGTGTGGAGGAGGGGAGGGTCGATGGTTTCAACAAGCAACTGAATGCAGAGAAGTTCTGTTTCTCTCAAGTACAAGATACTAGAATGCAAACAATACCAAAATATTGGTGCCTTTAGACAACCTGACCAAAATAAATAAAAAAGGAAAATATATAATTGTTGGTGGGCGTTTAGGCGGATGTTTATTACCTTATCCCAATATTAAGTTCTATTGCCACTCAGTATGGATATAATTTTCTACCGTTGTCAAAGTTGTTTGTATTATAGTGGTAGCAGAACAATTTAGAATAAAGCTGCTTTTATTAGTCCCTTGCGACTGAAAGCTGACGGAAAACGCAAATATGCTGATATGATTTTCTATTTTTACTTATATATTTTTGGAAAATTTACCTATATGAAAATTTTTGGAAAAATTACATTTTTCTTTGATATGTGGTTTGGTTTAATTCACGGCATTCTCTGCACGTTTCAAAATAGACTTTTACCTCTTCTGTATTGTCCGAATTTGAAGACAAACCACAGGAGGCATTGTCACACACACGTAAGTTTTCCCCCAAAAACATTACCCTGGCAAGAGGAATGTAATATCATCAAAAAAAAAAAAAAAAAAAATCCCAAAGTACTCCTCTTTCTTCTTCATCATCAAAAAAATTTCCCTCTTACCTCCCTCCGTCCTTTTTCCTCCCTGAAAATGTTCACCATCTCCATCAAACACTTTCCCAGCCACCCAAGAGCACGACTGTCTCCTCCTCCCCTCGCTCCGTCTCCTTCTTCTTGTTAATCAAGTATTTCAAGAATAGCAAAGTAGGAAGAACAATTTTTTGTATATTCGTTCTTGAATCTTTCACACATACAACCCCTACTCTTATACATCCGGATATGCACAATACAAGGAAACAACAATCTATACATTTAATGCTAATTCTGATAATTACGATATCCCTATAATTACGGTATTTAATTTGATACAGTAATGATACAGTCAATCATCTAACTAAGGAAAGATTTTCTTTCCTAACACTCCCCCTCAAGTTGAGCAGGGGAATCAATGATGCCCAACTTGATTAACGTGTTGTCAAACGCCCTTCCTGCCACAGCTTTTGTCAAAATATCTGCTAACTGATCCTCTTTTGAAACAAAAAGTAACTCCACCACCTTATCTTCTATTTTTTCTTTTATGAAATGACGATCTATCTCAACATGTTTAGTCCGATCATGTTGTACAGGGTTTTCTGAAATGCTAATCGAGGCCTTGTTATCACACATTAATTTAGCCAGGAGCGAAACTTTAAGGCCCAAATCAACCAACAGCTTCCTTAACCATAATACTTCCATAACTCCTTTAGCAATTCCTCGGAACTCAGCTTCAGCACTGGATAAGGCAACAACCTTTTGTTTTTTACTTTTCCAAGTCACCAAGTTCGAGAAAATCTCACTTATTAGCCTAACGTTTGGCACATTACTCAGTTAGCATCCTAACGTTGACGAAACTCACTTAACAACAACTCTTTTGCCAAAATGGCTCACTTGTAGCCGTGCAACCGGAAGGTGACCTAGTGTAGCCTGTTTTGTTGAAAAAAAGCATTTTTTATAGTATTTTGGGTTAAAGTGTGATTCCACGGTGGATTCCCTCCTGCCACCGTGGATTCCCTCCTTCCCCCAACAAACCTTTCCCTCCAAAACTTTCCGCAATTTCTGCAATGTTGACGTTGTACTCCTGTGTTCCATTATCATTTCTTTCTCACCGACTGAAGTCCTTCTTGTCTTCTTGGGTCTACCTGCCTTTTTTTTAAAAATGGGTGGGTTAACTGGCTCATGTTCTGTTTCCCCTAGCTGCTTGAGTCCTACACACGGCTGTATTGGTAGTTCATAAACTTTCTTATAGGTCTGCACGTAATAACACTTATCAACGTAGTTTACTGGATCCTCCCGATCAAATGCAAGTACTGCACATGCATGGGAACATGGAATGCCTGTCAATTCCCATTTCCTGCAAGTGCAAGTATATTCTCTCAAATCCACGCAAAAATTCCTTCCATCAAACGTCTGGCACTGAAACCTCTTATTGTCTGCCTTGTATGTGATACAATCGCCGGAAGCCTCTATGTTCTTACTCAATCTCGACATAATCCTGGGGCATATTATTTTTCCAACCCATTTTTTTTCAGCTCTCTCTCTGTTTTCTTGAAATCTCACCATATTATGGTTTCGGATCCATTCAAACATTGATAAAATTGGCATTTCCCTAGCTGGAAGAAGCAATGCATTGTAACTCTCGCAGATGTTGTTCAATACCATATCACACTTTGGCATGGGGCTGAAGTGAGACCGACTCCACTAAGCTGGTGGTTTGTTCTCAAACCATTTTGCCGCTTCAGCATTCATTTTCCCTATCTTGTTCATTGCTTTTCCGAAATCAAAGACAGTGGATGCCATGGCTGCCTCATAGAAGGCTTTTTTAAGCTGCACAGTGCTGTACCCTGCCAAGGCCCAGTTCCCATGTAGTTGTCGTGCACAAAATCTGTGATGTGCGTATGGCAGAATTTCCTCACACGCCTGAATGAGACCTTTCTGCTTGTCTGAAATCAAGGTCCATTCGTGGTCGTGCAAAATTTTTAAATCTTTTCTTACGTTCCACAGAAACCATCCCCATGAATCCTTTGACTCAACCTCCACGGCTGCATACGCTATGGGGAAGAGGTTGTTGTTTGGGTCAATTCCAACAGCGGTTAGCAACACCCCCCGAACTTTGATTTTATATGGCAGCCGTCAATTCCAAATATCTTTCGATTTCCATTCAACATTCCTTTCTTCATCGCTGTAAAACCACAATACATTCTCTGAAACCTTGGTTTATCTATCACCAGTGGTGTATTTGTTTCCCTCATTATCATATCTTCCTCACGGACTTGGACATCATCATTTGACGGTGTTTTTGTCATAACCATCATGCTGGCAGTTTGATCACTTCTCTTTTTCTCTGCCACGTATGCCCAGATTAACTTGTATTCATCATCCTGCTTTCCACAAATCAACTTCAACGCCTTCTCCTTAGCTCTAAATGCCTGGTTTCTACTAATCTGGCACCTGGTTTCCATCATTACCTTCTTCCTGAATTTGGTCAAGTTTAAGTTTTTATCAGCTGCAAAATCATTAAGATATCTCTTTGCAATCCAACTTGATCTGACACTTGAGTTTCGACTGTTGAAGGCACACAAATGTTTTGAATTCACTGTCCTAACCACATACTTCCCAGAACTTCTATCCAAACTAACATACACATTGAACTCACATCCATCATTTTTACAAGCCACCTGGCATCGAATATTATCCCTTCTTTTCACTACAATTGGCCTGCCTACATTCATTGAATACACCCTCACAGCTTCTTGAAATGTTTCAATATCATTAAAAACCAATCCCACAGTAAATTCCGGATGCTCCATGTCTCTACTTGGAATACATTTCGTATAATGTTTGTCTTGAATCTCTTCCTCCTCGCTGTTTGCAACATCAGGAGGGCCTTCATCGGATACATGTCCTTGCAAAACCTCAGCAACATCAGAGGGCCCTTCAGCCACATCCTCACCCAAATCAACATTTTCCTCCTCATAGGAATCATTGTAAGTACCTTCTGAATCCTCTTGTCCATCTATCTTGTACTCTGAATCAGAAGAGCAACCATCTTCATTACCACTCACATCTTCATTCACACTCACACTTTCATTACCACTCACATCTTCATTCGCACTCACACCTTCATTACCACTCACATCTTCTACATCATTACCCGTTTGTTCAACCTTATCACCTGCTTCATTAGCATTGGGTACAACTAATTGTTCAACATAGATATCCAACACCTTTACTTCATCACCCAAACCCACTGCCTTAGCATACAGTTCTCCGTCATTTTCAATTCGAACAAACTTCCCTTCTCTCAAGTAGTACCTTTTGTATCCTATTATTCCATTTTCATTACACATTTCATCCAGGTATACCAAAGAAATCTCGTCGGCTTCAACATCATCATAAATGCAGGTACTACCCTCATGATACTCTGCCTTAGGCAAATTAAGTAACAACCCCCCAAAATGTAGAATTAAAGTGAACTTCCCACTACCTGTACCTGCATGTTGAACCATTGAAACATGGGAAGTTAACAATCAAAGGTATTATCTGCGTATATACAAAAAACAGTCACATGCAACCCAATTTCTACAAAATTACACTTCGATTACAAACCCCCCTCCCCGATTACACAAATTCTTCACAATATCTTCGGAGTTACCTCCAACAAAGTAAAATCTAACACTAAAACGAAACACCACTTACCATATATAGGATGCTTATCCTTCGGTAGGTTTGGAATCCTCAGACTCATTGTTCCCGCGGTCAGTTGCACAGACAGACGATTGAAATCACTTTCCTCACACAAATGCAACCAACACTCTTCCGATGACCGAAATATCCAACAGCCCTAAGCAATTTTTCACAAAAAATGTTGTCTTTTTCTCAGCAAAGATTGTCTTCTGCAAGGGAGAAAAAGAACCGTTGCTGTGCAGGAATAGTTTTCGAACGGGTGAAGAGGTAGGGGAAAAGGTGGGCACCTTTTCCATTTTTTAAATCAGTTTACAATTAAAAATAATAAAGTGGGGTCTATTTTTAGAGTCAACGGTAATCTTCATGAGTCAACACTTTTCTTCCGGTTGCACGGCTACAAGTGAGCCATTTCGGCAAAAGAGTTGTTGTTAAGTGAGTTTCATCAACGTTAGGATGCTAACTGAGTAATGGGCCAAACGCTAGGCTAATAAGTGAGATTTTCTCCACCAAGTTCCCTCCTACTAGTGCAAAGTAACCAGATGTGGACCGGCGATCAACCAAGCTTCCTGCCCAGTCAGCATCAGTGTATACTCCAATATCCAGATGGCCATGATTTCTGAACTCAATGTCGCGTCCAACCGTCCCCTTTAAATAACGAACAATTCTCATCGCAGCTTCCATATGATGACTCTGAGGTTGGTGCATAAATTGACTCACCAAACCAACAGCGAAAGAGATGTCAGGACGAGTGTGTGCTAGGTATATCAATTTTCCGACCAGTCTTTGATACCTTTCGCGATCAGCGTCAGACCTTCCTTCCTCAAATTCTAACTTCTGGTTCACCAACATTGGAGCCTTAGCTGGTTTGCAATCGATCATCCCAACCTCTGCCAACAAGTCTAAAACATACTTCTGCTGAGATATGAATATTCCCTGTTCTGTCCGTTTAACTTCATTTCCTAAGAAGTATTTGAGATCTCCAAGATCCTTCATTTCAAACACCGAGAACAGTTGCTGTTTTAGTTTTGTCATTTCCTCCATGTCATCTCCTGTAACAATCATGTCATCTATATAAATTATAAGATACGTAACCTGCGGTCCATTTTTCTTGATAAATGTGTGATCAGCATTGCTTTGTTTATAGCCGTGTTTCTTCATGAAGGCCGTGAACCTTCCAAAACAGGCTTTGGGAGATTGCTTCAGTCCATACAAGGAGCGTCTTAACCTGCAAACTTCATTTTCAGCAAATTCGCTCGTAAACCCTGGAGGTGCACTCATATATGCTTCTTCTTTCAGTTCTCCATGAAGAAATGCATTCTTCACATCAAATTGATGAAGGGGCCATAACTTATTTGCTGCTACCGAGAAGAGTACTCTGATTGTGTCTAACTTGGCTACTGGTGAAAAAGTTTCTGTGTAGTCAATTCCGTAAGTCTGGGTATATCCTCTTGCAAACAACCTTGCCTTGTATCTCTCAATACTCCAATCGGCTCTATACTTGACTGTATATACCCACCGACATCCCACTGGATATTTCCCTTTTGGCAACAAAACTTTATCCCAAGTGTGATTTTTATGCAATGCCCTCATTTCTTCCTTCATCGCCTCTTGCCACTTAGGCTGACTCATTGCTTCTTCAACTGTCCTGGGAATCACAGTATCGCACACTAGAGACAGAAAACCCTTTGCACCTTCAACAGGATATAATGTACCTTTCGTCATCTTACTTGGCGAGTATCTTACTGGTGGTTTTCCTCTGTTCTGTCTTGGAGGTAGCACTCTGCCCTGATCTGCTGAAACTTCATCATTACCCTGAATAGTTTCACATTCAACTGAACATGGGCTAGAAGAGCTATCAAGTGTATGTGGATTAGGAGAATTTTCATGAATATTATTCAAATCAAGCAAAGACAGATCAGAGGAGGGTACGAATACCTGATTGTTCTGAATATCCGTGGGAGAGTTATTGGATGGCTCGGGAGGAGGAGGGACTATCGCTCCGCCAGGAAAAGTACAGTCGGCGTCACCTACTTGCCGTGTTGGAACCGCCTCCATCTGACTAGGATTATGGAGCCAGTCCTAGGTCTCATCATATGTCTCCCCCTGAGGCCCAGAAGTGGCAGAATAGAAATACTCTTGCTCAAGAAAAGTACAATCCATGGTTACATGAATCTGACGAATACGAGAATTATAACACCAATAGCCTTTTTGTGACATAGCATAACCGACAAACACACACTTATCTGCACACGCATCTAGTTTAGTGCGCTGCGAGGATGGGATATGAACAAACACTGTACACCCAAAGATCTTGGGAGGTAACGTAAGAACAGAGGGTACCGTCGAGGAGGTTGCTAAGACAGACAAGGGAGTATGATGGTCCAGTATTTTTGAAGGCAGCCGATTTAGTAGATATGCAGCGGTAGCAACAGCTTCAGGCCAAAAAGATTTTGGAACATGGGATTCGAGCATCATTGCTCGAGTCATTTCGAGTAGTATACGGTTTTTACATTCGGCCACACCATTTTGTTTGGGTATGTGGAAACAAGATGTCTGATGTATAATGCCCTGAGTGCTGAAGAAATCTTTTAGGCCACTATGCATATATTCTCCGCCATTGTCAGAGCGAAGAATTTGAATTTTTGTGTGAAACTGTGTATGAATCATGCGATAGAAGTGAACAAATTCTGAGTACACGTCAGATTTATGTTTAAGAAAGTAGACCCAAGTCATTCTTGAATAATCATCCACGAAAGTAACAAAATACTGAAAACCAAGAGTAGTGGGATGTGGGGCAGGACCCCACACATCAGAATGTACTAGACTAAACAGTTGTCTAACCCTGATATTATTTGGTTTGTAAACAGACCGATGAAGTTTAGCACGAAAACAAGTATCACACGATAAAGTAAGACCAGAATGAGTCAAAGAAGGAAATAACAACTTCATGTAACCTAAGGAGGGGTGACCAAGACGACGGTGCCATAACCATAGCCGTTGTTGAGCAGTCCCGGTGGCAAGATTGGACCGGCCCTGTTGTACCACATCTGTCACGTAGTATAGTCTGTCCTTCCTAATGCCACGCTCAATGATCTCCCTCGAGCGAATATCCTGCAACAGGCAGAAATTAGGGTACATGAGGACAACGCATTGTAATTCACGTGTAATTTGACTGAGAGATAGTAATTTTGAAGAAAGCCCAGGTACATAAAGACAATTATGGAGATGTAGCTTAGGGTTAATTGAGATGGTACCACCTCCGGAAACAGGTATAAGAGTCCCATTTGCAGTCTCGATATGTGTTTTGGCAGGGTGTGTCCATGTATGAAGGTCAACGGGATCATTTGTCATGGTGTCAGTTGCACCACTATCCATGACCCACATTCGGCTCGTTTGAGTAGGTGAGGAGTCATATGTGATCGCTGAGGATAAAAAAGGTTCTTTTCTGGAATTGGGGCTCAGATGGCATTTTGGATAGTATGGGGTGTAGGCTGATTGTGCAAGGATAAATCAGGGGTTTCTGGGGTAATATGGGACTTTCCTGGGGTGACGGTGCAATTTGGTAAATGTTGGGGGTTAGTTCCGCAGAATATGAAACTACAGGGGTAAGGGGTGCAATTTCAGCAGGGTTATATTTGTCAACACAAGCAAAAGGAGGGTTGAGGTTTAAACCCTCAACCCTTTTACCTCCCAAATCATTTTTTCCAGCTGCTGCTGGCTCTGAGGCGTCTTCTTCCTTTTCCTGCGAAATTGCCGCCGCTGCCATGCCCCGTCCCTTACTGCTTTCAGTCTGCTTCCTCTTCCCTTCATACCAGTCGGGATATCCTATAAGCTGAAAGCAATTCTCCTTTGTGTGCCTTTTCTGGCCACAATGGCTGCAGGTTAACCCTTCCTTGTCCTCCACCCGCCGTTGTCCACCGGCGCGTGAGGTTCCACGGCCTCTCCCTGCTGTTGTCCCTCGTCCCTGTCCCTGTCCGGGTTCATGGCCTCTGGTAGCCACAGAGTGCGTTGCTAGGCCATGACCAATCCTCTGTGATGATTCTTCTGAGGGGATTCTCTGCAACACAGCAAGGGTTGGTGTATTCTGAAGAAGGCTAGCCACTTGAACGGCCAACTCTGCAAGGGTTGGTGTTTTGGGTTCGCTGATTTCTGGATTTGACATTTTTTTTTCTGTGAACAGGTAACTGCACTGGTTCAGGCCAAAATCGGCTGAGACTGGTAGGTTGGGAAAGGATCAGAACAGGTAAGTTGGGCAGTGATGAATAAATTTCTGAGCCTATACTCAGAAATACTGATTTTTTTGGTAGATCAGAGTTGGATCAATCTCTCTGATACCATATTAATCAAGTATTTCAAGAATAGCAAAGTAGGAAGAATAATTTTCTGTATATTCGTTCTTAAATCTTTCACACATACAGCCCCTACTCTTATACATCTGGATATGCACAATACAAGGAAACAACAATCTATACGTTTAATGCTAATTCCTATAATTACGATATCCCTATAATTACGGTATTTAATTTGATACAATAATGTACAATCAATCATCTAACTAAGGAAAGATTTTCTTTCCTAACACTTCTTAAACCGACATCCGCCTCCCTCGCCACTCTTGCCCCACTCAACACATTGAAAATATACAACTACTAAGCCTTCCGCTACCCTTTCCACCTGCCTCCTACAGTTCCCCCTGCCTCATCTTTATCTCTTTAACACAGCACCACTCCCGATTTACAACTCCATTACCTTTGTTGGTGTTGAAAAAAAAGACGACAGCAATACTTACCTAGTATATCACAACGATACTAAAAGCTATTGTTAGGGTCTGAAAAGGTGAGAAGCAACTTCTATGCCAAAAGATATATAGTTTGTTTCCCGTGAGAGCTCTGATTGTATATGTATCTGCATGATGGCATAGTAATACGTACCTAGTATATCACAACTATACCAAAAGCTATTGTTATGGTCTGAAAATGGTGAGAAGCAACTTCCATCCCAAAGGATAGATAGTTTTTTTTTCCGTGAGAGCCCTGCTTGTATATGTACCTGCATGATGACATAATAATAGAGATATAGTGTGCTAGTGTGTTAGTGAGGGAATTTAGTAAATGCAAATAGAAAGTTTCCGATATTAAAATAGCGCCATGTATATGTATAAACAATGGAACACAAAAAGAAAGACAGAATTCAACTCAATTCGGAGCAAGTTCGAGGCATGGAGCTTCGGCGTAGAACAAATACGATCTATGGCTATGGGTTTGGGATGTCAAGATCGACGCTTCATCGGTGAATTAAAGAACCCTCAAGCCTCATACTAATGCAATCAAATCTCATCTCAGTGAGAACAAGAGGGATTAAAATTTTGTTTGTCATTGATCGATCCGGTTACCATTAACACATCCCCTTTTTTCCATCATATGTTCAATCTTGTGCATATAGATGAGAAATAGTTTTACATGTCAAATGTCAACTAGCGATGCTATCTTTTTCCCGATGAGACAAAGCCATTACGCACATGTAAAAACAAGAGGTTTCTCACCAAAGTCATGTTTCTGGCAGCGGTAGCACGACCAGTTTGATGATTTGTGGAATGTCTATTCTCTGGAAAAATTGGAATTTTTCCATTCGTTATCAGAGAGCCAGCAAAGCGCAGTATTAAAAATCGCAGAGCAGGGAAATTAGAAATAAAATCTTTGATGTTCATCACCAAAGAGGTGATTCGCTCTGTTTCGATTGACCAAGTCCTCAGCAATTCGATCCAAATGAACATCATTTGCATCAAAGACGATTTATATTCAACAAAATAATGCGAAACAATTATTGATGTTGATGATGAGAAATGGGAACAAGCTGCTACAGTAGAGGTATATGATTTTCATCTTCAATCCAGCCGGCAAATAGCCCAGATATGAATTTATTGGACCTGGGGTTTTTTCGAGCAATCCAATCACTTCGATATCAAAAAGCTCCCCGGAATATTGATGACTTATGCAGTTTTGAAGGCTTTTGATGAGTTATCTCCACAATGCTTAAACAAGGTCAAAAAAAAATGAAAACAAAAGACCAATCGAAATAGGCTTTCATTTTGAAATTAAGGAGAAATCACCTATGTCTATCTATTGATGGGACAATCCGTTATTCATTCAACAGAATGACTTGTCAGGTAACCCCAGATGCATTAACTCGGTACTCAACACACGGTGTTGTGGTGCCTTGAATTGAGTACCGACAGCACTCAGAAACAGGGTCTGTTGAAATTATTATAGCCGTTGATGATAAATCATTTTCTAGATGATGTATTACTAGAAAGTAGGCGTTGTAACTTTCTTTCTCTCTCCATCTCTGATGTATATATATCTATGCTGTATATCAAACTGATTACAATGAAGTGTAATTTTACACTACTTCATAATTCTCCACTGGTCTGTTTACTAACTATTCTTTATCATTCCAATTCAATAATCTCTACATGGTATCAGAGAAAGGTTGAAGGAGACAACATTCTTCCATATCTTTATTTATTTTCTCTGAAAGTGCTGTTGAAAATAGTCTCAGTGAGCAGATTCAAATCTTCAATAGAGATCATAGTATCACAAATCTTCTTCACTCCAGTTATTCAAATTTATTGATCAAAGAGCATCGTTTATTGCTGTGTTTTGATCACAACAAGAACCTGTGCACAGAGGAACTGATTACATCGAAGAAGAAGACTTCTTGAGGAAGAAGGGAACAATGTAGGCTCAAAAAGACCAGAATATCCCAATAATCTCTTATGTTTCCAAGGGCTTTTTCGTCAATTACTGAAAATTCTATTTTTCCTTGAAAGCTCTGTCACATAGTTTTTCGTGGCATTAAAAATTACCAAAAACTCTTCAACTTGTTAAAGGCAAGTGGACATCTGATATTACGTGTCCACAGTGCATGCATAAAGAAAGACATGTATTGATTTACGTGTCCCTTATTTTTCAAATTGTAACCATCTGGGTAGTCTGCATGCAAAAGCATTAATCGTACTGCCAGGTGTATATTTTTGTGAAAGACGAAAAAGGGGGGCTAGCTGTGCCTCATATTTCACAACTTTTATTTTTAATTTTTGGGAACATTAATTCCAACGCAAAGAGGTACAACTTGGGAAAACAATTTATTACTATCTTGTACTTGTTCATCTGCACACGCCACTTCTCTCTTTAATGCAACCCAAAAATTTATCCCATCGGTCTCTTTCATTTCTTCGTGTACTCCACCATTTCGTGTTCTTTCATCCTTTATATTTCTGAAAAAGGTTCCTAGATCTCTATCACCTTCC
This sequence comes from Eustoma russellianum, assembly GCA_036186865.1. Taxonomy (NCBI): domain Eukaryota; kingdom Viridiplantae; phylum Streptophyta; class Magnoliopsida; order Gentianales; family Gentianaceae; genus Eustoma; species Eustoma russellianum. The sequence continues at coordinate 29,851,569 of AP025048.1, forward strand.
TTCTATCATCAGAAGAAAAAAAAACATTTTTCTCCAAAGTGTTAACATTTCTGTTCATCCATACCTTCTGTTAACATGGCGGATCAAGGGACCGAAACTACATCAGTGCATGTAGGAGAAAAAACATCTGGATCTGGATCTGGATCTGGTGGATCAGTTGGGTCTAGTTCCATCTTGGACTCAACATCTGTAATCATCACAAATCAGAATTTGCATGGTGGTAATTACCTCCCATGGAGCAGAGCTGTGGAGTTGTTCATTGTTGGCCGAGGGAAGAAAGAATACTTGTCTGAAAAAATGGTGGTTCCAGCAGAAACTGATGACAAGTTTGCAACTTGGGAGGCTGAGAACTCCATGATTATGTCATGGCTACTTGGTTCTATGACACCGGAGGTTAGTAACACTTTTATGTTGTATCCAACCGCAGCAGCAATTTGGAAAGCAACTAGGGAGATGTACTCCAAAAGAGATAACATCTCAGAACTGTACGAACTAGAAACTCAACTTAAGGACCTCAAACAAGGTGACCAGACAGTAAGCAAATTCTTTAGTAACTTATCACAAATCTGGCAGCACATTGATTCCTTGGAGGTTCATCGGTGAGAATGTCATGTTGATGGTTTATTATATAAGAACATAAAAGAAACCAGAAGACTGTTTGGTTTTTTATCTGGATTGCACAAGGATTTTGACGCAGTAAGAGGAAGGATTCTGGGAACAAAACCACTACCTAATATGAATACTGCTTTTTTGGAAGTCCGTCAAGAAGAAAGTCGTCTCAAAGTGATGATGGGACCAGTTTTGATCCCATCAGAGTCATCAGCACTTGCATCAAACTCATCTGCTCCTTTAACACAAGAGAAGGACATTAAGCAAGACACTAGCCCGATGGTTAGGAAAATTGGTTCTAAGTCCAGTAATTATGCTAAGAAATATTGTAAATACTGTCACAGAGATGGACATCTTGTTGAGGAATGCTACAGGAGACCAGGGTCGACAGTTAAACCCACTCCATTTTTTAGGCAAAACAATCAAAGGCAGAATTATTCTGGAAGGTCAGACTCAGGTGGCTCATGGCGGTCAAATGCTGATTTCTGGCGTCCTCCTAGAGCTGCAGTAGCTGAATCTGAGGCTAATACGGGACCAATATTCAGAATTCAAGTGACCAAATCAGGGCAACCATGGCCAGCTCAGGTAATGGTGGTAAGTCTTTTAGGTGGATTATTGACTCAGGTGCAACTTACCATATGACATACAACAAGTCTCTACTCAGTTTCTTTAAACCATTTAATACTCCTAGGAAGGTTAAAATTGCCAATGGTGATAACATTGAGATTCTGGGGTATGGAAATATACAAGTTGCAAATAAACTAACTCTTAGACATGTACTTTACGTTCCTGGTTTGGATTGTAATCTTATCTCAGTTAGACAATTAATGATTGATAACAACTGCTTGACTGTTTTTTCTCCTAATCAGTGTTACTTCCTGTCTTCTGATTCTTCATGCTTTCAGGAGAAAGCTATGAAGGAGGGGGTCACCAAGGGGATGATTGGTAGTGCTAATCATCAGAGTGGATTGTATTTTCTGGAAACTAGCAGATCGGGAGATTTTGAAAGCTATTCTAGTGTGTATTCTGTTATGAACAATAGTTATGTTCCTAGAATAGACAATTCTAGAATAGCACTTATTTTGTTATGGCACAAGAGGTTAGGTCATCCTAATTTTTTGTACTTGAAGAAAATCAAGCTTGACTTATTTAATGGAATTTCTTTAAACTGTCTCAAATGTGAAACATGTTTGTATGGCAAGCAGTCCAGGGTTCAATATCCTGCAAAGATCTATAAGGAAAGTAAGCCTTTTAATCTTGTCCATTCGGATATCTGGGAACCTTCTAGGGTCCTAAATGTAAATGGTAGTAGATGGTTTGTTATATTTATAGATGATCATACAAGGGTGGTTTGGATCTATTTGATGAAACATAAGTCAGAACTATCCCAAGTATTTAAACTGTTCATCTATCTGATTCAAAATCAGTTTAATACTTGCATTAAGAACTTTAGGTCAGATAATGGGAGTGAATTCTTAGATAAGGAAGTTAAGTCTTTTTTGGAAGAAAAAGGGATTCACCATCAGACATTTAATGTATATACTCTCCAACAGAATGGGGTAGCAGAAAGGAAGCATAGGCACATCTTAGGTGTGGCTAGGTCCTTAATGTTCTCCATGAATGTCCCTAAGTATTTATGGGGGGAAGCTGTTCTCACAGCCACTTACTTAATAAACAGGATGCCTTCTAGGGTGCTCAATTTTACTAGTCCAAGAAATAAATGGCTTAGTATCTTTCCTCACTGTCTTTTATTATCTGAACTTCCTTTGAAGACTTTCGGCTGCATTGTGTATATGTATCTACAATCTCAGTTCAGGGGAAAATTGGACAAGAGATCCATCAAGTGCATTTTTCTTGGGTATTCAGGATCTAAAAAGGGGTACAAGTGCTTTTGCCCTCAAACCAGGAAAGTCTATATTACTCTAGATGTTTCATTTGATGAAAATTCTCCTTATTTCACATCTCCAGTAATAGACATTACCAATAGAGAGCAGGAAAACTATTGGAGCATTATTGATGTTTCAATCGTGGGTGGTGATTCCAGCTCTAACACAGAAGAGACTAGGTACTTGACAGTATCTGAGGAAAACCTCAATGGTTAAGGAATCTGCCTCTTCTGAAGATAACCAGGAGGTGCCAACCAACAGGACTCAAATACCAATTACTCAGGTATATACCAGAAGGAAGCAACAGGTACCTTTAACTAATCCCTTAACTGATTCTTCTCACTTACAATTTGAGTCTATGTTTCCAAGTACTCCATCAGTCTATAGTGAACCTGGTTCAGACACCCATCAGGAGTCTGATTTGCCTATTGCGGTAAGAAAGGGCACTCGCGAATGCTTAAAATATCATAAGTTTTTGAGTAATAAAGGTTATTTATCTATATATCCTTTGAATAAAGTTGTGTCATATGACAGATTAGAACCTGCATTCAAGTTATTCACAACTAGACTTGATACTGAGGCTATACCAACATCAATTGAACATGCCTTATGTCAAAAGGAATGGAAACAAGCTGTTCACGATGAGATGAGAGCTTTCATTAAGAACAATACTTGGGAACTTGTTCCTAGACCAAAACATATATCACCAGTAGGTTGCAAATGGGTTTTCTCTTTGAAATACAACTCAGATGGGTCTCTTAACCGCTATAAAGCTAGACTTGTTGCAAGAGGGTTCACCCAGTCATTTGGTATAGATTATGCTGAAACATTTGCTCCAGTAGCTAAGTTGAATACCATTAGGATCATTTTCTCAGTAGCTGTTATTTTGGACTGGAAACTGGTACAACTTGATATTAAGAATGCCTTTCTCAATGGAGAATTACAAGAACTAGTATATATGAGTATACCCCCTGGTTTTGAGTCTGCTGAAACTAATGGAAAAATCTGCAAGCTAAAGAGATCAATTTATGGTTTAAAACAATCCCCTAGGGCTTGGTTTAGTAAATTTACTGAAGTTCTCATTGTGTACGGTTTTAAGCAAGCTCAAAGTGATCACACTTTATTTGTTCATATTAATAACAAGAACATTACCATTCTTATAGTATATGTGGATGACATTATTTTAACAGGTAATAGTAATTCAGAGATTGAAAAAGTTAAGAAATACCTTGCTTCAGAATTTGAGGTCAAAGACCTTGGATCTTTGAGATACTTCCTAGGAATGGAAGTAGGAAGAAGTAAAACTGGGATGATTATTTCACAAAGAAAGTATGTGTTAGATCTTTTGCAAGAAACAGATATGATGGGATGTAAACCTGTCTCAACCCCAATGGAACCCGGAAGTACACATGTTGCTGACTCTCAGAAGGGTGAGGTACTTTTGGATATACATTCATATCAAAAACTTGTTGGTAAGTTGATTTATTTATCACATACAAGACCAGACATTTGTTATTCAGTTAGCTTTGTTAGTCAGTTTATGCATTCTCCAACAAATTTGCACTTACAAGCGGTGATGAGAATACTTAGGTACCTAAAGGGAGCTCCTAATCAGGGATTGTTCTTTGGCAAACATGAGTGTAGAGAAATACAAGTGTTCACTGATGCAAATTGGGGAGGTTCTAAAAGTGACATGAGATCAACCTTCGGATATGGAACTTTTCTATGGGGGCAACTTGGTAACATGGAGAAGCAAGAAGCAATCAGTTGTGACCCGTAGCAGCGCTGAAGCAGAATTGAGAGCATTAGCACTTGGAATTTGTGAAGGTCTGTGGATAAAAAGAGTTTTAAGGGATATAAATCAAGATAGTACTAGTCTACAGATTAAAGCCTTTTGTGTCAACATTTCTGCGATTCATATGGCTGAGAATCCAGTGCATCATGATAAAACAAAGCATGTGGAGATTGACCTGCACTTTATTAGAGAAAAATTGGGGGATCAGTCACTAAGCATTCAACATATTCCTTCTTCAGAACAAGTTGCTGACATTCTCACTAAGTTTGTATCTCCTAGTCTATTTCATAAATTGTTATCCAAGCTTGGATGTTTAAATGTATATACCAAGCTTGAGGGGGAGTGTTGAAATTATTATAGCCGTTGATGATAAATCATTTTCTAGATGATGTATTACTAGAAAGTAGCGGTTGTAACTTTCTTTCTCTCTCCATCTCTGATGTATATATATCTATGCTGTATATCAAACTGATTACAATGAAGTGTAATTTACACTACTTCATAATTCTCCACTGGTCTGTTTACTAACTATTCTTTATCATTCCAATTCAATAATCTCTACAGGGACTACACGGGGTCCCTTATTAAAAGAGCTTTTGTATTGCATAGCTACTTGATCACTCAACTGGATGACCTATTGGATTCCTTGCTTGCATCCCTTATTGGAATTGAACTAGCAGTTAAGCGCTTAGATCACTTCTTCGGGCGAAGAGCAGATTTGCTTGACAAAAAAACTGTTTTTTAAATCTCTGCAAGTGTGTATATCTGAAGTAATAAAACACTTGAGAGAAAACGAATATGATGTTCCTCGTATTGGAAAGACAAGAATAGAGCACGAAGGCCGATTTCCTGTTTCCCTGTGTTGTGATTAGGATTATGTCAGAGGCTTTCAAGTGGATAATGTCGTTTTTTTTTTATTATCTTTTTTACATTTGTTGTTTGCTTTTCTTGTTTATATTGATGATTTTGGTGAATTTATATGGCATTGCTGATGATGTTTCTGTTTTGTGGCAACAATTAAGTGGTGTACCTTAATGTTTCAATAGAAGAACAGGGGTTCTCTGATTTGTTTGAAAGAAAAAAAAAAGATAGTGTCTTTGTGTGATTTCAAATGTTCAAGAACATGGCTGAAGAAATCCGGATGAGATCCTAGGAGGCTAAAAGTGAAGTAGAATATGAGGCCTCCAATCACGCGTCGCCACGTGTACATATGCAGTTTTTTTAAGGGAAAAAATTGCAGCATCTATTTGCTTTTTTACACGTGGCGGCGCGTGATTGGAGGCCTCATATTCTACCTCACTTTTAGCCTCCTAGAATCTCATCCAGAAGAAACCCAAGTGCTTTAGACGATCCATAACACAACTTGTAAAACTACGTGTTACATGGACTCAAAAACAAAGCATTGCATTTCTATTGAAATCAAGTTTCTTACAGCAGTATTTTAGGCCAAAGAAATTACAGGAGCACGCAGCCAAAATGGTGAAGCTGAAAAGCGCATTTAATGCTATCTGCTCTACAATTAATAGAGGGTAAAATGGGTAATTCATTGATAAGACTCTTCTTAACTTGAGAACTAGACAACAAATTGGGACATCCATATATAGTAATGTGGACCGTTGAAGCGGATGGATCATCATCATCAACATTATTATTATTATTATTATTATTATTATTATTATTATTATTATTATTATTATTATTATTATTATTATTATTATTATTATTATTCAGAAAGCTTTTGACAATTATCATGTTGAAGGGCTTGACATAGTTATAAAAGCTGTAACTATTTGGCCTAAGGTCTAGGGTTCAGATTGTAGAAATAATTTTTGTTACATTAAGGTAAGGCTGTGTAAAGCAAGCCTAAATAACCCTCACCCTTCTGCGGAATTTGCACAAGCAGTATCCTTATATGCAAATGGACTATGACCCCCCCCCCCCCCCCCGGTTTTTGACAGCTATCATGTTCCATCATGCTAGAGAACTTCCTTGATTTAGTAAATTGTTTAGCAGTACTAGTTTTTACAATTGTAATTATATATTTCCTCTGTCCTAAATTGTTTGTAATTGTCAAACTTGTACAGTTTAAGACGCATTTAGTCAAAAACTTGTTTAATGCATGTATTCTCAACATGCCATTAAAAAAGCCTTTGGTCTTATATGTATGCAATTAGTAAGGCTATAATTAGTAAACTAACTACTCTTTATCATGCACGGTATATGGAGAAAGAAATTGGATCGGATGAAAACAGAAAGGACATATAAAGTGGGACGAAAGGAGTATTTCTCAAGTTGCCAATGATGTTCCAATACTCCTTTTAGAAAGCGCAGCTTCTGAAATACCAGAGGAAATGAATACATCATTTATCCCATATGAGAATTTCAGTTAAGATGCTAAAATGAAAGGTGGCATTCTGTTACAGTGAGGGGTGGGGGGATTATTTGGATGTTATACTTTCGGAGGTTGCTTTTTTTTTTTTTTTTT
>AP025048.1:29858353-29958072 GCA_036186865.1 Eustoma russellianum
TTTTTTTTTTTTTTTTTTTTTTTTTTTGTGCAATTTCATTGTCTCATTGTTTACAAGCATAACTTTTTCAGTAAGATTATTTACTTTGGTATCCACAGGTCTGTGAGTGCCCTGTGCTATTCTTCCGATTGGAAGTACTAAACATAGCTGGAAACCGCTTGACGGATGCATGCGCTTCTTATGTTTCCACCATCTTAAAGAACTGCAAAGGTAAACACATTTTGCTGCCGTCTATCTCATTGCTGGCTGCTTCTGGGAAATCAAATGATCCTGTGTGCAACTGGACAACTATTGTAGTTTGTTTTCCCCATGGCTTTGTTCCATCTGTTAATGAAAGTGTCAACATAATGTGAGAGATAGGTAAACCAAGGTCAATAGAGGTTCTCCTGCCTGATTGTTTATTTTCTTTACCTATGGTTCTTTATATAGATTCGTTCTTGCTGGACAGTACAGCTTATTCCTGTTCTTCCTTGACAATGTCTTGGGTTTGGGTAGTGGGTTTGTAGTGTGGATGCTGGTCTTGTCATGTTACTCTTTTTGTCTTAGTTTGTCCTGTAGCAGGAGGTCCTTTTTGTCCTCCCTCTTTCTGTAAATGGTTACATGTTATTCTGTGAATGGAAGCTCATCTTACTTACAAGAAAAAAAGAATATCTTGGCTTTGCAGCTCTTTATGCTTTAAATATTGAGCAGTGTTCCATCACCTCCAGAACAATACAAAAGATATCTGACTCACTAGATGGTGGATCAAATCTTGCTCATCTTTCTATAGGTAGTTAATTATTCTAAGATTCTTCAAGATCTTTCTACATGTTCGCTACCGTGAAGTTTATAATTCTGGTTAGCTCCACAGGTCACAACCATCCCGTATCTGGAAATGCCATCATTGGCCTTTTGCTCAAACTTGCCGCTTTGACAAGGTGAATATTGTTTTATAAACGTTGTCTTCTTTTTCCCCTATCAGTTTTAGAAGCTTTTTTCTTCGTATCAACAAAAAAAGGACTGGAATGAAAAACAAATCTCGTTTGGTGTTTTATTAGATTTCAAGAGATCAGTTTAAGAGGCATTAAGTTAAGCAAACATGTGATAGATGGCCTCTGTCAACTTTCAAAGACTTCAAACTTATCAAGTTTGTTGCTCGGTGGTACTGGTATTGGAAGTGTAAGTCTTGTATCTGGTTGAATCTCTCTTGTTGATTTCCAGTTGCTTCTAAGTTACCATCATTGGTTTCTTTTTGGTGTTGATTTTATTTAGGATAGAGCACTGGACTTAACCAAGTCATTAGCTCTCGAGTCTCGTGAACTGGTGAAGCTTGACCTGTCATCCAGCGGATTGACTATGGAATATGCTGTTAAGCTCAATGTTGAATCTTCTCTAGTCAGCGGTATTCTTGAGTTGAACCTTGCAGAAAATCCTTTAGAGCAAGAGGTTTGTGTTCTTGGACTATTGTGTATTTAGGCTGAGGTTATTTTGCATAGCAAGCATAGGTACTTGATTCTTAAGGATTATCTTTAATGAATCAGGACATGATTGAGAGGAAAGTAAAAACAGTTTGGATACTGTTGCTTTGCACATCTGTACTGTTCTGAACTGCATGGCTAATGAATTGATTTATCAATTAATGGTGAAAAGTAACAATATTATCAAATGTTTTCTGGCCTTCTTTAGAAACCCACTAACGTTTTTATGATTGCATCAATGGGACTCATAGTAGTTACCAGTTGTGGATATGAATTCTTATAATGTAGCGAAGGAGACTATCTTATGTCTTCTAGCACTAGTAATCATGAGCGTATGAAATCACTCGGTCTTGGTTCTTAACAAAGTTTAATGTGAGATCTCAGGAATGCTTTTCTGCAACTATTTTATTCCTTAAACTAAAACTTCAAAGCAGGGTGCCAAAGCGTTAGCTTCATTGCTACGAACTCCTCAGTGTTGCATAAAAGTTTTGGTGCTGCGGAAATGTCAATTCGGTTTAGCTGGAGTGCTTCAGATACTTGAAGCTCTATCTGATAACTGTTGCCTTGAGGAGCTCAACCTAGCTGGAAACTTCAATCTCGAAGAAAACCATGCTTCACCATTTAGCCAGATTTCTTTCAAAGAGAACTCCAACTCCAACAACACGCAGACTAGTCACAGCCTTTCAGGTCCTTCATTTAAGCCATCTGTATCAATGCAGTCTGAAACATCGCATCAAGAAGTCTGCATATTGAATACAGAAGACAATCAACTTGAGGTAGCGGATAGTGATGATGAACCTGACAGGGAAAAAGATGAGACAATTGCATCAGATGCAGATGGGCTTAGCGTATTGAATAAGGGTCAGCTTCGGCCGAAGTTCCTTCATCCGCTTTTAGCATCTGTTAATATGGCAAAGAACTTAAAATTTTTGGACCTTAGTGACAATGGGATCTCACAGAATGTTGCGGTGGAATTGTGCAATGTTTGGTCATCAGGTCCGAGAGCTGGTTGTGCTCAGTGTCACATTAAGGATGGTGTGGTTCATTTGTCTGTGCAAGGATACAAATGCAGCGGGATGAGACCATGTTGTAGAAGGATTTGAGCTTGTCTATATTTTCTATCTTGGCTTCTTTGGCTAGGAATAAGGGAGGTGGCGTAGGAGTCTTGTGTATGTTGTCCTAAACTTTTGTTTTCTCTAATTTATTTTTATCATTTTATTATATATAGTTTATCTTGTTTTTATTTGGGATAATTACCTTTACCTCCCCTGTGGTTTGGTTAATTCGCCAAAAATTTCCCTATGTTTTGAAAATAGACCTTTACCTCCCCTCTAGTTTGGGTTAAAGTGATTTCCGGCCAACTCCGTTCAAACCATAGGGGTCTGTGTTGGCCGGAAACCACTTTAGCCCAAACTAAAGGGGAGATAAAAGTCTATTTAGCCAAACCACAGGAAAATTCTTGGCGAATTAGCCAAACCACAGGGGAGGTAAGGGTAATTATCTCGAGTTATTAACTTTTAAAACTACTGCTCACTAGCTCCTCCACTTTAGAGGGTACTTTTCATCAACTTTTGTTTTGTTCTCAACCTAGCTACCCTCCATTGGTTAAACATGCGCTTGTGACATTGAGGTCACTGATTCGAGTCGCGGAAATAGCCTCTTGCATAAAGTATAGAGTAAGATTGCATACATCAGATCGCGAAGCGATCCGGCCCTTCTCCAGACCCTGTGCAAACGCGGAAGACTGGTGCAGAGAGAACGATGTTTTATAGACCAATTATCAGCCGCCTTTTAGGAAAATGCCCAGTTAATGTTCCATTATCCTTGTTCACTTTCATGTCTAATAAACTATTGACAGCGTATCTATTATTCTGTTCACTTTAACTTTTTTGTTATATATGTAATCTCTACATGTTAAATTATTAACATGTATTTCTGAAATTCATATAGTATGTAGTAAGATTTGTGCTCAACTCAACACGAAGCAATCAAACAAAGCTAATGTGATGGTCACGTGAAAATAATAGCAACACTGTTGTATATGTATCATTGTACATCTTCATGTCCAGAATATTTGTTTCCTTCCAATGGGTGCATGCCACCACATCATGAGTTGGCAACCCATTTATGAGCTTTTTGCATGGGTTGTGGACATATGGATTTTTGTTACATAATGTTTTACAATGTGCGTTCTGAATTTGATTACATTCTTAGCTTTTCTCATCTAGGAGTCATCAAATCGTGGTAGTAAAATTTGTCGTGGTACACATTAATATTGATGGAAAGAAAATAAGAGTCGTAACATTTGTATATTGGTATTATAATCATGTATTATTATTTTTATTTTATTTTATAAAATAATATAATACGATATATTGAAAAATCAACTGTGGCAATATTTTTAAGGGATAATTACCTTTACCTCCCCTGTGGTTTGGCTAAATAGACTTTTACCTCCCCTCTAGTTTGGGTTAAAGTGGTTTCCGGCCAACACAACCCCCTATGGTTTGGACGGAGTTCACCGGAAACCACTTTAACCCAAACTAGAGGGGAGGTAAAGGTCTATTTTCAAAACACGGGGAAATTTTTGGCGAATTAGCCAAACCACAGGGAAGGTAAAGGTAATTTTCCCTTTTTATTTTTAGTTTTGTTTTGTATGTTTTGGATTATTGCCTCATTTATGTGAAAATGATTGCTCTCGTTTAAAGATATTACCATAGTTTGACTTGAGACAAAGTTCAATTTGATTTGATTCAAATAGTTAATTTAAACTATGTATCAAGTCAAATTAGGATAATAGTTTTATCACTGAGAAAATATATATTTATTTTTTGTTCTCAAATGATATCGCATGATAAACTATTTGAACTTTGTTTACATTGAAAAAACAAATATATGGACAGTATCCAGCATACAATTTATAATGAGAACAATTGGACTTCTATTGTTTTGCTTAATTTCTGTTTGATTAGTTGGCCTTGACAAATTTTTTTCTGCTTGCTAACAACTTACTTTGATTATTTGGTGTTGGAAAGATACATAAATGTACATTCCTATGTACTTTAGAACACTTTTGCCTACCCCCCCCCCCCCCCCCAACCCTTGGCCCCGGATTCTAGGTTTTGTGGACGCCCCAAAATAAAGACGATGCGTTATCCGAGCGCGAATTGCTGGAAGATTACCTATTGTTGCGTCCTCTCTGAATAAAGAAGAGAATTTCTATCATACCTGCCAGTACATATCATATATGTGGTATCACACTAAAGCAGATGAATGCTTGATGCCACCATATACTCCACTAGGAGTGTATATCAATAGTAAAGATTGTTCTTGTATAAAAACAATTTTCTTCTTCTTGTTGGGTATCTGTTTCTTCGGTTTTATTCTTTTCATCATGTCTAGATTTCCAAGGCCAACACTTGATATGTGTGATAAAGGCTGCTCTTGGATCACTCATTTCTGTATTGCTTATGTTTTTTACTTTTTCGTGGTATATGTCATTTAATGTCAGATATGTTGCCGTCGCATCGTGTTACCTTGATGGACTGACTTAGTATTTTAAATTTTTTAAGCTAATACGCTTAAATCCTTTGTGAACCCATTTTGAATATTGAATATGTTTGATAAACATAGAACGAGTAGAAAATTCTTGATTTCGTTGATTCACTAGTTTGGTTACTATACAAATTTATAGCATTTACACTGATACAAGAAAGGAAACTAATATCAATTATTACAATGATTGATGCTGATTGATTGCATTCTAATGATTATTATTTCTTTCCTTCCTTGTTTTTAGGTCACGTTTCTCACACTCTCCTTCAAGATGAGTCGTCGGATCTCCAATGCTTAGCTTGCGCAATGCCTCGTGGTATACTTCATTAGGCACAGTTTTGGTAAGTATGTCTCCCAGCTGATCTTCAGTCCGAGTGTAGGGTAGGCAAATAATCTCCTCTTCCAGTTTTTCATTGATAAAGTGTCGATCTGCCTCGACATGTTTAGTTCTGTCATGCTGGACCGAGTTTTCTTATATGCTGATAGCTGCTTTGTTGTCACACATTATCCTGCACGTATTCTTTGGCGGAAATCCCATTTCCATAAAAGCTTTCGTAACCATAGTACCTCCGCTACCCCTTTGATAATTCCTCTGTACTCTGCTTCAGCACTTGATAATGAGACTACCTTCTGTTTCTTGCTCTTCGAGGTGACCAAATTCCCTCCGACCAGGGCAAAGTACCCTGAAGTTGACCGTCGATCATTTGGGTTACCTGCCCAATTTGCATCTGTATAAGCGTGTATCTCTAAGCGACCATTCCTTCGAACACCACTCCGCTTCCTACTGACCCTTTTAAGTACCGAACAATTCGTAGTGCAGCCTCCTAATGATCCTCTTGAGGTTTGTGCATGAACTGGCTTACGACCCCAACAGCGTAAGCAACATCTGGCCGAGTGTGTGACAGATAAATAAGTTTCGCTACAAGTCTTTGATATTGTCCTATGTCTGTCATCCTTGCTCCCTCAGTTATTCGCAGGCCATGATTTACCATCATTGGTGTCTCCGCTGGTTTACAGTCCATCAAGCCAGTTTTTGCCAATAAATCTAGGATATATTTCCTTTGTGAGATAAAAATGTCCATATCTGACCATAGTACTTAATGCCTAGAAAGTACTTAAGCCTTCTCAAATCTTTCATCTCAAATTATCAAAACAGCCGCTTTTTTAGTTCGGCTATGTCTTCCTTATCACTACCGGTGATGATCATATCGTCCACGTAGATAATTAAGCAGGTTACCATATTTCGTAGCTGTTTTAGGAACAAAGTGTGATCAGAATTGCTCTGTCAGTAGCCATACTTCCTCAAAGCCACAGAGAATCTTCCGAACCAGGCTCTCGGAGACTGTTTCAGACCATACAACGCTTTGTGGAGCCTAACCTTCGTCTGGACCAAAACCATCGGAAAAACCTGGAGGGGCCTCCATATACACTTCCTCCTTCAGATCACCATGTAGAAAGGCATTTTTAACATCAAACTGGAACAAGGGCCATTCACAATTGGCTGCCATAGAAAATAACACTCTTATTGTGTCGATCTTGGCTACTGGGGAGAATGTTTCAGAGTAGTCAATGCTATAGGTTTGAGTATACCCTTTCGCTACCAGACGCGCTTTGTACCTTTCGACAGTGCCCGTCTTCGTGGTATTTGATGGTGTACACCCATTTGCACCTAGCCGGTATCTTTTATGGGATCAACTTACATCTTTCCCATGTCTTATTCTTCTCGAGCCCTTATCTCTTATTCCATAGTATGTCTCCATTTGGGACTCTTTAGTGCTTCCTCTACAATTCTTGGTATCTTTGACTCATACAGCGATGTCTGAAATGATATTGCAATCCTGGATAGTTTCCTCTTTGTCAAACCAGCCACCGGATACTTTGACTTCTTGGGGACATACTCAAGTTCATACCGTACCGGTGGTACTTCTCTATTCCTACGAGGGGGAAGTTGGTACCTTTCGAATTTCATTGTTAGATTCATCAAGGAGAGCACATGGATTAAAGGGACTAGGAGAAGAAGAAGGTGTGAGAGTAGGACTTACCTAAGGATGTTCGTCCGAAGGAGAGATCCCTTGTGCGTGCTCAGTTAAATCGAGTGTTATCACGTTTTCAGAGGTAGCTCGGGGTTTTGTTGTATTTTCACCAGAGGAGGGATCGATAGGTAATGCTGGACTTAGCAGCCAATCGAGGGAGTCGGTGTAAGTGATCTCCCAGTGACCCAGAGATTGGAAATAATAGTATTCGGCTTCAAAGAAGTTGCAGTCCATAGTGGTGTATAGGCGATTATGTACCGGATCATAACACCGATAGCCTTTTTGATTGACCCCATAGCCCACAAAGACACACTTAATTGAACAGGCGTCAAGTTTTGCTCGTTGTGCCTTCGGAATATGCACATATACAGTACACTCAAATACACGAGGGGTGAGAGTAAGGTCAATGGGTATGGACGTATGTTGGGCGAGGGTGTCTATGGGTGTTTGGAGGTTTAGAATTTTTGTAGGTAGTCGATTGATGAGGTAGGTTGCAGTAGCGATGGCTTCGGGCCAAAAATATTTGGGAACTTTAGATTCAATCATGAGAGCACAAGTGATTTCCAGTAGAATTCTGTTTTTGCGTTCTCCGACGCCGTTTTGTTGTGGGTTGTCTGGACAAGAGGTTTGATGGATTAGGCCTTTTTCTCGAAAAAACTGTTACATACGTTGGTTGACATATTCTGGTCCATTGTTTGTACGTAGTATCTGGATGGAGGGTTGGTACTGGGTCTGTGCATGTGCATAAAACGAGACAAAACGGTCAAAACGTCAAATTTTCGTTTAAGAAGGAACACCCATGTCATTCGTGTGTAATCATCAACAAAAACAAGAATATAAGAGACACCAGTGCGACTGGATTTCGGAGATGGTCCCCAGAGATCCGAATGAACTAATGCAAAAGGTTTATTTCGTCGGGTATTATTAGATGGAAAAGAGTGTCTGTGGTTTTTCGCCAAAATACAAGTATCACAAGACAACTGATAAGTTTTCTGGAAAAAATTAGGAAATAAGAGTTCCAAATACCCGTTAGATGGGATGCCTAACGATGATGCCAAAGACATGCTTGTTTTTCAGATGAACCATGGGAAAGTAATGCAGTACGGGTCTGATCTGCCTCATCGACATAGTATAGTCCGCTTTGTTCAAAGCCACGCCCAATGATCCTCTCCGTCCGAATATCCTGCAGTATACAAAAGGTAGGATGCATTAGAACTGTATAATTGAGTTCATTGGTGACATGGCTAATTGATAGTAATTTATGAGACAGTGTTAGGATGTATAGGCAGTTTTGGATTTGAATAGTCGGGGATAGGTGTATAGTACCCATACCCTTTACAGGTGATAACCCCTATTGGCTGTTTGGATAAAGGATTTGGTGGGTGCGTTGATAACGGAGAAATCTAAAATGTCGTGGGACATTGTGTCAGTGGTCCCGGTCAAATACCCACCGGGACGATTTATTATGGTAGCTTTTGTGGGTTAAGTAAGTTTGGGGGGTTTGTAAGGATTTTTGTGGATGTTGAGGACTGAGGTGCAATTTCTGTAGAGTTTGGGGTTGGGGTTGTATTGTGGACCGAGTATGAGGGCCAATTGGTGGTTTTTCGGAAATGCAGGGTGTGGGGACTAAATATGGAGGGGCATAATGGTCAGTGGTAGTTTACAAGGGGAATTAGGGTAGGGAGTGGGAGAAAGGGGAAAACCTTTCTCCCTTTTACCTGGCGGCCGAAAGTCTCCTCCTTCCCCCCTTGCTGTGAATTCCTCCCCTCCTGTAAATCCGGCGAAGCCTCCGGTGACTCTTTCTTCTGTATTGCTTGAGTTAGCAATGGCGGTCTTTGGATTGCCCGCTACCCTGCTGGCAGTACCTTTCCGTCCCCTCTTTCTGGTGTCTGGCCACCATCCCGGATAGCCGATGATTTTGAAGCATCCATAGGCAGTATGCCTCGTTCCTCCATAATGAGTGCATCTGAAGTTTGCTTTATCATCATCTTTGCGGAATGATGAGTTCACTGGTGATGGTGACTCTAACCATCCACTTGGTTTCCGTTTTCCCGGTGTTTTCGCTTTGGAGATCAGGCCACTGCCTAGACCTCCTCCTCCTGAGGGAGTCTCTACCTGTGATGACCTCCCTTCTAGTCTCATTATTGTTCTCCTGGCCACTTCTCTGCGTATCTCTCCATATGCTTCTTCCACCGTTGGTAGGGGATCTCTTTTCAGGAGATCCCTTTTGTCCTGATCATACTCCTCGCTGACAACTTGGAGGAGTTAGTATAGTCTGGTGGTTTGCTGCAATTGGTTGAATCTGGTCATATCCTCTGGGCACCTCATCGGATTAGGGCTCCTTCGATCAATCTCCTTCAAGATAGCCTGTAGTTGGCCATACACCTTTTCTATAGGCAGATTGCCCTGCTTAAGGCTGTTGGCCTTGACTGTTAAGTCAAAAATCTGAAGGGAATTATCCTCCCCACTACTGTATGTTGCCTCGATCTCTTTCCACAGTTCTCTTGCTATTGGATAATCAATATACTGGTTCACAATTTCTTCATCAATATTCTCTAGGATCCAGGTGAGTATCGTGGAGTCATTCTGGCGCCACTTAGGTTATTCTGAATCATCTTTGGACAGAGAGTTGGCTGTGATGTGGCTGAGCCTGCCTCTTCCATCTAAGGCCAGACTCATTTTCCTTGCCCACGGGACATAGTTCTGGTATGTCAGTTTGTCCGTTAGGACAATTAGTTGACTGGACGGATTTTCTATTTGGCTTTTGTTTGGTGCTATGTTCTAGAGCATTTCCATCACTTGAGCAAGGCTGAAAGTTTGAGAAGGGTTGTCCGGTACTCCCTTTGTGTGGGTAAAACTGGAGGTTGAAGAAGCGTCGGTCATGGTTGGTTTTTCTGTTGATTTACAGGTAGATGATGAGTTTGCCAATCATTCTATCCCAGGGATGGAATGAAGGCTCTGATATCATATTTGATAAACAAAGAACGAGTAGAAAATTCTTGATTTTATTGATTCACTAGTTTGGCTACTATACAAATTTATAGCATTTACACTCATATAAGAAAAGAAACTAATATCAATTGCATTCTAATTCTCACATAATATACTCCATTTCTTTCTTTATATAGTTAAAATTTTTATTGGTTGACCAATTACAAACAATGTCGGCAATCATCTATAATTATTCGCCTCAAAAATAAAAAAATCAACAAAATCCCTGTCTTTTCTCTAGAAATGCTAAGATCAGTGGCATATGCTCACAACAATCTTTTTTTCAAAAACCTTTCTTTACATCCTTGTGGTTTAATATAATGACCTCGGGTATAAAATCAGACTTTTAAACCCCTATATTCTGAAATTAAATTGGAACTCAATTAAACCTTTTAATTTCACTGTTCTCAGTCCCGTCAGTTAGAATAGGCCTAATAACCAACCCGGAATCATCAATTCCACCAAAATGATCACCTGAAGCACCAATGTTTTTCAACATAGCATTGATAGATGAAATCGATCTTTGTTTGCTTAGCCTACCAGAAAAATCCATTGGTTTATTCATATTGGCTGCGAAATTCGGCAAGCCCCGCTTTAGCAACTCACTATTATCCAAATTACTTCCCCCATCTGCACCACCATTCCTCTTGATCCTCCTCCATTCCTTCAACCATTTCCCTTTCCCTTTGTTGTAACCGGCGGCGGCGACGGCAAATGCTTCTGTCACCACCAAAGGAATCGAATTCATTTCCTCCAAAGTCCAAAGCTTTGATTCAGTAGCTCCTGTAGCTTCAAATCTCGAATATTGAATTCCCAAGTCCATCACCGAATACGTATATTTACACACCAAAGAATAGTACTTTGAAGCCCTGAAAATTAAACCCTTATACACTAACGATTTAATTGAATGGCTTATTGAGTTTCCAATTTAATCCAAAATTATAGGGTCTAAAAGGTTGGATATTAAGCGAAAAGGAGCCTATGGGCCATTACCTCAACCACATAGGGTCTAAAGGTAGTGTTTTTTTTTTTTTTTTTTTTGGTTTTCCAAAGTTATAAACACCTTCCTCGTTAGGGCTCTGGGAAAACTATAATGCGACGTTTTTAACTAGAGTTACAAAACTCCAATAAGGTATCGAGTGACTAACCCATTTGGATACATAGAAGTATATGGTTAGAGTTTTTTTTAGGAAAAATTACTTTTGACTCCCCTGTCGTCTGGTTAATTTGCCAAAAAGACCCCTGTGGTTTGAAAATATACGTTCACCTCTCCCGTTATTTGGATTACTGTGGTCTCCGGGATAATTTGGACAAACCATAGGGGTGAAACATGTTATTTCCAAAATGCCCTTGTGTGAAAATTTTAGACAACCAATCTTGTATGAGCTTTTACAGTACTTACTCCAGAAGTAGCTTTCAGATTGTCTTTTTCCCTGAAATGAAGGCATATGCATTGAGGTATCAGACAGCTGGAATGCTAGAAACTGTTCTAAGACAAAGGGTGCTGGGTGAGGATGACACCGGGGAAGAATCACCCAACTGCAGTTTGCTTTATCACTTCCCCGTACTTTTCCTCTTTAGCGCGTTTCTTAGATACAAGGCTGTTTGAAAACATGGTAAGATCTGGCGAAGTCGCTTCTTTATTTATTTACAATTGACCAGGTAACTTGAAAGTCTACATCTTGCCCGCATTAGTCAATGAAGACTGCAATGCATGTAGGTTCCTTTACATATTGCTTTAGGTTGGATATTGACCTGGGCTATCTTGGATAACCTTAAGATGATATGGTAACTGCACATATGCTTGTTGGCATCTTAATTAAGACTTATGGATTAAGGAGGATTATTTTCATTCGCCATTTGACTCCTTCTTGGAGTTGTTATAGAAGACACAAGTTCCTAATCAAGAGAAAAAGAAGGACGTGTATTGAAGTGATATATAAGAAGAAACTCCACACCCTCCGTCAGTCTGTAAAAGGGGATAAATCAGAATTAAGACATAGCATCTTTACCTAGATTCTCAAAAGAATTACTAGTTTCCCTTCCCGTTTTGCCTTTGCCTTCACGTTTTGCAGAGAGACTGAGATGGCTACTCACAGAGGTTTGTTTTTTCAAGGGGAGGGAGGGTTGTGTTAATTATAGAAGATAGTATGGAGGGAAAAATGGTATTTCCTCAAAATATTAAAGATCAGTCTGCATTTCTTCGACTAAAAATCGTCGGAATTCTCGTTTTTTTAGGCGCATGCAATACAAAGCCTCTATGGTTTGTCCAAAGTATCCCGGAGACCACCACAGTAACCCAAACAACAGGGGAAAGTAAACGTATATTTTCAAACTATAGAGGTCTTTTTGCAAATTAACCAAACCAGGTATTTTTCTTTTCCTTTTTTTTTTTATCTAGCCACCAAAACGCTCATTTCAATCTTTGTCTTCTCTCTCCAATGAAAACCATCTCATTTACAATCTCATTTAAAGAAACATAAATGATTGAGAAATTTTTACAAGCATCTTTAAAAACTAACCAAATCACAGAAGCTTCTAACCTCAACAATGTTGAATTTTCAAGTGAAATGTTGTACTTGTCCGCCAAAAGACACTGGTGAAGCTATTGTTGAAGACAGCTGTAATTTTTGGGATAGAGGATATTCTGTTGTAAATACTTTCCATAGTTAGGTTGGTCTAATTTAGGCTGATTGATTAGGCAGAATAATTAGGATTAATGTAATTGATTGTTATTTCCTTGTATAAGCTGTAGGTTACAGTATAAGAAGACATGTACATGTATACCGAAAATTCATCAATGAAATTAGAAAACCATTGATCTAAAAACTCTTTATGGTATCAGAGCAGGATCAATACGCCTGAACAAAGAGGTGTTGAAATTTCTGAAAATAGGCTCAGAAAAAATCTCTTCATCGCCATTTTTTTTACCTATCCCAGCCCAAAGGCAAGATCTTTCTTCCTTCATTGACCAGCCCTCACAGCAAAGACTGTGTTGCTTGTCTTCAAAATACCTTCTGCAAAAACCCAGAAAATGTCAGAAACAGGAAAAGCCGAAACCTCAACCCACAACCAAGAACCACCATCCAATAATCAGACCCCTGGAGAATGGGCACTTCAAATCGCCCAGATTCTCCGGGATAGCCTTCATCCCTCTCCAACACACCAAGTGACCTCTGCACCAGAAACATTACACATTTCAGTCAAATTAAACAGTGGTAACTATGCATTATGGTCCACTGTCATCTACCGGGCCATTCTTGGCCAAGAAAAAATTTCACACTTTACAGGCAATCCTCAACCACCACAGCCTAATGACCCGCAATATAACTGATGGGAACAGGAGGATAATAAAGTATTTACCTGGAACTTACAAAATGTAGAACCAGCGATGATAAGCAACATTACCCGATATTCAACGGCTAAGGCCCTGTGGGATGGCCTAGCACTTACTTACAGAATGGGTGGGGATGGCCTGCAGATATTCGACCTCCACAAAAAGGCCAACACAGTCCGCCAAGGGACAGGAAGTGTGGAGGATTGCTGGAACAAGTTGCAAGATGTCTGAGTCTCCATTGATACTAAAGACCCAAACCCTATGCGTTGTCCAGAAGATATCCGGCTGTACGCACAAAAAATTCAAGAGACCAGATTGTATCAATTTCTCATGGCCTTGGGAGACCAGTTTGAGACCGAAAAAAAGAACTTGTCAAGAGAGACCCGTTGCCTTCCTTAGAAGTAGCATTTTCAGAGATAAGAACAGCAGAAGCAAGAAATGTTGTTCTCATACAACCACCCTCAGAAGATTCTTCATCATTGGGTGTTGGCCAAGGCCTTGCAAGCAAGACCCAGGCAGGACGCAGAGGACGTGGTAGAGGGGGACCAACAGCCCCTTCTTCCCGCTCAACAAGCTCATCGCGGGAAGGAAGGGAAAAGAGCCAACTGGTGTGCAGTCATTGTAAAAAAAGGGGACACCTCAAAGAGAAGTGTTTTCAACTAGTTGGGTATCCAGAATGGTGGGAAGGGAAGAAGACCACCACTGGATTTGGAGGAGCAGGGGTGGTCACCTTCATTTCCTCCAGATAGGACGGCGGCAACACCTAGGCGGAGCAACCGGAGCAGGAAGACAGCACATACCAGCTGCAAAAAGAGAAAGGGGCAAAAAGCTTGATGGCGGCAGGAGGTAAAAGGAGGCTTGGGAAAAACCCTAGCCCCCAACCACTTTTATACCCGAAATTTACCCCTCAAGACCCCTATGTTTTTACTAATGTCAGTTCAGATCCCTGTTTTCCTGCAGATGCTAACCCAGGTCCTGAGTTTTCTGAAATAGAAAAAGTGACCCCTGAACTCTCAAAAAATTCCACCGCAGTCACACAATTTTGGCACCACACAGATTCGGTCCTTTAACTTTTGAAAAACCCAAAAACGTCCCTACCAGCTTAGACCAATGCAAAATCAAATCAGCATACCATGTTCGCAAATCACCAGTCCATTCCACATCCCAATAGATATTTGATTGTGGTGCGACTGACACCATGTCATTTGACCCTACGGATTTCGTTACTTACTCACCACCTCAAAAATCTCATGTTGAAACTGCCAACGACGAACTTGTATCTGTACAAGGAGGCGGGACTATCACCATTACACCTGATATCACTATATCAAATTGCCTTTTTGTCCCCTCTCTCTCGAGTAAATTATTATCAATTAGCCAAATTACCAAAGAATTAAATTGTGTTGTGCTTATGTATCCCTCGTTTTGTCTATTGCAGGACATTCATACGAAGACCATTATTGGACGTGGTACTGAGAGTGGTGGACTCTATTATGTGAATGCTGTAGAGCAATAGGGCCGGTCTAATCTTGCCACCGGATCAGTTAGTCGACAATTGTGGCTCTGGCATCGCCGGTTAGGACATTCATCGTTTGGCTATCTTAAGTTTCTTTTTCCAGTCCTTTTAACTTCTGAAATAAATAACCCACAAAATTTGAACTGTGAAACGTGTCTCCGGGCCAAACAACCCTGGGCTACTTATCATGCTAATAACACTCGTGTTGATAAAATGTTTTCATTATTGCATTCTGATGTCTAGGGGCCTGCTCCATATCCTACTCCTTGTGGCTACCGTTATTTTGTTACATTTATTGATGATTTTTCACGTATGACCTGGTTATATCTCATTAAACATAAATCTGAGGTTACTACAAAGTTTGTAGAATTCTACAAAATGATCAAAACTCAATTTCATACATCAATACAAATTCTTCGATCAGATAATGGTGGGGAATATTTTGATGGGGCACTAAAACAATTCCTTATTGATAATGGCCTACTACATCAAACTACTTGCCCTGGCACTCCTGAACAAAATGGAGTAGCCGAACGAAAAAACAGAACTCTTCTCCAAATGACACGAGCCATGATGCTTGATGGTAATGTACCTCGGGGTTTCTGGCCGGAGGCCATGGCCACTGCTAACTATCTCAGCAATCGTCTTCCCACCTCTAGCCTCCATCATCAAACACCTCTTCAAATGCTATCAACCCAAACAGACATTCCATCTTTCTTGACCTTACCTCCGAAAGTATTCGGTTGCACTGTATTTATCCATATACCGAAAACCCACCGCACTAAATTCGACCCCTGTGCTGAGAGATGTGCCTTCGTTGGATACTCTTCTACCCAGAAAGGCTACCGCTGCTACAATCTCCGCACCCGCCGCATTCATATCACTATGCACTGCACTTTCCTTGAAACCGAACCTTTCTTTAACACCCAATCTCAGTCTCAGGGGAGATAGCTAATGACGATACTCTCGATTGGCTGTCTGAGCCACACTGGTCGACCGCTGAACCAACACGGCAAGTAGATGACGCTGACCGCACAGCGGCTATCTATCATAATGACGAAACCACTACAGTGCCAACCAATGGGGATCCTCATATGAATGCTCTGCAACAGGTAAACGATAGTATACATGTTGATACCACACATACCACACAAACACCGGACACTCTTGCTATTGTTCCTGTCTCTTCAAACCCATATGTGGATTGTACTAACTCATTCTCAGAGAGTCAGGAGCACCTTTCTACAGGAAACCAGGAGCAAGAATTAGCATCTCAAGGGAACCAAGGACGAGTACTGCCACCTAGGAAAAACAGGGGGTACCACCTGAACGGTACTCTCCCACCAAGATGGCACAAGCATCCAGATACCCAGTTAATGAGCCAGGATTCGCACAAAGTTTCTTTGTGACACTTTGCAATGAGAAAATTCCCCGAAATGAAATTGAAGCATATCAATCACCACAGTGGAGAGACGCCATGGAGACAGAAATTAATGCACTAAAGAAAAACCAGACGTGGGAAAAATGCCAACTGCCAGATGGAAAGAAAACAGTAGGGTGCAGATAGGTATTCACCGTTAAGTATAAAGCAGATGGGAGCATTGAACGATACAAAGCTAGACTTGTTGCGAAAGGGTACACACAGACATATGGCATTGACTACTCAGAGACCTTTTCTCCAGTAGCCAGAATTGACACCATACGGGTACTGTTCTCTGTTGCTGCAAATAAATATTGGACTCTACTCCAGTTTGATGTTATGAATGCTTTTCTACATGGAGAATTAAAGGAGGAGGCGTATATGGATCCACCACCTGGATTTTCTGAGGAATTTGGGCCACACCAGGTGTGTCGGTTAAAGAAGGCACTTTATGGACTCAAGCAGTCACCTCGAGCGTGGTTTGGACGATTTACTACGGCCATGAAAAAGGATGGATACAAACAAAGCAATACGGACCACACCTTATTCTACAAAAAACAGGGAAGTTGTATTACATGTCTTATTATTTATGTTGATGATATGATTATTACAGGGAATGATACTAATGAAATTTCTCGTCTCAGGAACCATCTGTTCACCCAATTTGAGATGAAAGACCTTGGAGGCCTAAAATATTTTTTGGGTATAGAAGTGCTGAGGTCATCTTCTGGCATTTACATATCTCAGCGAAAGTATATCCTGGACTTGTTGACGGAAGTTGGCCTATTGGATGGAAAACCAGCAGACACACCAATGATCCAGAATCAGAGGCTCGAGATAGTCCAGGATGCACCAATGGTGGAACGAGAGCAGTATCAGAGAATTGTTGGAAAATTAATTTACCTTTCACATACCAGACCAGACATCGCATACGCTGTTGGGATCGTGAGCCAGTTTATGCATAACCCACAGAAGCAACACCTTGATGCAGTCTTCAGAATTCTTAGGTATCTTAAAGGCACGCCTGGGCGAGATATCATATTTCAGAATCATGTACACTTAAACATTGAAGCATATACCGACGCAGACTGGGCAGGCAACGTAGTGGATAGGCGATCCACTTCTGGGTATCTCACATTAGTTGGCGGCAACTTGGTGACTTGGCAGAGTAAGAAGCAGTCAGTTGTTGCGTTATCTAGTGCGGAGGCTGAGTTCAGAGGAATTGTTAGAGGTATCACTGAGGTTTTATGGTTACGAAAACTTATGGCAGAGCTTGGTTTCTTAGTCGAAGGTCCCACCAGTCTAAAATGCGACGATAAAGCCTCGATCAGCATTTCGGAGAACCCAATTCAGCATGACAGAACCAAGCACGTTGAGGTCGA
This sequence comes from Eustoma russellianum, assembly GCA_036186865.1. Taxonomy (NCBI): domain Eukaryota; kingdom Viridiplantae; phylum Streptophyta; class Magnoliopsida; order Gentianales; family Gentianaceae; genus Eustoma; species Eustoma russellianum. Next base: position 29,876,045 of record AP025048.1, read on the forward strand.
TCGTCACTTTATTAAGGAGAAACTTGACAATGGAATTGTGACTCTGCCATTCGTCCGCTCAGAGGACCAGCTTGCCCATATACTCACCAAAGTTGTTAATGGACGAATCTTTGCTGATATCCTAGACAAGTTGAACGTTCGGGATCCTAGTGTTCAACTTGAGGGGGAGTGTTGAAGACAGCTGTAATTTTTAGGATAGAGGATATTCTGTTGTAAATACTTTCCATAGTTAGTTTGGTCTAATTTAGGCTGATTGATTAGGCAGAATAATTAGGATTAATGTAATTGATTGTTATTTCCTTGTATAAGCTGTAGGTTACAGTATAAGAAGACATGTACATGTATACCGAAAATTCATCAATGAAATTAGAAAACCATTGATCTCAAAACTCTTCAGCTATAACCTCATCAGTTGCTTAAGGAATTGGTAAAATAGACTTTGCTTAAACCTGATCTATTTTTATTTCATGTTCACTAACAACAATCTAAGGAGATAAAAATTTTCATGCAAAAGGAATATTTCTTAAAGTTAACATACAAGAACTTTTTTTTGTAAAGTTTCCAACACATATAAGTGATTCAAGATTCATGTTGTAGATCAGAATATCATTAAAATACACCGCCACAAATTTACTAATGAATTCACGCAAGACATAGTTCATTAATCCCATGAATCTACTATGTATATTGGTTAACCTAAAAGGCATCGTCAACCACTCATATTATCCAAAATTTTTCTTAGATACAGTTTTCCATTCACTTCTCTCTTTTATCCTAATCGGGTGGTATCTAATTTTAAGATCAATTTTTAATAAAATATCTTGTCTCATGCAACCAAGTCTAAGAATACGGTAACGATACTTTATCACGATCTTATTGATAGCTTTGCAATCCGTATAGGACACAATAAAATAGCACACAAACTCATACTCTCTTACACACGTCATCTAGCAAGCAAATCCTTCAATTGGTGTTAAATATCTTTAATCTCCTAGGGCTTGCTCGGAATACTAGACGGTTGGGCAATGTGGGTTCGGAAATGAAGCCGATTTGATGTTTAATACTTCTTAAAGGAGGCAATCCTCTTGGTTCTACATTTGGAAATACACCTACAAATTCAAAAAAAAAAACACCTTCTCTAAGCAGAAGTGAGTACGTACTTAACATCAACAAAACTTCTTTATACATAAAGATTAGCACGCGTTTTTCATATAACAAACTTCAGAACTTATACGCTTAGTTCTTTCTTTTTTGCTTTTTAGGCTCAAATGCAATCTTGTTCTTGTCTGGCAAATATTCAAGTTTGGTGATTTCCTATCGGTTTCGTGTGTGGGCTCTTAAGATAGAATAATTCTTTGAATACACCGCTTGTTAGAGAGATTTCAAAAAAATATTGTAGTTATAATAATAATAATAAAAACCACAATATAGTACGAATTGGAAAAGTCATGAAATAATCATGACACCATTTAGAATAGCGTCCAAAAACACCTAAAATGTTATTCAAGAGTGTGTCTAACACGTCATTTTGAATGTCAATCTTAGTTCTTTTTTTTTCTTTTTTTTTCTGATTTCTTCTTCCTCATTCTAGACAACACATCACACCATTCTCACCCATCCTCCCTTCGCCTCCGCAAAATGCTCGGCCACCGTCGGAAAATCCACTTTATCCTCCATTCTTCCTCAATCCGTCCTCACAACTCCTGCCCGCCATACCCATCTCGCCCTTCCAGCCCTCGCCGCCAATCCCACCTCCCAACTCTCATCCACTAATCCCCCTCCATAGTGCTCCTCTCTCCCTGCTGCTCCCTTTCCATCATTGCTCCACAATTTCCAGTGTCTTTGTATAAGAATCAAAATGTACCAGTCAGTCTACAAACTCAATTGATAGTATTTACAAGTCTTGCAATTCTCACACGTCCCATATGTATCCATACAAATACCAAAAGTCACACACATGGTTGCGTAAGACAGCAAGAAGCATTGTACACAGATTCTTATTCAAAGACCCTCGAAATTGTGGAGCAATGGTGGAAAAAGAGCAGCACCGACAGGGGAGCACTATGGAGAGTGATGAACCAAAAATACCACCCGTTAGTCAACAACAGTCAACGGTAGGGTATGGACATAAAAACGTTAAGTCCCTTGGGTTGGCCCCGAGCTCAGCAGGATCATATGCTGATAAACAATTCATCTCGGCCAAATGGCCACAGCGCCATCTCGGCCTAAAGGCCACATCTCAGCCACAACGTCATTTCGGCCTCAGTTCCATCTCAGCCATATGGCAACTCGGCCAAAAGGCCGTATCTTGGCCTTGCTTCCATCTCGGCCGGTGACCTCAGGCCACACTTATGACGTCAGCATCGGTCACCATAATAGGCCTATCTATGCTCTCTAAAGTCGGTCACTTACGTCTCAGTAAGCCGACCCCAAGACCCAGGCTATCTCGGGCACCTCTAATTATCAATACAAGGCATGGCCTCGGCGCAAGGAGTTCACCTTGGGTAATCTAACCAGGTGAAACTCCTCTCCAGGTGTCAAAAGCTCGCTTACTCAGCTTAATACGGTGCCACTTGGCAAGCATGCAAGAGTCATCCTTATGACCTCCTTGCCTGTCACAATCTCAGAACACTGCCCATGCAGTGGCTCAAGCACCTATATAAAGGGCAGAGAACAGAGAAAAAAGGGGGGATTTTTTCAGACTGATCTTCCTCACGGTGAAAACACCACCAGGTTCACCAGAAAAACATCTATACTCTTTCTCCAGCACCTATATTTCACCAAAAATGGCCTCCACTGACTTGACCGTCGGAGGGTATTACCCGGGTCCTTAGATCCCGGGTCCTCTGACCTTATTCCATTGTGCAGGTCGGCCAACAGCCCGCTAAAGGTAACTGACAGGGAAGAGACGGCGTGACCCCAATATTTTAATTTTTACTTGGTGATAAATCTGACATCATCAAATTGTCGCTAGAAGGAGGGCCCGATAAGTCCCTTAACCCACAAAACAGTTACTCAAAGCATCTCTAACGATTACTCAAAGCTTTTCTAATCGACCTTAGAAGCTATCGAGAGAAAGATGAGTAAAAACGATAGTCAAAGATCTTCTCAGCAACAAATTGATCAGTGCTCTACGGAGCCGGGAGAGTCCTCAACTCCCATTGCCTTCACGTATGAGGAGCATATGCGAGCCATACACTATGTGGCTCAAAACCCGGCGGTGTTCCAAGCTGTGGTGGAGGAGATGAAGGGGAAAGCTTTTGCAGAAGGTACCAGTGGCTCCTATCCCAGCAACTTCAATTCACAAGATTTGGAGTACTCTCCATCTCGGCCGGGATATCACTCTGGATGTCAGGCCGAGATTATGGCTGAGGCAAGGCATTCAGTACAAAGGTCTGACCACCAGAGCTTAGAGAGCACTCCAACCCCATCTCTGCCATTCAAACATGGCAGAGAAGTTCGTAGTAAAGGCAATGCCCCGCTGCGAGAAAGGTGTTCTGTCAAGGTTCAGCTAGGGGGCCGAGGCAGAGAAAGGAATTCTTTGTTAGCTTCAAAGGCCCATATCCTTTCCTACATGAGGAAGAAGGGCCTGGCAAGAGAACCTCAGCCCCTAGCAGGGCCATTCCGCAAGAGAAATCTACAACTCTACTGCCTATATCACCATGACATTGGACATGATACAGAAGACTGTAGGCAACTCGGCCAGGAGATTGCGCGTCTGATTGAGCTCGGTCACCTGAAGCAATTCTATAATCCGAGGTCAAGGCTGCATGACAGGCTCGATTTGGACAATCCCCGAGAAGGTGGATGCCGACCTGAGCAACAACCTCGGGCCCCAAAAGAAGAAGATTCGGATTCAGATGGGCAAAGATTGTCAATGTCTGGACTAACCAGGCTGATTTGACAGTGAGTCTGAGTTTTAAATGGGGATTTATTTTCCTCTTCCGTACAGCTGAAGTTTCTCAGTTCGGCCTTGTCATAAGTCTATTCATCACTCAATAAAGTTAGTCACCATTTGGTGCACAAGACTTCTCTGGAGGAAAAAGTTTGTGCCTATTCATAACTCGCAATGAAACTATGGACACAACTCTGCGGAATTGAGAAGTTTCCTTGTACAAGACCTCGATACGTCCGAGGCAAGAGCCCGCTATAGGGTAAATCAAGACCTCGGTACGTCCGAGGCAAGAGCCGCTATAGGGTAAAACAAGTCCTCGGTACGTCCGAGGCAAGAGCCTGCTATAGGGTAAATCAAGACCTCGGTCTGCCCAAGGCAAGAGCCCGCTAAACGGATGAACCTCTACGATCTCGGCAAGTCTGAGACGGCTAGATAAGACATCCGGGGGCAAATTTCCCCAACATTTCATCTCGGCGAACATGTTCCGGATATGTTTGGCTAAAAACTTAGGTTATTACTAAGTATCATCCAGGTTGGATCTCGGCCAAGGCAGTACAAGATTTTCTTATTCGATTCTTGGCTCAGCTCGGCAAGATAACAGGTTTATTTTATATTTAAGAGTCTGTTGACCTATTTTATTAAAACTGATCAGGTTTATTAAGGCCGACATGAGAACTCGGCAACAATCAGTTTGAAGAACAACTCAGCCAAATAACAGGCTTACTTAATGACTTGGAGACTTAGTTTATTTTCAATGAAGTTGATCAAGTCAGACAAGACCGACATGAGAACTCGGCAGCAATAAGTTTGAAGAATAAACTTAATGAAAATGCTGAAAGCAGAAAAGAAGAAAAAGTGAACTTCAAAAGATAGTCTTTCATTAGTGAAGAATTTGAGTTCAGAGTACAATTTGATGTCGGCTCAGCTAAAGATTACAAAGAGAATCCTAAACCTAGTCGTCTTCTTCCCTCAAGTCGGCTCCATCTACAAACTTTTGAAATTGCTCTTCAAACTCTTGGGAAGCATTAGGATTATACAATTCAGCAAGGCGAGGATCCTCTTTGTTCAACTCTGGATAAACAGTTGAGCAGACATCAATGGCTTCTCTTCGGCCGACATCCATGGCTGAGCTCTGAAGAAGGATCATATTTTCTTCGAAAAACTTGGAATTTTTGAAGTCCACAAGTGTCTTGATCTCAGCTTCAGTTAGTTGATGAGGCAATAAGTTTATCTGCTCTTCATCAGCTTTATTCTTCTGCGTCAGCTCAGCCAATAGCTTCTTCAGAGACTCATTCTCATTTAGAGATTGAGTGGAGGTCAGTACCAGATCTGCCACCTTGTTTTCCAACTCGTCCACCTTGGAGTTGGAGGTGGCCAGCCTCACTTCAGCCTCTTCATCCCTTCGCTGGAATGGGGAGATGTCAGCTCGCAGATTAACGTTTTCTTGGGCCAACTCAGCTCTCTTTAGCTCAGCTTCTTCAAGTTGTTTATTTTTAATCTCGAGCTCCCCAAGAAACTCTCCACTGCGAGTCAGAATCTCTAACTCCTGGGCTCGAACCTGCAAAGGAAGCAGAGTTAGAAAAAGTTTAAGTGATAAAAAGCAAACAAGGCACTCAAAGAAACTTATGCTTACCAAAGCGATGTTTGACTGGAAGGCATTTGTCAGCTCATCCCAGACAGTCGCCCTAAACTTTTGATGGTCCAAGGGCAGAACTGCCACTTTGTTCAGCTTTCGGGCTATGCTGGGATCCAGAGCTGAATCCCCTTCTGAGAACCCAATAAGGATTGGGTCATGAACTTCACCCGGTTGAGGCAGGTTTTCCTCAGCCGGCTCAGCAGCGATCATCTCCAAGGGCTGAGATGACCCCGGATCTCGGTTGCTGAACCTTCACCCCTTTGCCTCTTCCGGGGGCGAAGGTTGGAACCTTCATCAGCCTCTGATGTAATCTCTGGATCAGCAGAAGTCTGAGGCTGGATCCCGGCCTCAGGCTCATCCATGATCTCAATAGGCAGAGCTGTAAAGAAACTAAACAAGTCAAAAACAGAACAAGTTTCAACACTTAGAAAACTTTTGCAGTTGAAAAAAAGGGTTACCTGGTTCAGGCTCTGCTGGCTCGGGCTCGGCAGAAGTAACAGTTGGAACCGGGGACAGAGCTGAAGTAGAAACTCCCCCAGAACCAAGAGCAGCCATTCTCCTCTCCCTCCGGGTCCTTTTTCTGGCCGCCGCCTCAGCCATTTGACTGGAACAAGAAGAGGATCCAGCCATTGCACCTGCATTAAGGGTAAGATAGTTAAGCACCGAAAAAAGGGAAGGTTGTTGAAAAGAAAAGAAACAATATCAACCTCGGACAATAAGTAACTGGTTTGGGGAGAGAGGCAGATAATTATCACCAACAGCCGAGTGGTCCAGGTCGGCCGCTATCCATATTTCAGAATCTACCTTCTGCCAGTCAATGATTATGGGAAGTGCTCGAATTCTGTCTGCTTCATCGCAGTAGTCTTGGCTCGGCTTCATGTTATCAGCTCTGCCAGACTTCTAGATATTTCTGCTCGGCAGTTCAGACTTCTTGACATAGAAAAACTTCCCCTTCCATCTCTTATTAGAAGAGGGAATATTGAGAGCAAAAGGGAAACTTGTGTTAGACGCACGCTTGCTGAAATAGTACCAGTTATGCGAGGCCCGACACGCAAAAAGGGCTCGGAAAATAGTGGCATTGAAAGGGATTTCGGCAATTCTCAAGAAAAGAAGATAACAAAGAATGAGCTTAAGGCCATTAGGCTGGATTTGAGGAAGCCTGAGTCCATAAGCCCGCATGATACGGACAAGTGGCTCAGGAACAGGGAGATTGAAGCCAGACTTGAAGTAGTCTTCATAGACTGCTTCATAATCCCTAGGGGGATCATAAGCAGTCTGACCCGGCAAGGGAAGAATCGGACCGAACCGATTTTTATCAATTTTATAGGATTTACAAATTCTGTCCAGGTCGGCCTCGGACAGAGTAGAGAGAGACTCTTGGACAAGAGAAGAGGGCAGACCCCTCTCAATAACCCCAGAAAACAGAGATGGGCCCCTTAGGGGGGCAGGGGGGTTCAAGGATGCCGGAGCAGGAGAAATCCCTGCTTGCTCCGGCGAAGAACTGACCACGGTGATGGCTCCGCTGGACTGAGCTATCACCGGTGGTTCGACGTAAATTGCTGATGGGAAGATCATCAGCAGAGGCGGATCTGACGGACAGCGGTAGAGAACCAGAGTCATTTCCATCGCTGGCGGCGTAAGAACCACCCTCAGAAAAGTTTTGCGAATCACGAGAAGGTGAAGACATATTGAAGAATTGAAGAAGAAGACTTACAGAAAACCTTAAGGAAAGGAGAAGGAAGGCTAGAAGAAGGCTGAGCAAGGTTGGACTCGTCGGGATTTGAGAAGATTGCCAGAGAAACGAGCAGAACGCCGGAGTAGGAGAGCTAGAACAAATAAAAGGTTCAAATGACTTTCGAAGGACTTATTTATAGGGCTCCATCTCGGCAACCCAAAGGTCATTTTGATTTAATTGTCCTCGATTCCTGAAGCGGCCACTCCAAAAGTTGCGTAACCGATGCTTCGAGCTCTGCGCTAACAGTAAATGCGCAGAATGAACCAATCGAGATGGGCACGTACCAAAAGGACAGTGTAATTACGACTCTGGTCAGTTTGGTCTGTTTAGCTCAGTCAAAAACACCATCAACGCTTCGTACTCTGTGCAGCCAGTAAATGTACTGAGCAGTCCAATCATAGGTTGACACGTCGACAGTGAACAGATGACTCGTTATAAATTCTGGATCGATTAGTCTGCCCTCTCAGGTCAGCTCGGCCAAACTAATCTCGGGGCAGGTGATGAACCAAAAAATACCACCCGTTAGTCAACAACAGTCAACGGTAGGGTATGAACATAAAAACGTTAAGTCCCTTGGGTTGGCCCTGAGCTCGGCAGGATCATATGCTGACAAACAATTCATCTCAGCCAAATGGCCACAGCGCCATCTCGGCCTAAAGGCCACATCTCAGCCACAACGCCGTTTCGGCCTCAGTTCCATCTCAGCCATAGGGCAACTCGGCCAAAAGGCCGTATCTTGGCCTTGCTTCCATCTCGGCCGGTGACCTCAGGCCACACTTATGACGTCAGCATCGGTCACCATAATAGGCCTACCTATGCTCTCTAAAGTCGGCCACTTACGTCTCAGTAAGCCGACCCCAAGACCCAGGCCATCTCGGGCACCTCTAATTATCAATACAAGGCATGGCCTCGGCGCAAGGAGTTCACCTTGGGTAATCTAACCAGGTGAAACTCCTCTCCAAGTGTCAAAAGCTCGCTTACTCAGCTTAATACGGTGCCACTTGGCAAGCATGCAAGAGCAAGAGTCATCCTTATGACCTCCTTGCCTGTCACAATCTCAGAACACTGCTCATGCAGTGGCTCAAGCACCCATATAAAGGGCAGAGAACAGAGAAAAAAGGGAGGATTTTTTCAGACTGATCTTCCTCACGGTGAAAACACCACCAGGTTCACCAGAAAAACATCTATACTCTTTCTCCAGCACCTATATTTCACCAAAAATGGCCTCCACTGACTTGACCGTCGGAGGGTATTACCCGGGGCCATAGATCCCGGGTCCTCTGACCTTGTTCCATTGTGCAGGTCGGCCAACAGCCCGCTAAAGGTAACTGACGGGGAAGAGACGGCTTGACCCCAATATTTTAATTTTTACTTGGTGATAAAATCTGACATCATCAGAGAGGGATTAGTGGAGGGCGTGGGGGGTGGCAGGTGGGAGGTGGGCTTGGCAGCGAGGGTTGCATGGGGAGATGGGTATGGCAAGCAGGAGTTGTGGGGATGGGTTAAGGAAAAAGGGAGGAGGAGGTAGATTTTCCGGCGTACCTGGAATGTGGAAGAACACATTACAAAATACAAACAAAAAAAAATCCTAAATGGCAGTTTAGATGTTCTTGGGCGTTATTCTAAATGACGCATGATTGTTTGAGTAATTCTTAAAATTCGTATTGTATTTATGGTTTTTCCTATTAAAACTATGATGCTATTTGAAATCTTCCCGCTTTTTAGCTATTGATAGTTACTAGCGGGTAGGTTATTTTCCAAGTTATTAGGCCAAAGAATTACTCTTGATAAGAGTCTTGGAAACATATATAAATTTCCAAGAAGTAAGAGAAGCATCATACTAAGTGGACAAAGCGTTCCAAATGATACTTTTCATTTATAACATATTGTTCCCTGTGTGCAACCAAAATTCTTTATTCTCCACAAGGAGAGACAATGCACCCAAAATCTCTGGAAGTGTGAAGTACTGTACATGGTACTACTCAAATGACACAGGTAAACCACCGCTATTAATCCTCAAGCTACCATGAGGAAACCAAAGTAAACCACCACAATAAACTTTGCCCTACCATGATGAGACGGAAAATCTCTAGCCTCAAACATGCAAGTCACCACACACAAGGGCCTCTACTGAAACACTAGCATCAATTCTTCCCTAACCAGAGTAACATTGAGGGCCCAACTCCATGCCAAGCATGATAGGAATCAAGCTGATTCCTTGTCACGGCGATTGCTTCTGTACATCAGGGGAAATATCTGACTGATGGCTTCAAGCGCGGAAACATTCCAACTCTCAACATGCCTGACAATCTGCAGAATTGTTTAGAACATAAATGAATTTATAATTGATACCTAACATATCATCACTCAAATGGAAGGTGAAATCAGCCTACTTTTAAGTTGTCATCCAAGTCATAGACTGTAGTTCCATCAACTAATATGAGAGGCTTCCAAGGAAGTTTGAGGCGTGTTCTGCACATTCAAAATAGCAGGCATCAGAACAGCCTATTCAAGAATACGAGTTTTTGTCTATTGGTTCATTATTTATTTTGTCCAATATTTAAATAAAGGAAAGCCAGCTATCTGCATAGGCAAAAGACTTTCTGTCCTGGAATATCACTCTAGTTGGGGATGGCGTGGACTTGATATCTGAACAGGAAACCAAACTGCCTCAGAGTACTAATATGAATAGTGACATGGATATAGGCCACATGGGTCTCACTGGAAGCAAACTCTCTATCATTTGGAATGAAGGTATTCTTACCCTCCCCAGACCCTAGCGATAGCTTTTGCTGTCGTTGGGATATACTGGGTATGATTGTTGTTGTTGTTGTTGTTGTTGTATATAGGCCACATGGATTCTAAAATACTACTGAACAAATTATTTTCTCTAACGTTTCATTTGGCCTTTAAGAACCTTTCATGTATATTGTCATCAACAATGGACGGTATAGCAGAACAAGGTCCTCTTGTCCAAGTTTCACTATCAAACGCATCCATAGATTCTACAATCTTACAAGCTTATCGATGATGCAAAAGTAGAAGCTCTTTATCGCAAAGTAGGCTACCTCAGAACGACATTTCCGGCTAAAAGTATAAAGCAAATATTGATAGATGCAAGTCAATGTAGCAAGAAAAGCTATGGGACGACCTTAGTTTCCACAATGCAATTATTGTCTCTGTTGAGGGATCCATTCCCTGCGTGTGAAACATCTATCAGCAGTGAGCATATCTTGAAGCAGTCTTAGGAAATGACATGTGAATACATAAACTAAACGTAAGTGCAAGCACAGAAAGTTAACAATAAGTATTACAGACATAAATAATACCCAAGCTTAGTTTATAATATTAAGTATATACACCATTTAAGTCTAATACATCACCCCCACACTGAAGATGAAAAGAACGGTGGAGTGTTTTATAAGAATGGCTTAAGTATGGAAATCAACTTAAGTTAACCATTTTTTAATAAGCAAAAAAGCCTGAAAAATCAACATCCAGTGTTGTCTAACTAAAAATGTCATCGTCCTATCCAGGTTCTGGGACATTAAAGATGGTCTTATATCCAGGAAAAAAAAAGACATAAATAAGTGTCACACTCTAAGGACCCTTCTCTTAACTGACAAAGTGTTACACGTCCTGGGACATTAAAGATGGTCTTAGATCCAGAAAAAAAAAGACATAAATAAGTGTCACATTCTAAGGACACTACTCTTTACTGACAAAGTGTTCCACAAAAGATACTGATGAAGAGCAGAAAAACTGAATAAAGAACATAACTAGTGTGGATATTATTGTATATTCGGTTAGAGAATGGAGCTTGAAGAGAAACTGGTAAGGCTGCTGTTTTGTAACCTTGAAGTCACGAGTTCGAGCTGCAAAAACAGCCTCTTGCACAAAATGTAGCGTAAGACTGCATACATCAGATTACGGTCGTCTCCTGACCTTGCGCAAACGCGGAAGTCTAGTACACAGGCAACGCCTTCTTTATAGAGAATGAAGCTTGAAGATAACGTGTGTAAATGCTTCATTTGAGCTTCTTCAATATATAGAGGGTGTCAGCCACATTTTTGCAACTTATATAAGTCTCAACTCAATCAAATGTCTTGAAGATGTCAAATAGTCTTCAGCCACTCTATAATTGGATTTAATCCTCCATAGCCACCATAGAATATTTTAGGTATGTTTACAATAGTCAAGGAAATATTATAGATGTGAGGGGAAAGATCACAAGAGATTTGGGTTAGATTGAAGACATAGAACACTTTAAATCATCCTTGGATTTTGTTCCAACGGCTAAAAAATATGAATTCTAGGCTACACTGATCGATCTATACCTCATGTTTTAGAGAATGATGTCACGTCAATCAACGATGTCTTCAGGTTGAGAGATTGGAGTCTTACAGAGCGATTTCAAGTTATGCACCTTACCTACATCGACCGATCGATTTCTCTTCTTTGAGAAACTGACGTATACATCGACCGATCGATGCCTTCATACTGAGAGATAGATGTTGTAATGAGTTTTAATTTGAACATTAACCACATCGATCGATTGATATCTTTCATTTTAAAGACTGATATCACATCGATCAATCGATCGATGTGCTTCAACGTGGAGGTCGATGTTGGATAGAGTGGTTTCATTTTTGTACAATCCTTACATAGATCGATATATGTCTCATTTTAGAGACTGAAGTATACATCGATCAATCTATGTGAGAGGTCTATGTCTCACAGTGTGTTTTTTTTCTTTTGTTTCGTTTCCGAAGTATAAAATGTCTTTTTAATCATTTTCCAAACATCTTTTAACTTCACAAAACATTTCATATTCCAACAATAAGGCCGGAGAAGGAATTCTGAACGAGGATGGCGAACATATGCCGAAAGAGAGTTAAAGAGAGTTTTTGCAGAAGAAGTAAAAATTCGGGAGACGAAGACAAAAATGAAGATAGAGAGATTAAAGGGGGGATTTCATCCATAAAATCTTAGTGGAATGAGAATTTTTGAAGTTCCCACTCCTAGAAATACAAAGCGTCGAAGAAATAAATAAAAATGCGGTTAAAGCTGCTGCAAAACCTACGCCAGGGAATCCATTTACTGCATGCCAGTACCAAACCAGAGTTTGACACGTTAGATACGTGCGTCAGTGGAACAGTCAGAACTTTTGCTCATTATTAAAGGATTAGCCTTCCCTCCTTCGCTCAGCAAGCCTAATCTGGAGACATCTGATGAGGAAAAAACTATCACATAGAATAACAACAAGTGTTGTCACCTTGACCCGTCACATTCAATGTTGTTTGACCTTACAGAGGCACAGGTTCACCTTAGACTCACCTCATCTATTCAGGGCCAATTACATACTCAAGCCGGTGCGGTCAAGGGGACGCAGGTTGCCCCTTCGACGTCAGCTCGGGCTTTGAGTCACTATCAGTAAGACCCACCTAGACAATGTCAAAGATCGTCAGCTCGATCATCCGTCACATTGGTACAGAAGCGCGCCTCTGCCACTCACTGCAGATTGGCCATGGACCTGGCGACCAGGCAACTGCCAAAGCAGGCACCTACCATCGAGCAATATAGACATGTAACGTGATATATGCCGTCACCTGGCGATCATGCAGAAGCAGCTTATCAGCACGACGTGACACATGGCACTCTCACATAGCTTCTCAACATGCATTCGAAGCCCATATTATATAAAAGTGTAAAAAAATCCCACAGAGGACCAGGTTCAATCCATTAAGCAAAAAATTATAGCCACAACACAAAATGAGACAGTTGTATCTAATATTCTAGCATACAAACATTGTAAAACCAGTAACTGACTTAAGCATCGGAGGGTTTTCTCCATAGTAATAGCTATGGGATCTCTAACGTCGTTCAACTTGTGCCGATTTCCAGGAACGTTAGTTCTGGCAACATTTGTCTGTGCAAGACTTTGATGACATTTTTCCGTTTTTGGATCATTTATGGATCATGCGAAGATCCGACTTTGCCATTGGACATGATAAATACCTATACTCCAGCTTGAGGGAAAGTGTTAGAAAATGTATAGGTTATGTATATAGTGTGGACATATCCCGCATCCGTTATTAGGTAATAGTATCTTATAAACACACATTGTAATAGACGTGTCCACACTCTGATTGGAGTATGGAATTCACAAAACTTATCGTGTTTAACAATTATAAAACCAACTTTACAAAAATGTTGTAATTCAGATAATATGGTTTTTAAAAAAAACAAATCCCGAAGCGAAAATGGATAGATAAGGGAATCAATATATCTACCAAGATGATTATGTCAGGTCGCCATTTATCAAACTCAATAAACAAAGCAAAGTGTTAAGAGTACCTTTTCTATCTTCTTTAACTCGATGGATGGATTGTCAAGGAAAGGTACAAGCAGCTTCAAATTCCGTGCATACAAATCCTTTCCTAAATCATGAGCAAAGGTCGAGTCTTTGATTGGAAGTTGCGAGTAATCTCAACATGCAGACAGATGATATCAATAAACTCAAGAACCAAAACGTTACTCCAGTTAAGTAAATGGACATAAAGAAGATTGACTGTGGCTCCTCTATATAGCCTCAACAGTGCCTCCAAAGCAGAATATTATGCAAGTGATGCTGCAAAATATTACTCAGAGCTCTTTCCGTGTGTTAGGCCTACCTGGCCAGGAATGGGTTTACCTCCCTGCCTTCCGAACTTCCATTTACAGGAAATAACAAGAAGTGAAGCTCTCTACGAGTGACATTTCACCATTAAGTGGACCTCGTGCCCCTAATCCACGCCATTTATGTGCTAAAGGCTTAGATCCTAAAGAGCAATGTTTTTTCAAGCATTGGGAAATTTGAGTCGACATTGTAATGGATAGCTTGGCAGAAGAACAATGACCATAAAGACTCATGTATCTCCCCTGTAAAGGGATAAGGATAATCTTTGTTATAGTTACAAAAATATAACTTTCGTTATGTTTGAATTCCTAACAACTTAGATTCTGTTGTAACTTGTGCTCAACGACCTTCGTACCTATTTCTATACTGTGTATCTTAACAGTGAAGATCATAATGAGAAATATACAAGTTAACAAACTATTTTCCTTATATGGTATCAGAGCTAAACATGCTCACCCAATCTACTCTTTTCTGTACTCCTTCTTCTTCTCCCAGCATGTCTGCTTCTTCATAGCTCAACATGCTTTCTGCTCCAACCCAAGCCCATAACTCTTTTGCAATCAAATTGTACTTCAAAAACAAAATAGTCTGGCACACTCAATCCCTTCCTCTTCTGAATTATCAAAATCATACCGATTTAATTGATGGTGACCATGCCTCCCAAGGAAATCCCTTCATATACTGATGCTTCTGCCTCTCTCATTACCAATCCTGATTATAAAATTTGGTATCAAAAAGGCCATGTGTTAATGTCATGGCTGCTATCCTCCCTCTCAGAGGAAGTCAATTGTTAAGTTTTTGGCCTTGAATCTTCTTTTCAGGTTTGGCAGGCACTGCATGAAGCGTTCGGGTCTGTCTCCCATAACTGACAACTGCAACTCCATATTGCTCTTCAGGAGTTTAAAAGAAATGACATGTCTATATCTGAATATCTGCAACATGCCGAAGCTCTTGCCGATGAACTATCTGCTGCAGGAAAGCCTCTTTCTCCAGCTGAGATCAACGCCATCACCTACAGAAACATTGCTGCTGATCTTCACTCCATCATTATTGATCTCAATCTCAGACCCACCCCTGTTCCATTTCATGAGATTCATGGCCAGCTTGTTGCTCATGAAGTTCTTCCCAAAAGTTCCCAAGACCTGACATCCGTTAATCTTGTTTTTTAGTGCTCTCCCAATTCCGATACGCCGCTGCTTCCTACTCCATCTCCTGGGCTTCATTACTCTTCCCCTCGGCCTAATTCTAATTTTTCCGGGAACAATTTTTCTGCACATGGCCAGCAGTTTCAGAATCAAGCAAATCTGATTTCTATGAATAATTTTTCGCAGCCCGCACATTGTATTCATGTCTCATGATTGTCCTAATACTTTTCCTTCTGTTGTACCTTGGTATCCGGAAGTAGAGCAACTCATCGTGTTAATCTTGATCCTGCCAATAGTCAGTTTCAGCATCCATATCACAGCACCAATCAGCTTCATACAGCCAATGAACATGGTTTGCGTATTCATGGTGTGGTAATTCCCGCATTTCTTCCTCTTCTAGCCTTTTTTATTTAAACAACATTCTTCATGTGCCTCGTATACATAAAAAGTTAACCATATTTGGTATTCATAACTTGTACGCCAGTTGTAAAATTACTTATACCTTCATTATTAACAAATATTTATATCTTTATTTTTTTTTTCAAAAGCGAGACACTTAACGTAGTATCAGAAAAACTAACAGAAACGTAAAAAACTTCCCAAATATTTCACTTTTGCCAAAAAAAAAAAAAACAAAAACAAAAACAAAGATATGGATATAGGTTCTAGTACGTAAAACAAAGGTAGTTTTAGTGCTAAAATTCGCTTTATTAAACTAAATTACCTCTCCACCATTCTCCTTCATTCCCCTCCTCTTTCATTGCACTTCATCGCCTCCCCACCACCATCATTCCAGCAGCACTCAAGCCACAGCCACTCGAGCGCCTAAGCCATACCCATCCACGTGTAAACAGCAGGCTCTATCTTTGTCTCAGCACCTATTAATGCTAGCATCATCTCTATCTTGCACCACTAGTGACCTCCTCCTCGTCCACCTGTCGTTGCCACCGTCATCCAAAAATAGAACTTTCACAAAGCCTCTACTGGCCCTAGTGCACCACTCTTCAACCTCCTCCATCAAAGTCTATCAGCCTCCTCCACGCCCATCCACCCTTCACTTGCTGGAACACCACCACCAACAACGACACTTAAGCCTTTCTTCACTATGTCGCATTAGCTATATGGATCCATCATTTCTTTTGCGCTTTATTTTATTTATTTATTTTGTTTTTGAATCATAGGCTAAATCCTATCCTCCATTGCCGCCTTTAGATATATATTTTTCAAAACTATCATATTATCTCAATCGTGATATAAGATTAAGTACCTAAAATTCTCACTTAAATCTTATATCCTCCACATGATGGTGGCTACATGAATTTACTGTCGCCAGTATGCTCTATCAGTGACCATATGCTCTCCAATTGTCATATAAGTCATATCCTTCCTATTGTCTCGCTTCTGCTTTCTTTGGCCTCTCTTTCCCACGTTTAACATGTGTTGGAGTCAACAATCATTATTGAGGCCATTAAATGTCCATTATTGAGGAATGACTGGTTGGGTCAATGGCCATTAAGGCCTATTGACTAGCTTTGTTATAATAGCCATATTGATGAGGAGCTTCATTCTTGGAGTCAAAGCATTTACCACATTTGTAAATACATTGCTTGATTGTAGAGGCGTGATTATAGGAGTATTGTTAGCATTGTAATATTGAGGTTTTAAGGTGTATATTTCGGTTATAGGGGCAGCCAGTCAAGGGGGTGTTAAGTGCACTTAATGGTGCTTTATTTTTGTAGTAATGAGGGTGTCTTGTATTTAGTATAGAGGTTTGACCAATGTTGTATAAATATACCTTGTAAAGTACATTCTCAAAAAGTAATGAAAAAGTGACCTTTTTCCTTCATTCTTTGCTCGGCCAATTGTTTCATGATATCAGAGCATTCACCTTAAACACAAGTCCAAATATTCTTCTCATCCCTACCGAGATGAGCTCACCATCATCTTCAAATGCCGCCACAATGGCGGCTGCTACCCCTACCGCCGCCCCACTGGCGGCAGCTACCTCTTCCGCCGCCCCACTGGTGGCACAACTTGAACAACTGCTTTTGCTCTTCCAAGTCAAAGCCGAAGGTGGCGCCTCACCCAACGCCAACACTCATCAAGGTAAGGTTAATTTTGTGGAAGCCTCACCCTGGATCCTAGATACCGGGGCTACTGATCACATGACAGGTACTTTATCTTTGTTTACGACATATGTTCCGAGTTCTGAAATTCTGAGGGTGAAAGTAGCAGATGGGACCTTTGTACTTGTTGTGGGAAAAGGATCTGTAAAAGTGTCTTCTGCACTTACTCTCCAATCAGTACTCTATGTCCCCAAGTTGACTTGTAATTTGATTGCTATCAGCAAACTTACTAAGGATACTCATTGTGTTGCTAAATTCTCTGCCCAATGGTGTGTTTTGCAGGAGCAGGGATCGGGGAGGACGATTGGCATTGCTAGAGAAAGAGGTGGCCTTTATCAATTAGAGGATGACAGCAGCATAGATACAAAGAAATTTGTACTTCATACCTCTACCCCTACAACCCCTCTTAGCGTTGAAAATAACTCTAGCACAATGGATGTACTCTTACTTCATCAAAGGCTGGGACATCCCAGTCTTCGTTATCTTAAACAATTATTTCCTTTGAACAAACAATTGTCCACTCTGCATTGTGATGCATGTGTCTTTGCTAAACAAGTCAGACATAACTACCCATCAAAACAGCATGTCAAATCTGCTCCTTTTCATCTTGTGCATAGTGATCTTTGGGGACCCTCTCGCATAAAAAACATCTCGGGGGCCAGATGGTTTGTTACATTCATTGATGATCATATCAGGGTTTGTTGGATGTACCTTCTTAAAGAAAAAATTGATGTCACAACTGCGTTTCAAAATTTCCACTCTATGATCAAGACTCAGTTTCAAACCACTATTAAAGTTCTCCGAACAGATAATGGTACCGAGTACTTCAACAAAACTCTGAATATCTACTTAGTCTCCGAGGGTATTATTCATCAAAGCTCTTGTCCAGATACACCGCAACAGAATGGTGTAGCTGAACGAAAAAACCGTCATCTTCTAGAAGTTGCCCGGGCCCTAATGTTTACTATGCATGTTCCGACCTACTTATGGGGAGAGGCCGTTCTTACTGCGTGTCATTTGATCAATCGACTTCCTTCAAAAACTCTTCAGTTTAAAACCCCTATCTCTATTCTCTATGAAACATATCCTCTATTCCGGGGTGGTGCATCTCTCCCTCTCAAAGTGTTTGGTTGTGTCGTCTTTGTTCACCATCGTGGCTCGCCTATCTCTAAGCAAGAACCTCGGTCTCACAAATGTGTGTTTGTTGTCTATCCATCCACTCAACGCAGCTATAAATGTTATTCTCCTACACACCGACGTTTCTTTGTCACCGTGGATGTGTTTTTCCAGGAAACTGAATCTTACTTTCCCTCACCACAAACAACTTTAACAAATTCTGACTCACATCTTCTTCTTGAAAACTCCACTACTATGAATACAAATGAACCACTACCAGGTCCACTTTTACCCGACAGTGGTTCAGGGGGAGATACATCCAGCCTGCCATCTTCATCTTCGGCCAGCCCACAGCCACCGCCGGCCAGCCCACAGCCGCCGGCGGCTAGACCACAGCCCAACTCACAATCTTCGTCTCCTAGTCCAATACGTCGACCTACACCACCAAATATAATCATATACTCACGAAAAAAACAAACTCAAATTGATAAAGACACTGATATTTTTCCAGGATGCCAATCTCTGGAGCCGGTTCCTGCCCCTTGCAGTGAGGGGGATAGTTTTGAGGCTTCAACTGATTTGGATCTGCCAATTGCTTTGAGAAAAGGGAAAAGAGTATGTACCCAGCACCCCATTTCTAATTTTGTTTCGAACAGTAAGTTATCAACCAACTTTTCGGTGTTTAATGCAAAGCTATCTAACATACAAATTCCTAAGAATATTGATGAGGCACTCGCAGATAAGGATTGGAAGGCCGCGGTACAGGAGGAGTTGAGGGCGTTAGAGGAAAACCATACTTGGAATGTCGTGAAACTACCTCCAGGAAAGAGGCCAGTGGGGTGCAAATGGGTATTTTCAGTCAAATTCAATGCAGATGGAAGTGTCAGTAGATACAAGGCTCGATTGGTCGCTAAGGGCTTCACCCAGGTATCTGGTATAAATTACAATGAAACATTTGCTCCCGTAGCCAAGTTAAACACTGTAAGAATTCTTCTCTCCTTAGCAGCATGTCTTGACTGGCCCCTCCAATAATTAGATGTTAAAAATGCGTTTTTAAACGGTAATCTTCATGAGGAAGTATATATGGACTTACCACCCGGATATACTAAAGAAAGAAATGTGGTATGTAGATTGAAAAAATCATTGTACGGACTAAAACAGTCACCACGAGAATGGTTTGGAAAGTTCACTCAGGCTGTTAAAACCCAAGGATTCGAACAATCTCAGGCTGATCACACAATGTTTTATAAGCATACTTTGAAAGGGACTCGTGCTATTCTGATTGTTTATGTTGATGATATTATACTGACAGGAGATGCATATGATGAGATTGACTCACTAAAGAAGTATCTAAACAGCAGGTTTGAAATGAAGGATCTGGGTTCATTAAAATACTTCCTGGGCATGGAAGTTGCGCGCAACTCCTCAGGTATATCTATTTCTCAAAGAAAGTATGTGTTAGACTTGTTGCATGAAACAGGAATGTTAGGATGCCGACCAGCGGCCACTCCTACAGAGCCAAGCTTGAAATTGGATATTAATGGAGGTGAAGAGGTGAACCGAGAAAGGTATCAACGTCTTGTTGGTAAACTAATTTACCTATCACACACTCGTCCAGACATTGCTTTTGCTGTGAATATGGTAAGTCAATTTATGTATTCTCCAAGAACACAACATTATGAAGCCGTGATTCGAATCCTAAGGTATCTAAAGGGGACTCCTGGTAAGGGTTTGTTCTTTGGAAAAAGGGGAGAAAGGAGCCTTAAAGTGTACACGGACGCGGACTGGGCAGGTTCATTGATTGACAGAAGGTCTACCTCGGGATATTGCACGTATGTCTGGGGAAATTTAGTCACTTGGCGGAGCAAAAAGCAAGCAGTGGTAGCCCCAAGTAGCGCGGAGGCCGAATTCCGAGCACTTGCGCATGGTATATGTGAAGGGTTATGGATTAAAAAGGTATTGAAAGAATTACATGTTATGTTTAATGGCTCAATAAATCTCTTTTGTGATAACAAAGCAGCGGTGAGCATCGCCCACAATCCAGTTCATCATGATCGCACTAAGAATGTTGAAGTGGATCGTCATTTTATTCGAGAAAAAATTGATGATGGAAGTTTTAGCATGATTTACATTCCCACCAAGCAACAAGTGGCGGACGTCTTGACTAAAGGGTTGCATAGGCCGGCCTTTGAGGAGTTAATCAGCAAGCTTGGCATGAACAATATCTACATTCCAGCTTGAGGGGGAGTGTTGGAGTCAACAATCATCATTGAGGCCATTAAATGTCCATTATTGAGGAATGACCGGTTGGGTCAATGGCCATTAAGGCCTATTGACTAGCTTTATTATAATAGCCATATTGATGAGGAGCTTCATTCTTGGAGTCAAAGCATTTACCACATTTGTAAATGCATTGCTTGATTGTAGAGGCGTGATTATAGGAGTATTGTTAGCATTGTAATATTGAGGTTTTAAGGTGTATATTTCGGTTATAGGGGCAGCCGGTCAAGGGGGTGTTAAGTGCACTTAATGGTGCTTTATTTTTGTAGTAATGAGGGTGTCTTGTATTTAGTATAGAGGTTTGACCAATGTTGTATAAACATACCTTGTAAAGCACATTCTCAAAAAGTAATGAAAAAGTGACCTTTTTCCTTCATTCTTTGCTCGGCCAATTGTTTCAACATGCACCTCTCATTCATCGTTTCGCACTGTCTAACAGGTGCATCAGCAGATTGCCTTTGCACAAGTCCGTACTATCTTAACCTTTACTGTGTCTTCTCATCTATAGGAGCAACCCTATCCTTTCTCCTTATATGTTTATTTTCTATTTTATCTTTTCTTGTATATTCACATATCTATCTTAACATTCTCATTTCTGTAACTCGCATTCTTTGTTTATGCTCATAATTGACTGCCCAACATTCAGACACGTACAGCAGTACGGGTCTTACTACCATCCTGTAAAACTTTCTTTTAAGCTGTAAATGTACTTTCCTATCACGAAGAAGGCCTAACGCACTACTCCACTTTAACCACCCCGCATATATTTGATGATTCACATCCTTATAAATTCCTCCATCTTTCAGTAGTGTAAATCCAAATACCTAAAATTCTCACTTATGTGAATCATTTGATCTCTCAACTTCACACAAGGTTCCAATGTCGTTGTTTTGTTGCTAAAATTAAATTTCATATACTATGTCTTTTTTCGACTCAATTTGAAACTTTTTTCCTCCAGTGTCTTCCGTCAACATTCCAACTTAGCATTGACTATTCACTAGTGTCATTCACCAGCACAATATCATTTGCTAATAACATGTCTCCGGAACTCTATCTTGAATATGTTGAGTGAGCATATTTATAAATAAAGCAAATATGAATGGACTTAATGTAGATCCTTGGTGTAAACCTACTGTAATAGAGAACTCTAAGTTTACTCCTCCCGGAGTCCTTATGTTTGTCATCGCGTTCTCATACATGTCTTTAATAATTTCTATACATGCTACTCTCCTAGCTTTCTTTTCAAGCACTCTATAGATGATCTCTCCTGGAACTTTACCATATTTCTTTTCCAAGTTAATGAAAATCATACGCAAATCCTATTCTTTCTCTCGATATCTCTCTGTTAATCTTTTCAAGAGATGAATAACCTCTATTATTGACCTTTCTGGCATAAATCCAAAATTGATTTTCATATACACTAGTCTATTTGCAAATTATTTCTCAATCATTTGCTCCTAGAGCTTCATTTTGTGCTCATTAAATTAATTCCTCCATAATTTACGCAATCTTGTACTTCTCCTTTGTTTTCATACAGAGGTATTAAAGTACTTTTCCTCCATTGCCCGGACATCCTTCATGTCTTCATAATGTTGTTTAAAAGATCTATGAACCACATAATACTTTCTTTCCCTAGGCATTTCCAAACCTCAATTGGAATACCGCCTGGTTCAGTCGCTTTACTATTTTTATCTTTTTAAAAGCATATTCTACCTCTGCCAATCGAATTCACCTACTATATGTTATGTTTCTATCCTCTCCATAGTTATGTAACTCGCCCAATATGAGTTCATCTTCAACTAATTCATTAAAAAATTTCTTAAAGTATCTTTTCCATCTTTTATTACTCTTTCATCTGCTAAAATATTGCTATCTTCGTCATGAACGTATTTAACTTTAGTCAAATCTCTTGTCTTCCTTTCGCTCGCTCTAGCAAATTTATATACATCTTTTTCATATTCTTTCGTGTTCAACCGCTTATAAAAATCTTCAAATGCATTTGATTTGACTTCACTTATGGTCTGTTTAGATTCTTTCTTAGCAAGTCTATTTTTTTAATTCTCTTGATTCATGCAAAGTTGAAGTGTCTTATAACTAGTTTCCTGTAAATTCTTCTATTTTTTTTATCTTTACCGCTACATCCTCTCACACTTCACTTGCATCACTGCTTGAATTTATTAAGACTTCTTGATCTAATACTATTTTCCTAAAATATGCTTGTTTAGCTTCTTTCAAATTCTACCATTTTAATCTTGTGTTCTATAGACATTTTGTTTTCTCAATTTTCTATGCCGGATACGAACATCTAACACTACAAGATGGTTTTACATTGTTAAACTTTCTTCTGGAGTCATCTTACAGTCCTCACAAGATCTTCTATCTTTCATACGTGTCATGAAATAGCCTATCTGCGACTTATTTGGTCTACTATTGAGTGTAATCAAGTGTTCATCTCACTTTTTGAAAAAAAATGTATTAGTCACTATAAGTTATACGTTTTCTGAATATAAAATTGATTTCTTTTTTCATCGTTCGTGTTTCCAAAACCAAATCCATCATGTACCTCATTGTAATCCTTATTCTCTTTGCCTACATGTCTATTTAAATCTCTTCGTATAAAGATCTTCTCAGCTATTAGAATTTCATGCATTATGTCTTCTAAATCTCTCAAAATTGAACCTTCATAACCATCTAAACCCATATGAGAAGCATATACACTAATAATTGTAGAAAATAATAGTTAGTTAAACTTATATTTTTTATGTAATAAGTAGCAGTCTCCATCAACCTTTCTCTGTGATGTACTGCCATATACTAGCCGTTACTAGCCGTTGGGCATTTAGGTGAGATACCATGTATATATTAGATTACTTGACATTGTACATAATACTAAGAAATGAATTCTGAAGCTAAGAGCTTCTATTCTTCTTTTGCTGGTCTTATTAATTGTTTACTACACTTCAGTCAAGAACTTCTATATGGTATCAGAGCCAAGGTTGCTCCATTGCTAAATACGTTCATCTCCTCACTATCAAAGAAATCAAGACAATCATAACAAGAGCAACTGCAAATTTTCTGGGCAAGTATTATCAAGACTGTTGTGAGGAGGCAAAGTTTCCAGCAAAGTCTTCTAAATATTCAATTAAGGCCATTACGATTTGAAGAGTGAAGTTCTTTGTAAAAGGACTTTGAAAAATGAAATCCTCTGAAAAAGGCCAGAAAGCATCGAAGAAGACAAGGTTCAAGAAGAAGAAAGAGAATATTGTTTTTCTGTTCTCCATGAAATTTTTCATGAAATTAAACGTGTAAAAACAAAGGAAAAAACTTGTGAAACTGTGTGCCCATCATTTTTAAGGAAAATAATCTGCAAGCCCACGTGATTGGCAAACTTACACGTACAATTTTATTACATGCACGCCGCTCCTCTGCCCAATCCCATAACGACACGCGTCTTCTTATACCACTTGGTTGTGCAATTTCTTGTCATCGATCTCATCACTCTCTTATCACATTTATTGGTTTCTCTTCTTACTCTTGTACGAAACTTCTTCATTACTCCCTTCCACCTTCTCTTACTACCTCACTTCAAAATCTTCCCGCTACTATACCCTCCATCCGTATTCTTCGTTTCCTCAAACCTTCAACACCTTCAACACTCAAACCTTCAATACCTTCTGCATGGCTGACCAAACCAGTGAAATAACCTCAGCAAGTGACAAATCTTCCACCTCTGCCACTGGATCTATTGTAGACTCCACACCCGTTACCATTACAAACCAAAGGCTGATAGGTAACAATTATCTACCATGGAGTAGAGTCGTAGAGCTCTTTATCACAGGAAGGGGAAAGAAAGAGTATTTATCCGGGAAAATGGTTGTTCCAGCTGAGACCAGTGAGAAATATGCTGTTTGGGAGGCTGAGAATTCGATGATAATGTCTTGGCTTCTGGGGTCGATGATTCCAGAGGTAAGTAATACATTCATGCTTTACTCAACTGCTGCTGAAATTTGGGAGGCTGCTAGAGAGATGTACTCTAAACGAGATAATATCTATGAGTTATATGAGCTTGAGGCTCAGTTGAGAGATATCAAACAAGGAGACCAAACGGTAAGCAAGTTTTTCAGTACTATGTCCCAGATCTGGCAGCAGATTGATTCGTTAGGAACATATAAATGGACATGCAATGCAGATGAGAAACTATTCAGGACCATTAAGGATACAAAACGCATATTTGGCTTCTTGTCTGGACTTCACAAGGACTTTGACGCTGTTAGAAGCAGGATTCTTGGAACAAAGCCACTGCATGCCATGAACTCTGTGTTCTCTGAAGTCAGACAAGAAGAAAGCCGGTTGAAAGTTATGATGGGCTCTAGTTCTAGTGTTACATCTGAATCATCTGCCCTTGTCTCTCAGGTGAATGATTAGGACAAAGATAAAAATGCATGTCTAGCTTCAAAAAGATCTGGCCAAAGTGAGTACAAAAAGAAGTATTGTAGGTATTGTCAAAGGACGGGTCATGTGGTTGAGGAATGCTACAGGCGTCCAGGATCTAAGGTCAAACCTCCTCCATCATTCTACAGATTTAACAACAACTTGAGGCAGAACTCTTCTGGAAAAGCAGATTCAAGTGGGTCATGGAGATCCGAATCTGAGCCGTGGAAGGGATCTAAACCGGAGCCTTGGAAGCCTCCTATGAGAGCAGCTGTTGCTGATGCATCTCAGACAGATGTCCCTGAGCTTACATTCACTCAGCCTCAGCTGGATGCTGTTCTGAAAGTCTTGCAGAGTCAAAGGGCTCAGGTTAATTCTGGTCAAATCAAGGCTACCATGGCTAGTGCAGGTAAAGGAGGTAAAGAAATGTCATGGGTTGTTGACTCTGGTGCAACTCATCACATGACATTTAACAAATCTTTACTGAGTGCTTTTAAACCATCTTATGATCCTAGGAAAGTTAAGGTAGCAAATGGTCATAGTACAGATATTCTAGGTCAAGGTGATGTCTGTTTGACAGAGAGGTTATATCTGAAAAATGTTCTTTATGTTCCTTCTCTTGATTGCAATCTTATCTCAGTAAGACAACTTATGCTTGATAATGAGTGTAACCGTTTTCTCTCCATCTAAGTGCTATTTTTTGCCCTCTTCTTCTTGCTTCCAGGAGAAAGCTATGAAGGAGGTGGTTTTGAAGGAGAGGATTGGATGTGCTAGTCATCATGATGGATTATTTCTTTTGACAACTTCTGAATCAAGACCTGAAGATCATTTTGTAGGTTGTTCTAGTATTTATTCTAGCATGAACAAAGTGACTGTTCCTAGAATAGATAATATGTCTTCTAGAATGAACCTTATTTTGTTATGGCATAAACGATTGGGGCACCCAAGTTTTTTGTATCTCAGGAAGATCAAACCTGAGCTATTTAATGGTATCAGTCTGAATTGTTTGAAATGTGATACGTGTCTGTATGCTAAACAAACCAGAGTTTCTTATCCTGCTAAGTTGTATAAGGAAAGTAAACCTTTTAATTTGGTACACTCTGATATCTGGGGACCCTCTAGAGTTCTAAATGTAAATGGTAGTAAATGGTTTGTTATATTTGTAGATGATCACACACGTGTCACATGGATATACTTGATGAACCATAAATCTGAGTTCTCTACTATTCTCAGAATGTTTGTGAATCTGATCCAAAATTAGTTCAATGAAGTCATCAAGACTTTGAGATCTGATAACGGGAGCGAGTATTTAGACAAGGATGTTAAATCATTCTTGGCTGAGAAAGGAATACCGCATCAAACTTCTAATGTTTATACTCCTCAGCAAAATGGAGTCGCTGAGAGAAAACATCGACACATATTGGGAGTTGCTAGATCTCTAATGTTCTCTATGAATGTTCCAAAGTATCTTTGGGGAGAGGCAGTTCTTACTACTACCTATATGATTAACAGAACCCCGTCTAGGGTACTGGAGTATATCAGTCCAAAACAAAAATCACTCAGTATTTATTCTCATTGTCTTTTGCTTCTTGAATTACCTTTTAAGATATTTGGCTGTACTGCATTTGTGTACTTACAGTTGCCAAGCAAAGGGAAACTGGACAGGAGGTTCATCAAGTGTATGTTTATTGGGTATGCTGGAACTCAAAAAGGGTACAAGTGTTTCTGTCCAGAAACCAGAAAAATTTACACTACACTTGATGTGTATTTTGATGAGGAAACACCTTTCTATAAGACTAACTGCCTGTCTGATTCTCAGGAGGTTGAACAAGTTAATTTTTGGAGTATTATTGATGTCTCACATGTAGGAAACCAGCCTCCTGAAGTCACCCCATCGCAGGAGGAAAGACGGGGAACACAAAATGAAGGCACAAGTATGGGGACAGAGCCAACTATGGAACATCAAATAAGGATACCACAACCAATTACACAGGTATATTCTAGGAGGAAAAACCAAGTAAGTGAGCTGTCTACTAGTGAAACTCTTTTACCTCAAATGTCTAATGATTCAAAATTACCCATAGCACTCAGAAAAGGGACACGGGAGTGTACCAAGTATACCACTCCTAAACTCAAAGACTTTCACCTGTTGAAGTCTAAAGCTTTTTCTACTCACCATCCTCTATGTAAGTATGTTTCCTATGACAAGTTATCTACTGACTTTAGAACCTTTACAACTAATATTGATAATCATGCTATTCCTTCTTCTATTGATGAAGCCCTACACCATGAACAGTGGAAACGGGCAGTAGAGGAGGAAATGTATGCTCTAATCAAAAATGATACATGGGAAATTGTTCCACTACCCAAACATCACAAACCTGTGGGATGTAAATGGGTATTTTCACTAAAGTTTTATTCTGATGGTACCCTTAATAGGTACAAAGCTAGACTAGTTGCTAAAGGTTTTTCACAATCCTATGGTATAGATTATTTGGAAACGTTTGCACCGGTTGCTAAATTGAATACAGTCAGGATCATCTTCTCCATAGCAATTAATCTTGATTGGCCACTGTTTCAGTTGGACATTAAGAATGCTTTCCTTAATGGGGACCTAAAAGAACAAGTTTTCATGAATATCCCTCCTGGTTACAACTCAGCGTATAATACAGGTATGGTTTGTAAACTGAAAAAGGCTATTTATGGGTTGAAGCAATCACCAAGGGCTTGGTTTTCAAAGTTTACACAAGTACTTCTTCAGTATGGTTTTAGACAAGCACAAAGTGATCACACTCTTTTTGTATTTACTTCAGATAGAATACTTACTATCCTTATTGTATACGTTGATGACATAATATTAACAGGTAATTGTACAGACAACATATCTAAAGTTAAACAGCACTTGTCTACTGTATTTGAGGTGAAAGACTTAGGCTCACTCAGATATTTCCTTGGTATGGAAGTAGGGAGAAATAAGCAAGGTATGGTTATTTCACAACGCAAATATGTCTTGGATCTCCTTCAGGAAATAGGTATGCTAGGATGCAAACCAGTCTCCACTCCATTAGAACCTGGTTTTAATACCATGAATGACTCTGGTACTGCACTGGTTGATATTGACTCATATCAAAAACTAGTTGGTAAATTGATCTATTTATCACATACACGTCCTGATATCTGTTATTCAATAAGCTATGTTAGTCAATTTATGCATTCACCTACTAACATTCATCTTCAAGCTGTGATAAGAATTTTAAGGTACTTGAAAGGTGCACCTGGACAAGGGTTATTCTTTGAAAAACATGAGGACAGAACTATACAAGTGTATACTGACGCTGACTGGGGAGGATCAAAGAAGGATATGAGGTCAACATCAGGATATGGCACATTCTTATGGGGAAATTTGATCACTTGGAGAAGTAAAAAACAAACTGTAGTTGCTAGAAGCAATGCTGAGGCAGAATTACGGGCTTTAGCTCTAGGATTGTGTGAAGGCTTATGGGTTAAACGCGTTCTTAAGGATTTACATCAAGATTCCCTTGCATCTCCAATTATGGTCTTCTGTGATAATATTTCAGCTATTCACATGGCTGAGAATCCAAGTCATCATGACAAGTCCAAGCATGTTGAGATTGACAGACATTTTATTCGGGAGAAAATAGAAGATAAATCTCTCTACATTCGACATGTTCCATCGAGTGAACAAATGGCTGACATATTTACTAAATCTGTTTCACCAGGATTATTCAATAAGTTAGTATCCAAGCTTGGATGTAAAAATGTGTATGCCAAGCTTGAGGGGAGTGTAGAAAATAATAGTTAGTTAAACTTATATTTTTTATGTAATAAGTAGCAGTCTCCATCAACCTTTCTCTGTGATGTACTGCCATATACTAGCCGTTACTAGCCGTTGGGCATTTAGGTGAGATACTATGTATATATTAGATTACTTGACATTGTACATAATACTAAGAAATGAATTCTGAAGCTAAGAGCTTCTATTCTTCTTTTGCTGGTCTTATTAATTGTTTACTACACTTCAGTCAAGAACTTCTATAATAATATCGATTGTTTGTCTTACAAACACCAACTTAACGCTATCATGCTAAAATACTACCACTAAAATTATTTCCGTTGCCTCCCCCTTTCCCATATGCAATTCCGCTATCCCTCTCTGCGATTTCGACATCGTTATCCACCATCTTCTTCTCCTCTCTCACACCACCATTCTAGCCGCCGCCCCCTCCACCATCATTCTCGTCGCCCCTCCTCTCTAAACATCTTTGTGATCCTCTTTTCTCTTCAATTTTCTCTCTTTTTTTCCATTCAAGATAGAATGGCTTCGCAGTCTATCTTGGAAACAACTTAATTTCTTGGTGTTCGAAAAACCAACCAACTGTGCACCAATGATTAATCAAAAGTGAGCATAAGGCCATGGCTAATGCTACTGCTGAACTTATTTGGTTGAAATTTCTTTTGTGTGAGCTTACCGTTCTTCCTAATCTTCCTCCAGTACTGTGGTGTGATAATGTTGGGGCTATTTACATGTCTGCTAATCCCGTGTTTCATGCTTGCAGCAAGCATATAGAGCTGGATTTTCACTTTGTACGTGAACAGGTTGCTTCTGGTGCTATTAGTGTCCGGTTCATTTCTAGTGGGGACCAAGTTTCTGATGTAATGACTAAAACTCTTCCTTTGTCTTTGTTTTATCGCCACTGTTCCAAGCTTCTCCTTTGTCCTAAACCTGGCTTCAGCTTGCAGGGGGTGGTACAGGAATAAGGATAAGCTTTATATAGTTACAGAAAGATGACTTTTGTTATGTTTGAATTCCTAACAACTTAGATTCTGCTGTAACGACCTGTGTTTAACAACCGTTGCACCTATCCTTATGCTGTGTATATAAACAGTGAAGATCTTAATGAGAAATGTACAAGCTATCATTTTACTCAAACTATTCTCCTTTATTTACATCCCCAACATACTAGCTTTAAAATTCCTCTGCAGTCAATTGAAAAGCATTCAGAAGAAATCAATGTAATTGAAGTCAAGCTCACCTTACTCAAGGTCTGATGCTGCCACATATAGTACATGGCAGTAGACAGTGAACAAAATCTTCTGAAAGAAAACATCTTTCATAATGAAAAAAAAAATAAAAGAAATTTGATGAGGAGAAAAGAAAGAACACTAACGACCTTCAGTTTGTGAAATCGCAAAAAATTATACGACAATATTCAATTGCTACTGCTCATACAAGTAAATAGAAAATCATAAAATTTCGAGTTGTATCCTATTGGTACCTAAGACAGATCCAAGATAATAATTAGGAGGAAATCAAAAACTATATATTCATGAATTCCAACAAATTCTGATAGACTTACAATCTATAAATCCCGATAGGCTAAATGATATCAGCTGTTTCAACAGGATCTCTATTTAAGAATAGAGCGAATTGAACAAATCCCGCCAATTTAAATTGTAAACAGTAAGGCATTGCATATAAGTGCAAAGATAAGGCAATCATGACTTCCATAAGCACACGTCTCCAATAAATCTTACTTAACTATACCATGTCATAATAAATTTCAGATGCTGCAGTTACATGCCCCCCCCCCCCCCCCCCAAATCTACAAGAAAGGGTCCACATATCCTTCCTACCACTGGACAGGCCAAAAATGGCAGCACAGAGTGGTAGAGGAACAGATGATTTTCCTTCTAGTTTCCACCTTATTCCCCTTTGTCATATATATTCAGTTATATGCCTCAGCAAAAGCATAAATCAAAATAATACTAAAAGTCACCAAGTGGCAACAGATGCAAACGTTTCATTTCACCAAATCCGTAGTTCTTACCATGTTGATATTCAATCTTTTTGACCAAGGTAAGATACAAGGCTATTGGCCTTACCTCGAAATTTAATTGTAGGGTCTTCAAAAATGCAGTCATCCGCATAAATAGCAGAGGTGAAAAGTCCTATAAGCCAAAAAAAAGATTGCCAATGGTTCAAATTAACTTAGTTACCTATATACTTGAACTGAGATTAAGAAAACCAATCTTGTAGTGTAAAGCCTGTGCTCAAAATTCAATGGTGGTCCAATTTCAAATATTCATCCGTACATTGGTTTTATGCTAACAGTTGTTTCATCAGTGAAGCTCGGATATACTTGATAATACTAGAGGATTGTTCCACTCGGGAAAAAACAGACATTTAACTGAGAATGCAATCAGAAGAATACACTTCTATTTAGGGGAGGATGTCGAAGATTCAATATTTGGGGAAAAGTTTTACAAGAACTGCTAAAACTTGCACCAATTTTGAAAGCAATTTGCCCACTTAGAAATGAAGACATCTTAATTCTGCAATAGCAAACACAAGATTTAAAAGTTTTCACCAAACAGTACATGCATAACAACTTTGCTGTCCCTGGCAGGTAATGTCATTCTTCATTCATTTCCAAATCTATCTTTCCATTACTAGACTTGGTTGTCTCCTCATATGCCATAGACTAATGCACTAGCAACTCGCTAATTTCCTCTTTGTTTTTTTACATTACTACTTTTCCTTCTTGTAACTCTGGCATCTACATAACAAAATATACTCAAAATGAACAGAAGTATGCTACCTGTTACGAAGTAAGCATTCTCAAAGTCAGTCTTAATAATCGTTAGAATGTCATCGACGTTGGAAACCATGTATTCGTTTTTCCCCATATCATATTCCAATTCGGGTCTGCAAAAGTTTTGATACGGAACTGTAAGGAAGGGTTAAGAAACAAAATTAGAGCAATTTGAATGATGTTCTCGAGAAAATCTCTGAGTTAGATATCTCTTGAATTTCCTTTTTCTTGTATATCTTAAACGAAAGGAAAAAGTTTTGAGAAAATCCAAACTCTTAGCAGTAGCTATTTGAAGCAAGAGACAAAGGAAAGGATATGATCTTCTAAATTCCAAACAACTATAACAGCTGGATGAATCAACTCAAGCATAGTATAGGATTCAGAAATCTCCAAGCACATTTTGTTTTTAGACATTCAAGCACAGATAAGTGCTTCACAGGAGAAATCCAAAGATAAACTAAAAACTTTCCATATGCTGGTAAAATAATCAGTATTCTCTGTTTCATGATTCTACTAAAAACACTGAAATCGAAATCCTGGTCAAGTTTCTTCTAAAGTCTAAAACAACCCAAGAAATAAAACCAGCCGAAAGGGAATAACAATGTTGGACACTGGAACAAGGTGTTTTGCCTGTAAACATAAGTGTAAATTAACCTTTTTATTTTGAGTTAATCATACTTTTTAACCAAATGTTTGATAGTTGTTTCACAAAATATCCAAAACTAATTTTATTATAAATTTTATCCAAAACATCTACGAAATGTTCACAAAATATCCAGCTACTGGGAGATGACATGTGATTGCAGATTTTCGTTATTTATGCTCCAAAAAAGTTAACCTTAGTTAAAAATCAACTACCCAAACCAAAAACTAACATGTGTTCCCTCCATTCTCTCTGACAGATCTTCTTCTGCAATTTTGGAAAACGTTGCCATCTCACATGCGGGAAGGGGGGGAGCAATTTACATCAAATTCTGAGTGAGTAAATGTCAGTCTCATCTTCAAGTTCAGTTCGCTATCGGAGAGATCCGAAAAGAACTATTCACCTGATCTATGCTCTTTTATGAACATAAAATCGGAGAACGTGATTATGAGAGATTTCCTACTTGCTAAGTTTATCTTCCTCCACTGATCAAATTGCCAGTTGTCATATTTTTTGCAGCTTCCACTGAGAAACCTTCTTTGATCAACTTAGAGAGTTGAAGCTCAATACGGTTTTGATTGTTTTCCAAGTATTGCTACTCTTAAGTTTGTAATTCACTGTGAAAAAGGCAAAAAGAAAAAGTAGTAGTATGAACGTTTGTTTGTCTAGCAGTATCTAGTCCAACTATTGCATTGAATTAAAAAAAAAAAAGTAGAAAGTTTTATCATACACGACATGAGATGATTTCTTTATACAAAATTTTTTCTTTTTCGGACATGGCCAGTGACATGTTTCAATATCTCCCTGAGGGCGAGCTCAACTTGAAAACAAATATGACATTCATCCACTCGGAATCTGATGTAATTGCTCCCTTGTTTTCGCAGGTGAGCTGCCAACTTTTTTTAGAATTGCATAACGAGATATGTGAGCAATGGAGGGAAGAAAAAATTACTAGCAGTTGGTTTGGGTAGTGTTTTGCTAAAGTTAACTTTTTTAGCACATAAACAACAAAAACCTGCAATCACATGTTATCTCTTAGTAAGTGGATATCTTGTGAACATTTTTTATAAGTTTTAGATAAAACTTATAATAAAAATAGTTTTGGATATTTTGTAAACAACTAACAAACATTTCACTGAAAAGTGTGATTAACTCTTTCTATTTTAATTGAAACAAACCTAATAATACATCAACACATATTATATAGGGAAAACTACTGGATTTTTGTACTTCCAGAAATTCCAAAACAGATTCAACAGAATTTATCACAGATATCAACTTCAACACCCTGATATTTACATAAAATCACCTGTTGCTATTAGCTGGAATGAAAAGCCTCAAAACTTCAGTAACTCCAGCAACAAGAAGTTTAATAATTTTTGGTGTCTCGGTGTCTCTTTCATTGCGATTGGGTGCACTGGAGCAGCATCCAATACGATGAACTCTCTGTACGCGCCAGCGGATCTCCGCCCGAGAAGTTGGTGTTAATGGGAATTCAGGGGTGAAACGATAAAGCAAAATTAACTTAGAGGAATTTGTGTAGATTTCCAGGAGAAAGTGAGATCATAAGCAGGAAGGATATATTAAATTAGGCAACTGAGTTGAAATTGGGAATAGTTACCAGTGGCTGGAGGACTTGACATGGTGGTGAATAGCAAGAAATTCCGGACATTCCCTTCTCTCTCATCCGCTGAGCCACAGTTGATTTGGGTGGCCTTCTGTGAGGAATGGGATGAAGTGGGGACACCGACGGTCACTTACGCCCCCAACGGCTTCTTTAATAACGTTCTAACGTGTTCTCATGACGGCCCAACCGATTCCGGACATTGGTTATCCAAAGAAAGTTCAGGGTTCAATTCTTACCAGAGGCAAGAAAGTTCTTTTCCAGCAAGTGCGTAGTGTGGAGCTTCTTGGCCTGCAAGCTAGTCTCGGTTTGGGGGTTCCTTATGCAGATCACTGTGTAAATGACCAAGCCATGTTAGCAGGCCGTTGTGTACCTGATTTAACTCCCTACACTACCTTTTATACTGGGTGTAGCACGTACCCTTACTGTTTGAGTTTCAACCTTTTTAATAACGTTCTAACGTGATATTGGCATTAGTTTTTTATTTTAACCATAGTGGTCAAATTAATGGGTTCATACCTGGGAGGCTAAAGTTGAGACAAAAATGAGGCCGTATAAAAAAAGTTCTTTAAAAAAAAGAGCAGCACATCCTTTTTTAAAAAAAATACTTTTTTACCCGTAACGACACGTGATTGAAAACCTCATATTTTATCTCACCTTTAGCTTCTCCAGATCTGAACCCCAAATTAATTGGAAAGTTTACTAATACGATACGATATCAATATCGGTATCGTCCCGGGCATTGTGAGAGAGCTAATTAATTTATTAAAAGTATTAGTTAAATAAATATATTTTTTTAATTACAAATAATATTACAGACATATTAAATTGGTGATACACATATTAAACCAACGATCTTCATGATAAAATAACGAATACAGTGCATTGTTTAATATAAAAGTAATATAAAATCAGAAATAATCATAAGATTTTACTATAGTTACCAGAGTGGATTTAGTCTTTAACATTTCAATGAGAGTAAAAAAAAGAAAAGAAAAGTTATACACTGAGAAGTGAGAATTATACGTATAAGGCTTCACCTTTTTTACTTTGTTTTATGTAAAAGAAATTACTGCCAAAATTTTTATGACATGACCGAAATTTAAGTGAGTTTGGATCCTCTCACCCACAATCCCTTCACATACTTCTCCACCGCACAACATGTGACAGTAAGACAGGATGGTGAGGCTAAATAAAGGTCACCTGCATCTAGCCTCACCATCCTCCCTTACTGCCTGGTTAAGATCGCCTGCCCCAACGTCCCTCACCCACTAAATGACCTGGCGCCACTTGTAATTCTAAAAAAAAAATTCCCTTTCCCTCCAAAAACACCATCACGTGACCTTGTGATACCCTTACATTTATTATTTTCAATTACCTCAAACCCTCCCCCCAATTTACATTTTCTCTCTCCTGTATTATCATCCCCCGACCACGACCCCAGAACTCTCCAAGCGAAACCCTTCCTGCAAACGAAAACCCATTCCTCTGTTCTTCTTCTTTCGCTTTTTTCTTCCATTGCTTTGGAGAAGACAGCTTCTGGCAATGTATTTATTAGGTATGTCAAAAGAGTCAATTTTTTTACCTCATTATTATTAATTTTGCACTCTTTTGTATAGCTTTTGTAATTTCTTGAACAGTGAGGAAGAGATTTATTGATTTTGCATTTTTCTGTATAGCTTTTGTAATTTATTGAGCACGTACAGAGATATATATTTATGCACGAGTTAGACATTTTGTTTAATTGAGTTCGGATGGTCCGCAGGATGGACGCCGAGTTCATGTGATAGAAAGAGATCTAAGTGAACCGGACAGGATTGTGGGCGAGCTTTTAAAACCAGGAGGCTATCTCAAACTAATTCAGTTAGGTCTTGGAGGTAAGCAATCGGAATTGATGTTGCCACTATTAGCAAAAATTTACTGAAAGTCGTTTTAAAAGTTCCAAGGGGGACTAGTGATTTTGATGCATATAAGTCAGGTTGTGTTGTGATTATTGTTTATTGTAGACCAGTGGCATGTCTTCAGTAGAAGAACGATGGTCGTCGTCATCCACTGGTATATAGCTGGAAAAACAATTACATCATTATAAGCAGTTACAACAAGTAATTGTAATCAGCTACAATAAGTAGAGTTAAGCAACTACATCATTATAAGCAGTTACAACAAGTAATTGTAATCAACTACAATAAGTAGAGTTAAGCAACTACAGGATGTAGCTGACAAGAATTTATGTAAACTGATATTGCACGTAGCTAAAGCAGACACCTCGCATGGTCAATCAATATAGACATTACATAGATACCGGTATGTATAGGTTTGAATGTTTTTGAAAGCGTGATTGTATTGAGTGATAAAATGTTGATAAAAAGATGTAAAAAAGCTACTTTGTATCATAAAAATAATAAAAGATTTAATCAAATAAGGAAGTAACACCGATCTCTCAAATTAGAACACATCAATCGATCGATGTATACATTAGCCTCTCAAAATAGACATAGATCGATTAACGTGTGCAGAGATCAAAATTGAAAACCTACTGTAATACATCAATCTCTCAACCTGAAACATATAGATCGATCGAATTACATATCATACCTTACATAGATCTATTGATGTGATAAAATGTTGATAAAAAGATGTAAAAAAGCTACTTTGTATCATAAAAATAATAAAAGATTTAATCAAATAAGAAAGTAACACCGATCTCTCAAATTAGAACACATCAATCGATCGATGTATACATTAGCCTCTCAAAATAGACATAGATCGATTAACGTGTGCAGAGATCAAAATTGAAAACCTACTGTAATACATCAATCTCTCAACCTGAAACATATAGATCGATCGAATTACATATCATACCTTACATAGATCTATTGATGTCAGACTGATTACAACTGAACTATGAGACATTGATCTCTCAAACAAAGCGACATAAATCGATCGATGTATACATCAGTCTCTAAATTTGAGACATAGATCGATCGATGTCAGTATAATTTGAAATAATTTCTTTAATAATATGACAAGTATGTAAACATTTTTGTTACACATATAATTTCGTATAACATTTCATCTATGTTCACATATGCTTAAACTTGATATAATATTATATTACTAACTTGCCGTGGAAGTTTTGATAACTTACCACAAGGGTAAAAGAGTACTTTTGAGTGTTTTCAAGGCTATATTTCAAAAAGGATATATAAAGATAAAATGACACAAAGATGGAGGATCATTACAAGTTTGTTTGACATAACTGGTTTTCAAGGATATATAAGGATAAAAGGTGTTTAATGCTAAGCTTATGCATATTTTTTGATGAAGTAAACAGAATAGCGGACTTTTTTTATATACCAAATATAGTGTTTGCCAGCTTCTCAAACAACAAGACGAAAATAACAACATTACTCATTGGTTTAGAGGCTCTAGACTAAAGCGGGGTATGAAAGATCGGATGTATGCAACCATACCTACTGTTAGAAACACACAGAAGTTGTTTCCCGATGACCCATATTGAAAATTGCATTAATCTGTGTCGATCAACTGCTACTTCATACTATAAGAAGCACAATCATTTTAGTAAATCATTTTGTTTTATTCTATTATATTTTAAAGTAAAAAAAGAGTGTATCCCTAACTCCATTGTAAATAAAAACCTGCCAACTTCTCGAACAAAGCTATGAAAATAGTTCTATTCTAGAAGCATTGTTTAAAATATAAAGTGTTTGTCGGCTTCTCAAACAAATCTATAAAAATGGTTCTATTCAAGAACTATTTTTTAAAATATTGCGGGAAGTTTCTCTTGCACTTTATTATATTCGGTGATACCTTCAGCTAGACAGTTGAAATTTTTTGATATTCGTAAATACAAGTAAGGCTAATTTATTTCTACTAATAGTGTAGATAAATTTTAATCATGGACGAAGGCAAAACCAGAATAATCCATGTATTCTTAATTAAAAGTTGTTATTTTATATACTTATAATGCTCTATTTTGTTTCCTCCCAGCCTCTCCTTTTGACTTATCATGTCTCCATCTTGCTTTTCATTGTCTATTTGTTCTTTCCTCCTCCATCTTTGATATCTCTTTTTTCATATTCTCCCTTTCTCCTTTCAATTAACCTGCCTAACTAAACAAAGAAGGAATCATCCAGTTAGCGAAAGTGGGAGAAATTTCAACAGAACTGCCTGAAATTATGAATTGGAAATTCTAACTTACCGACTCTTTAGGCTGTAGAAACAAAGTGTGTCAAAATTCACACAAATCGTTCAAACTGTTATTGCGCAACTCTTTGCACAATTGATCACACAAAAGAAACAACAAACGTTTGAACAAATAAGCAAGACAAGATAAAATGAAGAATGCTCAAAACAGCCAAGGAGCAAGAGAAAATCGCAGAATTTTATTTCAGAAAATATCTGCTTGATCCACACTAAGAAGAGCTACTGCAACTACTCCTATATACAACCACCAGTGGCGGTTATGTAGACGAAGGTTGTGAATTTACAAGAAAATCATCTAACTAACTCTGCTGACGTTTATATACAAAAGGGTAAAATGGTCCTTTCACATGTTTAAAAGCATTTGGCGCGTCAACCGCTTGCGTCTCCTTCTTCTTCTTTCCCCTGCACTTCTGCTCCAACTTCCCTCTTCTTCAATCACATCGCCAACTGTTTGCTATCCTTCATCTTCACTCACTGCTAAGACCTCGTCTCAATAATCAATCCTCAGTAGCTTCAATTTGACCAACTAGCTCTTCAGCTTGGCTATTGTCGTGTGCTTCTGTTGGTGCAATTCTTGCTCTCTTGGATCACCAGCTTCGACACCCCTCCTCAAATATCTGACTGCGCATATATATTACATAGCTCAAGTAATGTAGTCAGATTGGCCATTCTTTGAATATCCAAGGCTTTGGTGAATATATCTGACAGCTGATGGTTGGTTCTTACAGGCATAGGTTTCACCACCCCTTCAAGATATTTTTGTCTCACAACGTGACAATCTATTTCAATATGCTTAGTATGTTCATGGAAAACTGGACTTTCCACTATGTAGAGGGCACTCCTACTGTCACAAAATAGTTCAACAGGACCTTCTTGCTGTATCTTCAGATCTCCTAGCAAATACACTAACCACTGTATCTCACAAGTGGCAGCTGCCAATGCCCTATACTCAGCCTCTGAAGAATATCTGGATACAATGGTTTGCTTTTTGTCCTTCCACGATATTAGTGATTCTCCCAAAAACATGCAAAATCCTGTAATGGATCTCCTTGTTTCCTGGCAACCCGCCCAGTCCGCATCTGCAAACGCTTTAAGCTTGAGTTCTCCATTTGCAGGAAAGTACAAATCTTGTCCTGCAGTGCCTTTGATGTATCTCAATAGCCTATGGGTTGCCTTGAGGTGTGCTTCAGTTGGGACGTCTAAGAAATGTGGCAACTGTTGGACAGCAAACATGATGTCAAGCCTCGTAATAGTCAAATACAATAATTTCCCAATAAGGCTTCTGTATCTAGGAATATCTTCAATCACTATTGAATCTCCATGTTGTAACTTAACTCCTTTATCCATCGGAGTCTTGGCAAGTTTTGTTCCAAGAAATCCTGTACTGTCAAGTAACTCCATAGCATACTTTCTTTGTCAATGTATCATGCCCCCTTGATCTAGCTACCTCAATGCCTAAGAAATAATGTAACTCCCCTAGATCCTTTATCTGAAAAGTGGTGTCAAGATAATCCTTCAATTGCTGAATAGCTTGCATTGAGGAGCTAGTCACAATAACATCATCTACATAAACAAGCACAACCAACAGAGCATCTGAAGTGTTCTTAGTGAACAAGGTGTAATCATGCTGGGATTGAGTAAAACCTTTGTGAATCAGTGTTTGAGTGAGTTTCTCATTCCATTGACTACTTGCTTGCTTAAGCCCATACAATGATTTTTGAAGTTTACATACAATGTTAGGAGCAAAAGCAATTAAACCTGGAGGGAGATGCATTTATATTTCTTCAGAAAGATCTCCATGTAAAAATGCATTTTTAACGTCCAGTTGGTGAATGAACCAGCCCTTACTGGAAGCTAATGCTAGTACTAGTCTGACAGTGGTCAATTTGGCTACTGGGGAGAAAGTATCAATGTAATCAACTCCTAACTGCTGGGTGAATCCCTTAGCCACCAACCTTGCTTTATAACGCTCCACTGACCCATCAGCACGATATTTGGCCTTGTAAATCCACTTGCAACCTATGGGAATTTTTCCTGCAAGGAGAGATACTAAAGACCAAGTATGATTAGCATTGAGAGCATCAATTTCCTTCTGCATTGCCTGAGACCAGCACTCATGCTGTGATGCATCATGATACGTGATAGGATCAGGATTTACACTAATGTTAACAGCATATGTCCTATACTCAGGAGTTAATGAATCAAATGACATATAGTGTTGAATGGGATGAGAGACAGAATTGGAATCAGGCCAAGCACTTGTCAACACATTACAATAATAATGACGCAAATATGATGGTTTCTGTCTGCGTCTAATAGGTCTTGCTTGCTCAAGAGGTGGAAGATCAATGGTGATGGTGGGAATAGGCGTTGTAGGCAAATAATTTTAAGGTTGCCCATCTTGTAATGAAGAATAAGGCATATCAAGTTGTGATTCTGCTGAATCTGCAGTATCTGGTTGACCTGAAGGAATAGATTCAGTTGAGACCTCTGGTGTATCTGGCATGGGTGTTGATACAGAGAGGATGGACATAGGTGTAAGGTTAGGTGCAAGATGAGGGTTAGTTAGAATATCAGGGACATGAGGTGATGAAGACGCTGAAGTGAGGTGAGGAAAGACATGTTCCTGAAATGTGACATGTCTTGAGACAAATATGGTTTTTGTATCTAGATCTTGAAGTATGTGACCTTTGGAATACAGAGGAACACCAAGATATACACAAGTTTTGGCTTTGTGATCAAATTTTCCTTTTTGTGATGATGTATTATATGCAAATGCTTGACATCCAAAGACCTTTAGATCATTGTAGGAAGGATTAATGTTATGAAGGCTGAAATATGAAGTTTTATTGTCCAGAATTGGTGTAGGCAAAAGATTAACAATGTATGTGACATGCTGAATGCAAAATCCCCAGAATTCAAGTGGAAAATTAGCTTGAAATCTTAAGGCTCTAGCAACAGTGAGCAGGTGCTGTTGCTTTCTCTCTACTAATCCGTTTTGTTGTGATGTATATGGACAACTTTTCTGATGTATAATGCCTTTTTGAGAAAAGAACTAATTCAAGGATCGTTCAAGAGCATTATCACTTCTGATGACCTTTATTCTTTTGGCAAACTGTGCTTCAACATAATGATAGAAACTTTCAATAACTTGTTTGGCCTCTGATTTGGCTCTAATCACATATGTCCAAGTAAACCTACTTCTATCATCAACAATTGTAAGGAAGTAAGTTTGCCCATACAGTGTGGGTACCCTGTATGGACCACATATATTAATATGTAATAAATCAAAGCAACAAGCAGAAGTGGATTCAGACACAGAAAATGGTAAACGTTTCTGTTTTGCCATTGGACACACTTTACATAATGCCTTTACATCTGACTACATTGACAGAAGGAGCTATTTTATTTATTTCTCTCAGTCTTGGCATTGAGACATGGCCAAGTCTGAGGTGCCATATCATAGAAGAGGAACAACAATGGGAACAAGAAGAAGAAAATCAAATAGGCAAGGGCTTCCTAATCAAATAACTTTGCTCACTGGATCCTTTACTCTAATGTCTGGCAGCTTGAATGTACCAGTAACATAGTAAAGTCCATTTATCATGTTCTTTTGGCAGCTGTTCTTAGGGCACTGACACAACATCAATCTGATTATGATTGCCTTCATCATCCCTTAACATATTCACATCTTAACAAGAAACATCAGTCATGTTAACTTGTGGCCTTATTTTGAACCAAGGGGATATCTATACTTTTTGTAACACCTCTCTACAGTGTGTCCACTCTTGCCACAATGCGTATAAACAGGCTGTTGAGAAATATTGTTATAACCTTTGCCTGTTCCTCTAGACATGCCCCTAAAACCTTCAATCTGGGGTCTAAAATTAAAACTTCCAACAACAAAGCTTGCAGGCTCAGATATATTTTGACTACCAATTATCAAAGCAGTAGGATTGTTAGAAAACTGTTGTGACACACCACCTGTCATAACCTTTCTCTCATATTGCAATGCCATTGAGAAAGCAGTAGAAATACTTGGCAGAGGTGTCATTACAAACCACACATCACGCGCTGTCTCAAACCACATAATACTCTGCGCAATTGCTGGAGTGACACAGTTCTGGATCCAAGATTGTACCATTGTGTTGCATTGATTCCACGCAAGATATGTTTCATCATCCTCTCCTGGTTTCTCCATGGATCTGTCAATGAAACACATTTTGTTTTTGATCGTCAACGCCATACGAAAGGTTCTGCTCCATGAATGAAAGTTATGACCATTGAGTGGAGGCTGAACAAGCACCGTTGCTGGACTTTCATTCGGATGCAGATATAATGGATTTGATGCTAGATTGTCAACACTATTATTACGACTAGTGGATGCGGAAGCAGAATTCATGATTGTGAGTTCAACAACAAGAAATCAACGACGAACTATTGATTCGCTAATCTGATCAACAAAAGATGATATGTTCTGATACCATGCCAAAATTCATACAAATCGTTCAAACTGTTATTGCGCAACTCTTTGCACAATTGATCACACA
Source organism: Eustoma russellianum (assembly GCA_036186865.1). Taxonomy (NCBI): domain Eukaryota; kingdom Viridiplantae; phylum Streptophyta; class Magnoliopsida; order Gentianales; family Gentianaceae; genus Eustoma; species Eustoma russellianum. The sequence continues at coordinate 29,918,746 of AP025048.1, forward strand.
AAAGAAACAACAAACGTTTGAACAAATAAGCAAGAGACGATAAAATGAAGAATGCTCAAAACAGCCAAGGAGTAAGAGAAAATCGCAGAATTTTATTTCAGCAAATATCTGCTTGATCCACACTAAGAAGAGCTACTGCAACTACTCCTATATACAACAACCAGAGGCGGTTATGTAGAAGAATGTTGTGAATTTACAAGAAAATCATCTAACTAACTCTGCTGACGTTTATACACAAAAGGGTAAAATGGTCCTTTCACATGTTTAAAAGCATTTTGCGCGTCAACCGCTTGCGTCTCCTTCTTCTTCTTTCCCCTGCACTTCTGCTCCAACTTCCCTCTTCTTCAATCACATCGCCAACTGTTTGCTATCCTTCATATTCACTCACTACTAAGACCTCGTCTCAATAATCAATTCTCAGTAGCTTCAATTTGACCAACTAGCTCTTCAGCTTGGCTATTGTTGTGTGCTTCCGTTGCTGCAATTCTTGCTCTCTTGGATCACCAGCTTCGACAAAATGTAAATTTTTTTCTTTTTCAATATTGTGATGGTGATGTCATAGAATGGGTTCACACCCACTATTAATTCAAACACAGACATGTCACCGATTTGAAGGTCAAACGACAAGTCAACTGGGGTTTTTCGTAGGTGAATGTCCAATCAGAACCAATCCGTTCAACGAACGGTTCACTTGCTTGACCTGTTACCGTTCATTTCTTTTAGAGTATTTTGTGTCTGTCTAATTATAAAACTCTATCATCTTTTTATTATTGGGTAATTAGAGAATTTTGCAATAATTCCTATTTACATCCACAAGGATCAAGTGAATCAAACTACTTAAATTTCGTCTATTTTCTCTAATTATTTGTTTTATTTCAGTACAAAAGGAGCAGTTTCTCGATTTTGAATGTACAGTTTTGAGTTTTTAGTCCTAAATTTTGTGATCAAATGAGCAGACCTGCAGCCAGTGTTGCAGAAAATACCAAGTTCCATGGAAGATGGAGAGTTGAAGCATGCTTTGCTTTGACCTCAAACACAAGGATGGTACCACCATACGATCCTAGGTACAATGGTATAAATTTGCTACTACATCTGCTGGTCTCAGAATAGCTTTCATCAAAAAAGAATTGCAAATATCCATAAAAGGGACGTTCCATGTGTACTAGGCTCCCACGTTTGCACAGAGTCTAAGGAATGATGTACGTAGCCTTACCTTACACTATGTGCAAGAAGCTGCTTCTGCGTCTCAAACCCGTGAATTCAAAGTAACAAATATCCAGAAAAGGGGAAGGGAAAAAAACCTACCATGAATGCAGCCGTGTGAGAGATTTAGCACTTGAAACTTTTTGCAAATTCTTAAACAGAAGATGGTTAGTATTAACAAAGGCCTAGTTGATCAATCAACAATCCAGCTAACCGGAGCAATTAAGCACCTGATGAGTATAACAAGACAGAATTTCTATGGTATTCAAACATCAAAGCTCGGCCAGAAGGAATCATATATTACGATACAATGTAGATACACATTCATACAGTTGAGAAGAGCCAATCCAACACGAAGCAGTCATCAAGAAGTTACATAGTACATATGATTTATGATTTTTTCATGTTTGAGAAATCAGCAATCCACTGAAGGTTGTAATGCTCGAGTCCTTATCATGATGCCTTTGTAGGATGAGATAGAATGGGCAGGCGATTCCAAACCACATGGAGTATGGAAATCTCCAAGTACATAACCTATAAGAACACCACATTTGCGACAAAGGAGTTTCCTTCTTTCACGATAAAGACCAAAAGAAAGTGGAAGGCAGTTTACTTTGTCAACCTGAGTAAACCGGCTGAGGTCAATTGACAAAAAGGAGACGAATCCTTTCTTAATTGATTTCCTGTACACAGAACCTATGCATGAAGTTGCCTGGGTAGAAGATCTCAGATTCAAAGAGTATCCACAAGAGCCACAGCTACAAAGAATCAAAATTAACAATTAAGCAGAGCTACTTTCAAATAGAAGGATCTTAGCTGAATACATGTATATTTATTTACTTATTCTAACTGATATGGGGAAGCCAACTTGGAGAATACATTGAGTTATGGTATTAGAACATCTACCTTTTTTCTAAAGAAGCAAGGAAGTTTTCTTGCTTACCTTTTTCTTCTTGATGGCATGGGAGTAGGGGGGAGATGCATAATTATTGAAATAAAAGAGGAAAAGGAAAATGCTGTCACACTACGGCAACTTTTTGTAAATGTTGGCACTAGACTTTAAAGGACCATTGTCAGCCAGCTATTCGTTGAACAGGCCAAACTAGACGTTGCTATCTATAAGCAACATCTTTTGTAAATTTGTCATTTATGGCCTTAAATGAAAGTTTGACTTACAAATAAAGGAAAAGATAAAGATATTTCGTGTTACTTCAAGGCATTACTTTGGTCTCGAAAGTTTATTAGGTACACTGCAATCTCCCTCTTTCCCTAAATGCAGAGAATTAGAGACTAGCAGTCAGTGCTAGTGGTTACTTGAGCTAACTTTATTATGCACCCAGTTGCACATAATGAACTGGACACTTTTAAGTACTACAGACAAGAAAAAATGCCAAGGAAATGTTTTGAAGCCCCACAATAAGGTATCTGCTTCGGTTATTCTCTCGAGCCTAGAATCAGGAAGAGCAAGGAAACAAACAACTACTTTCCTTGATATAGTCACATTTCATTAAGAATGACTTGAGCAAAAACGTTGCATGTACAAGACAATTAAACAAAATGGACCAACGCGAGAAGCCTGAGCGAAGTCACTGTAAAACAGCTAAAAATCTCAATAAAAGAGTTTGGAAGGGCCTCAGCTAGTACCTCGCCCTCTTTTATTTTCTAAAACACAGTCAAGAAGCATGACATAAGCAAACAAATAAAGTACTCCCTCCGTTCTAAAAATATTGTCTTCTTTCTATTTTGGTTTGTCTCAAAATATTGTCCAATTTCTAAAGATAGTATGTATTAGTAGTCAAATATTCTACACTGCCCCTTCAATTAACACCGACATTATTTCTCCCTATTTTACCTCAAGTAACCACCTCATGGTAGAATATGATTAGTGACCCATAATATTTGACTTTCTTAAATTGTGCTCAAATCAAACTCGGACAACATTTTTGGAACGTAGGATGTACTAAACTTGACATATTACTAAATGAGAAAAGACTTGACTTAGACCAAACACAAGACAACTGGAAAGCTTACTCAGAAGCTCCTGAGATGCACGGGGATGATAACTAGATATAAGTACTGCATGCATCGAAGAGAGAGAGAGAAACATATAGTATCTAAAGACATCATTCTCGTTGCTTCTGATGATACAGAACAACTGTATAATTTACACAGAAGCTCCTGAGATGCAAGGGGGATGATAAATAGATATAAGTACTGGTTGCGTGAAGTAATAGAGAGAAACATCTGGTATCTAAAGACATCATTTTCATTGCTTTTTCTGATTGAGAAAATATGTAATAGCTTTATGAAGGGACTCTTATGTTCCTAGTCCTAATCAACTGCTTTGCAGCTTTTGAAATAAAGAATTTTCTGATCAAAGAACTAATTCCTTGCCTATAAACAAAGACGATGAAACTAAACGATTTTAAAGGGACAGCATTAAATAGAGCGAATGTGAAAAGTACAACAAGGTAACGGTAAATTCTGGTTGCATTCGATGAGTAAATTAGTAAACATGGTACAAGATGGTAAATTCTGGCTGTGGAGTATAGATTTAATCACATTCTCCATTTCACTGAAGTGAAAGAAAGCCATTAGGAATTTTCTGTGAATGAGTAACTAAGTTGAGAAATTGAAACCAAAAGCAAAAGCAACTTAGCACAATCATGAAATTACATGCGATTTGCTCAAATACAAATGAAATATTGAGTTCAGACTGACCAGGTAATAACTAGAAGTATATGAATGAAGTGACACGCAACCATAACCAAAAATGGCCCATTATGCTGAAATCTAAAAGGAAATCGATCAATCTGCTTCATAATATCTTTCTGTGATAACACAGCTTCCAAAAAGGAAAAGGTTGAGTTAATATCTTTCATCCAGTATATATCATAGTTGAGCCAATGAACTGGCCCTCTAGGAGTAAGGGCAAATTACTCAATTTCAAGCGATTCTCATTATGCCTCCTCATCTTCCGACAGTAAAGCTTGGTTTCATTTAGATCAATTGACCTTACAATACAGCGAGTAAAGGAAAGATACTTGAGCATATAGTCTAGCTTTAAAGAAGTTGCTGAATCAACAAAATCGGAACCTTAATACAAATAAAAGGGCAAAATCTTTATCAAAATTACATTCCTTATTCTTCCCTTCTCTGATTGGATGGAGAGCTAAACCAGCGCTATTTTTTCTGTTTCCATATTTGATAACCATGAATTCAAATGTTCTTTAACAGTCATGAAGAGCATCGCAGACTCATAGGCGCAAAATGCAAGGGAAAAAAAACAGGGGGTGGGGGGAGGGGATTTGAAAACAAGGAGGCATGAAAATTATTACCCAGAATCCATTGATCGTTTGGAATTTTGCAGAGTGTATGTACTAATTTGCAAGCTCTTAATACAAAGACTAGGATATGAATAGATTAAAAGGCGAATAACAAAGGGAAATGGGAAAGCGTCAAGAAAACCAAATAGTTAGAAAGAAAAAAGAAACCTGTAGTAAACATCATCTTGGGACATACTCTTGCTCTTGATCTCTGATCAAACTAACCCGAATATCTGTTTCTTCTATACAATTAATTGCAGTGGTACCCTCAAGATTTTGAAAGCAGGAGAAACCATACAAGGAAGTCATTGTCAAAAAAATTTCCCAGATTTTGATTCGGGATGGAAGGCAGGGAGAAAGAATAGGACAATTAAGTTGATCCTGGATTTTGGCAGTTTGAAGCAGGGGAAGCATGCGTGTGTGGGTGCTCATTTCTAGCATCGCTTTGTTTAGAATAATTATTATTTATATTATTTCGTTTCTTTACTTTAATTAACCAAAGATAAAATTAAAATAGTTGCCAGAATAATTTAACTTTTTATATAATATCCAAGAAAAATTGGCTGCAATTTTTCATAATAAATTGGCTGCGCTTCTTATATTATGAAGTAGCAGTTGATCGGCACGCAATTTTCATTATGGGTCATCGGGAAACAACCTCCATGTATTTATAACACATGGGTATGGTTGCGTACATCCGACCTCTCTATATCGTGCCATAGACGAGAGACTCTAAGGCAATAGGATAATGTTGTTGTATCCAAGAAAAATAAATTAAAAATAAAGACAAAAAGGTCAATTCACCCTTCATTTCTATGTTTTAACTATGATTGGGAAATGAAGAAAGTGAAAGAAAAGGGAATTAATTATGTTGTCCTCCTACCTCACACGAACGCACGACAGCATAGTCAATCTCTGGGAACCGATTTTTGGAAATCTAATTATCTATAGATCAGATACCAGATTTAGAACTAGTATGATGTGACGATGTATAATATAATAAAATTACTATTTAAATGGTATCGATTTGGTGATCTAAGAGGGAAAAGTTCTTAGTTATTCTTAATCTAGGACTTCTGAACTTGAGAAAGTTCTGATTGTTGAAGGAGTTGGGAGAAAAGTCTTTAAAAAAAGGGTAAAGAACAGTTGATATTTAATGATTTTTTAAAAACTTTTCTGACATTGATGGAGATGGAGTTATGTTCCAATTGTATAATTTTGGATGATTGTGATGGCTTTTGATGACTTGATGATGGATTTGGGTGAATTGTTATTAATTTATTCATGAATTCATATTGGTGTGTGGATTGGGGTTGGATTTTTATATTTTTGATGTGATACAGTGGTGGAAACGGTTGCATAAACTGCTCTGTATCAAAGTATCAGGAGGAAGGTGAAAAAAGAGGGACACAGAAATTAAACTTTAATATTCATAAATTAAACTTTAATATTCAGTACTTAGGGCTGATTAAAGTGGCGCCTAATCATGTGACAAAATTGAATTTGGAATCTCCATAATTTGGCCTTAATTTGGGGTGATTTGTGTGTGCCAACATGGAATGATTTTATGGCTGTATATACCATGTGAGCCACGAAATTTGTGGTCATTTTTGAAGTATAGGGTCTGGCCATCTATATATGGCAAGTACGTGACACGTTGGCGAAGTTTCGGTATTCACCCGATACGACAATGTTTGGTTTAGAACCTTTTAACATGTCGTAATAAATTTGTCATCACCATGACTTATATCATATGATATAAGACCTGAATATACTCATAAATATGAGTTAAATATAGTGGTGTGACGCTAACGTACGTACGAAAAATATATAACGTGTCGGTAGTACGTTGGAATATATGTGTATGTGCCTTTTCAAAAAAAATCTGAATATATATATATATATATATATATATATATATATATATATATATATATATGGTAAAAACGTGTAGCATGAGGGAGAAGAAGACTTTTCATTCTTCAATTTGTTGCCTTTATGCCTTTTCCAAATATAGCTTCCTTTAATGAACTACTTAGTTTATTTAACTAAGTACTTCACTTAATGAACTAGTTTAGTTCATTAATGATGGCACCTGAAAGTAGTTCAAACACAACAAATGCTTGCCATTTGATGTAAGCTTTAAAGCTTCATGGCTCGTTAGCACGACAACATTATATATGAACTATATAAGACAAGTTTTATGCAACAACGTATCATATCATAAAATATGTCATGCATTTTTTATACACGTTATTTAAATTATTCATTTTATAATCACTCAAACCCCTTTTTCTCTACAATCTCCTCCTTTTGATGATTTACACAATAGTATACGTTCATGATTTAAATTTTATCGCTCCCCTTCAATCATGCACAAATTCAAATTTTGAATTTCAAATTTCAAATTTCGAGTTTTTTCTCCCTTGATTTGTGCAATCAATCTCTCTCTCTCTCTCTCCCTTAAATCATGCATCCTCTCCCCCTTTATTTTGGAAAGTCAATCAAAAATGTATGTAAATATGGAAAGACAATCAAATCAAATCATCAGAAATCATGCCTAATTTAGAACGAAGATTTTCATACGTGGCTTGATTTAATGCTTTAGTGAAAATATCTGCTACTTGTGCCTCTGTGCGTACGTGACCTATGACAATATCACCATTGTTGACGTGATCACGAAGGAAGTGATAGCGTACTTCTATATGCTTGGCCTTAGAGTGTAGCACGGGGTTCTTAGATAGGTTGATGGCGCTCATACTATCACAATATATAGGAATCTTATATACCGTAATTCCAAAGTCAGAAATTTGTTGTTTTAGCCATAGTAATTGTGTGCAACAAAGACTAAGTGCCATGTATTCAGCTTCAGTGGTGGATAGGGCGACGCTGGCTTGCTTTTTAGAGAACTATGAAATAAGTGAATTTCCTATAAATTGGCAAGTGCCACTCGTGCTTTTTCTATCTATTTTACATCCACCATAATCTGCGTCAGTATAGGCATGCAAGTTAAATTCGCAGTCTTTATCATACCAAATGCCTAAGGTGGGTGTGTGCTTAATATATCGGAATATTCTTTTCACGGTATTATAGTGAGACACCTTTGGTTGACTTTGAAAACGTGCACACATACATACACTGAACATGATATCAGGCCTACTAGCAGTAAGATATAGCAAAGAACCAATCATAGATCTATATAAGGCATTATCAAAATCCTTACCATGTTCATCTTTGTCTAATTTAGTTGTGACACTCATAGGGGTGGGTGACGGTTTTAAATTCTCAAAATTGAACTTTTTAATCATATCATTTATATACTTAACTTGGCTAATATGGATACCTTTACTTGTTTGTTTAATTTGCAAGCCAAGAAAGTAATTTAATTCACCAACCATAGACATTTCAAATTCCGATTTCATGCAAATTTCGAAATCTTCAACAAGTTTATGTGAAGTGGAGTCGAAAATGATGTCATCAACATAAATTTGAATAATGAGTAAATCCGATTTATCTTGTTTTAAAAATAAAGTACTATCTATAGTGCCTCTTTTAAAACCATTTTCTAAAAAGAAAGTAGCAAAACGATCATACCATGCTCTAGGTGCTTGCTTTAGACCGTATAGTGCCTTCTTTAGTTTGTACACGTGATCGGGATATCTCAAATCTTCAAAACCGGGTGGTTGTTTCACGTATACATCTTCTTGTATAAATCAATTTAAGAATGCACTTTTCACGTCCATTTGATAAAGTTTAAAATCTTTCATGCAAGCAATAGCAAGTAAAAGTCGTATGGCTTCTAAGCGTGCTACGGGTGCAAATGTTTCATCATAATCAATTCCTTCTTTTTGATTATATCCTTGTGCTACAAGTCTAGCTTTATTTCCAACAACTTTTCCTTCTTCATTCATTTTATTTCTAAACACCCACTTTGTGCCTATTATGGTCTTATTTTATGGTCGTGACACTAAATCCCATACGTCATTTCTAACAAATTGATTAAGTTCGTCATGCATAGCATCAATCCAAGAAGAATCACTCAAAGCATCATGCACATTTTTAGGTTCAATTTCGGAAATCATGGCATGAAATTGATTTATTTCATCCGGATTTATTCTTCTACGTGGTCGCACACCGTGAATGATATTGCCTATAATGAGATCGTGTGGGTGATCTCTATGCCATCTTGGTTGATTATTTACTATGTTCTCATGCATTTTTAAGTGATCATGCATTTCTAGTGTATCATGCATATCATGCGTGCCATCATCATCATTCAACAAGGGTTTCAATTCAAAATCATCATCATATTCTTTATCTTTATCAATCTCACCAAATTCATTAAACTTCACATGAATGGATTCTAGAATTTGTCTAGTGATGGGATCATAGCATCTATATGCTTTTGAATTCACAGAATATCCAACAAAGATGCATTCAATTGATTTATATTCAAACTTATCTAAATTATCTTTCGTAGTTAAAACAAAGCATTTGCAACCAAATACACGAAAGTAATCTGCGATCGTTTAATATCTCATAAGGCGTCTTATTTATTTTCTTTCTAATAGACAAATGATTAACTATGTAGCATGCACAATTAACGGCTTCCGCCCACAAAAATCTAGGCAATTTATTCTTGCACAACATAGTTCTAGCAATTTCTTTTAAAGTCCTATTCTTTCTTTCTACTACTCCATTTAGTTGAGGAGTTCTAAGTGGCGAAAACTCGTGTTTAATTCCTTTTTCTTCGCAAAATGAAATCATGTCCTTGTTTTTAAATTCACCGCCTCTATCGCTTCTTATCCTTTTCACATTGACACCATATTGATTTTCAAGTTGTTTTATTAGTTTCGCAATCTCAAAGGCACTATCATCCTTATGTGCAAGAAACAATGTCCAAGTATAGCGAGAAAAATCATCAACAATCACACAAGTGTAGTGACGTCCACCAAGACTCGTAGTGCGACTAGGACCAAACAAATCAATGTGTAATAATTCTGAAACTCTAGTCATGTTTATTTCATTTTTAGGTTTAAGTGACTCGCGTGTTTGTTTGCCTTTTATACAAGATTCACACAACTGAAAGTTGTCTAAATCAAGTGTAGGCAATCCTCATATTAGGTTCTTTCGTTGGAGTTTTTCGAGTGTAGAAATGCCAATGTGTCCTAAACGTATATGCCACAAATTTAAGTTAGGTTCATTTGACATGAAACACTTAATCTTAGCGTCTAACATATGATCCATAGAAAGCGTAAAGATGTTTCCTTCCCGTTTTCCTTTTAGCACTACTTCTCTATTTTTATTTATGATATTACAATAGGGATGAGTAAAGCACACATCGAAACCATTATCAATAAATTGTGAAATGCTAAGAGGATTATAAGATAAGTTGTTTACCAAAAAGACGTTGGAGATTTGAAGGGTGCTTGGGTTTCCAATTGTACCTTTTCTGATGATCTTGCCTTCATTGTTGTCTCCAAAGGTCACGGATCCGCCTTTTGTGACCTTCTTCAATTTTGTGAACAAGCTCGGGTCACCTGCCATGTGCCTCGGGCAACCACTGTCAAGGAACCACTTGATAGATGTATCTTTTGATGTGTGGGTTCCCTGCAATGTACAAAAGTGATTTAGGTACCCTTTTAATTTTGGGTCCTTACGAGTTAGTTATTCACCTCTTAGTGAAAGTACCTTTCGGTACCCATACTTGGGTGATCCTTTTCGGACTAGCAAATGGCAAGAATGTAGATGAAGGTGCAATTTAGTAAACATGTGGTGAGTGGACTTTGGGCCTTTGCCCGAGAACTCCTTTATATGCGTCATATTAAGTCCGTTTTGATATGTCCTCGTGTTGGTGTGCATAGTGCGTGATCTAGATGGATGAAATGAATGTCGTGTATGCGTCACTTGTTTCTTCTCATATCTATATGGCACAAAATTATATTTCGCATGATATGAAGAAGAAGTATGACTGGATGAGGGGGTCTTTGCGTCATCTTAGACGTCGTATTTGATTTTGGAGTGTCTACTTTCTTAGACAAGACAAACTTGGTTGGTTTAATAGATACTTCATTTGTCTCAATGTATCCCAATCCGATTTTATCACTATCGTGTTATTGTGATAAAATAATGCAATCAAGCATGTTAGATCCCGTGTCAAATTGTTTCATCATCTTTTCTAAATCCGTATTCCTTGATTTCAAATTTGAAATCTCGGATTTCATTTCATTATTATACGTAGTCAATGATGAGATCTCTGTCTTTAATGCATTAATGATGCATGACGACTCTTCTTTTGAATCGTTTAATTGAGCGATAAGATTCTCGTTAGAAGATTCTAACAACTTCTTGTCTTCAATTAATCACTTCTTTTCTTTCGCGAGAGTCTTAGTAAATTTATGCATTTCAAAATACTGACTAAAAAGATCATCATAAGATGGCTCAGAGTCAGAATCAGAGTCCGAAGATACCTCGTTTGATGCTTTGGACACAAAGCATACTTGTGCAGTCTCCTCTTCTGTATCAGTCTCGGAATCAGATGTATCACTCCAAGTGGAGGCTTTGAGAGCTCTTTTCCTTTGCTTGGGTTCTGAGACGAGTCTATTTTTGGTCCGATCCTTGTCAGGGTGTTTGTTTTTTTGCTTGTCCTTATTAGGGCAGTCATATGATAGATGTCCAAGTTTACCGCATTCGTAACATTTAACATCCTTGTCATTTGTCTTGTTCTTATTTCTTTTAGTCGAAGTAGCCTTAGTTTTGTTTCTAAATGACTTTCTCATGAATTTTCTTAAGCCTTTAGCCAATAAAATTAAGTCATCATTGTCTGATTCAGAATCACTATCATCTACGTGATCGGAAGAAGTAGAGACGTATTCATTTGATTTAAATGCAATAGTCTTACCTAGTTTTGATGATGATTCCGGTTTCCTTATGGTGAGTTTGTTCTCATATACCTTAACTGATCCAATTAGTTCTTCCATCTTAATTGATTTAGTTTCTTTGCTTTTTTCTATGGTTGTTACTTTAGGGTCTCACTCGGATGGAAGGCTTCGCAAGACCTTTTGTACCTTTTCCTGCATAGAGAAGGCTTTGCCAAGAGACTCAAGAGAATTGTAAATGTTAGTCAAGCGAAGATCCATGTCAACGATAGATTCATTTGGCAATAATTTAAATGACTCGGGGTGGACATAAGCATGTTGATTTTGGACTCTTTTACTTGACTAGTGCCTTCGTGTTTCATTTCAAGAATTCTCCACATTTCTTGAGCACTAGAACAATTTAAAACATAACTAGATTCACTTTTACTTAGTCCATTTAGAAGTAATTGCATAGCCCTAGAGTTCATGCTTAGTCTCTTCTTATCATCACTGATATACTCTTGTTTAGGCTTAACAACTTCTAGTGTGACTCCATCTACAGTGGATAATTTTAACGGAACAAATGGACCATATTCTATAATGGACCGAAGATCAATATCAATTTCCATAAGAAAAAGTTTCATTCTTAACTTCCATTGAATGAAAGACTCACCGTCAAAGAGAGGAGGCCTTTGACTGGACATACATTCTTGCTCGGTTTTGAAGTTTGTGGTTGCCATCTCACTTAGATCGTTGGATCCTTTAGTTGTGAGTGTTCCTGCTCTCTGATACCACTTGTACGATCTGCAAGGCACCACTCGAGGGGGTGAGGGGTTGAATAGTGGGTGCGGAAAATGTGGTTTTTAAAATTGTTTTAAACCAAAAACCCAACTTTTGAAAACAGTTTCTGTTTTCAGGACCTGTTTTGAAACGTTTTGAAAACTAGGTTGCATGTCTTCAAAAATTCTGAAATTTGGAGAGATCTTAGTCTCAGATGTTTTGAGTATCTTCTAAAAATTTCAGATTAAATTTCAACCTCTAACCCCATTAAAAATTGTCGATGGTCAGATTACGCAAATCTGCCAGAAACATGAGTCTGATTTGAAAAATTAATTCCTATTTAACCGTGACTCCAAATGCTCTGAACATTTAATGAATAACCCCTTATTAGTTTTATTTAATTGGGTTGAAACATTTTTTTAAAAATTCTTTTAGGAAGATAGTCAAATACGCTCAAAGTCTCAACCTTTCCAAGCCTGAAAATCAGACTGCACTAGTCTCAGAACTTTTGACGTTTGAATGATTTATACTTGTCCAAAAGGGTTGAAACTTGCGCCAAATGAACTTTAAGACGTGTGAATATGTTTCCTGAAAGTTTTGTGATTTTTGAAATTCGTTTACTATTTTTAAAAACGTGATAAAAACGATGCACTGTGCTAGAAACGGAAAGTAAGTGCTGAAAGTAAAGAACACAAGAAATTTATACTGGTTCGGTTAAAACAATCTACTCCAGTCTTCGAGGACACCTACCTCGGTTAGCACTAATCACAAAACACAAATAACACCTTACCACACAGGGTTGATGGAGTTACACACCAACTCCAACCCTTTACAAACCTTGTAAATGAATACAATGATCACGAACATCACCACCTTGCAAGTGCAAGATTGATCACACCTTGATCAATCTTTTACAACAATAAAGAGTATAGGGTGGTATGTAAGAAGCCTATTCAAGATGTATGAATATGAATACAATAGGCTTTTAGAGAGAAGAAAGAAAGAAGTGTAGAAAGAGAAGGATGTAGCGTTTTTGATCTTCAATTTGCAAGACTTGTTCTTGTCTTTTGTTTGCTCTCTTCTTTCCTTCTTATCCAAGTTGGACACCCCCTTGATGCCTTCTCATCCTCTTGAAAATTATCTTCTAAGTCCTTGGAAGAGTATATTGCATCATTGTGACATTTTCTTGCTTACTTGGCAACTCCTCATTGGATGATCATTAATCTCTTGCTTACTTGGCACTCATTGATTGGATGGATGTTGTCATCATTTGATGACTAGACAAATCTGAAAATAAACCTTAAAAACACGTGCCAATTAGCCATAAAAGTGTTGCCATAATTCATATAATAATCCCACATAATTAGCAAGACAACTAATCACCCATTTCCTTGCAAAAATCAGCCATTATGCCTCTTCACATGCTGAAATTTCAGCATGTGTAACATTCACACTTTATTCAAATTGTTGCCAAGTTTGCATTTGATTAATTCATTGAAAATAAAGAAGAAATAAATCATCATTTAGTACATAACATTTCAACTAATTTTGGAATAAAAATTGGTCACCAAGAAGCCACACATTCGGCCACATCCATTTACACACATGCTGAAATTTTCATCATGTGTGATATTTGAAAATATCACTTGATTATTTCCATAATATGTTTAAAACATTTCCATAACATCTTTCAATTAATCCACATAATTCAAAGTGGTAAATATGGCATAATTAAGTTAGAAATTCGGCCAGCCTATGCACACATGCTGAAATTTTCAGCATGTGTTACAAATGTGACATAGTTTGAAATGTTTCCTTGTGTAGCTCCTTCCTTTATGTCACCAACATTTCATGCTTCATTCTTGGCCAATCAAGATGCCAAAAAAGCTCCACATATGCTCCAACATGGCTGAGCTAGGCGTGTATGATGAATATACATGTGCTGAATTTTATTTTTGCAAACTTTGTAAAATAGTACACATATAATTATACAAATATGGTATATTCCAATCAGCCCTTAATTGATTTTTCTAGAACACTTTAGAATGTATAGAATATGTAAAAAGTGTCTAGATACATGTTATATGTCATGCAAAAAATGTTCCATGTGTCGTGTTCGTAGAAAACAGAATTTTTGACGTTTGTCGATTATCCGATTTTTCTCCGATTAAATTCCAAATTTTTGCGCATGTTATATATATTATGTTACACATAATATAGATAAATTAAAATTTAATATTCAGCACTTAGGGCTGATTAAAGTGGCGCCTAATCATGTGACAAATTTGAATTTTGAATCTCCACAATTTGGCCTTAATTTGGGGTGATTTGTGTGTGCCAACATGGAATAATTTTATGGCTGTATATACCATGTGAGCCACGAAATTTGTGGTCATTTTTCAAGTGTAGGGGCTGGCCATCTATATATGGCAAGTACGTGACACGTTGGCGAAGTTTCGGTATTCACCCGATACGGCAATTTTTGGTTTAGAACCTTTTAACGTGTCGTAATAAATTTGTCATCACCATGACTTATATCATATGATATAAGACCTGAATATACTCATAAATATGAGTTAAATATAGTGGTGTGATGTTAATGTACGTACGAAAAATATATAACGTGTCGGTAGTACGTTGGAATATATTTGTATGTGCCTTTTCAAAAAAAAATCCGAATATATATATATATATATATATATATATATATATATATATATATATGGTAAAAACGTGTAACATGAGGGAGAAGAAGACTTTCCATTCTTCAATGTGTTGCCTTTGTGCCTTTTCCAAATATAGCTTCCTTTAATGAACTACTTAGTTTATTTAACTAAGTACTTCACTTAATGACCTAGTTTAGTTCATTAATGATGGCACCTGAAAATAGTTCAAACACAACAAATGCTTGCCATTTAATGTAAGCTTTAAAGCTTCATGGCTCGTTAGTACGACAACATTATATAAGAACTATATAAGGCAAGTTTTATGCAACAACGTATCATATCATAAAATATGTCATGCATTTTTTTAATACACGTTATTTAAATCATGCTTTTTGTAATCACTCAAACCCCCTTTTTCTATACAGTTATGTCCTAGGGTTTAGGACAAAAAAGGGATAAATATAATTATATAGAATTAGATATTAATTAGGAAATGTAAACCTAATCTATCTTGGAAACCTATACTATCTAAACTACCTAAACTCCCCTAAATATAAATACACAGCCTCCCTATTTTTCCCACACCACCAGCCGCCCCTACCTTGCTGCCGCCCCTTCTCATCAAGAAAAAAATACACAAACCCTAATTGCCTTTCTTGAGTTAGCCGCCACCCCCTTGCACACATCACAAGATTAGCTGAGGTGTAAGTAGGAGAAGAAGAGAAAAGCGCATATGAAGTTATTCGTCCGAAAAGGTAGGTTATTTTTCTCTCTTCTCGGATTGTCAGCAATTCGTGTGTTGGATCGTACTTGCATTGAATTCTCTTGTTTTATGTTTATATGATTTTCGCATGTATGTGTCCATATGATGCTCATGTACTCAGGTGTATATGTGTGTGCTTTGGAGATGATTGTGGTGTGTATGAAAGTAATTAAAAAGAATTTATTTTTACGATTTAATGGAATATTACGTGAATAGTCTTAGAAAAAGGTCATGTACCTCAGAAATTAGGTTGAAGTTAAACTGGAAATTGAAAAACAGGACTGGACGGCGGCGCATGTAGCGCACGAGCGCGCTTCAAGGCAGCGCGCCAGGCCCACGTGCAGCCCTGGGCAGCGCGTGCAGCCCACGTGCGCCGATGCTCAGGTGTATTGTGTGCGTGGCATTAAACAAGGTTAAATAAAATTTGTTGGAGTTAATTTGGATTTAAATTGAAGGTTTTATTGAATTTAGAAGAAAATAGAATTTAATTAGGATTTTAAGAAAATAAAGAAATAAAATAAAATAATTTTTAAAAAATTCTGGAATTCAGGTCAGTCGGGTCGGGTCTGGCCCAAATTAATGGATTGACCCGGTCCAGGTCTGTTGACCCCGCCAGAGGTTGGACTAGATCTGGTTTGGTCAGCTGAAAAGTGCGCTGGGCCGAAAAGAAAAACAAAGAGGGAATAGGTTCGCAGGGCGGGCCAGAGGTTTTTGCGCTAGGCTGGGGTTTCTGGGCTGGTCGTATATATTATAAAAAAGAAAAAAATGAGGAGTTGGACTGCGGCGCACAGGCTGAGTTGCCTGGCCAGGCCACGGGTCAGAACATAAAAGGGGATAGAGAAAGAAAAAAGAAAAAGAAAAGAAAATTAATCATAATATAGTATAAATATTATTTAATAAATTGAAAATTAGTAAATTAATAAACAAAATAAAATAAAAACAGAAAAAGGAACAGTGTGGCCAAAAAATATACATAATAATAAATAAAATATAATAATAAGTAAAATAAGAATAAAATTATATAATAAATAAATAATGAATATATATACATATAAAATAAAATAAAATAAAATAAAATAAACAATAAAATGGGGGTATACATACAAATATATATGCACGTGTATGGACGCGGGTATATATATGAGTATGGTTGCACCGGATTATGCGTGTAGCATTCATGGCACGTGCATTGCATTGCATCTCTTTGAGGCGTGTGACCCTACGATACTGGTGCATGCGATTCCTTTCGGGACGTGTGACCCTACAATATAGGTGTGTGTGATTCTCTTTGGGACGTGTGATCCTACGATATATGTGCATGTGATTTCTTTCAGGGCGTGTGACCCTACGATACAGGTGCATGCGATTCTCTTCGGGGCGTGTGACCATATGATACAGGTTATTGTCCTCACCTGCCAACACCTGCCCCATGCACACTCCCTCGGCTAGCCCCTCCGCCTTCTCCGTAAAACCATAATTTCACTCTCCCTCACTTCTTACCCTTCGGCCTCCCTCTTAAATTTACACCATCCACATTTTCTGCCTTCTAATACCTTGGGCAACAAGTATAATTTATGCCTAACACACTGTACCAAAATACCCGCCACTGGCCGGCGCGTAGCCGTCTACCATTAGATTTCACCTTATGTTATTTCCAACCTTATCCCACTATCAAACATAAAAAATCTCCACCTATACGACTATCAAATTCCTCCAAAATCAGTACCAATTCACCAATTTAATCTCACATAAGCTAATACATAATCACAACTTATATTTCATATACTCATCAAATTTATAGCATCACTATACCAAAAACCAGCCTTGCCAATATCCCTTATCCAAGTATTCCATTCATCCCTTACACATGTTTCACACCAAATTTACAATTCCAGTGATATATATATATATATGTGTGTGTGTGTGTGTGTGTGTGTGTGTGTGTTTGTGTGTGTGTGTGTGTGTGTGTTTGTGTGTGTGTATTCATATACTTTATATCATATGCATATGAAAAGTATACATTAATTATATACCAAAATACATATTGGCCGAAGCCTACATCAATAATGATTATATATAACTTTCGGTCCATATACATGTACTATACAAAATTTACAATTTCCCATATATATACATATACAGTAATCATACATACATATATATATATATATATTCATCCATCTATGCAAATACATATACACATGTATGATCCAGATTTGATACCAAAAATGTAGTTACGTGTTTCGCAAATTCATAACGAGCATAGATAAGGTACTTACCTAGATATGTATATACTATACCAGTATTCGATTAGGGTTTTGTTGAATGAAAAAAAATCTCCTTCTCCTAGTTGGGTTGGTCAAATTCTCTGTTGGGGGTATAAGGGTGGCCAGCTGATGGTATATTGTGGTGTAGGGTTTAGGGTGTGTGCATATGTATATATAGATTTAGAGGATTAGGGTTTATGTTAGTCAAATTTCTTCTCCTCCAAGATGGATGGCCAGCTGTTTTACTCTTTTGGGTGTAAGGGTGTGGCCAAAATTTTTGTTAATTGTGAGAAAGGTTGAATTTAAATTAAGGGGTGTGTGTATATATATAGAAATAGGATGGTAATTAATTTCCTGATAGATTTAGGAAATGTCTTAGGTCAATCCTTTAGGATTTAGTTCCTGTCCATAGTCACCTATTCCAATCATATAGTCTTAGGACACCTTTTATCTATATACTATGCTTATAACCTTCCCTTTTCCTTTTTATTTAAATTTTCTTTGTCCTAGTTCACAGGTCATAACACCGGGACACTTGTTCAGGCGAGTACCTTTCTGGCGGTATACCCATATTTTCTCTTTGTGGGAGAAATCATCAGTAGTATCAACATTATGTAAGACACGGGGCTCTTCATTAGCATGATGTGTGTCACTCACCTTTTGCCGAACATTCAACAAAGAAGACTCATCGGTTGTGGAAACTAACTCATCGGCTCTTCCTTTGTTGGAAGAGATCTGCTCGGTGGCACCATCTGCTCGCTCTGTTTAGACAGTCTCTGAACACCTGTGTCTAAGTAACCAATCTAGGAACTCACCCACTGTCTCCCTCTAAGACCTAGGTTGGGTATCAAAGTAATATTCATACTCAAAAAATACGCAATTTATGGTGACATGGATTTGACGAGTTACAAGATTATAGCAGCAATATCCTTTCTGGTGGGTGATGTACCCGACAAATACACATTTCTCAGCACAAGAGTCTAGTTTCAAGTGTTTATGTTTTTTGAGATGTATGAACACAGAACTACTGAAGATATGGGGTGGAAGTGTAAGTACAGACGGGATCATGGTTTGAGTGGCTAATATTTGCACAAGAGTCTAGCCTTCTTCACACATGTTCTGTCCTCCTTTCTGATAGCAACGGGTCTATCATCAATTGGGACCATCTCCCTGAAGGAAGATGGTTCACCCTCAAAAACCTCAATATTCCTGTAAGTATTTTCATGATTATCAGAACCAATGGGATCCTTCGAGGTGAGTGTTGATTCTCCCCCTCACTTGAGTTACATACTACTCTTACAGGCTCATTGTTAGGAAGATAAATAATATTCCAAGTGTTGCATTCCTTTTCATGCTCAAACTCGGTAACGCCCTTACCATAGAATGCCTTAGATTCATCAAATACAACATCAAAGGAACCATACAATTTCATTGATGTAGGAGAGTAACATTTATATCCCTTTGAGTATGAGAATACCCAAGAAAGATACATTTTTCAGATCTCATGTCCAGCTTGCTTCTGAATTGCTCAGGAATGTGTCTATACAAAATGCAACCAAATACTTTCATAGGCATTTCAGAAAACACATTTGAATTAGGATAATAATAAGACAAAGCATTCTTAGAAGTGACATAGTCCAGTACCTTAGATGGCATCCTGTTAATGAGGTGTGTGGCAATAAATACACCCTCACCCTAGTAATGCTTAGGAACCTTCATAGACATCATAATTGACCTTGTTACTTTAAGGAGATGTTTATTCTTCCTCTCTGTAACTCTATTTTGTTATGGAGTGTAGGTAAAGGAAGTTTGATGGTGAATTCCGTTAGTATTAAGGTAATCTTTCACAGATGATTCATGATATTCAAGGTCATTATCAGTTCCTAATGTTTTTATTGTAGTATTAAACTGGTTTTGAACCATGCATATGAATTTCTTAAGAATGTCCCCATCTTCATACTTGTGCTTCATCAAGTATAGTCAGGTAATTCTAGTATGGTCATCAACAAAGATGACGAACCACCTAGCACCATTGATGTTGGCTACCCTTGAAGGTCCCCACGCATTAGAGTGAATCAAACTGGAAGGAGCACTACATTTATAATTTTTCTTTGGATAACTGGTTCTGCAACTTTTAGCAAACAAACAGTCTTCACAAAATAAATCAGATTGATTGACATTAACAAACCAGGCTAGCATAAGCCTTCTGAGATACAATAAGTTAGGATGTCCTAATCTCTTATGCCATTACAAAATGCTCTCGGTATTCCTAATAGCAATCATATATGATCCTACACTAGTTTGACTACTGAGAGAACTTGACTATTCAGCTTGAAGAAGGAAGAGTCCATTAACATTGTTAGAGCTGTCAATCATCTTCTTGGAGAAGATCTCCTGAAAATTACATTTAGAAGGTGAGAATCTCACTTTACATATATTATCTTCAGCATTTTTTCCAACAGATATCAAGTTAAAGCTTAGCTCAGGCATGAACAAAACATTTCTTAATTTTAAGTTCTCAGTTAACTTCATATTTCCACATCCAACAATACTAATTCCAGCACCATTAGTAACCTTAACCTTTTCAGGATTATCAAATAGCACATAATTAATTAGTTTTTCCTTGTTCCAAGTTATATGATGAGTGGCACAGAATCAACAATCGAAGTAAAAAGGAGTTTAGAATTTTTACGGTAGCTAGCAATAGTGGCTTGAATAGCTTCCTGGTTGTTGTTGAGAGTGATGTTGCTTCATAAACTAGAAGATTGCATCCCAGTTAACTCTAGGTTGGGACATCAGATGGTCCAATAACACAGTTACTAGACACATTAGGGTTGACTCCTCTCCAGTTACCATTGTTGGAGGCTTAAGACCTCCAAGGTTCGGGGTTCCTCCATTGTTCATTGAATCTAGCTGCTGGTATGCCATGTTTGGCAAAAGACCTTTCTTCTGAGTGGCCTGTTTTTTTGCAAAATTTGCAGAAAGGTTTAGAGTCACTACTCCTCCTGTTATCATTTTGAGAGGGGGGAACACATCTCCTGGTTACTGCATTAGTAGTAGCCTGATCACATTAAGTATTTTTAGGTGTAGAAACAACCATTATTGTTCCTTCAGTTGTGGTAGTAGAGCTCATCACGAGTTTGATCCTACTGTCCTCTTGCCTTATCTTAGAGAATACATTATTAATGGAAGGAAGCGGCTTAGTGCCAAGAATCCTTCCTCTAACAGCATCAAATTCCTTGTTCAAACCAGTCAATAATCTAAAGATTCTTCTGGTTTCAGTAATGCTCTTATACATTTTATCAGCTTATTAATTTGGCCACTTATGAGTGTCATAGACATCAATATGTTGCCAAATCCTTTTTAATTGACCAAAATACACATTCACAGGCGAGTCCCCTTGCTTGATGTCATGAAGCATGACATCAAGTTTATAGAGCTCAGAAACATTATCCAACTTAGAGTACATTTCTTGAGTTGCTTTCCAAATCTCAGCAGCCGAATCATAGAGAATAAAGTTATCATTTACATCAGTGGTCACTAATCAAATCAACTATGACATGATCATGGAATTCTCAGTATTCCAAGTTTTAAATTGAGCATCACTCTCATCAGGAACTTCATTGTCAGGCTTAAGGTAATTTTCCTTACCCTTTCTTATGATAAACATCTTTTCAGCTCTATACCAAACAAGATATTTTTTCCCATTTAGCTTGTGATTTATTATTGTAACAGGAGTTGAAATAATAGTGTTATAGTTTGAGCTAACTCCGGATGAGTTAGTGTGAACAACAACAGGACTAGGATTAGATGGAGCCTCGCTTCCAACAGATTCCATATTTCAAGTTTAGAAGCAAAGAGTTCCTCTAAAGAAGATGATGAAGATGAACAGTAAAAAATTAGAATTAGCACTATGGCTCTGATACCATATAGTGAAAATGAGCTCAAATATCACACGGTTAGGGTCCAACGACTAGTCTCCCGAAAAAAGCAGCCAACGAATATTTTTTTCCTGATAAAAGACTCCGGATAAGAGCAAGCTGAATCATCAAAATGATGATGTACCTAATGACCTATGATTAAACAACAATTATGTACAATAACATGATGAAAATAAACAGAATTCACAGAGAATTAGGCACAAGCATAGGTGTTCGACGCTTAGAAGAAACTGTTCATGAAATGCCTCAAAGAGAATTTCTGCTGCTTAATACACTACATCATCCCTTGGCTTCTCGTCTGAGTCTTCACCTGATGTAGCTTGTATTCCAACAAAATATTAACCACAATGATTCTTGGCAGTATGACAAGCAAAACACCCCATAGGGAGGAGGAGGTGGATAATAACTACCAAGACATGAGATACGAGTGAAGAGAAGAAATACAGGAGGTGGGTGTAGCGACCCGTCCTGAGCCCTAGTACTCGAAACGACTCACCCGCCGTTTTTCGCTAAGGAAAATATAAGGTGTCGAAATTGAAACAAATACACATCAGCAGAAGTCGTAAATAAAATCCTCAAAACAGTGATTATCATTAACATCAATGTCTAAGCAAATATACCGATACAATGGTCAAACGTAGATAAATACTAAATCTTCAAAATTACACAAACCTCGAGTAGCGAAAATAACTGTCTCAACTAAGTCCTCGAAAGTCTCATCTGAATATCATCGACCTCAATATCTCCACTCTTGGTCATCCTCGTATGCTAATTTACCTGACCATCTGAAAAAAATAGGGAGGGAGTGGTATGAGCGACAAGTCGCCCAGTAAGTAATCCCACTATACTTACCATGGGATCATATACGGAGAAGCAAGTGTGATAAAATAAGTGACAACATAAAATAATAACATGCTTATCTTCGCAAGTAAATTTACAATCTGCCCTTAACATCCAAAAGCAAATAGAACAAACAGACCCAAAAAAGTACATAACAAAGTCCAATTGGGAGTTAGTCCAAATCAAAATCGATGATGCAATTTTCCAAATATGCGATGTCAAAATGTCCAAAGTCAAAGGCCTAAAATGTCAAAGTCCAAAAGCCCAAAGTGTCTAAATCTGATTTAGCCGGTCCGATGTCCAAAATCCAAATCCGAGTACAACTCGGTCCAAATCCAAATATCAAAATGTCCAAAATCCAAAATAGCCAAAACCCGGCTGAAACAGTCCAAAATAATGCAATAGCTATAGCACTTTCCCTACAAATGACTTATACCGTACGACTTACGAATTGGTCTCCAATAGTGAATATGCCATAGACTCTTTGAACGTTCTAGATAGTTACGTCTATGGCGTCCTAATGGCGGCCAATATGTCCGTGCTCCCTAAACATTCTAGGTAGTTGCGTCCAGACGCTCCATTTTTTTGGAACCAACCCGGCTTAACAATATGTTTCAAGTGTAGGGATGAATTTCCAAAATTATGCAAATGCAATTTTTAGAATCATTTTTCAAGTACCAAAGTTAGTCCAAATTCCAAAATGGGCCGAAATGTCAAATTTGTCAAAATTATCAAAATGCCCTCCATATAACACATAATTCCAAACAAATAATCCAAATAGGGCAAGAACATCAGAAATACCAAAACCATACGTGTACATATACACGTATATACGTACACGTATTTCTCTCAGCCCACTTTTCCATCAGATTTTATAACTCACACATATGTACATAGCTATATACCATTTACTATATATTTATATACCATATACGCATATAATCATGCAATTATTCTTATAACTTAAAATTACATAGGTTGATCTAATAATTTTGGACCATACATATTTACATCATTTTCTTTCGGCCCTCCACACAAACATCAATTTCCTAACATATATACATTCACAAATATATATTACAAAATACTGTGCCTGTACCTCGCTTGTAGATTAACACGAAATAAACAAGAAAATGTTGCACCACTTCTTTTGACACTTACAACAAATAAACAAGCCCATTGTTTCAATATTTTTGTTTTCCTTGTTCATGCCAGAGGCCTCAGGCCGCTGCCCTTTTTGCAATACTGTTGCTCACAAATTCAACAACAAATTCCACACTTTATAATACTCGGCCAGCGACTTTTTCTTTGCAATTCAAATGTTCTTTTTTTTTTAAAAATTAACACACGTCTATACACATTTCCAAATCCCCATCAAATTCCATCCATACACCTCTCTATGCATGCTGGTCGAAAACTCCATACCCCTCAAAACCAACACAATTCGGCCATAACATCTATACCCACAATTTGTACAAGAATTTACATAACCATATGCATACATGTCCGCTATTATCATATATGATTATTTTATTAATTATACACATATACATCCTCAAAAGGTCGCTGGCCTGTCTTGCCTCGGCTGACATATCAAAATAATATCTATGTTGCTGTTATAATAGTTTGTAAAGGCAATAGGATGAAGAATGAAGGTGGATTGGTGTTTAAATAAACAAAAATAGCTTGACTCATGACATGGATCGATCCATTTCTTAGTTGGACCAATCCATGTGGCTTGAAAATGAAGTTGAGTATTCTGCCGTACATAGATCGATGACATCAATCGATCGATGTACCCTGAGTTCAAAGTTAAACCTTTCTGTCCAACATAGATCAATCGATGTGACTTCGATCGATACATAGATCGATCGAAGTGGTTTGGATGAAAAGTTAGAAGCTATTGTGAGACATTGATCGATGACATGGAACGATCAATGTCACATCGATCGATGACATGGAACGATCGATGTCACATTGATCAATAACATCGATCGATCGATGTGCCAGCATGTGTGACTTTTCACCTAGAATTGCAACTTATGCACCAAGAGACATATCGAATCACCATGCAACGGCTATGAACGTCTGAAATGAAGTTCAAGAGCCTATAAAAAGGCTATTGCTATCCATTTTCAAGACATCTTGATTTCAAGTTAGTTCTTGTATCTTAAACTCTTTTCCTACTCAAAACCACTCTCAATTTGAAAGTTCATTGGATTTATGTCCTATTTGCTGAGGATAAGAGATTGTTTTGGCTGTTGTATCCTAGGAGAAAATTTGCCTATAACCCTGCATCATCTAGTGGGGGCAAATATTCCTTACACACACCTAAAGCCATCAAATTTTTTATCTCTACTTGTTGTTCTTGCATCCGATTTCTAACAATCGTAAGGAATAATTGTAAGATGGATTCAAAGACGTTCTTGAACCAAGAGAGCATGAAGCTTGATCGATTTGATGGCACGAATCTCCTGCGGACATGTACCCTGAGTGCAAATGTTCCTACTCACTGCACTACAGATTGGGTACTGTTTCGACCCAAACTTGAAGTACTCACCAACCCCATGGGAGGAGGATGATGAGGTGGTGAAGGCCGCCTAGAAGAAAAGACAAGAGGATGAAGTTCTGTGCCAAGGACACATCCTCAACAATCTGTTAGATCGTATCTACGAACTGGTTACGACGACGACATCACGAAAGGAGATATGGAATGCCTTGGAGTTCAAATACAACAATAAGAATCAAGGCGTTGACAAATTCCAAGTGATGAAGTATTTTAATTTTAAAATGATTGAAAATTTGTCAATCATGGACCAGGTGCACGAGTTGCAGGTCATTGTTTTCAAACTCAAGGAGTTGGGTGTGGAAGTTTCTGAGGCATTACAAGTAGGAGGGATAATCGTAAAGCTTCCTCCTAGTTGGAATGACTACAGGAAGAAATTACTACGCTCAACTGAATCCTTTTCTCTTGAGCAACTTCAGAAACACTTGTGTATTGAACAGGAGACAAGAACTCTCGTCAAGAGGTATGTTTCTGATGATGCACCTAGAATGTATTATGTCAAAGGGAAAACAGGGAGTTGGGTTGGAAACAAAAGGAAGAGCTCCGAATCATCTGAACCCTCAGACAAGGCAGAGAATTCCAAGAAAGGCAAACGGTGCTATAATTGTGGCAAGAAAGGACACCTCAAGAAAGACTTTGGTTTCGGAAGAAACAAAAACATGGTGGTGGATCCCAAAATGTCAACAATGCAATATGGTAGACATTGAAACTGATCAATTGGTAGCAATGGTTTCCGGTTTGCATGTTGGCATGGTGATGGAACTGCATATGGCTACGAACAAAATCAAAAGTGATTGGTGGTTTGATTCGGGTGCAACGGTGCATGTATGCAACAAGAAGAATCTGTTTAAGACCTACCATGTTGTGGATAATAGCCAACAAGTTTTGATGGGTAACCGAAGTGCCACAAGAGTCTTGGGGAAAATGTAGTATAGAGTTAGACTTTACTTCGGGAAAGAAGTTGTTATTAGTCAACGTTCTACATGTACCCGAGATCTCTATGAATCTTGTTTCTGCTAGCCTAGTCTGTAAAAGTGGGTTCAAGATTGTAATGGAGGGGGAAAAAATTATAATGTCCAAGAACGGCATCTTTGTCGGCAAGGGTTATTCTTGCGACGGGATGTTTAAGTTAAGTATAAATAAAAATCCTGCAGCTTGTGTTTACTCTGTTGATTCTTCATTTTTTATTGTGGCATGATAGACTTGCTCATGTTAGTAGTGCTATTATTAAATTCATGTCTAAGAATGACTTAATTTCTTGTAAAGATGAAAATGAAAGAATATGTGAGATATGCATACAAGCTAAAATGACAAAGAAACCATTTCCTAAAGTAGAAAGAAAAACAGAACTCTTAGAACTTGTTCATTCGGATATTTGCGAATAGAACGGTGTTTTGACCCGAGGTGGAAATAGATATTTCATAACTTTCATTGATGATGCCTCCAGATATACATATGTATATTTGTTAAGGCGTAAAGATGAAGCCTTTGACATGTTCAATGTTTACAAAATGGAAGCTGAAAATCAATCGGGATTGAAAATCAAAGTTCCAAGAAGTGATCGTGGTGATGAATATTTCCACCTTGAATTCAATCAGTTCTGTGAGGAGAATGGCATCATACACCAGAAAAGTGCATCATACACACCCTAACAAAATGGTTTGGCTAAAATAAAGAATAGAAATTTAGTTGACATGCTAAATGCAATGTTAATAAACTCCGGTTTGCCAAAGAATTTGTGGGGAGAAGCCTTATTGACGGCTTGTCACATTCATAATATAATTCCTTCTAAGAAATTTAAGGTTTCTCCATATGAAATATGAAAGAAACGAAGCTCAAATCTAAGTTATCTTAGAGTTTGGGGTTTGTCTATCCTATTATAAAGTTCTGGATCCGAAGAGGACTAAGTTGGGGTCAAGAGCTCTTAAAGGTGTCTTTATTGGATATGCTGAAAACTCTAAAGCATATAGGATTCTAGATATAGAATCCAATATAGTTTTTGAATCTAGAGATGTTGAATTTCTTGAGAATAAATTCTTAAGAACATATTCAAATCAAGGTTCAACAAGCAAAAATTTGAATGGACCAATTGTTGGAGATTTTTCCAATGATCCTTCTAGTGTTGATCAAAATCAAAGTTCTCCAACTGAGGTTAGGAGAAGCCAACGTGTTAGAAAGGAGAAACATTTACATCCGGATTTCGTTTCTTCACAATCTATTTATTTTTTAGTTGAAGGTAATCGGACAAGGTGTTTAACTAAATACCTATTGTACTAAATCCTATAAGGAGGCGATGCAATCGAGAGATGCATCATTTTGGAAGGAAGCGATTGATGATGAGATGAACTCGTTATTGTCTAACAATACGTGGATACTCACTGATTTGCCTCCAAGTTCCAAAGCGATTGGATATAAATGGGTATTTAGAAGAAAATACAACACGGATGGTTCAATTCAAACTTTCAAGGCTAGATTAGTAGCCAAAGGTTTTAGACAAAAAGAATGAATAGACTATTTTGATACGTATGCTCAGGTTGCGAGAATAACATCCATTAGAGTGTTGATAGCATTAGCATCCATAAATAATCTGTTTATTCATCAAATGGATGTTAAGACTGCATTTCTCAATGGTGATTTAGACAAAGAAGTCTATATGAAACAACCGGAAGGTTTTGTTCTTCCGGATAATGAACATAAAGTGTGCAAATTGATAAGGTCATTGTATGGATTGAAACAAGCACCGAAACAATGGCATGAAAAGTTTGACACTACCATTTTAAAGAATGGTTTCCGGTATAATAATGTGGATGAGTATGTATATTCCAAGTTTACGGACCAATATGGGGTCATTATTTGTTTGTACGTGGATGACATGATAATTATTGGCACTAATATGGAATGAGTAAATGAAACTAAGAAGTATTTAACTTCACAATTCCAAATGAAAGATTTGGGTGAGGTAGATACTATTTTAGGGATAAAGGTGTCAAAACATAGTGAGGGTTTTGCTCTTTGTCAATCTCATTACATAAACAAAGTGTGGAATCAATTCGATCACTTGGATATCAAAGAAGCAAAAACACCGTTTGATGCCTCATACAAATTGACTGGACATACCGGTAGAGTGGTAGCACAACTAAAATATGCTAGTGCAATTGGTAGTTTGATGTATGCTACATATTGCACTAGACCGGATATTGCCTTTGTGGTGTTTAAATTATCAAGGTATACTAGTAATCCTAGCATGGACCATTGGAAGGCAATTGGACGAGTACTTGGGTACTTGAAGAGGACTATGAATTACAGATTGTACTATAATAGTTTTCCAGTAATGTTGGAAGGTTATACTGATGCTAGTTGTAGGATCTGCAAGGCACCACTAGAAGGGGGGGAGGGGTTGAATAGGTGGTGCGGAAAGTGTGGTTTTCAAAACTTGTTTAAAACTAAACAACTCAACTTCTTAAAACAAATTCTGTTTCCAGGACCAGTTTTAAAACGTTTTTAAAACCAGGTTATAGGTCTCCAAAAATTCTGAAATTTTGAGAGAACTTAGCTTCAGATGTTATGAGGGTCTCCTAAAAATTTCAAATTAAAATTCAACCTTTAACCCTTTCAAAACCCGTTGGTGATCAGATTGCGCGAATCTCAGAAACGGTAGATGGTTTTGAAAAATTTATTCCTATTTGTGTGTAAGTCCAAATGCTCTGAAAGAAATTTTAACCACTAACTCCTTATATACTATATTTAAGTGGGTTGAAACAGTTTTGCAAAATTCTTTTGGAAAGTAGGTCAACTACAATCAAAGTCTCAACCTTTGCAAGTCTGAAAATCAGACTGCACTAGTCTCAGAAATTTTGATGTTTAATCGACTTATACTTGTCTAAAAGGGTTGAAACTTGTGCCAAATTAACCCTAGAACGTGTGGCTATGTTTCTGGAAATTTTTTTGATTTTTAAAAGTCGTTTACTATTTTTACTAATGAGAAAAAAAAGAGTAAACTGTGTAGTAACTGAAAGTAAATGCAGAAAGTAAATGGCACCAAGAATTTTATACTGGTTCGGTTATCAACAACCTACTCCAGTCTTCGAGGAACACCTTCCTCGGTTCACACTAATCACACAATACAAAAACACCTTACCACAGGGTTGATGGAGTTACACACCAACTCCAACCCTTTACAAACCTTGTATGTTGAATACAATATGTACGAACACCACCACCTCGCAAGAATGAAGATTGATCACACCTTGATCAATCTTTTACAAAGATATGGAATATGTGGTGGTCTATATCAAGCCTATTCAAGATTGAACAATATGAATACAATAGGCTTTCAAGAGGAAAGAAAGAAAGAGAATGTAGAAGAAGATGATTAGGCGTTTTTGATCTTTGATTTTGCAATGCTTGTTCTTATCTTGTTTTTGCTCATATTCTTTCCTTTTAATGTTGTTGCAGCCGTCCACTATAGGTCCTCCCATCTTGAAAATTATCTTCTAAGTCCTTGGGAGAATGTAAGACATCATTGTGACATGGTCTTGCTTACTTGGCATCTTCTTATTGGATGATCATTTAAGCTTTGCTTACTTGGCACTTCATGATTGGTTGGATGGTGTCATCATTTGATGACTTGGAAAATCTGAGAATAACACTTAAAACATGTGCCAATATCAATCACAAAATAATTTCCATAAAGCTCAAGATTGTCACATAAATGTTCCAAGACAAAATTCCTTCCCAACCAAGCAAAAAATCGGCCATAATGAGTATATACCATGCTGAATTTTCAGCATGTGACACATGGAGATAAAGTTCAAAATATTACCATTTTTCTTTGATTTTTCTTTTTAAAATAAATCACCAATTGATGGTAATAATCTTGATTAATTTGGAAATGAATTTTGGTCTCTCACTTGGCCTCATTTTCGGCCATTGTACATACTACACATGCTGAAAAATTTCAGCATGTGTGATATTGAAGATATCACTATTTTTGGCTTTGAAAAATTATTTAAAATACTTCCATTTCTTCTTCTAATCAATCACACAATATAAGATGATAAAATATATCACATTAATATGAAAAAAATCGGCCAGCCAAGCTTAGCATGCTGAAATTTTCAGCATGTGTTATAAGTGAGACAAAGTTTGAAATCTTACCATTTTAGCTTCTCTCTTTAATTCACCAACATTGTATGATTGATTCTTGACCAATCAATATGCCAACAAGGCTCCAAATAAGCTCCATCTCAGCTGTAGGGGTGTTGCGTAGTGTATGTGCATGTGCTGAAATTTATTTTTGCTAACTTTGTAAAATAGTGCGCATTTAATAGTACACACATGTTATATTCCAATCAGCCCTTAATTTAATTTTCTAAAACACTTTAAGATGTATAACATATGTAAAAAGTGTCTAGATACGTGCCATATGATGTACCAAAAACGTTCCATGTGTTGTGTGCGTAGAAAACCGAATTTTTGATATTTATCGATTACCCGATTTTCTCTAATTAAATTCCAACTTTGCACATGTTATATATATTATGTTACACATAATATATATTAATATATATTTTAAATCACAGCACTAGGCTGGTCTAAAGTGGCGCCATTTATCATGTGTCAAAATTAAAATTGGAATCTTCACATTTTGGCCTTAATGTGGGGTGATTTGTGTGTGTCAACATGGAAAGTATTTTTGGCTGAACATATAGTCATGTGCACGAAATTTTTAAGAATTTTTGAAGTATAGGGTCTGGCCATTTATTTATGTCAAGTACGTGACACGTTGGCGAAGTTTCGGTATTCGCCCGATACGACAATTTTTGGTTTAGAACCTTTTAACATGTCGTATTTAATTTGTCATCACCATGACTTATATCATATGATATAAGACCTGAATATACTCATAAATATGAGTTAAGTATAGTTGTGTGACGTTAACGTACGTACGTAAAATATATATACCGTGTCGGTAGTACGTTGGAATATGTGTGTATGTGCCTTTAAAAAAAAATCTGAAAATATATATATTATATATGTATATGGCGTGTATATATATTAATGAGGGGAGGAGGAGAAAACTTTCCTTTCTTAGCCTTGTTGTCTTTGTGCCTTTTCCAAGTGTGGCTTCCTTTAATGAACTACTTAGTTGTATTAACTAAGTACTTCACTTAATGAACTAGTTTAGTTCATTAATGGTGGCACCTGAAAATAGTGTAAACACAACAAATGTTTGCCATATGATGTAAGCTTTAACGCTTCATGGCTCGTTAGTACGGCAACATTATATACAAGCTAAATAAGGCAAGTAATAGCAATGTATCATGCATACATGTGTATATCATGCACGTTTATGTATATATCATGCATTTAAGTCACTTATTTTGAAATCACTCAAACCCCCTTTTCTCTACACTAGTTTGATAACTAATGTTGATGATAACAAATCTACTACGGGTTGGGTATTTACATTGGATGGTGGTGCTGTTTCTTGGGCTTCAAAGAAACAGACATGCATAACTCATTCGACAATGGATTCAAAATTCATAGCATTGGGATCAGCAGGTAAGGAAGTGGAATGGCTGAGAAATTTACTATTAGATATAGAGTTGTGGCCACAACCGATGCCAGTTATTTCCTTACACTGTGATAACTTTACAACGTGTCTAGAACTTATAGTAAAATCTATAACGGGAAATCTAGACATATCCGCCTTATGCATGATTATGTAAGGCAATTAATTACAGATGGTGTAATAGCTATTACATACGTCAGATCCTGCAATAACCTAGCAGATCCGCTGACAAAGAGTCTTTCAAAAGACTTGGTACAAAGTAAATCTTTAGGGATAGGATTGAGACGTATGGGATAAGTTCACTTGTGATGGAAACTCAATTTTTGCTAGCATACCACTAGTCAAAGGTTCAATGGGTAACAACAAGTCACAAAGTGAGGAATTAAAGCACTAAGATTGATCTTTAAAGAATCAACCCGCACTGTATTGATCTTTAAAGAATTGGAATTTTAGTGTTAAAGGAGGGTGAATGTTAAAGTACTCTTAATGAAGGATTAAGAGGAATATCTTAATCTTCACCTATATGAACATAGGAAGTGGTGCCACTTCGACAAGCAACAATCTTGAAATGTTCATAAATACTAGGGGAAGCACAAGGCCATAAAGTGCGGTTTAAGATGGACTTCTAAGGAGAGTGTGGTTTCATGTGTATAATATTTCTGGTTCTAGTACATAGGAATCTGATTCAAGGCTTTTTAGCTATCAAGATTTCGTTAGAACTTTGAATTATTATACTAACAAGAGGTTCAAATCAAAAGATACTTCTTAAATGCATGAAATATCATAAAATGCTTTACAAACTAAGTGGGGGGATTGTTATAATAGTTTGTAAAGGCAATAAGATGAAGAATGAAGGTAGATTGATGTTTAAATAAGCAAGAATAGCTTGACTCATGACATGGATCGATCCATATCTCAGTTGGATCGATCCATGTGGCTTGAAAATGAAATTGAGTATTTTGCCAGACATAGATAGATGACATCGATCGATCGATGTCACATAGATCGATCACATCGATCGATCGATGTACCCTGAGAGCAAAGTTAAAACTTTCTGTCCAACATAGACCGATCACATAGATCGATCGAAGTGGTTTTGATAAAAATTTAGAAGCTACTGTGAGACATCGATCGATGTCATGGAACGATCGATGTCACATCGATCGATCACATCGATCGATCGATCGATGTGCCAGCAGGTGTGATTTTTCACCTAGAATTGCAAACTTATGAACCAAGGAACATATCCAATCACCATCTAACGACTATAAACGTCTAAAATGAAGTTCAAGAGCCTATAAAAAGGCTATTGCAACCCATTTTCAAGACATCTTGATTTCAAGTTAGTCCTTGCATCATAAACTCATCTTCCTTCTCAAAACCACTCTCAATTTGAAAATTCATTAGATTTCTGTCCTATTTGCTGAGGATAAGAGATTGTTTTAGGTGTTGTATCCTAGGAGGAAATTTGCCTATAACCCTTCAGCATCTAGTGGGTGCAAATATTCCTTACGGATAGTGTTACACACGACTCAAGCCATCAAATTTGTTCTCTCTACTTGTTGTTCTTGCATCCAATTTCTAACAGTTGCACACATGCACCTAACGACACACCTATATATATTTATACATACATATATATACAAAGAATCATACAACTATGCATTCAAAAATATTAATGCATGATCCGAGTTTATAACGAACATAACATATAGAATTTTAGCAAAACATAGCAAGTATAGGGAGATTGCTTATCTTTACGCGTATTTATTATACCGAAATAATCAGTTAGGATTTATACTGGATTAATCACCCCTTTTTCCTTTCCAACGATGATGGGCGCCGCTGAATTTGTTACGCAGGGAAGTGGCGGCTCAATTTGGGTGGGATGAGGATGCCGTTGTGTTGTGCAGGGGGGGGCGAAAACACTAGATTTAGGTCTTCTTTTTCTCTTAATTCTTGAGGAAGCTGCCGAGGTTGTATTGCTGTTGTAGGCTGTGTTAAGTTATAAATTGTTTTGATGATGAAAAGATGTTTTAAATAAGTTAAATTAATGTTTGAAACTTGATGCAAGATGAGAAAATTACACTATGTTAAAATTGGTTGAGATTGGAACTCACTGTCCAACATCGATCTCTCAGGCTAGGGACATCGATCGATCGATGTCACTTCAGCCTCTGACATCGATCGATCGATGTCAGTCAGAGAGGTTACTGTCCAACATCGATCTCTCAGGCTAGGGACATCGATTGATCGATGTCACTTCAGCCTCTGACATCGATCGATCGATGTCAGTCAGAGAGGTTACTGTCCAACATCGATCTCTCAATCCAGGGACATCGATCGATTGATGTCACTTCAGTCTCTCCTCAGTAAGACTTCGATCGATCGATGTCAGACAGTAAGCATTCTGTCTAACATCGATCTCTTAGGCTGAGGACATCGATCGATCGATGTCACTTCAGCCTCTGACATCGATCGATCGATGTCAGCAGGACAAAAAAACTGAAATGTTTCTGGAGGACATCGATCTCTCACCCAGGCACTTCGATCGATCGATGTCCCCCAGAATTCAAATTTTCTGAACGTTGGAACAAAATCCAAGGGAGATTTATGATGTTTCCTCTTTCCAATCTGCTGAAATTTCTTGTGGACTTTAACCCAACCTATTACATGCTTCCTTGACTATTGTATACATGTCTAAGATTCTCTAGGGTGGCTATTTAAGATCAAATCACTCCATAGGGTGGCTAAAGGCTATTTGTGCACTATCTTGACATTTTTGAAGATGAAGACTTGGTGGAGAGCCTCAAAAACATGGTGAACTTCATCTATAAATAGAGGAGTCTTGGATGAGGCAAACACACACTTTCAACATCATCTAGCTTCATCTTCATTGTTGTATAGTTCTCTCATACTTGTAAATTTGCTTAAAGCTTGTTAGCTTTTCTTTGCTCTTCATTGTTGTATATTGAGAGAAAGTGAGTCAAGCACAAGAGGAACCATAAATATTTGATCTCTTGCTTGTGCTTAGACTTGTGAGAAAGTGTGAACCTTACCATATTTCTTCAACCCAGTGTGAGAAGTTCTTGAGGGAACTTTTGTTGAAGTAGTGAGGAAGCAAGAAGTTGTTCTGCTAAGAGCTGTAGTTGCTGTAGTTGCACAAGTAGTGTTTTGTGCAAGAAGTTGCTGTTGTTGTTGCTTACACTAAGGTGTTAGTGTAAGTGTTGCTGTGGTTGTTCTTATTGTTCATAATAAGAAGAGTAGTTGTTGAAAATCCACTTTGGCAACAAAGTGGTAGTGGAGTAGAATCATTTACGATTCGAACCACTCTATATCCGATGTACTCATTCATTACTTCTCATCTCCCATTCTTGCTCTGATTTTGAATATCTTTCTGAGTTGAGCCAAACGAGAAAAATCCGCAAAAGAGCCAAACACTCTATTCACCTCCTCCCTCTAGAGTGTATTTCGGACCTAACAATTGGTATCAGAGCCTAACCTTGATTGCTTGGCCTATCTTTGCAAGTAGCAAGGTTAAAGATCATGGCAATGACAACCTCAACCTCTTCATCTCACACTTCATCTCCTAAGCCTACTGCACTATTTTCCGGATCAAACACTAAAGCACCTATGTTTGATGCCCAAAATTATTCCTTGTGGAAATTTCGAATGATCAATCATTTGAAAGGCTGTGGATTTGATATATTGGAGAGCCGTTGTCAAAGGAATTGAAGTTCCTATGATTACCAACTCAAAAGGAGAATCAATATTCAAAGATTAGGATGACTACACCGATGAAGAAAAGATAAAATTTGCCATCAATGGCAAAGCATTTGATATTCTCTCAAGTGCTCTTACAACCACCGAGCTCATAAGACTTCAAGGTCTTGAAACAGCCCATGAAGCATGGAAAAGGCTTGAAATGATACATGAAGGAACTGAGCAAGTAAGAATGGCCAAAAGACTCATGCTCATGAAGGAGTATGAGATGTTCGGAATGAAGAGCGGTGAGAAGATTGAGGAGACAATTCGATCGATTCACACGAATAGTGAATCAACTCTCCATGGTGGACAAGAAAATCTCAAATGAAGACCTTGTCTCAAAACTCCTCAACTCCTTGCCAAGAGAATGGACACCCAAAGTCACCGCCATCACCGAATCAAAGAATCTCAAGACTCTACCCTTGATGAGCTATCCGGTAATCTTCTTACTCATGAAATTCTTATTGATGAACAAATAGGATGAACCCTATCAAGCCCACACAAACATCACACAAAGGATTGGTGGTAGAGTCCGATGAATCGGATGAGGAAGTTGCCCTTCTAGTAAGAAAATTTAGAAGAATGGCAACTAGAAACAAAGCTCAAGCAAGAAAGTTTTTCAAAAGACCATCTAAAGAAAAGGAAGCAAGTGAAAATTGCTATAGATGTGGTCGACCCGGTCATTTCATTGCCGATTGCCACGTAAAAGAGCCGCAAAAGCAAGAGAAGAAGGTCTTTCCTCAAAAGAAGAAAGCCCTCAATGCGGAGGTAACCACGTGGGATGATCTTCTTTCGGAATTGGAAGGAGAAGAGAGTGAAGATCAAGGTGTTGGACTTGTTGCAATAGTTGACAATCCAAAGATTCAACATACTTGTCTTATGGCAATTGAAGATGATCTTGAGGTAAATTCTAATCCTTCAAATTTGCATGATGAAATAGGAGATTTGCAAGATGACTTTGAAAAATTGAATTTAAAATATAAGCATTTGAAGAAAGAGTTCAAGAAATGCATCTTAGAAAATAAGAGCTTGCATGACAAGAATATTTTGATGTTTCAAGAGCATGACATCATACTCACCATGCATAAAACCGTAGCTCTTGAAAATGTAGAAATTAGAAAAGAATGTGAGAAACTAAAGTTAGACTTACAAAGACTAACAAATGGTAAAAACAATTTAGACATACTACTTGGAAATCAAAGAATTGGAAATGATAAATCCGGTTTAGGATTTAATTCATCACTTTCTTCTATTAAACCCTAAGTCCTTAAAGAAAAGGGCAAATAATAGAAAAACACAACAAAATTCATCACCTTCTAAACCAAAGCATGTACCCACTTGTTTTCATTGCAACAAACTAGGACATGTGAAGAAAGCATGTAGAGCTAGATTTGGAAGCACATATGTTTGGAAGCCTAAGGGTCGACAAACTAACCCTAAAGGACCCAACCATCAAAGGGTACCAATGCATACATCTTTTGGTTTTGTAGGCTCTCAAGATAAATGGAGTAGCCAAAGAAGAAGGAACCAAATGGCTTATGGACAGCGGATGTTCAACGCACATGACCGGAGACAAAACGTTGTTCACCAAGCTCAAGCTCCAAGATGGTGGAACGGTGCATTTTGGCAATGGGAGAAGCCAAAATCCTTGGACATGGAGAAATTGGTAACTCTTCTTTTACTATTAATAATGTATTATATGTAGAAGGGCTTAAGTATAATTTGATAAGTGTTAGCCAACTATGTGATGCTAATTTTCAAATTGAATTTGTGAAAAGAAAATGTGTTGTGAAAAAGAACGATAAGATTGTTTTTGAGGCTATACGTAAAAATGATGTTTACAAATTTAGCACACATGATTTGATATCACAAAATGTTTCTTGCCTAGTTGCCAAAAATGATTTGACTCAACTATGGCATAGACGACTTGGACATATTAGTTTTAAAAATTTCAAAGAGATTTGCAAAACTGAAAAAGTCCAAGGTCTTCCAAAATTAAATTTCGAAAAACCATGGCTTATGTGACACTTGTCAAAAGGCAAAACTTGTTAAAACAAGTTTCAAGCCCAAAAGTGAAATCTCCACCACCAAACCTCTACAATTGCTCATATGGATTTGTATGGGGATATTGGTACAGGCAAGTCTAAGTGGAAAACATTACACCTTTGTGGTGGTAGATGACTTCTCTAGGTACACTTGGGTAATGTTCTTAGCTAAAAAGAATGATGCATGCCAAGAATTTATAAAGCTTTGTAGAGATTAGAAAATCAAAGAGAGGACACAATTAAGGAAATTAGAAGTGATAAAGGTGGTGAGTTTGATGGAGAATTTCAAGAATTTTGTGTATCCACAGGGTATGGACACAATTTCTCAGCTCCAAGAACTCCTCAACAAAATGGTGTTGCGGAAAGGAAGAATAGAACACTTCAAGAAATGAGTAGAGCCATGCCTAAACGAATTTGAGCTACCCAAATATTTTTGGGCCGAAGCGGTAAATACCGCTTGTCATGTGATCAATAGAGTTTATTTGAGACCATTTCTCAAAAAGACTCCTTATGAGCTTTGAAAGGTAGAGTACCAAATATTGGTTATTTCAAGGTATTTGGTTGTAAGTGCTTTATACTTAACACCAAAGATAACTTGGATAAGCTCGAATTCAAAGCGGATGAAGGAATCTTTATGGGTTATGCTCAAAATAGCAAGGCATTTAGAGTATACAATAAAAGAAGCATGAAAGTTGAAGAATCAATTCATGTCAAGTTTAGTGAACTCAATGAGGATAAATTAAACATTAATGATGATGATGATGATGAAATAATTGAAGTAAGCCATATAGAGAAATTTGAGAATCCAAAAGGTAATATTGTTATTGACCTTAGGATTGATCCCCTTGAACCTAAGGTTGAAGATGAAGAAGTAGGAGGAGATACCTCAAATTTTACCGGATTCATATAAGTATAGGAAAGATCACCCTAAAGAGTTGATATTAGGTGAAACTAGCCAAGGCATAATGACTAGGAGAAAATTCAATGAAAATGCCTTCATTTCACAAGTTGAGCCTAAAAATATAAAGGAGGCAATAAATGATGAAGATTGGGTATTAGCTATGCAAGAAGAATTAAATCAATTTGAAAGAAGTGATGTTTGGGAATTAGTTGCTAAACCTAGTGATCATCCCGTAATTGGCACTAAATGGGTATTTAGAAACAAAATAGATGATAAAGGAAACATCACTAGAAACAAAGCTAGGTTGGTAGCCCAAGGATATAGGCAAGAGGAAGGCATAGACTATGATAAGACCTTTGCCCCCGTAGCTAGGTTAGAAGCTATTAGGATGCTATTAGCATATGCATGCTATAAGGATTTCAAACTATATCAAATGGATGTGAAATCTGCATTCTTGAATGGAATAATTCAAGAAGAGGTCTATGTAGCTCAACCTCCGGGGTTTGAAATCATGATTATCCAAATCATGTTTTTAAACTCAAAAAGGCCCTTTATGGACTTAAACAAGCTCCTAGGGCTTGGTATGATAGATTAAGTAACTTCCTACTTGAAAATGAGTTTTCAAGAGGAAAAGTCGACACTACTCTTTTTATTAAAGAACAAGGAAACCATCAATTGCTTGTTCAAATTTATGTGGATGATATTATATTTGGTGCTACTAATGATTCTCTTTGTGAGCATTTTGCAAAATTGATGGAAGGAGAATTTGAAATGAGCATGATGGGTGAACTCAACTACTTTCTTGGTCTTCAAATCAAGCAAACTCAAGATGG
>AP025048.1:29960237-30094350 GCA_036186865.1 Eustoma russellianum
GAAAGCTACGTTTTGTTTCGCAAAAATCAAGTAAACTCATTACAAGCGGTTAATAAATTCGAAAAAGTTCAATGGAAAATGCTTGCAATATCGAAGTCGACAAATTGAATTTATTTCGACAAGACTGCTGTAATCAAAAACAAAATTTGAATATTGTATAAGAAATATATAAAAAAACATATTGTTCTTAGAAAACATAGCCATCTTAAAAATGTATATTTCTCATAGTTGTCAAAAATAGTTGAAACTTCATCATGTTGATATACAAATACGGAAGAAAGTATAGTTGTGGTGTTAGTAGACTATATAAATAAACGAACTAGTTGAGATACTTAGAATCAAAATCTTTGAAAAACCTTTAAAATTTAGAATATATCTTGGTATACGTTCTTATATGAAAACATTTAACTACTTGAAATTTTTGTTGTCCATACTTCATATAACTTTTCTAGTCCTCCTTACTGTTTAAATGAAAATCCGCCTGAGTACCGTTCCTTATGAGTCTAGTATTCGTCTACTCATAAAAAAATTTCACTTAAATTGCCCAAATCCCATCTTGGCACACTAAATATTGACCGACTTAAGCTGTTCTAATTCATCATGCTTCCGCGCGCCAGACTGGCGTACCATTCTTCTTTACTTGGTTATTCCAACCATTAATTTTAACTTGGTTAAATCCCACCTGAATAGAAACCACTGATTTTAACCTAGTTAAATCTCACCTAAAAAGCAACCACTACTTATTCATGCTTACTCTATTTCGATTTAAGCCTATTAGATTCAAGCCAAGTAGTTCGATATTCCTAGGAATCAACACTTAACTAAGGATTTTGTAACAATTGTATCATTCCAATGCACTCACTATAGCCAATTCTCGTCTATCATTATCGATCAATATCGCTAATAAGACTAATATCGTCGGCCTGTTTTTGTAATTCTAAATTCGGCATCTCAATCATAAACTATAACCTTCTTTGAATAATATTTTCACCAACTCTACTGATCATAACGCTTATAAATCGTTACTTAGTTTCTATCATGCTACTATAAATCATTCCTTAGTAGTTATGGTCTCGGCTTAGACCTAGTCACGTTCCGACACTACTACTGTCGCGCCTATGTAAATTTTATACATCAACCAGCGCCTGCGGTAACACGTCCTGGTTAATATTGCAGTTTATGTAATTTAATTATATACTATTCACTTAGGGCTATTATAATCACGACTAAGGGAATGTGTAAAAGGTTATGATCAAACCTTAAATAAGATAATTAACCGAAATCTCAGGGATATAATATCGTTCCAGGTGTGCGTACCCCTCAACTGATCGTCAATTAAGTCTAAGTCATTTCTCAATTCTAAGATCATGCTTAGACTATAATCATCGCTTATGACTAAGATCGGTACTTATGTTCAAATCATTGTCAAATGTTCAGATCATCTCTTTAGTCAAAATCGTCACTTATGTCTAAGATTGTAACTTAGGGGCAAAATCGTAACTTAAGATCATGGTCTACATCTATGTTTCTGCTGTGGATCTAGAGTCATGCTCTGATACCACCTATAGCGACCCGTCCCGAGCCCTAGTACTCGAAACGACTCACCCGCCGTATTTCGCTAAGGAAAATATAAGAAGTCGAAATCGAAACAAATACACGTCAGTGAAAGTCGTAAATAAAATCCTCAAAGCAATGATTATCATTAACATCAATGTCTAAGCAAATATAAATTTGATACAATGGTCAAACGTAGATAAATACTAAATCTCTAAAATTACATAAATCTCGAGTAGCGAAAATAACTGTCTCAACTAAGTCCTTGAAAGTCTCATGGAATACCATCGACCTCAATATCTCCACTCTTGATCATCTCGCATGCTACTCATTTACCTGACCATCTGAAAAAAATAGGGAGGGACTGGTATGAGCGACAAGTCACTTAGTAAGTAATCTCACTATACTTACCATGAGATCATACATGGAGAAGCAAGTGTGATAAAATAAGTGATAACATAAAATAATAGCATGCTTCTCTTTGCAAGTAAATTTACAATTCTGCCCTTAACATCCAAAAGCAAATAGAGAAAATATCCCCAACAAAGTACATAACACAATCTAATTAGGGGTTAGTCCAAATCAAAATCGATGAAGCAATTTTTCAAATATGCGATGTCAAAATGGCCAAAGTCAAAGGCCCAAAATGTCAAAGTCCAAAAGTCCAAAGTGGTCAAATCCGATTTAGCCGGTCCAATGTCTGAAATCCAAATCCGAGTAGAACTCGATCCAAATCCAAATATCAAAATGTCCAAAATCCAAAATATCAAAAACTTGGCTTAAACGGTCCAAAATAATGCAATGGCTATAGCACTTCCCCTACAAATGACTTATACCGTAAGACTTACGCATTGATCCCCCAATAGTCAATATGGCATAACATTCTAGGTAGTTACGTCTATGGGACCCTAATGGTGGCCAATATGTCTGTGTTCCCTGAACATTCTAGGTAGTTACGACCGGACGCTCCGTTTGTTTGAAACCAACCTGGCTTAACAATATATTTCAAGTGTAGGGGCGAATTTCCAAAAATATGCAAATGCAATTTTTAAAATCATTTTCCAAGTACCGAAGTTAGTCCAAATTTCAAAATGGGCCAAAATGTCAAATTTGTCAAAGTTACCAAAATGCCCTCCAAATAGCACATAATTCCAAACAAATAATCCAAATATCCAAGAACATCCAAAATACCAAAACTATCACCATCTCAGCCGTGTATGTATACCCATATTTATGCCCACACACATACGTGTACATATACACGTATATACGTACACGTACTTCTCTCAGCCCATTTTTCCATCATATTTTATAACTCACACATATGTACATAGCTATATACCATTTACTATATATTTATATACCATATACGCATATAATCATGCAATTATTCTTATAACTTAAAATTACGTAGGTTGATCTAATAATTTTGGACCATACATATTTACATCACTTTCTTTCGGCCCTCCCCACAAACATCAATTTCCTAACATATATACATTCACAAATATATATTACAAAATACTGTGCCTGCACCTCGCTTGTAGATTAACACAAAATAAACAAGAAAATGTTGCACCACTTCTTTTGACACTTACAGCAAATAAACAAGCCCATTGTTTCAATATTTTTGTTTTCCTTGTTCATGCCAGAGGCCTCAGGCCGCTGCCCTTTTGCAATATTGTTGCTCATAAATTCAACAACAAATTCCACACTTAATAATACTCGGCCAGCGACTTTTTCTTTGCAATTCAAATGTTCTTTTTTTTAATTAACACACGTCTATACACATCTCCAAATCCCCATCAAATTCCATCCATACACCTCTCTATGCATGCTGGTCGAAAACTCCATACCCCTCATAACCAAAACAATTCGGCCATAACATCTATACCCACAATTTGTACAAGAATTTACATAACCAAATGCATACATGTCCGCTATGATCATATATGATTATTGCATTAATTATACACATATACACTCTCAAAAGGTCGCTGGCCTGTCTTGCCTCGGCTAACATATCAAAATAATATCTATGTTGCACACATACACCTAACGACACACCTATATATATTTATACATATACACATATATACAAAGAATCATACAACTATGCATTCAAAAATATCTATGCATGATCCGAGAAAAACATGACAAATATAGGAAGATTACGCGTATTTATTATACCGAAATAATCAGTTAGGATTTATACTAACTTTCTATGTTGTGGCAAAGATGTGCCAGATGAAACCACAAAGAGACTCAACCAAAATTAACTTTTTGGCCCGAGGCTCACTCATATTGTGTCAGAAATATTTTAAATGATAACAAATTTTGACCATATCCCCACAAGAATACTAGTAAATCATCTGCATAAGGCAAATGAAATGCCGAAAAAGGTATCCTGCCCAGCTGAAATGGGCGGATGCAACCAGCCTCCACATGAGCATTAAGTCTTCGGCTAAATCCCTCAGCTGCCAGTAGGAAGAATAGAGGAAATAATGGATCTCCCTGCTTAACCCCTAGGCCTGGATGAAAGGGACGCCATTGACCAACACCGACAGTCGAGTACGATGCAACTGATTAGTAATCATACGAATAAAAAATCTGACTAAACCAAACCAGGTCATGACATTCTCTAAATATTCCCAGCTGACTCGATCAAATGCTTTCATCATATCCAATTTGAGGCATACCTGGGAACCTGAGCCGCCCTTATACACTATATGCATCATTTTGTTGGCCAGAAGCACTTGCGAGGAAATATCATATCCTTTCTCGAAACCAGATTGCTCCGGAGAAATAAAGCGAGGGAGCAGAAGCAGCTGAGTGGAAATGATCCGAGTGTTAATCTTACTCATAAATGTAGACAGGCAGATAGGACGGAAAGCCCCAAATATAGAAGGCATCACACTTGGGAAGTAATGTAATGAACATGCTCGACATTACAACCGGCAACAGAACCCCCAAAAAGAACTCATGCACCGCCTTATAGACATACGAGTGTATAATTGACCAGCATGAACGATAAAACATACCATGATACCGATATGGGCATGCTGCACTCTGAGGATCTAGTTGCCACACTGCCTGGCAAACCTCTTCCTCCGTAGGGATACATATCAAATGTGCATTATCTTCTTCTGTAAGCAAGGTGGGGATGTGATCAAGGAAATGAGAGTAGTCTCCTGTGTCCTTCTTGGCAAACAAAGCCGAATCAAAAAAGCCACTTTCACGGCATCTATATCGGGCTGCGTGTCACATACATTACCATCACCTGTTTGTACCTGTTGAATGTGGAGCCTACTGCGCCTCTCTTTGACTACCTCATGATAATACTTTGTGTTGGCATCCCCATCCAACAAACTGCGAACCCGTGCTTTCTACTTTCAAAAAAGAAATTCATTTTTGGTTGCAGCCACATACTCTGACTTAGCCCGATGATATTCTGCTCTAGCTTCTGGAGTGTCGGCCCCATCGAAACGCATTTCCGCCACCTGTACTGCTCGCTCAGTCACCGCCAGTCTTTGAAAAATATTACCAAAGACATTCTGATTACACTGCTTCAAATCCTGCTTTAGCCGCTTCAACTTGTCACAAAGCCCATACTCCTACTATGGGGTACGAAGACCATGCATCCTTCATGAACGCAAAGAAGTCCGGATGATGTAACCATGCATCAAGAAAATGAAATGATTTTCAACCAACGGGACTATGCACGTGACATCGGAGTAGCAAGGGAGAATACTTTGACGTTACCCACTACAAATGATCGAGTCTTATATCCTCA
The DNA here is from genome assembly GCA_036186865.1 of Eustoma russellianum. Taxonomy (NCBI): domain Eukaryota; kingdom Viridiplantae; phylum Streptophyta; class Magnoliopsida; order Gentianales; family Gentianaceae; genus Eustoma; species Eustoma russellianum. The sequence continues at coordinate 29,965,585 of AP025048.1, forward strand.
AAAACATCGACTAAACGAGCATTAGAGAACACTCAATCAAGGCATTGCTGCACCCGGCAAAGACCTCTGCCATCCGCCTAAGTGGAACGCATGCCATGGAAAGGAATATCCATCATCACAGCTCTCAATACAGGTATTAAAATTTGATAAACTTTCCAAAGTAGGGGTGGAACGGCCCCGATGATCCTCAAGTGCCCGAAATGTATGAAAATCACCTTATAATAGCCATGGTTCTACCACCACTGAGGAAATGTGCATAATTACCCTGCTATAGAGATCTATGAGACGCAATGGTGTGAGAAGCATATACAACAAATCCATCAGAAAACAATGTCAGCCGAAATATAGCGAAAAGGAACATGCAGCAACTGATCAAGTCCACGTATAACTTCTAAACAAAAGGAAACATCACTCCTGAACAACTTAATCTTTCCACCAATAAAAACGAAGAATGAGAGAAACCTAGAAGTAAAACGAAAGTGTGTAATACAGCACTCCAAATGTTTGGGCTCAATGACTGTAAGTAAAGTAATATGATGTGTTGGATTTAATTTAATAAATCCCTGAATAGGACCGTTTAATCAAATCAATGGACAAAGTAACAAAATGCGGAAAATATACCTTGCTCCATTGTTGTTGTTAATCTGAACACGTACGCTGCAACTGCTCCGGTTGATGATGAATCTGGCGTGATCCAAGGATTCACGACCTCCCACCAATTGCTGATATACCCCTTTACTGGTTTCAACAATTCACTGATTTACCCGATGGAGAGGCTAGACAGTGTGGGCTTTATAGAACAAGGTTGGCACACCCTCACCCTTTCCCTCTATATGGCCGATTTCTTTCTGGTCTGTGTGAGGAGGTGAAGGCCTCCTCCTTTATATAGAGGGAGAATACGAGAATCCTAATTAGCATATTCCTTAATGGATAAATTTTCTTTTATCCCAGATGCCTGGAATATACTTGATGCTATATTCAAGTTATCTCTATCCATTATCAAATATTATCTAATATTTAATAATAAATATTATTAAATATTATTTAATATTAAATTTTGTACCAACAATTATCTACTAGCCACACGTGGGTTGTCGTCCCTCGGGGACCAGATGTCGTAACTTTATGGTCGTTGCACTTTGAGCCCATCCATCGCGGTCTCTGACCATATGACTGTCTACATATTCGGGGTTTCCATTTGGACCACACTATACATCCACGGGTATACTCGATGATCACTTAACGTGTGGATGTTTTACGTAACAATTAATATTATTACGTGACATATGTGACATATAATATTATCATACATAACGTCCACCTTATGATTAATTCATATAAACCTTATTAACGTGATGCGCATCACACGTATCTCGAATTAATCCCAACAATCTCCCACTTGGACTATGTATGTATCTTAAAGATTATATGTCACCCTTTTGAGCTCATATACCTTATGTCCCTTAGTGTGTCTTTCTTTTTCCGGTCCATCAGTAAATGTTAGCAAAAGACTTAAGCCGCACGTCGCCACATTGAATTAGTGACTAGTCCCTCTTAAATCATGATACTAACATTCTACTGAATGACATGGATACTGAAATGGATATGTAGTGTGGAATTAATATGCTAGGTGATCATACATATCTAATTCCAACTTGGCCCTCTTTAGCGAGATCAATAGAATTCAGAATGTATGCCGTAACTGCTTAATGTACATTACTTCTGCAGAAAAACTTTAATATAACCGGAATGTACATTATACTGTTTGTCTGAAATAAACAACTCTATTGAACACAATAAAAACCTTACAGATTGCCACTAGGATAAAACATCCTCAGCTGGACTAAGACCCATACGGCTAACATGCTTGTGAAACACTACCGGTTCCACGGCCTTAGTCAAAGGATCGGCCACCATAGAGTCTGTACTGATATGCTCAATACTGATCAGACCACTCAGAATTCTTTCTTTAACAGCCAGATACTTCATCTTTATGTATTTCGCTTTAGATGAACTCCGGTTATTATTTGAATATAGCACCGCAGCTTTACTGTCACAGTAAATCCTCATTGGAGATGAGATAGTCTCCAATACCCGCAGCCCTGTGACAAAATTGCAAAGCCATATCGCCTAATTAGATGCGTGGAATGATGCAACGAATTCTGCCTCCATAGTGGAAGACGCCAATAAGGTCTGTTTTGCGCTTTTCCATGAGATCGCACCTCCGGCTAAAGTAAACACATAGCCTGAGGTCGATTTCATGCTGTCCTGGCATCCAGCAAAATTAGAATCTGTATATCCAGTGATGTCTAAATCATCAGATCTCCGATATGTCAGTACGTGTTGCTTCGTTCCTTGTAAATATCTTAGCACACTCTTTGCCGCGGTCCAGTGATCCTTGCCCGGATCAGAGAGGTATGTGCCTAACATTCCCGTAATGAATGCCAAGTCTGGTCGTGTACATACTTGGGCATACATTATACTCCCTACTACCGAAGCATAGGGAGTATTCCTCATCTCTGAACGTTCAAACTCTGTTTGGGGACATTGTTTCAGACTGAATTTATCTCCTCTTGCCATAGGGGTATTAAGTGGTTTACACTTATCCATGCTATACCGCTTCAACACCTTTTCGATGTATGCCTGTTGTGAGAGACCTAAGATACATTGGGTACGATTCCTCCGTATCTCAAGTCCCAACACATATGAGGCTTCACCAAGGTCTTTCATCTCGAAATGTTTTCTCAGAAAGGCTTTGGTGTCGCTCAATGTGTTTACATCGTTTGTTACAAGCAGTATGTCATCTACGTACAAGATCATGAATATGAACTTGCTCCTACTGAACTTGTGATACACTCATTCGTCAATTTGGTTTGCCTCAAAACCGTAGGAGACAACCACTTTGGCGAATTTGAAGTACCACTGTCGAGACGCTTACTTGAGCCCATAGATGGATTTATTTAGTCGATAAACCATGCCTTTTGGATCTCCCACCTCGAATTGAGGCGGTTGAACCATGTAAATGGTTTCGTCGAGTTCTCCGTTTAGAAACGCAGTCTTAATATCCATCTGATGTAACTCAAGATCTAAGTGTCCCACTAAAGCCATGATTATCAAGAAGGAATCCTTCGTGGATACTGGAGAGAAGGTTTCCGTATAGATTATGCCCTCCTTTTGGGTAAACCCTTTAGCAACAAGTCGAGCCTTATATCGTTCTACGTTGCCTTTTGAATCCCGTTTGATTTTAAATATCCATTTGCAACCAACGGGTTTCGAACCTTTAGGCAACGAGATGACATCCCATACCTTGTTGTCGTGCATAGACTTTATCTCTTCTTCCATGGCTTTTATCCACTTTTCTTTATTTCGACATTGTACTGCTTGTTGGACGTTTTCGGGGTCATCGTCCAACATACCAACATCGAATTCGTGTTCTTGGAGATACACCACATAGTCACTAGGTATGGGGTTTCTCCGTTCACGAGTGGATCTCCTTAGGGGCACTTGTTCTTGGGACACTGTAGGTTCCTGAACTGCATCAGCTGGCAATTCATCGAGTTCTTCAATAACTTCCTCAGGAACATGAACTTGTTCCTGTGGAGCGTCACTACTAGGATGAGGTACCTCAGGTGCGGGTATCGCTGATGCTATCTCCCCAAAAGATGGTTCGATTTGCATTTCTGTCGCATCTGAGTGTGCCTCATCTAACTCGATGATCTACTGATGCAAATCATTCCCCCCGGAACCAAAGTATCCTCAAAGAACTTTACCGAATTTGTCTCGAAAAACACTTTACTTGTGGGATCGTAGAATTTATACCCTCGTGACCTTTCCGAGTAACCAACGAAATAACAACTAACTGTTTTGGTGTCCAGCTTTCTTTCATTTGGTCTGTAAGGCTTCGCCTCTGCTGGACAGCCCCAAACTCTTATGTGGTTAAGGCTAGGCTTACGCTTAGTCCATAACTCATAAGGGGTCCTTATTGTTGCTTTAGTTGGTACTCAGTTGAGGATGTAAGCTGCGGTTTTAAGCGCTTCTCCCCAGAGGAATAATGGTAGTGTAGTTTGACTCATCATACTACGCACCATATCCATAAGTGTACGGTTTCGTCTTTCAGCTACACCATTCATGCTTGGTGACCCAGACATGGTGTACTGAGGGACGATTCCGTTTTCCTCTAGGTATTTAGCAAATGGTCCTGGACACTGTTCTCATGATCCATCATATCGACCGTAGTATTCACCCCCACAGTCCGATCTGACGGCTTTAATCCTTTTGTTGAGTTGTAACTCAACTTCATCTTTAAAGGATTTGAACATGTCTATTGCTTGCGCTTTTTCTTTAATCAAGAATATGTAGCCATATCGCGAATAGTCGTCAATAAAGCTGATAAAATAAGAGTGGCCATTTCGAGTAACCGGATGAAATGGGCCACTAATATCGGTATGAATCAACTCTAATGGGCTATTTGCACGATTTGCTTCATATCTTCAGACTTTAGTTTGTTTTCCTTTAGCACAAAATACACACGACTCTAAGTTGGTTAAGTCTAAAGGGTTGAGAATTTCTATTTTGACAAGACGCTCTATTCTGTTTTTGGACACGTGTCCTAAACATCGATGCCAAAGTGATCCTGAATTCTCATGAGTTAATTTTGCTTTGACGTTTCGTGTTACAACATGCAAGGTTTCCTGATTTGAAGCAACATTTATTGAATAAAGTTTATCAATTTCGGACATTACACCGTGACCAATAAGTCTAGAAGCATGATAAAGTTGAAAATTTCTATTTCCAAACAAACCGAAATATCCACTTTTATCCAATCGATAAAACGAAATAAGATTTCGTCTAAACGACGGTACTACAAAAGTGTCATGCAAATCTAGAAAAAAAATCCAGAAGTCAACAGCAATCTGAAATGCCCAATGGCTTCAACCTTTATGCCGCTGTCATTTCCCCAATAGACGTATCTTTCATCGTCCCTTGGTTTTCTGTGGCTGAGGCAACCCTGCATAGACACAGATAAGTGAGTCGTGGCTCCCGTATCGACCCACCAAGTGGCTATATCCGAAACAAAATTAACTTCAAAAAAAACTAAGAACGTACCTTTCTTCTTGAGCCAATAATGATAACCGGTACAATTCTTCTTGAGATGTCCTTCCTTCTTGCAAAAGAAACAAGTCATGCTGTTGGGTGCGTCAGTAGTAGGCGCCCCCTTTTCTTTCTTGCTTGCCTTTTGCACAGTAACTTTATCTGCAGCCTTTCGTTTCTTACCACCGGACTTGGCGGCGACAGTATTTATGACCTCATGCCCCTCATTCTTTAACCTTTCCTCCTCTTGTACACAATGTGAGATAAGTTCATTCACTGTCCACTTTTCCTTTTGGCAGTTGTAACTGACCAAGAAGTGTTTGAACTTAGGAGGTAAGGAGTTGAGAATCATGATAACTAGCATGTCGTCAGAGACATCCAGTTTCATGTTTCTCAACTGAGAAGCGATATGAGTCATCTCAAGGATGTACTCCCTTATACTGTCAGATCCACGGTGCTGTTTCAAGCAGAGTTTCTTTAAGAGATTGCCTGCCTCGACTTTCTCATTCTTTACAAACCTCTGTTCGAGATCGGCCAAAAATTCTTTGGCCGTCGTTGTCTCAGAAACGTGTCCCCTGAAGCATTCGGGGATAGTCTTTTGCATGATCATGAGACACATGCGATTTGATCGTAACCAGCGTGCCATGTGAGTTTTTTCCTTACTAGTACTTAAGTCTGTTAGCACAGCTGGACGATCTGACTGTAACGCAGTGTCCAGATCAGCAATCCCCAGAAAGATCTCAAGTTGATCTTTCCATTGCTTATAGTTCGAACCATTTAGTGTAGGAATGTCCTTAATGTTAGACATTATTGCTGAAAAGCAAACAAGAAACGGAAGTCAATACACAACACCTGTAATCTTTAAACTGCATAAAAACCAAATATCAAAATAGAACCCCGATTCCATCTACCAATTGTCTTACAATATTGGGGCTCTTTGGAGTCATCCCAATACCTTCCAACAATTGGGTGTAGTGGTCAATATGACGGCTCTCCAAGCACGGGTTAACCACCTTCTTTTGGGCCGATGAGTTAACCTATGCATTTAAAGCTTCGCCGCCGGCCCTATTTGGGTCTACTACCATGCTCATATGTGTTTTCGACAATCACACCTTCCTTTGGGCTGGTCAATGATTGCCTCCAACACATACATGCCCTTCACGATCATAACAAATATAGTGGCGATGATATGATTGCCGCACTTTAAGGGGATCATATTAAAGCCATACATTTGCTAAGTCGCGTAACTTTATGGTTCTAAATGATCCGCAGTTTACTGACTGACCCTTTTGCACGTACCGTGCATACTCAACACCAACATCCGTTTTGTTTTACTTAAACCAATTCAAACCAGCTTGATTCCCTTTACGGCTCAAATAAGAACCACCTTGAACCAAGCTCGGTTCTCCTTACGTTTAAGAAAACAATATCTTTATCAATCAACTTAACAAGTGATATAACCTTATGATGGGTCACATTGAGTGTGAAGTGAACCGATTCAGCAATACCCACTTGCCATAAGGGTGTATTACCATTCCACATAATTTCCAGGCCACCGGTGGAGTCACAATGGTCTCGCTTAAGAACCGGCTTTCTTAGACAAAACTATGTGTACGGTGTTTTTATCACAACTCAATGAGTCATCTATCACGAGTTTAAACCGCATTGATTGATAAGTGTTGGTTAATTCAGTCAACTTAGCCCATCGAATTAACTTGGTTGAACTCGGTCAAACCGGGTCAAGCAAGATTCGGATCCTTATTGGGTTAAGTTCCTTAACTTTATTTTATTTATTTATTAACATGCATAAACATAAGGCATAAATAAATAAATAAACAATTAACTGCATGCATATAAAAAAAATGCAACAACTGGAAATTAAACTTAACACTTGATTATTATTATTTTGAATTTCTTTAAAATAATAATAATAATAATAATAATAATAATAATAATAATAATAATAACAAGAATTTATTATTATTACTACTATTTTCCTTAATAAACTTTAAATAATAACAATAATAATGAAATTATTATCATTATTATTTACTTTATTTGCCTTTAAAAGACACTTTAAAATAGTAATAATTACTTATTATTATTACTATTTTCCTTTAATAATAATAACAATAATAATTAAATTATCATCATTATTATTATTTTCTTTAACAGGAGACTTTAAAATAATAATAATAGAAAAATTTTGTTATTATTACTATTTTCCTTAAAATGAACTTTAAATAATAATAATAAAAATTATTATTATTTACTCAATCCAAAATAATAACAATATACACATAAATAACAAAAAAAAACTGAAATTAAAAGGAAAGGGGAAAGGAGCCACGAGTCGGGTCGGGTCGAAACCCGCCCAGCCCGTTCTGATTTTCCAAATTTTCCTTTTTTTGTTAAATACTGTAGTGGGCCGAAGCCCTATATAGAACCGAATTAGGGCCGGAACTGAAAGCAGACAGCCCAGCCCACTTGAAATCCCCTTTTTTTTATTTGGAACCTGATTTGGGCCGAAGCCCTTTTTTTATTATTATTACTACTATTTTCCTTAATAAACTTTAAATAATAACAATAATAATGAAATTATTATCATTATTATTTACTTTATTTGCCTTTAAAAGACACTTTAAAATAATAATAATTACTTATTATTATTACTATTTTCCTTTAATAATAATAACAATAATAATTAATTATCATCATTATTATTATTTTCTTTAAAAGGAGACTTTAAAATAATAATAATAGCAAAATTTTGTTATTATTACTATTTTCCTTAAAATGAACTTTAAATAATAATAATAAAAATTATTATTATTTACTTAATCCAAAATAATAACAATATACACATAAATAACAAAAAAACTGAAATTAAAAGGAAAGGGAAAAGGAGCCACGGGTCGGGTCGGGTCGAAACCCGCCCAGCCTGTTCTGATTTTCCAAATTTTCCTTTTTTTGTTAAATACTGTAGTGGGCCGAAGCCCTATATAGAACCGAATTAGGGCCGGAACTGAAAGCAGACAGCCCAGCCCACCTGAAATCCCCCTTTTTTTTATTTGGAACCTGATTTGGGCAGAAGCCCTTTACTGAAACAAGGCCAGACTGGTCAGAACCGGATCCGGCCCAAACAGCCAGAAAGCAACCCCAAAAAAAATTTCAGGATTTTGGCAGCCCACAGTTTCGAACCAGTGGATCTCTGGTTGCAAAGTCGGCGCATCTACCATTAGGCCAGAAGGGCTTTTGTGCATGAAAGGAGACTGTTTTAATAATATATTATATCTCACAGAATTCCAGAAATTCATAAAAACAATCGATATTTTCGCAAGGAGGGATTGAACATGTAACCTTCAGGACGTTGTCCCAAGCGCTGGCCACCAAGCTCAGCGTCTCATTTTGTTTAGAACAACATGAATTTTTTTATATTTATTAACAAATACAACAGAAATCCAGGAAATCAAAAAATTTCCGGGTTAATTACCTTTTACTCCCTTCATGTATTGCCTAATCTCCCTTTGCCCCGTTTGAAAATACACCCTTACCCCTCCTAATGTTTGAAAAATATACTCTTACCCCCCTTGATTTAATTAATAAAATGTTATTTGAATATATAAAATAGGAATTGACCCTTTTGCCCTTGTCTTTTCATCTTCTTCCTATTTTCACTAGTCGCTGCCCCAAGCTCCTTCTCCTCCGCCCTGCCCCCACCAGCCGCCGCCGTTCTTATAGCATCTTGATTTTCTTGCTTTTTCGCAAGGTTTTTGATAGTTCAATTAATTATTTGAATTGAAATATGCCGGATCGCAGCTCCTCTTCTCCTTTCATGGCTAAAGGAAACTCCCCAAAATGCATTTGATCCGAGTTGCATATGAAAGTTTCCGGCGTTGTCATTAGCAACTTAGTTATCTTTACTGGAGAAAACAATTCTTGAAGCTCTCAGTTGAGCAGGATCAACCGAGCTTCCATTGTCGATCTTGCCTTCGACCCATTTGAAAATCGGTTACCCATATGCCTTAGTGTGAACAAAATTTTCTTCCGGCGATCGTAAATTTCAGGTCAAATTTTGACACTTCTGGAGTTGTAAATTACAGCAGCAAATTTGACAATCTTTTGTTATGAAGATGGCTCAAGGATTCGGTTCTTGATTTATAAGAGATTGTTTTGTCTTTTTATTGGGATTGAGAGTGAATCTTGAAGAATGAAGCTATGGAATAAAACTCATTTAGTTTGAAATGGTGTTTTCATCATGGTGGGGGCGGGGTGGAGCAGGGGAGAGGGTGGAAATTTGACACCGGGCGGCGGCTGGTGGAGGCGGGCAGGGGAGGGGGGAGAAGTGTGGTGGTGATAGGAAGAAGATGAATAGAGTAGGGGCAAAATTGACTTTTTCTTAAAATTTTTTAGTTTTACATTTTAAAATGTCATTTTACCTTTTAGTCCAAACATCAGGGGGGTAAGGGTGTATTTTTAAACATTAGGGGGGCAAAGGGAGATTAGGCAATACATGAAGGGTGTAAAAGGTAATTAACCCAAAATTTCCTGAAATTTCGGCTGCAGGAGATCGAACCAGAGTCCTCTGATTTGATGACTGGAGCGCTGCCCGCAGCGCCAACGCTGTTCTTGTGCCTAAACGCCTGACGGCTTTTATATATTCAAAAAAATAGAAACTTTTCTTTATCAAAACTTGTTCCGGAAAAACGTTTTTGACCCGAAAAGTTCCAGTTTTTCAACATGAACATATTAACAGATCACAAAAAAAACTGATTCGATTAGGCCTGCTCTGATACCACTTGTTGGATTTAATTTAATAAATCCTTGAATAGGACCGTTTAATCGAATCAATGGACAAAGTAACAAAATGCGGAAAATATACCTTACTCCATTACTGTTGTTAATCTGAACACGTACGCTGCAACTGCTCCGGCTGATGATGAATTCTGGCGTGATCCAAGGATTCACGACCTCCCACCAATTGCTGATATACCCCTTGACTGGTTTCAACAATTCAATGCTTTAGCCGATGGAGAGGCTAGGCAGTGTAGGCTTTATAGAACAAGGTTGGCACACCCTCACCCTTTCCCTCTATATGGCCGATTTCTTTCTGGTCTGTGTGAGGAGGTGAAGGCCTCCTCCTTTATATAGAGGGAGAATAGGGGAATCCTAATTGGCATATTCCTTAATGGATAAATTTTCTTTTATCCCAGATGCCTGTAATATACTTGATGCTATATTCAAGTTATCTCTATCCATTATCAAATATTATCTAATATTTAATAATAAATATTATTAAATATTATTTAATATTAAATTTTGTACCAACAATTATCTACTAGCCACACGTGGGTTGTCGTCCCTCGGGGACCAGATGTCGTAACTTTATGGTCGTTTCACTTTGAGCCCATCCATCGCGGTCTCTGACCATATGACTGTCTACATATTCGGGGTTTCCATTTGGACCACACTATACATCCACGGGTATACCCGATGATCACTTAACGTGTGGATGTTTTACGTAACAATTAATATTATTACGTGACTTATGTGACATATGATATTATCATACATAACGTCCACCTTATGATTAATTCGTATAAACCTTATCAACGTGCTGCGCATCACGCGTATCTCGAATTAATCCCAACATGATGAACTTGGATCAGGTGCTTCAATCTTGACAACGATGGTGTCAAGCCGCGCAAATTCCATGTAAGAATATTCATGGAGAAGGAGGAGGTCGCACGTGTGAAGAAAAATCCCGTTGTGCACAGAATCGTGGAAGGCGGACGAGGACGCAATTCCTTACGAGTACGTCGTCGCTTCTTTGGAATTACCGTGATGAATCCGGACTCTGACGAGGTGAAGTCATGCGTGTGCAATAGCATCTGAAGCCTCATGAAATTGTGTTTGTAGAGCCATATCAACCCGCTCCCGCAGCGTAGAATGATTAATATCAGTTTCCGAACAATGACCAGTCTCCACCTCTTTTGAAGAATCCAAAGCCGAAACTTGAGTATACTCGACATCCATCCCCAATCGTGCGACATCCTGAACTAGACTAGGCGGTATCTCTTCCTTCCGAGACAGCTCAACTAATACATTGTCTGATGTTTCAGTTGTGCGAGTTGGCACTTTCGGCTGCCAGACCTTTGCGGGCACCACATCTCCACGTCGATCAAAGGAGGTACTCTTTATTGACACTGCCTTTGGGTCGGCACCCGCAGCAGCCACCTCACAGCCACCAGTTTTGTGCCCAAATGTGCGACACTCCATACTGTATAAAGGTAAATACTCATAGACCACCGGTTGGAAAAATGAATGCACCCTACAGTCAATGTATATTTTGGACAATAGGTCATGTGTAACATCTACTCCAACATATACTCGCGTCACCGATGGTCCCTGGAAATTGAGGGTGGCGCCATCCACCTTGATTGGCCGACTGACAGCCCTCGCAATCTCATGTAGTGCAAGCTGATTTCAGATGGCTAGGCCAACCTTTCAATGCAATCCATACAGGGACCATCGGAATTTCATATTTGATCTCAGTATACCCCAGATACCACGGTAAAAGCAGAGTGTATAGTCCTCCTCCTCCGTGAAATTTAGCAACAAATGGCTATCATCCATCAATCCCACTGTGACAGCCCTTGAAAATCCCATGACTCCCATTGCACGGCGTATCGCCTTCACCATCGGACGACCACGCCATAATGTTCCCACAAGCGCAAAACAAAACCGATCGGACCATGTAGTAATCTCTGCCTTGGAAAACGTGACGGCCGATATCCCCTTGTATCTCCCGATATCGCACGGCACAAAACCTCTGCCTCCCCCTGCTACCGCCGCCACCGCCGCCGCAAAGGACTTGGCCAGTCCTTGCGGCCGCGCCTCGCCGACCATCACCGAAGAAATCCCTGCCAATTAACGCCACCGATCGTGTGCCGTTATTTTCGCCAGCCGCCAATCGCCTCTCTATCGTATATGTACTTTCTACATATATATATATATAAAAGAGACGCTGGCTCCCTACCTTTTATTTAGAACATAACCCTCACTTATGGCGGAGGAATACCATTATTACATACAAAGTCATTGCATAATTGAATAAAGCAACTCAATGGGAGATACATATTGTACCAAATGCTATCTTAAGGGGGAGGTGTGTTTTCAAAAGTGGTATGATATGTCTCATTAAAACCTTGGCAAGTAAAACCACTCTTGTGGATAAAATCTTGCACGAAGGAAAAAGAGTGCATATTTACCACCCTTGAAAATTGACGTATGAACCTCCACTGCCCAGTCACTAATATGATATTGCAGAAGGAATGATTAACCGCAGACAATGTCCGATAATAGTCAGCCTCGTTCGGTCCAGTCCATGCACATGTAAAGAGAAGGCCAAAGTTAGATGATGATAACAGACATAGTGAAAACATAAAAGCCATCAGAAACCAAAGCATACCGAGTCTGCTTGCATCCCTACGGATACATGCAGAAATAGTCCATGATCGCCAATCCATTTGGAAGACATGATGAATCTCATGTGATGCGCAGATCTACGGATGAGAGGTCCAAACTAATGGAACCTCGGACTAAAGGCGGAAGAGTGTTGTAAACATATGTTTAAGTCCGAGGGCCCATCACTCCATGCTGGGCAAGGTAATGGGCAGCCATGTTTTCTTCTCTATAAACATGATTGAATTCAAGCCTATGCTGATTCTTCAACGACTGCAATAAACGTAAATGATAATTTCCGAAAACTGCATGCGGATGTGACAGACGCGTATAAATCTGAGAACAATCCGATTCAAGAATAAGTGCACGATACAGTGGCAGGAAATATAGCAATCCGAATACCGCAGCCTGAATCTCTGCCATCAACGGTGTACTTTGTGGCAAACGAAATGAAATAACACCCACACAGAAACCAGCATGATCACGCAAAATAGCACCTCCTGCAGCATAATGCCTTCCAACTGCTGCATCTACATTTAATTTCAATCTACCCGAAGGGGGAGATAGCCAGCGAACCACTTGCAGACGAGGGGGGCGAATTTTCGTCAAACAAAGAGGATGTTGTGTCGAATAAACCCCAGCCGCCAGCTTCGTGCCCTCTGTTGTTTTACCCCACATAGAGATGTCATAATGTATTGAAGCCCGAAGGGCCACCGAAGAAAAAGGAACCATATCACCATACACTAATGACGCGTAAGCACGCCATATGTTATGCACGATAATAGCCAGAACCACAACTTTGAGAACCCCAAATAGAGAGGATAATGTAGAGCGATACCACCAAGATAAGAGATATTGCCAAAGCTTCATCAACGTTGGGAAAACACAATGCAACTCCGACGCATAGAACTCCCATATACTTCAAATACCCTCACAGTACAAAAAAACATGATCCACCATTGCCAATGCATGCTTGCAAAAAGGGCATTACGTAGGTCGAGCAGTATTATAAGTAACAATGTAGTCCTCAAAAGGTAAAGCGGAATGGTAAATACGCCGCAAAAACTCTTTAATGGCCGGCGAATGACGTTTATTCCAAATAAATTTCGCAGAAAGCAGTGTAGGCCTATGTGTTCGACAAAGATCATATGCAGTACGCAATGAGAACTCGCCTGTAGCAGTAGGCGTCCAGCTTATATTCGTCCCTTGTCATACTGTTTGAATAATACATAAATCATGGATTCTACAAATGATCTTCCAAACAGGTGAATCAGGTAGTCTAGGCCGATAGTCCCCACGGTTACCGTATTTAGCATGCATATATTTACTCCAGAGTGTACTATTTTGTTGATAAGACCACCAAATGCGACAGTAGTAAGCCTCCTGTAGCATGCGAAGATCACGAATGCCCAAACCTCCTTCCTCACAAGGTGTAGTAACCTTGGACCATGCAACTCAATGATGTCGTTGTCCCCAATAAAATGTGGCCATTTTTCGCTCTATAATTTTAATCACCGATTTTGGAAATCTGCCTGCAGCAATGACATGCAATGGTAGGGGCAAAATAACTGCACGAAGTAAAACAAGTCTACCTGCCGAAGAGAGTAGCCGAGTATGCCATCCATTCAGACGAGAATCAATATGCTCTAGTAAAGAAGCACAGTATCTGGAACGATTTATGCCCTTGTGCAAATAAGAACTAAGATATCTAAATGGCAAGCTAGAACATCGCATGTGCGGGATATCCTCAAAACCTCGTTGTTTATGTAGCGATGTGGCTGCAGACGGGATGAAGTTGCTCTTGTGGAAATTTACCTTTTGACCAGAAGCTGTTTCATATGATGCTAGGAACGCGTGGAACCGCCGTAGATTCCGATTTGAGCCTCTTAAAAACACTAACAGGTCATCCGCATAAGCCAAGTGTGTAATATGTAAAGGAATCTGCCCTAAACGTAATGGCTGCAGGTCTCCAGAGGCCACTAATGCTTTCAAACCTCTATTGAACCCTTCGGAAGAAAGAATAAAAAGCAAAGGGGATAATGGATCACCTTGCTTAACGCCCCTGTATGGCCGAAAGGATTGAGAAGGCTAACCAGTAATCAATACTGCTAAAGTCGTAGCGCCTAAATGATTCAGGATAATCCGAATGAAAAAATCTGAAAAGGCAAAACGGTGTAGCAGTAACTCCAGATACTCCCAACTGACTCTGTCAAAAGCCTTCATCATATCCAACTTTAGACATAATTGAGATCCTCCCTTATCCAGCATATGAACCATCTCCCTTGCCAATAATACTTGCATGGAGATATCATGTCCCTGCATAAAGCCTGTCTGCTCCGGCGAAACCAACTTAGCAAGCAACATATTCAAACGGGTAGCAATTATTATCGTACAAACTTTACTCAAAAAATTTGTAAGACAAATAGGCCGGAAATCACTGAATGTATTCGGAGATGTCGTCTTTGGGATCAAAGTGATTAATGCACTAGCCGTCGCCGATGGCTGGGGTACTCCAAGAAAAAATTCCTGCACTACTATAACAACATCTGTGTGAATAACTAGCCAATAAGAACGAAAAAAATTACCATTGAATCCATCTGGCCCTGCACCACTAAGAGGGTCTAAATTCCAAACCGTCTCCTTAACTTCCGCCTCCTATGGTAGCTGCGTAAGCATGACATCATCATCAGCCGTGATCAATGACGGAATATGTCGAAGAATCTCATCATAATTACTTGTAGGTTCCTTAGCAAATAATGAGGTGTAGAAAGAAACTGCTTCATCCATGATGGCTGTGGGAGAGGTACATAAATCACCAGCAGATGTACGAATCTGCTGTATATGTAGCTGTGATCGCCGAATTTTAACAATAGAATGGAAATAGCGCGTGTTTGCATCACCTTCCTTCAACTATTTAACACGTGCTTTTTGCTTCCAGAACTGCAGCTTGTAGTTAGAAGCACGAATATACTTCGCCCTTGGCTTTATGATATGTCTCGCGATTCGTCTCAGATGGGTCTGCATCCCATATTCCTTCTGCTCTGCGCAATGTAGCTTCCGCTTGCGTTAAGTTGGAAAAAATATTGCCAAAATTTCCTTATTCCAACGTTGAATGTCCTTCTTCAAATGAAATAATTTCGAATAAAACCCGTACATACCACCAGTGGTTGGGTAAGAAATCCAAGCGTCCTTCATATAACTATGAAAATCTGGATGCAATAACCAGGAGTCGGGAAACCGAAAGGAGCGAGTACCACCTGGGGTATGCAGTTGACATATGAACAGTAAAGGTGTATGATCCGAAGAAACTCGTGGTAGATGAGTAAGCTGCATGTCTTCAAAAGCATCCTGAAAGGATGAGTTTGTGAATAACCAATCCAACCGCCGACGAACCCGACTGAGGCCCCTTCTGTCCATCCAAGTAAATCTGGAACCATGAAATGGAGGAGCCATCAAAGAACAAGATTCAACACAGTCATTAAAGTCTTGCAACAACGTAGGTGAAGGGTGCGAACGCCCACTGTGATCTTCAACAGTCCGAAAAGTATTGAAATCCCCTCCTAGCATCCATGGCAAGGTTGAAGTCCGTGAAAAGTCACATTAGGCATGCCATAGTGGACGACGCAACACTGGAGTGTGCTTGGCATAGACAACCGAAAAAACAAAAGTCAATTGAAATGGAACAAATACCAAACTGAAGTGAACAACTTGATCCTCATCCTGCGTTGCGACTAAATGGAAAACCGAATCGCGCCAAAAAACCCAAATACGCTCTGACTGAGAAGAGTAAAATTGTGAGAATCCCAGGTCCAAACCAAACCTAGCAATACGAGATGGAGAATGCTTGGGTTCAATAGCAAGTAAATGTATCTGATGTTCACGTATCAAATGATGTAACCTAGGTAGAGAGGCACACATGCCTCTTATATTCTAAATTAAAACATTCATTGAGAAAGGCTAGTATCACTTCCCTGAGAGGCCCGTGAGGCACTACATGTTAAGGTGGTGGAGGGTGGCAACGGTGGCAAATCCTTCCTTGTACGGTGTTTCCGGCGAGGAACTACTGTTATGAAACCAGCATCTGTAGTGGACTCCTCCAAACGCGATATGAGAACATCCTCCTCCGGGGATGGAGGAATCAACTGCATCTTTCAGACCACTTCATCCGGAACGATAGGCAAATCCATTTGCTGACCGTCTGCATGTATCTCCGTATCTGAGGAGTGTCCAAGGTCACAATGTTCAGCAGCATCCTGTTGAGGAGGGAACTCGGCATCTGCGCCTAGTATCTCAATGTTCTGCTCCCTGATATGTTCAGGCGGAGCCTCCGCCGATGGCTCTTCATTCGAAGGTCCCTGCTGATCCTGTTGAGAAACTGCCGGCGGTTTCTTTATAGGAGTCCGCCTCTTTGCCGGTGGAGGAGGGGGCGGCGGGGGCGGCATAGACGACGTAACTTTTGAAGGACATAACCCTGTCGCATGACCTAGTCGACGATAGTATGCACAGAATAAAGGCAGATCCTCGTAAACCACTGATTGTAGGATGATTCTACTATTAGCCTGCAAATATATTTTCTGCGGCAAGTCTTGAGATACATCAACCTCAACACACACTCTAGCTACTGACGGCCGCAAACCATCAGATGTAGCAACATCCAACTTTATAGGAATGCCAATAGGACGAACAATCTCAAATAAAGCTTCACGGCGGTGAAGATGAATCGGGAGGCCTGGGAAAGCAACCCACACTGGAACAATGGGGACATCAGCGGTTGGATCAAAGTCAACTGTCCATTTTGTAATACGCATGTGACAGCCAGAAATATGCCATGATCGACGATAAAAACAACGCAGTTAATTGGCTTCATTACGAAAATTCAATAGGATATGTGTTTGATCAATGAGAGTGATCCGTAGATCATGATAAAATCCAATCTTTTCAAAAACTTCACGTATAACCTTCAACGGAGGACGACCATACCAGAATGTACCAACCAGTGAATACCTGAATGGCGCAGCAAGCGCATCAATCTCTGAATCCAAATATGAGATCATGGGAATGCCTTTGTATCACGATACTGTCTTGGGAGATATAGAGATGTTTTCAGTCGTCGTTGCACCGGAAACCACAGCCGCAAAAGACGGCGGATGTGTAGTCGACATCGCTCAAAAGGATTAAAGAGTGGTTCTTTGCAGTCGCAGATGAAGCGCGAAGACAGAATTGAGGTCACAAAGAGCAGTCTGAATCCAAACGGCGAAGAAGAAGCGTGATAGAGACGGCGGCGGCCGCCTACAAACCTGCGATCACCACAGCATTACGTTCCATCTTTTTCCACACACACATAAATGTTTGTGTGTGTGTGTAAATGTTTGTGTATGTATATTCTATTTTCATTAACTTGTATTTTCATAAACATTATACGTTTGGTCATTACAGATTCGCAATTCATTGGTACAAATGTGAATGTTCATGACTTGTCCTTGCAATCTGGTATGGAAAGGAAAGTCGTTAGTTATCCGTTTCGTACCATGGAATATAAATAGCCTTTTTTTTTTTTTGTTGTAGACCCCTCCCAATAATGTTTAACTCAATTCTTTACTTTCATATTTTCTGTGCGTAAAATAAATAACTTTTTGCATAAAAGTAAAACACCTCCAATCAAAATATTTTTGGAGAAGACAACTAAAGACGGTGTCAGAAGTCACGTAGTTCTCAAACTTCATTAGTATTATATATAACCAAAGGTAATTTTTATTGGAAACTAAAAAAAGCTGAAGATAGACACAGGGAGAAACACAGACACCCAACAGAAGGTTGCCAGAAACAGGTCTTCAAGAGAAGCCTAGTATACAACATGTAGTTTGACATTTTCAACTGCAATATATCTAGTAACTTAAGAGGAAGTCCCCCTCGTCAACTGTTAGACCAACCATTAGAGCAGTTTCACTCCTTGCCATCAGCAGCACGGAGCGAGCCAAGCTGCACCGGAGCTTGAGTACCAACCACCTTGGAAGACCCATAAGCTGCTGCCAAATCAATTCCTTGACCTTTCTCTTTCTCAAGTTGCTCTTTGATCCAAAAGTATGTGATTCTTAACCCATCCTGCATGTCAATGACATTAACCAATTATCGATTTGTTGTAAAAGTAATCAAGGACAGACATTAAAACACTAATCAGCAATCTAAGAGCTTGGGACATCAATCTCAAAAAGGTGGGAAAAGGTCCCCAAGAATTCAAGATAGGATTACCTTGAGTTTCATAGTTGGCGCCCAGCCTAGCTTCTCCTTAATCAGAGTATTATCTGAATTACGCCCCCGAACGCCTTCAGGTCCAGGAATATGGTTTATAGGCAGTTTCTTATCCTCAAAACTAAGAACTATCTCAGCCATCTCATTCATGCTAACCATCTCATCACTGCCAATATTGACAGGCTCTCTGAACTCCGACTTTGTCAGCCTACGCATTTAAATGGAACGGGAACATTAAAAAACGAAATTAATCAGAATTTCCATAAGCTACTGCTATGCACCGTAATTATAGTGGAAAAAAATTCCATCTACATGTTTCCAAATAAAGGTATTTTACCTTTTTTGTCCTTTCACCTTTTTGCAATGGAAAAACAATAATTTTGGTACAAAATAACGATGTAATTCGAAAAACCAGATATTCCAATTAAAGAGCATCGTACACTATCCAAAAAAAATGGTACAAGGTTAAAACAAGTACCAGGATGAATATATTGTATCATTTATATTGATAAATACATATATCAATTTTAATGCGTCACAATAACACTGCTCAAGAATCTTTCCACTATATGAGGTTGACTATTTGGATCAATAATTTCTATTACGCTTTATTATTTGATTTTTTTTGAATCGTTGCCTAAATCATATCATCTTTGTGTGTCAACTAATATCTAATGCATAATATGTGCCTTTTAGAATATGTATCCTTCAAAAATATCATATCATTTCAATCCTGATTACGGCCTACGCACCTAAAATTCTCCCTCAAATCTCATACTCTTTACATGACATCGATCACATGAATCAATTGTCTCCACTGTGCATATCACTGACTATATGCTCCACAATTGTCATATAAGTCACATATTTCCTTATTGTTTTTTCTCCATATCTGATTTGGCCTATCTCTCCTACGTTTAACCTGCACCCCATTCATAGTCTCGCACCGCTTAACAAGTTTATCCAGAAGACGTCTTTGCACAAACTCGTACCATCTTAACCTTGACTCACTCATTTTTCCATATATAGGGATCACTCCAACCTTTCTCCTTATATGTTCATTTTTTATTTTATCATTCCTCGAATATCCATACATCTATCTTCACATTCTCATTTCCGCCACTCCGTCCTTTATTCGTGCTCATAATTAACTGTCCAACATTTAGACACATATTACGGTGCGGCCTTACTGTTGTATTGTAAAACTTTCTTTTAGCTTTAAAGATACTTTCCTATCACAAAAAAGATCTGGCTCACTTCTCCACTTTGACCACCCCACCTATATCACATCCTTGTCAATTCTTCAATCTTTCTTTAGTATTGATATTAAATACCTGAAACTTTCCCTTAAGAAAATCTCTTAGTCTTCTAGTTTCACACAAGGTTCCAAGGTCATTCTTTTCTTGCCAAAATTAAATTTCATATATTGTCTTCTTTCGACTCAATTTGAAGCCTTTTTCTCTCGTGTCTCCTGACAACATTCCAGCTTAGCATTGACTCCTTCACTAGTTTCATCCACCAACACAATGTTATCTGCAAATAACATGTTATACGAAATTCTATCTTGAATGTGTCTAGTGGCACCTATAACTAAAGCAAATAAGTATGGATTTAATACGGAAAGTTGTTGTAAGCCTACTTAGGGCAAGCTCTGGAGCAACTAGTAAGGTTGTTGCTTTCTGACCTTGAGGTCATGAGTTCGAGCCGCGCAAACAGCCTCTCACAAAAAGTGTGGGGGCGAGGCTGGATACATCAGATCGCAAGCGATCCCGTCTCCCCTCCCCAGGATCCTGCACAAATGCGGGAGCCTAGTGCACCGAAAACGCTCTTAATGAAAACCTACTATAACAGAAAACTATGGACTTAGTCTTTCTGAAATCTTTACGCTTGTCATCGCGTTCTCATATACGTCTTTAATACAGTAATCTTACTTAAATCTTACACCCTCTACATGACATCGGCTACACGAATCAACTGTTTCTATTGTACTTGATCACTGATCATAGGCAGTGTGAGACATAAATGATGTACATGTTAAACGTGGAAGAAAGAGATCAAAGAAGACAGAGAGAGATAATAAGAAAGAATATAACTTATATGACAATTGGAAATCATCTAAATAATTTGAATCCAAATAGAATTATAATAAGAAGGTGGAACTCATTATAATATCGTACCAAACAGTAGCTTAAGGTTAAGGCTAGCCAACCTAAATTATAGGTTTTCCGAACAAATGAAGCAGGATGTATACTCGCAAAAAGTGGAAAACGTTTCATAGGAAAATATATTCAAAAGTACGATAATTAGTTAAGAGGAGAAGAAAATCAGTAACGAATATAAACCCGATTGCGCTGCATCAACCTCACACCTCAAAGAACAAGAGGTAAAGAAAAGGCCATTACAAGAAAACATTATACAAACATCATCTTCCCACAGTTGTTATGCTATGCCAGAATCCATATTACTTCTACTCTAACATTGTGACAGTTGCACGAGGCTGTCTTATTTTCGGCTAAAAAGATGACAAGAAAACAGAAATAAATCGAAACATAATGAAATTTTCATATACTAATAAAGAATACAGTGTCGTTACAAGTGGTATCGTATGTGGTTTTGAAGATTCATTTTGCCGAAAACGGTAAGCATAACATAAGAAAAGTTAATTGGTAAGCATAATATAAGAAAAGTTAATTTCCTTGAATACAAGCAAATTTCAACGAATGATGAGGAAGAAATTCCTCACCTAAGAACACCTTCAACACATTCATCGATGAATGTGAAAGAGCGAGTTTGAAGTCCATCTCCCCACATCTCAAACTTGTCTGTTGAAGTAAGTGTCTTTCTACAGAAAGCAGCAGGCGCTTTCTCCCTTCCACCTAAGGCAGACAAAATCAGCATAATGGAAACAAATAAGGAAGCATGTGTAAACTCGTAATTGAAAAGGGAAATACCCTTCCATGTCCCGAAAGGTCCATAAATATTATGGAAGCGTCCAATGCGGCATTCAATTCCAAAATCTTTGTTATAGTGCTTGCACAACTCTTCTGTTGCCAATTTCTCTAAGCCATAAGCATCTTGAGGCTGGATTCCACATAAGGGGAAAAGCACAAATTTCTTGGTCAAGTGTTCACCAAAACAAAATACAGACACTTTTTAAGTACATCAATAACAACGCAACAAAATCAACCTCAGCAGGCCATGCATCTGACTCCTTCAGGCTAACATTTGTCTCCAACTGCTTGAATTCAGGATAAATGCAAGCACTAGATGCATAGAAGAATCTACATCGAAAACCGTTATCAAAAACTATGCATCCTATTCAGGCAATCATAACTAACGTAAATGATTCACGAAATAATAGACCGCAAAAAATGAGGACAAACCGTCAAACCTCTTTACTCCATTAATTCTTGAAGCCTCAATCATGTTGAAGCTGATCATAGTATTGTTGTACATAATGACTGAGTGGTTGGACTGGATAAATCCCATTCCACCCATATCAGCAGCAAGATTAAAGACGTGATCGACATCATTTGTGACCTTCAAGCAATTGTTCATGACCCTAAGGTCAACAAGATGGAACTCATGACAAAACATATCCTCAGTCATGTGCTCATTTTTCTTCCAATCAGAGGCAATAATGTAGTGTCCTTCGCTCTTCAAGCGACGAGCAATGTGAGAAGCAATGAAGCCACCAGCCCCAGTGATGGAAATTCTAAGCTTCTCGGAGGGCCAATAAGGTTCCCTCTCAAGGCTTTCATAAGTATAGGCACCATAACTACTTTGGGTAGTACTTCCCATTCTACACAAGCCAGAAAATTTTTCAGTAATAAAGGTTCCAACTGGTTAAACAAACAATTGTGGAAGAAAAGCAACAAGAACAAACTCAGTTGTTTTGATGTTGATTAACGAGCACAGATTCTTCAAACAACGTCATTACTGAAACACTATAATCTTATTGAAAGAACTCTAGCTTGACCAGTATGGAATCATTGAAAGAGATTAACCAAAAAAAGAATCTGCAATAAAATTGTCAACCACAGGTAAACAGAAAACAGAGCTCTATTGCAGAAAACCTGTGTCCTTTCCCTGATTGGTAAAATGGTCACAACAAGCCTCACTCTACGAAATAAAGAAAATCAACAAAAGAAGCAAAGAAAATTGATTGCTTTGATTTATATGGCTTAATCAAACGAATACAAATTTAAGGTCACTTAATGGCTCCATCCATAAACCACAAAACTGAATTTGAAAAGTAAACCAGAGGAAACAATTCAAACAGGGAAAACTACCTTCCAGGCATCCAAACAAAAACAAAAAAAGCACCACAGAAATTCCGAAGAATATCACGAGCTCTACTCGAATGAAAAAGGGAGTTTAAAAGGGTCACATAACACGGCCTAAACCAATCTAAATTGGAAGCCAAAACCAATTGCAGAATCCAAACAGCACAACTTGGAAAATCCTAGAACCTAAAACCACTAGACGACGGAGGCCACAAGATTTGCCAGAGCAAAAAAGAAAACATATCAAAAAAAATTTGTAGATTTGAATCTTTACCTCGTAATGAATTGCAGAAAATTCTACCTCGAGAATATGGGATATAGGGGAGCAGAGGGACAGTCTTCCCTTTGAGAAGAAAGAGAAACTGACACTTCTTTTTTCCCTTTTTCCCATCTTATCTTGTGAGAGAACAGAGTTGGAAACGCAGTGAAGAGTAATTCTCGTTGAAGCAGACCAATTCTCGTTGAAGCAAAGTAAGCTTGAAAAAGACAGTGTTACCCTTCCGTTTACATTCATTTTCTCATTTATTTCTGTCAGAGAGTCCCATTTAAAAATCTTAAATTATTTAAGAAGCATCATGTCACGTGCATACTATGGTAACCAGATTTTATGCTTAACCTTTGCTCTTTACAATTAATAGATTGTCTTGTAAGAGTTTAAAAAATAATTTCTCGTCTATATTTTACATCTTTATTATATACATTTTTATTACATATCATTGTTACGTCCGCCAAAACCTAACAGTCATCACATATAGAAGCTAAACGGTATACATGTAAATAAATGCTAAGTACGAAAAATAAATCTCTTTAAAGTGAAAAGATAACTAAGGTGATACAATAAACTACTAAGCAGTAAAACTTTACACTTATAAAATATTTAAGCCCAATATATGTTGGTGGCTCATTTTTAACAGCTTAAGTTAGCCTCAGTTCATCATCTCGTTTAAAATAATGATTTTGGATGAAAAGTTTAACACACAAAAATAAAACCAAAAAAACTCCAAATGGATGTCTTCGGCTATAGTTTTGACTTTTCAAAAAAAAAAAAAAAGGAAATTCGATATCACCAATCAAATCTCTGATAAGCGACTTGATTTGAATTTTTAAATAATGTCTATGTGTAGAGAAATTCAAAAAAAATATTTATAAAATAATTAGAAAATACAAAACTATTGTCCTTTTTAATGAAATTATGCAAATAATAGAAATACAATGGTTGCATGCATATACCTCACGAGTACATTCTCACCGAGAGCTTCCCAGATGAGATCAGAGGAGGTAAAATATGAGGCTAAATATGAGGCCTCCAATCACGCGACGCCACGAGTATAAAAGAGTCTTTTTTAAAAAAAGAAAAAAAGTAAACAACGGGCCCTTTTATACACGTGGCGTCGCGTGATTGGAGGCCTCATATTTAACCTCATATTTTACCTTCTCTGATCTCAAACGCTTTGATGCTTCTACCATTACCAACCTTCCAATGATGCCCCTTTTTTAAAAGATCACGACCTTTGAGTATGCTTTTCCACAGGTAGGATAACCGGTTTGTACTGCCCGTTTCTAGGAACATGTTTGGGGGAAAATATTTCGATCGGACCATTTTTCCTATGATGGTATCAGGTGATTTGAGTAGTCTCCAAGCTTGCTTTGCAAGCATAGCCAGGTTGTATGCCTCAAGGTCTCGGAATCCAAGCCCGCTACTACCTTTTGGTTGGATACAGGTTGACCAAGCATTCCAATGAACCTTCCTCTCATTATCCTTTGATCCCCAGAATAACCTCCAAATCATAGCCTCAATTTCATTAAGAAGGGTTTTTGGCAAAGCAAAGCATTTCATTATATAAGTGGGGATAGCCTGAATGATAGATTTGATAAGAACCTCCTTACCGGTGGCTGATAAGAGTTTTTCTTTCCAACCACTCAAATTTTTCCAGACTCTGTTTCGCACATACGAGAAGATGGCCTTCTATGACCTTCCCGTCATGTAAGGTCGGACAAGGTGGTGGCCGGAGCCATCTCCTTTGCAGATACCCAAAGTACAAGTCAAGGCCTTTTGCGTGCCCCGATAAACCCCCTTGCTAAAGAAAATTGATGATTTCTTTTTATTGATTTGCTGCCCCGAAGCTAACTCATATCTGTGGAGGATATCATTAAAGTGAGAGGCATTGGAAGTGGACGCCTCAATAAATATCAAGCTATCGTCCGCAGACAGGAGGTGAGACATAACCGCCCCCCGCCCTCCGATCCAAAGGTGAGACCTTTTAGGAGCCCAGTGCTAACAGATTGTTGAATCATTGCAGAAAGGCCTTCAGCACAAATGATGAAGAGGAAAAGGGAGAGTGGATCACCTTGGCATAGACCTCGTGTGGGCTT
This sequence comes from Eustoma russellianum, assembly GCA_036186865.1. Lineage (NCBI taxonomy): Eukaryota > Viridiplantae > Streptophyta > Magnoliopsida > Gentianales > Gentianaceae > Eustoma > Eustoma russellianum. Next base: position 29,991,048 of record AP025048.1, read on the forward strand.
GATGGATGCGGTTGGTGATCTATTAACTAAGACATTATACTCAATAGAAGTCACCATTTTCATAATAAGATCGATGAAAGCTCGAGGAACTCCATTCTTTTCATTGCCTCCTTCAACTAACACCATTCAATACGATCAGCGGCCTTTGCCATATCCAATTTTATAGCAGCATGGTTGTTACTTCTCGACCAATTTCGTTCATGGAGTGATAGGCTTCAAATGCGGTTATAACATTATGTGTAATCAGCCTTCCACAAATGAAAGCACTCTGGGAAGAAGAAATAAGCGATGACATAAGAGACTTGAGGCGATTGGAAATCATCCTCGACATAATCTTATAAATAGAATTACATAAACTGATGGGCCTGAATTCGGTCATAAGTCTCGGCTGCTTGCATTTAGGGATGAGGAAAATGAATTGCAATTCAAAGATTCCAATGGATTATTGTCATTCAGACATTCAAATATGATCCAAGAGATATCATCACCAAGCAAATCCCAATGCTTCTGTATAAAGATCATCTGAAGCCCGTCCGGGCCAGGGGCTTTGTGTCCGGGAATTTGCTTTAGTGCTTTCAAGAGTTTCATATTGTTGAAAGGGCTGAAAAGTGATTCTTTTTGTCCGATAGTGAGTGTATTGAATTGAAGGCCATCCAAAGATAAATTTGAAGGTGCATTACTTTGGTAGAGATTACCAAAGTAACTAAAAGCAAGTTGTTTTATACCTTCTTGGTTGGAGACTGTAGAACCCAAAGAGTCCAGGAGAGAAGTGATTTTATTTCGTTCTTTCCGAGCCGAGGCCTTATGATGAAAGTATGAAGTATTCTTGTCATTCAACATAATCCAGTCGACCCGACCTCTTTGACGCCAATACTCCTCTTGTATAACGAGCGTGCAATCAAGTTCTTTTATGAGATTGCGTTCTTTGTCAGGATGGTAATCATCACAAGCTTGCAACTCACTGAGGGCCTTCTTAATCTTATCAATTTTTTTGGGATGGATCCAAACTTTGTCTTGCTCCACTTCTGAAGAGTGGTTCGGACTTTAGCAATGGTCGTAGACAGTTCGTTTGCTCATTACAATGGCTGAAAGAAGACCAGGCTGCTTCCAACACCGTTTTGAATTCATCATCCCAAAGCCAGAACGGATCATATCGATTAATGCGGCCCCAACAGAGATCTTCACCAGGGCCATGATGACCCCCTGTAATAAAAATGGGAAGGTGATCCGAATGGGAGGAGGTCAGATGAAAGACCCTATGATGGACAAAAATATTAGACCAAGAAATAGAAGCGACTGCCCGATCCAATCTTCTTCGAACTAGGCCAGTGTCACGCCCATTACTCCAATTACTCCAAGTGAAAGGGCCCCAATGTAGTCTAAGTCAATAAGGCTACAGTCTGTGAGGGCATCCTGAAAGGCCGCCATAGCCCTCCAATTTCTTTCAAGCCTCCCTTCTGACTCGTGTTGATACAATATTTCGTTGAAATCTCCAGCAACAAGCCATGGAAGGGGAGATAACTGATATACTCTTCGCAGGAGATCCCAAGAATAGCGCCTATCCTCTTGAGCCAGGTTACCATAGAAGCCTTTGAATCTCCAAAGAGGCAATGACCCAACTGAACAAAAGCATCAATATGTCCACAAGAATAATTCAAAAGATTAACCTCTCAGTTGTTAGTCCACATTAATGCCAAACCACCGCTAAAACCAAGAGCATCAACTACAAACATATTAGGAAATCCAAGTTTTCTACCAATATTTACAACATAATTTTTTTTTGCTTCTGAGAGAAATAAAATGCAAGGTCTATAGGCCCTAACTAAGCTTCTTAAAGCTCTAACCATAGGGGCTTGGCCAATTACCCTGCAGTTCCATGATAAGAGATTCATCGGAATTGGCAGGGTTACAAAGCCGCAATAGCTGCCGAATCATTATCAGCTTCCACTCCTTTGCACTTCTTGGTGGTATCTTGTACTTCCATTATGTCCATATCCGCTGCATTCCTTTTTGCATTGAAGTTCTGACCAGAGATTGCAATTGGTGTGCTGTTTAGGTAATCTCTTTTGGGCTACTGTTTTTGTATGTCTTAGACTTGGATTGTTTCCTAGGTTGGTAAGGGTCAAGAGCATTGTTTGGATTCAAGTGTGGTATCGGCAAATAGTTTTCTTTATTTTGGGTAGAAGCTAACTCCAGGTCCATACTGATGGATGTAGGAATGTGTGATGGGATATTTGGAAGTGGGTTGTTAGGGGGGTTTGAGATCTCAAGAAGGAACCTCGGGTGTTTGGTGTTTTTTCCTCTGGATTTGGTTTATGGGTAACAGGGTAGGTGAAGTTTGTGGTTAATGGGGCTTAAAGCAGCAACATTTCAGGTTGAGTATTTGAGTTTTCTTTGGGTGACCGGGCTAGGTCACAAATCAGACTGGAGGCTTTTTTAGTCAGAAGCCGTTCGCCGTAGGGGAGGTTTTTGAGCTCCATCTCTGTATACTCCTTTTTGCAGTGAGGGCAGAAATTGACGGTATGAGATATCAAGCTACAATTTTTACATAATCTCAGTAATTGTTCGTACTGAATAAGCCCACGAGATGTAGTGAATCCAGGCAGTTGCAGGCAATAAAAACGTCTAATGGATTTATTGACATCCACGGTAACTCGAAATCTGAAGAATTTCTCACCAAAGTCTTTACAGCTTCGGATTTGATCGGTAATACTCTCAGGCCAGTCATTTAAGATCTGGTTCCCCACATCTTCAGAATAGAAGTGGGATGGAAGTCTGACCAGGTGGAGCCAAAAATCTGACGAGTCAAAGAAAATTTGGGTGTCTTTCCAATCCAGTTTCCATCTCTTCAGAACAATGAGATGGTTCTCAAAACACCAGGGGCCTTCATCCAAGATTGATAAAGGTGTGCAGTTGTCAGAAAAGAAGAACTGGAACACGTTACCTGCTATTCGAGCAAGCTTTAAGGATGTGCATTTTCAAGATTGCTGCATGGCACCAAGCAGGCCTTTCGAAGACACATCTCGTGCAGAAAGGACCTTTCCAACGAGGCTATTGCAATTCTCCTACAATCCTTGTTTTACAGAAGTTAATGGAATTTGTGATGTCGATCTTTCAGCATCATTCAAAGAGAGAATCTAGAAGATTATCTAGATCTTTGTTGTCCATCTCAGAATCACTCTTAATCAGGGATCTAAGAGGCGACCTTGATCAAAAAGACTAAGGAGACGGCGTTCGGTTCAAGAGGGAGAGAAAACCTTAACTTCTGAGGGAGCTTTCTTCTTTGCTTCTTTTGACAAGCCCAGTATGAGCTTACTTAGCCCAAAGAATTTACTATGGCAAAGAGACAACTGGTGCAATGGAGGATGTTAAAGAAGTTATGATTGACATAGGTGCTGGCGCATGAGGGCGAGTAAATCCCAAACCAACCCGTCCCGATATCGGATCTGCTGTCTACTAAAAACCGTTGACTCACGTGACTCAAATTATAGTCTATCACATAACTAACAGGGAGAGTGTTGGTGTTGACGCAAACAGCCAACAAAAAAAGGATATTGGTGATGTGTGAGGGGTCACGTCGCCCAATAAATCATCATATCCCATCCGCTCAGTTTAGATACGGGGAGACCAATGTTGAAGTAAAATATGAAGTATTTAATTACGCGTCACCACGTGTATAAATTGGTCAACTGTTTAAATTTTTTTTTTTAAAAAAGAACTGTTTGAATACGTAACGACACGTGATTAAAGGTCTGACCCACCTTTCAAGATTTGAACCCCATCCCGTCGTCTCGAATGGTTTTTGGGATGAGAGAAGGTATAGATGTTGGATGAGTGGAGGGGGTTGACCGAACCCGTCCCCAACCATGCTCCTCTGCTACGTCATTTCCTTTAGTTTAATCAGACAAATAATCCCACAAAGAATCTGTAGCGATCCACACAGTGGCTACCTATTTGTTCGCCTGCTTGCTTTCGCTGTTCCACCCTTAGCAGATAGCCCTTTCGATTTAAATCACATGATTTCAAAATATGATATAATAAATTACACCGTGTTATAGTACAAAATATCTAATATGACGTTTATTTAAATATGACATTTTTAACTTTTTGATGTTGTTTTTTATATTATATATAGTATTTACAAAATAACGTCGTTATTATGAATAAATGTTCACTTTTTTATATCTTGAAAATGTTTAAAAGAAAAAAAGATTTTTTTTGGCTGGAAAGAAGTTATTTTCATTTAAACCATAATTTAAATCACATAGGCTGATACAATATTGACTGCTTAGGTGCTTCCCTGGTACATACCGAACAGCTAACAATAATCTTTTTGGTGTTTGTTTTGTTGTTTGTAGACTTTTGACTTTCGACCATAATCACAAGTTGATGTGGCAGAAGAAAATGATCCTCTATTTTTTTTTTTATAAAAGTCATCTCTTCATCTCTATTGTTATAATACCAAATAGCTTGGTGAAAGATGTAAATCAAGAAGTCTAACAACTTTTTATGTGAGAGGTCCTCACTTGGTCCTTATAAGGAGTCAAATCCAAACCTATTCTGGTATAAGGAGTCAAATCCAAGACTTTAATACTCACAGTTTAGCTGTCAAGAATCGACCCGGCGACTTTTCATAGTACAATCTACCATCCGAATATCAACTGAGCTAAAACACGTGCGACTATGCAGATCATCGCTCAACCACTTTATTTCTCATATCGATACAACATTTATGAAAATGAATTGCGGAAAGAATAAAGTGGAGCCTACACAAAAGTAGTTTCTCAAACTCTGCATTTGGATCATTGTAACCCATCATGTTCACATGCACGCCATACATTAGAAAGACAAGGGGGGCTCGCGTGTTCCTTCTTGTAACATGACCCGCTTAGAGGACGTTTGAGCAGAAAAGTATAAGAAATATGTTCTAATATGGCATCACATCGTCATAAAAGGTACAATCAAAGTTCTAAAATCTAAACAAATCACTGATTATAATCAACCGTTCTATAATCATAACTTAACCAAAAAAACAAAAAATCATAATTATAATAGTCAGTCAACCGAATTTTGATGAAATCAAATCTTCATCTGTACAAGAAATGATCCAAATAAAACAAACACAGTCGAAGACGTAATTTGATGTCCAAACTACGTCTTTGAATTGGAGGGTGTTGATTTGGAGGCTTATGTGTCGCAATGATAAATTAATAATAGCGTTCTACGGTGAATGAATTTGGTTTCATGATAGGACGGTCAACTACAGAAGCAATACACATCCTAAGGAGAATGACGGAGAAGTATAGGGAGAAGAAGCAGATATACATATGGTCTTCATAGGTCTTGAAAAAGCGTATGATAGTGTGCCACTAGACTGATTTGGAATAGTCTACAAGAGGAGTTCCTATGAAGTATATAGGCATAATTAGGGATATGTATGCTAGGACAGAAACAACCGTTTGTATGCCTATAGGGAATACAGATTTCTTTTCGGTGGAGGTAGGCCTTCATCAAGGGTCTGCTTTGACTCTATTTCTTTTCGCAATTGTCCTCGATGAGTTGTCAAAGACTCTCCAAGAGGCAGTTCCGTGATGTTTGCTTTTTGCTAAAGATATTGTATTAGTCGCCTAGAGTAGACATACCCTGACTATGAGACTACAGCATTGGAGAGGAGCTTTAGAGAGAGAAGGCCTAAAGATTAGTCATTCTAAGAACAAATATCTGCACTGCCACTTCAGTGGCACAACCGACGGTGAGAATAGCCAGCTCACGATTGAGGGTCAAGTGGTACCACAGGTAAGTAAGTTCAAGTACCTAGGATCATTTGTACAGCAGGATGGAGACATAGATAGTGATGTAGCGCACCGAGTTCAAGCAGGCTGGTGTATGTGGAGAGCGGCCTCAGGGGTGCTGTGTGACAAGAATTTTTCAACTAAATTAAAGAAAAAACTTTATAGGATGGCAATGTGGTCAGCAATGTTATATGGGACAAACTGATGGGCTATCAAGAAGACGCAATGGAAGAAGATGGAAGTGCAGAGATGAGGATGCTGAGGTGGATGTGTGGGCATACAAGGCTAGACCGGCTCAGAAATGAGGTATTTAGGGAAAGGCTAAGGGTGGCTAGTATAGCGGATAAGATAAGAGAGGGGAGACTAGAATGGTTTGGGCATGTCAAGCGGAGATAAACAACGACGTCCGTCAGAGCAGTTGAAAACATCATTGTAGAAGGGAAAAGAAGTAAAGACAGTTCCAAACTGACTTGGGAGGAACAAATTAGACATGACCTACTAGATTTGTACCTCTCTGAGGACATGGTCAAGAATAGGAGCTCATAGAGACAGAAGATTAAGGTTAGCGAGGTTTAGGCAGGATATAGAGGCACCTTAGAGTATATAAAGGGGTTTAGATACTCTCTGTATGTTAGGTTGACTTTGCACTTTTTGTGTTTGTCTTTGTCTTTCATTATTTGTCATTCATTATGCGTATATGCAGGTACATATAGATTCGGAGGTCTCACTGGAAGCGAACTCTCTATCCTTAGAAATGGAGGTATTGTTTCTCTGCCTCTCACCCTCCCCAGATCTTATCGATAGCTTTTGCTGTTGTTGGGATATGCTGGACATGTGTTGTTTTTGTTGTTGTTCTAGCAACAACTCTTGCTGAATCCTGGCCAAGGACCACCATCCTTCCATTAGATAGGGAATACTTTAAAATCTTGCCTTCTGATGGTCTGATAATTACTCTTTCTGATGTGCATTATCAATGTTGATGGAAAGAATAAAATCATACCATATGAGAAGATATTTTCATAAAGTGTACTTAGAATGGTATCATATCATATCATGTGTAAAGTAGAATATTACATAATTATCAGTAAGGATCGTACTATGGATAGGGGCGATTGTAATAGATCAAAATCAATGAAAATAAGTTTTCATTCTATTATACATGGTATCGGAGCGTGTTTGATTATTGAGGACACAGAAAAAAGGCTCATCATGATTCAAACCTTTCTCAGCCGATTGAGCAGTTCCAATCAGCCGAGAAAAAACCCTCAATTCCCAAACAAAGCCAGAAAACCATACCCACCAGAAAAAACTCAACCAACGAAAACTGAAAAAAAATGGAACTCAGAAAAAATTTATTAATGTTCCAGTGTTATTACTTCCCCAACCAACTAGGCACGAGTAGCACAGACTTCACCTGCAACAAATCAAGCGACAACGTTAGTAGACGGTGTAATTAAAAAAGAAAACTGTGAGTTATTCATACAACTGATTAACTTGCTTCGAAACTGCCACAATCTTCAAGTGCTCAGCACAATCTTGATAATCTATCGCTCAGAATGAAATTAAATGGTGATAATTATCAATTGTGGGCTACGCTGATGAAAAAGGCAATGGAGGCTGCAGGCAAAGTCTGCACCTCACCGATATGCCCTCAGATCCAACAGCCGTACAATCTAATTATTTACAGTGAGAGACAAATGACCATTACGTGTTCACCTGGCGTATTCAAAACATTGAGCCCAATTTGGTAAACAATGTATTCTAGTACCCAACGGCGGAAGCCCTATGTGACGGACTGGCAGTGACCTATGGCACGGGAATAGACTCACTGTAAGTATTCGACCTACACAAGCGGGCCAACTAGATACGACAGGGAGGAAGCACACTGGAAGACATCTCAAATAGGCTTCACAGTGTGTGGATGGAAATAGACTGAAGAAAACCCAATCCAATGAAAGACCCCAACGACATCACCATATACAACTACTAGGTCCAGGAGCAGTGCGTTTCCAACTGCTCATGAGAGTGGATGACAAGTTTGAAGCCATAGGGAAAGCAATAGGGAGCAGAGACACCAGGCCTCGCAGCAGTGGCAGTGGGCATGAGTAAAGGAGCCAGCACCAGCCCTAGCATAGAGGCGGCGGCGGCGACGTCTGCCATCCAAGACATAAGGAGGAAGAAGGAGATCAAGAAGGAGGCGGCCAACGGAAGGAAAGAGGTACGGTTGGGTTTTTATACCCAACCCATCTTCTGTTTTTCCTTTTTACCCTTTGATCTAACTGCTGATTTTATTCAGTCCGGTAAATTGACAGAGCCGCCCTTCAAAAATTCTCAAAACAGCATCTCAGACCAAACATATTCCCAAAATAGAGTCTGAGCCCAAAGAAATTACCAAAATACACGGCCATACCAAATAATTTACGACAGTGTGTCTCCTGCCTCTACTATTTCTCAAATTACCCCCAACCAAGGAAAAAAATATAACGACTACCAAAGGACATCACACACTCCCTCATTCACACCCAAACAATCACCCAAAGTGGAGTCTTAACTGCAGATCTACAGATACTATGACCTATGAGCCACAGGACTTTATTGACATGTACACCTCCACTATACATAAAACCCATATCAAAACTTCTAGTGGCGAGTTAATAACTATCCAAAGAGGAGACGCCATTGAAATCTCACCTAACCTACGATTACATAACTGCCTTTATGTTCTAACACTGTTATCTAAATTATTGTCACTTAGCCAAGTCATAAAATAGCTCAATTATGTTGGACTTATCTATCCTAATTTTTGCCTCTTGCAGGACATTCATTTGAAGGAGATCATTAGACGTGGCACTGAACGTGGAGGACTGTTACGTGGAGGAGGTAGATCTATGCTTGTCCACAGGACAGCTCATCAACAACTACCCACCTGTCTTTTGGTTACCTTCGTACTTTGTTTTCTACTTTATTTACTCAGTCGGATACCCATATTTCATATGATACATGTGTTCTTGCTCAACATCATAGGGGCACATTTTGCCCTAATAATACAAGACTCGATCATTATTTTTCCTTTGTCCACTCTGATGTATGGGGTCCCGCACCATCTGCTACACCTCAGGGGTTCCAATACTTTGTTGTATTTGTAGATGATTATTCTCGAATAACTTGGGTTTATTTTCTAAAACCTAAGTCGGATGTTCACACCAAATTCATTGACTTCTTCCACATGTTATAAACCCAGTTCAACAAAATAGTCCAAGTCCTTCAATCTGATAATGAATGCGAGTACATGTCCCACCATTTACAGACCTTCTTCCAAACTCATGAGATCATCCATCAAACATCCTGCCCAAATACCCCACAACAAAATGGCATTGTAAAGCGAAAAATTCGCATACTTCTCAAAATGACTAAGGCAAAGATGATCGAGGCCTGTATACCGAAAATTTCTTACCTGAAGCTATTGCTACCTCCACATACCTCCTAAATCGACTGCCCAGTCGCAATCTTGACCATAAGAATCCACTCCAAACATTAGCTGCTCAAGAAAGTATTACATCCATCATGACTCTCCCACCCAAAAACTTCAGGTGCAACGTATACATCCATATTCCGAAACATAAATGATCCAAACTTGATCCATACGCCAAAAAGTTTGTCTTTTTGTCAGTTATGCTGCCTATTAAAAGGGATACAGGTGCTATAATCCCCTTACTCAATATGTCCATGTCACCCTTGACTGCGTTTTCCTTGAAACATAATATTTCTTTAACCACCATGCTCAGGCCCAGGGGAGAATTTGAGTAAGCCTTTCGACTGGTTGCACAACCTCGGGAGGTCAAAAGATGGCCAACAAGGATAAGCAGATGGCGCCTCCAAGCATGCCCAACCCAACACAGAATGTTCCAAAGCTGAAACGTCACAACCTAGTGAGCCTCTTACTTTACGTGTTCTTCAAGAGGTAAGTGAGCCATCTTCTGACATACACTGCTGATTTGCAACCTTCACCTCCCCCATATATTGTACTTACTGTAGAACATACTGATCCTATAGATGAGCAATATGTATGGGTCCTTCCTCTGAGGAGAGATGAAGGAGTCTACCTCAGAGATACTCTCCTGACGGTGCATCTCGGGACTCCAGATATCTAGTAAACATAGCAGTGTCGGATAAGGCGAAGGTACTGTTTACATCTCTGTGTGCTGAATATATTCTGCGAACACCTGAGGAAGCAGTCAGAATGAGAGAATAGAAAGAGGAGATAGAGGTAGAGATGGAAGCGTTAAAGAAAAACATATTTCGGAGAAGTCCATGTTGCCCAGAGGGAAAAAGCCACTCGAGTGTCGGTGGGTGTTTACTGCCAAGTATAAGGCAGAAGGCACGATTGAACGAACAAGACTAGGTTGTTAGCAAAAAGGTATACACAGCTATATGTGATTGATTATTCAGTGACCTTCTCACAATCGCAAAGATTGATATTATCCAACTCTTGTGCTCGATCGCGGTAAATAAGGATTGGCCGTTGTACCAGTTTGATGTAAAAAACCATATTTTTATTTAGAGAACTTAAAGGAGAGGTTTATATGGAGACACCACCAGGTTTCTCCAACAATTTCTAAAAGAATGAAGTCTAGAGACTCAAGTGAGCTCTCTACGGATTAAAAGTCTCCTAAGGCGTGGTTCGGGAGGTTTATACTTGTTATAATTAGAATGGATACAAGCAGAAAAACGCTGATCATACCATGTTCCTCAGTTGGTTACTGTTTCTCATCATATATGTAGCTGATATGGTTATCATTGGCAATGACAAAGAAGAGATGATGCAACTACGAAACAACATATTCACTAAATTTGAGATGAAAGACCTAGGAGCACTCAAGCATTTTCTCGGAATCATGGTTTTTCGATCAACAAAAGGAATATTCATATCCTAGAAAAGCACATGTTAGATCTATAGACTGAAGTAGTGATGAAGACGTGGGCACAACCGACAAGTAGAAGACATGCAGAGGGTCAGAGAGGGAGGAAGCATGTTTGAGGAGGCACCAAATGATCCAGTCACTAGAAGCACAGCGAAAGAATTGAAGCTGGACGCCATGTCTAAGTATGCTCATGTGTCGATCGAGTGTAAAAGGTCTTTTAAGGCCTAGTTTTCAGCCATCATGACTTGTACTCTTTTGTAATATATTTTAGAGTCGTATTACAGACTTTTTAGTGTTTTTAGATATCAAAAACGTGTTTTAAAAGATAGAAAAATAGGCTTTCCAAATTTGGAAAAAGGCCTAAAAAGTAGGATTTTCACAGGATGACCCTATCTCGGTATGTTGGCTATAATGCTCTCATAAGACATTATTTTGAGGTGATTCAAGATGCGATAAAAACTAGACATCCGGGGCTACAACTTTCTAGAGGCACTCATCGACTGATTTGGCCCCTAGATAACCACAATAACACGTAGAAGATTGATCAGATGATGAGATGAGATAATATTCAAGTAGAAGACCTATCATTTTTCTTGTGAAATAGGTTTAGCCTAGTAGAGTTATATGTATGAACGGCCTGCCACCTGGAAAAACAGAGAATTGAATGAAAAATAACATTTTTCGCAAAAAGATTGCCAGCAAGATATTCTCTTGTGTTTCCTTTGATCACCGTTCAAAGCTAGATTTTATATAAACGTCTTGAGCAAACATTGTGGGAGGAATCGAATCCTACCATCTTGAAGACACATACCAGGGGTGGTTTGCCATTCTTGGATCATGCACAAGCTTCAAGAAGGCAGATATAGCTCAGTCCAAACAAGAGACACACAGCCAAGGATGGTTGATGAATCATTTTAGTCAATGAACAAGCTTTCTCATGCAAGACACGTTTAGAACGAAGAAAAGGTCCATTCTTTTGGCGTGAGACACGCATCAATTTGGTATCAGACCAAGGTTCCTTGTTCTAAAATGTTATTTTCCATTCGTTTATATCTCACATGCCATCCGTCCCCATCAATTCTACCCGCATCATCAAAAAAAATTATATCGGAACATACACCTTAGTCCAATTAAGTTGCATCAAAAAGCATATATCTTTTTCCTTCTTGAACTAATCTTGGATGAAATTTGTATATATATTGTGTTAAATTTTCTGTCTTAAACCTAGGACTTTGAAACTAGTTGAATAAATTCAGACGCACTATAAAGCTTGCTACTTTGCCAAATTGCTACAGTGTCTTGTATCTCAATCGTTGTTGCCTGGAAGGAAGCAAGGAGGGAGAGTACCCCTTTGTGTCAAACCTTGAAGGTAAGTTTTGAAGGAAAAGATCCAAACTTGCGTGATGATTCACATCATTAAGCTTCTAAAAAGTCAAGAATCCATGTGCGAAACCAGACTAGATTTCAGAATCTTAGTTTGTTTAGGAATCTTTTGTTTTCTTTTTTTAGCTTTTCTCAAAACCAGCCACAACTCCCAATCTCCAAACGGACCACCACTTTCTCACTCCAAAAAACAAAATAAAGGAAATACAGCAGTCTAATTTGAACCATCTCTTTTATTACTCAATCAGAAATAGAAGATGAGATATTGCTATGTTCCCATGCCATCCCCGCCCTTGTTGCTTTTTTTTTTTTTTTTTGTAGTGTTATTTCAATTGTTTTATTACTTTAAGATTTGCAGGTGGTTGGAGAGCTTGGTGTAACGGTTTTGCAAAGGAGCACCGTAGAAATAGAGAAGTTTGATGCGTCCTTTTCGAAAGCATCGATAGGTTCACACTAGGAAAATCTTTATGGACAAGGATAACCTTGAAGCACACAAATGACTGCTTTATCATTTGTTATTGGATATCTTGTAGAAATAGCCATGTATAGACCAAAGCCTAATGGATTTTACGACGTGAGTTACTTATCCAAAGGGACATGTACTTGTACTTTTAGAGACCCATGGCGTCAATGTTAACAAACTTTCTGTAATAGACACATGTAGAAAGAACTCCTAGGAGGTGCATAACGATTACGCTCCATAGGCTATGGAATGGATAGTAATGCAAACACTAATGACTCTCCATGGTCAACATCGACGGTAAAGTCTATTAGTCTCCAGAAGTTACTGGCTGAGTGTGCATAAAAAACATAAAAGTGTTGGAAACAATCAATCCTGTACCAAGACGCGATCGTTTGGTGTGTGCGTATGAAAACAGTAAACAGTAAACCAAACCCGGGGCGAGTCGTGGACTCTGTCCTTAAGACGTATTGCTCCGGTATATTGTGCCTAACCGGCGTTAGCAACCGTCTCCCAGGATACAATGGGTACCTGTTCAGTAGACCAGCACTGCTGAACTTGAACTACAGCGAACCTTCGAGTGTCCTGACTTCTCTTGGACGTGATGCAGAAAGTATGAAGACGAATGCAGAAAGCGACGAACGCAGAAAGCGACGAACGCAGAGGATCAGTGTGTGTTCTGATCGCACATCCTGCCTCTGTTTATATAGGGGAGTCGGTTGGAGAATCGGTTATGCAGATGGATCTGTGACCGTCAGATCAAAACCGTAGCTGAACCAGAGCGTCAGATGAAAACCGACGCGTCATCTGTTGGACGATTTGAATGTTCAAATCTCAGCCGTCAGATGGAAACCAGAACCACACAATTCATCTTGGGGCGTCGGATGAAAACCATATTCGGTTGAGCGGTTAGGTCAGTTTGAATTTCAGTCGTTGGATCAAAGCTGTCTTTCCCGCCACCGTTGAATCAAAACCATTTGATCTTCAGGAAGCCGTTTGATTTAAAATAAAATCGATTGTCCGTTTGATTTAAATAATCGGTTGATTTAGCCAATCAAAAATCGAATAATTTAAATTATTTAAATCAAAACCGTTTGGTTTGATATTGGACCTTATTTAAATCAAAATCGTTTGTTTTACTGGACCGGACCACACGTAGGAGAGCATTTGGGCCGCTGCGCAACTAGGCCTGAAGCCTTTAACTATTTACAAAAAATAATTAATTCAAAAGCCCAAATAAATTTTCTCCAAAAAGATAGGAATCAGCCTGGCCCACGAACCCACGAGCCACGAGCCCGAGCCGAACCGATCTGAGTCGGCTGGCTGGACGCGTGTGCACGTGTGTGGCACTTTCTAGGTCTTCCCTCCGGTCAAAAACTTCTCATGCCTAAGGGCCCATCTAAAGTGTCCATTCTAGCCATTTATAAGGTGGCTGAATATGTCCAAATTTCCAATGTGGTATTCCTCCATAAGGGTGATGTGGCCTCCTAAGAATAGGACACATCACCCTTTTAACCATGTTTTCCATCTATTTTGACCATTAATTTCTCATTCACCCGGTACCGTACTTGAGTGATTCCAAATCCTAAAATTAACTACTCGTTACGTAGATAATTAAGGACCCATTAGTTTTCGATTTTCATTATCGGAAACTAATCATAATTAAGCTCAAAATATGTTGCTAAACCAAGTTTTGCAACCTTCCTTAATGGGCCAAAGCCCAAACTTTAATTCCTCCAACAATCCCCCACATAAATGAGAATTAATGCAAACGCAGACGCAGACTCTAAGGAGAAGTTAGACAAGAAAATGTTGCATCAGAAGAGGTAACTTCTGGCTTTGAACCTTTCATAGTGATGTACCATCGGATTCACTCGGCTAATTAGTGACTTGATGTCTTGAACCAGTCAGCCTTTGCTGTGAACCTAGACAATGATACTCACACAACATTTCCTTTAACACCCTTTTGGTTCTCATGGTTGTGTTCGTTTTGGCCATAAACAACCTGGTTTCAGAAAGTGTTTTAGAGAAATCTTGCCTCCCAGACTTCTTATAGAAGCGGCCCCACTTCACACTTACATAGGTGATTCCTATCAGGAGCATTCTGCCATACTCACTTGATGTATCAAGATATAGGACATCATTAAAAGCCTTAGCTTACCTTAAATATTATCTGCAGACAGCACTCTTATGTAACGGAATGAGTAAGTGCTAAACTGAAACTTTATAACTTAGTTGTCCCATTGAACCAAGATTCTGGAATCTCCAGTCAACAAGGTTGGGTTAACATTACAAAGATTCTTGCATTATAGGCTTTAGTCACATTCCGTTTGTCAAAATTGACATCTGATCTCTAGGCAAGCCTTTTGTAAGCGGATCCGCAAGATTCTCCATTGATTTTATGTAATCAATGAAAATCACGCCATTAGAGATCAACTGTTTAATGGTGTTATGTCTCCGACGTATATGTCGTGATTACCATTGTAGATGCTGCTTTGTGCACGTCCTATAGCTGACTGACTATCACAGTGTATGCTAATAGGAGCGATTGGCTTGGGCCAGCATGGAACATCTTCTAGGAAATTTTGAAGCCATTCAACCTCTTTCCAGCTTTGTCAAGTGCTATAAACTCAGCTTCCATGGTGGACCGAGCTATGCACGTTTGTTTCGTGGATTTCCACGACACAGCAGCACCACCAACAGTAAATAAGTATCCACTGGTGGACTTCGAGTCCTTACTGTCTGATATCCTATTTGCATCGCAATATCCTTCTAATACTGCTGGATATCTCGTGTACTGTAACCCAAGGTTCATTGTGTATTTCAGATACCTCATCGCTCTATTTAGATCTTTCCAATGATCATCACTTGGATTACTGGTAAACCTGCTCAATTTTGTTTACTGAACAAGCTAAGTCTGGTCTTGTACAATTTGTTATGTACATCAGACTTCCGATTACATGCGAGTATTTTAATTGAGCTACAGGTTCGCCTCGTTTTTTCTTTAAGTGTATACTTAAGTCAAGTGGGGTCTTTATTGGTTTTGTTTCAAACATATTAAATCGTTTGAGAACAGATTCAATATAATGAGTTTGCGACATAACAAGACCATCAGCCATCCGAGAAATTTTAATTCCTAGAATAATATTGGCAACCCCCATATCCTTCATATCGAAAGTCCATGTTAACATCTTCTTTGTATTCAAGATGATGTCACGAGTACTGCCCATGATTAGCATATCGTCTGCATAGAGACATACTATCACATAGGCATTTGGTGTGCTCTTGATATACACACATTTGTCACACTCGTTGATCCTGAAGCCGTTTGACATCATTACCTGATCCAACTTTAAATGCCATTGCTTGGGTGCTTGTTTAAGTCTGTACAGAGACTTAACAAGTCTACACTCTTTCTTTTCTTGTCCTGGGACGACGAACCCTTCGGGTTGTTCCATATAAATTTCTTCTTGTAACTCACTATTCAGAAAGGCAGTCTTCACATCCATTTAATGGATTTCTAAATCATAGACTGCAGCAATAGCCACTAGCATTCTTATGGAAGTGATCCTAGTCACTGGTGAGTAGGTATCAAAGAAGTCAAAACCTTCTTTCTGTCTGTAGCCCTTGGCTACCAACTTGGCCTTGTACTTGTCAATAGATCCATCTTCTTTCAGTTTTTTCTTAAAAATCCACTTGCATCCGAGTGGTTTACTTCCTAGAGGAAGATATACCAACTCCCAAGTGTGATTTTGAAAAATAGAATCTATCTCACTATTTATTGCTTCTTTCCAGAAAGGAGCTTCTGGAGTTGTCATTGCCTCAGAGAAAGATCTTGGCTCATTTTCCATCATGTAGGTTAGAAAATCTGGTCCAAAAGATGTCGGTATTTTGGCTCGTTTGCTTTGACAAGGTTCCTCAGTCTCTTAAGGGGTCGTCTCACGCACTCGCTTACTAGTGCTAGCTTCTTCACTGTTTTTATCTTTCTTTGGAAAGACATTTTCAAAGAACACTGCATTCCTCGACTCCATGACAATATTTTCATGTATCTCGGGAATATCCGATTTGTGCACTAAGAAACGATATGCACTACTGTTTGTTGCATAACCTATGAATATGCAATCAATCGTTTTAGGCCCGATTCTCACTTGTCTTGGTTTAGGTACAACAACCTTCGCCAGACACCCCCACACTTTCAAGTATTTGTAACTAGTCTTAGAGCCTTTTCAAAGTTCATATGGAGTTTTATCCGTCTTGTTAGACGGAATCCTATTTAAAATGACGTTGGCGGAGAGAATTGGTTCCCCCCACAAGTTCTGAGGTAAACCCGAACTTATCAACATAGCATTCATCATTTTCTTTAGAGTACGGTTTTTGCGTTATGCAATATCATTCGATTGAGGTGAATATGATGCAGTCATTTGATGAATAATGCCATGTTCTGAACAGAATTCATTAAAAGATGCGTCACATTCCCCGCCTCTATCACTTCGAATTGTTTTAATTCGTTTGCTAAGTTGATTCTCAACTTCATTCTTATAATCTTTAAAAGCATCAATGGCCTCATCTTTGCTACTTAGCAAATAAACATAACAGTATCTAGTGCAATCGTCGATAAAAGTTACAAAGTATTTTTTACCTCCTCTTGTTTGCACAAACTTTAAATCACACAAATCTGTATAAATTAAATCCAAGGGGTCAGTGTTTCGATCTGTTGAAGAAAATGGCGCTTTTGTCAATTTTCTTCAACACATATTTGACATTTTTCTTTATTATTAAAGTCCAGTTTGGGTAATAAGTCAAGGTTAATCATTCGTTGTATTGACTTGTAATTAACATGTCCCAAACAAAAATGCCATAAACAAGAAGACTCAAGCATGTAAGCAGAAGAGGAAACAATTTTATTAGCCTCAGTGGGAGCAACTTTCTTGGGTACAATCGTCATAACATTCAATTTAAACATGTTATCAGTAAGATACCCCTTTCCCAAATATAAGCCATTCTTAGAAAGTGTAAATTTGTTTGCCTCAAAAACTAGTTTGAAATCATGACTGACTAGTAGAGCGCCAGATACCAAGTTCTTCCAGATGTCAGGAATATGCAACACATTCTGCAGGGTCAGCTGCCTTCCTGAGGTCAATTTCAGGACCACCTTACCCTATCCTTCAATCTTCGAGCTGTCGGAGTTTCTCATGAAAAGTTGTTCATTGTTTGTCGTGGGAACATAGTCACTGAACATTGCCCTGTTGGCACTTACATGTCGAGTGGCCCCTGTTTCCACCCACCACTTACGCGGATTCCCCACTGCGTTGCATTCAGTCACCACTGCGCAGAGATTTAGATATTCCATTGCGCCGACTAGATGCGCCTTTGCTTTGGTTTGACCTTGATCCTTTTTGGGCTTACGGCAGTCACTGCTACGGTGTCCTGGTTTTCCATAGTTATAACACTTACCTGTGAACTTCTTTGCGGTCTCCTTGCCCTTGACGTTCACACCCAAAGTGTTATTCTTCTTTTCGTTCTTTGGCTCAGCAACATGAGCCTTGGCTTGACCAGAATGCATGGTTGGCTTCCTATCAGCACCACGATTGTCCTCCTCTATCCGAAGCTGGACAATCAAATCCTCCATCTTCATTTCCTTTCGTTTGTGCTTGAGATAACTCTTAAATTTCCTCCACGAAGGAGGTAGCTTCTCAGTCACAGTCGCAACTTGGAAAGATTCATAAGCGTCATGCCCTCCTCTTCCATTTCAGATATCAACATCTGAATTTCCTCAACCTGCGAAATGACAGTTTTGGAATCTAGCATTTTATAGTCGAGAAATCTACCAACTATCAACTTTTTCGTGCCAGCATCTTCTATATGATACTTTTTATCCAAAGCTGACCACAATGCTTTTGCAGTTTTATAAGTACAAGACACATCATAGATAGTATTATCCACGCAACTCAAAATGAGATTTAAACAACAGAAATTTGTGTACGCCCATGCTTCAGCATCCAAGGCATTCTGCATGTTCTGATTTTGATCCTCCACTGGTTCTACCACTGGTGGATCCTTGCTCAGCATCTTGGCCAATCCCAGCGCTGTGAGATAGAACAACATCTTTTGCTGCCACCACTTGAAGAAACTGCCAGCAAACTTTTTCGGCTTCTCCACGTGTGCAGCTGTGGCAGCCGGATTCATCTGAGGCCCTTCGCTAGGTGCCAGAGGAACCGTGTTGAACGGTGCACCGGCAGCCAACGTTATTGGCCCCGTCAAGTGCAGACACGGAGTGTGCACCGTTAAAGCCTTGAACAGAGTTCGAGCTTTTGTTTTCCATTCCTGTTCATTTCGATCAAAACGGATAGATCAGAACAGTGTCAGATATAAGAAATGGGTAGAAAGAGACTGCAAATCAGTATGAACACTGCTTTGCGTACAGAAATTAATTGAATCGAATACGTCTTAAGATTGTTGGAAACAATCAATCCCGTACCAAGACGCAATCGTTTGGTGTGTGCGTATGAAAACAATAAACAGTAAACCAACCCGGGGTGAGTCGAGGACTCTGTCCTTAAGACGTATCGAGTTCAAACAGGCTGGTGCAAATGGAGGGCGGCCTCAGGGGTGCTGTGTGACAAGAATTTCCCAACTAAATTAAAGGGAAAATTTTGTAGGATGGCGATGCGACCGGCAATGCTATATGGGACAGACTGCTGGGCCATCAAGAGGTCACAATTGCAAAAGATGGAAGTGGCAAAGATGAAGATGTTGAGATGGATGTGTGGACATACAAGGCTAGACTGGATCAGAAACGAGGTGTTTTGAGAAAAGTTAGGCGTGGCTAGTATAGCGGATAAGATAAGGGAGAGAAGAATGAGACGGTTTGGGCATGTCAAGCGGAGACAGACAACGGCGTCGGTCAGAGCAATTGAAAGCCTCATTGTAGAGGGGAACAGGAGGAAAGGCAGGCCCAAACCGACTTGGGCTGAGCAGATTAGGCACGACCTACTAGATTTGCACCTCTCTGAGGACATGGTCCATGATAGGAGTTCATGGAGACATAAGATTAAGGTTAACGAGGTATAGGTCATATATAGGGACACCTTAGAGTATATTTAGGGACATAGATAGGCATAGACACTATCTACGCTTTAGGTCGACTTTGCACTTATTTGCTTATGTCTTACCGTTGTTTTGCTTTACATGTACATACAAGTTATGTGTATTTTAATATCGAAAGCCTCTTCTTTGTATTTCCTGAATTCCTTCACTAACACACTAGCACATCGTATCTATATTATTATGTCATTTATGCAAGTATATATAGAGCCGGGGGTCTCACTGGAAGCAAACTCTCTATCTCTTTGGACAGAGGTATTGTCTGCCTACCACTTACCCTCCCCAGACCCTAATGATAGCTTTTGTTGTCGTTGAGATATACTGGGTGCAGATGATGATGATATTGTGCCTAACCGGTGTTAGCAACCGTCTCCCAGGATACAACGGGTACCTATTCAGTTGAGCGGCACTGCTGAACTTGAACTACAGCGAACCTTCGAGTGTCTTGACTTCTCTTGGACGTGATGCAGAAAGTATGAAGACGAATGCAGAAAGCAACGAATGCAGAGGATCTGTGTGTGTTCTGATCGCACATCCTGTCTCTGTTTATATAGGGGAGTCGGTTGGAGAATCGGTTATGCAGATGGATCTGTGACCGTCAGATCAAAACCGTAGATGAACTAGAGTCGTCGGATGAAAACCGACGCGTCATCTGTTGGACGGTTTGAACGTTCAAATCTCAGCCGTCAGATGGAAACCAGAACCACACAATTCATCATGGAGCGTCGGATGAAAACCACATTCGGTTGGGCGGCTAGGTCAGTTTGAACTTCAGCCGTTGGATCAAAGCTGCCTTTCCCGCCACCGTTAGAGCAAAACCATTTGATCTTCAGGAGGCCGTTTGATTTAAAATAAAATCGATTGTCCGTTTGATTTAAATAATCGGTTGATTTAGACAATCAAAAACCAAATAATTTAAATTATTTAAATCAAAACCGTTTGGTTTGATATTGGACCTTATTTAAATCAAAATCGTTTGTTTTACTGGACCGGACCGCACGTAGGAGAGCATTTGGGCCGCTGCGCAGCTAGGCATGAAGCCTTTAACTATTTACAAAAAAATAATTAATTCAAAAGCCCAAATAAATTTTCTCCAAAAAGATAGGAACCGGCCTGGCCCACGAGCCACGAGCCCGAGCTCGAGCCGAGCCGAGCTGGCCGGAACAGGCGGGCAGCGACGGCAGCACGCGCACGTGGCACTTTCTAGGTCTCTATCTTCTACCCTTTTTCTGCGGATGAGATCAGAGGATGTTTTTAATGAGGCAAAATATGAGGCTTCCAATCATGCGACGCCATGTATACTAAAGGGCCCGCTGTTTACTTTTTTCTTTTTTTTAAAAAAATACTCATTTGTACACGTGTCGTTGTGTGATTGGAGGCCTCATATTTTGCCTCATTAAAAACCTCATCTGATCTCATCTGCTTTTTCTGCCCTTTCGAACCCACGACAACGGCCTCAAATCACGCAAAGCATGTGAATGATTTTTCAAAACCAGACACTAGGTTTTCTTCAATTTTTTTTTTTTTTTATCATTTTCCCACATTCTCCTCCAGATAGACTCGATTATGAATATCAATAGTTTCTCTCTAGGCAAAACCCTAGCTAACTGTAGAAGCTAATCCTGTGCAAATTGTTCCTTCAAATCGATATCAAGAGCTTGACGATGGGATGAATGCGATGGAGAACATGATAGGTGACTTTTTGGCATCTTTCATGGGGAGACCGAAGCTCCTCTCTCTGTTTTGTGTGCCTCAAACATTTTATTTCCTTCTATTTTCACAGAGACGTTGCTGGCTTTTGTATTATCATTCAACAGTTGTTTGTTTTAAATTTTCGGTTTTTTGATATCGCAGCCCCCCTTTGTGTTCTGTTGTTGAGATGGATATAATTGGTAGATGCTTTCAGTCCCTTCGCTGGTGGGTTCTTTTGTCTGCGAATCTCATTGTCAAATAATCCTCCTCGCTGTTGCCACCACTCTTCTTCTTCCTTAGTTTCTGCTGAGCTGGATAACGCCTTTTAAAAGTTACGGCGCTCCCGCTTCTTCCATTTTCTATCTGATTTGATTTGCCTTTCAGGTGCTTATAGGTACGCTGCATTTTATCTGAGGTCAAGATACTACACATGTTTGAAGCTAGATACCTATCTCTGCTGAAAAGGTATTGGAGCTGTTAACTTTGCGACAACTAGTTTTCTATGTCAATTTGAGAACCTCTTGGTCAAAAGAGGAAACTATTGAAGTTTTGGATGAAAATGGTGTAAAGTTTGAACGGGAGTATTATGCTTTGAATGTGAGATGATGTTAATTCTATATTATTTGACGTTTAAATTGAAAAACCCCTGTGTGCACCTTTTCATAATACGATAAATTATCGGATTTTTTACTGGATCGATTGTGCTTGGTCATCGTCCTATGTAAGATCCAAGAGGTAAAGCATAGATGGCCATATTCAATTTTAGATGGTGTATGGTTAGCGCCTGATTTCCCTATCATTTTCAAACTAACAGTTTTCTTTAAAATGGAAAAAGAGATGATCAGAAGCCGTCGTTGATATTTTTACCTCAACCAATGTACGCAAATATTTTGTCTGATTCTTTCTGCATATGTTGATTCATCAAAATTGGCTTTACTACTCTAATGTCTAGTATCAAAAGGTGGTTTATGTTTTCTAAATGCTTGTTGGTTGAATCGGAAATTCTTTTAAACTGGACCGGTCAAATCAGTAAAAACCAAAACCATACTAAACTAAACTGGACTGATCAAATAGTTTGTTTACCAGTTCAGTCTAGTTCCGGTTTTGAGATTTACAAACTGTTACAAACAGTCCAGTTTGTAACATGACGAAAAACTGGTCGGACCAGATGATGTACACCTCTAATTTACCCCATTGTCTTTGCGTTCTTCTGAGTCTACTGCGAGTCCCTTTGTTCTACCTTCTGAAAAGGTATTCCTTTTTTTTAAAAATCTTCTTTCACATTTCTTATCCTGTGGTGCCATATTATTTTCTAGTAGGAGTTTCTACATAAATTCAATTGGCCGTGTTTCTTGGTTTAATGTAGGTTTTGTTTACTAATTTTCTCTGTATTAGTGTTTTGGATAATTTTTCCCCATTTTCAGTGTCCCCTTTTGTCCTTTTAACTTGTCTTGGTTGACATCTGGCCTTTCTTTTTTCCCTTTGAAAAGTGTTAGATTGTATTTGTGATTTGGGGTGGGTGGGGTTTTATGAGTATGGCTTGCCTATACTTTTGTGGAGCTTTAAATCGGATTCTCTAGCTTCTAGAGACATTCGATGGATTTGAAGTTAGCATCACTAATCCATTATGTTGTATGATGTGAAGAGTGAGATATTTTAATTAGAAAGGTACTCTTAGGTAACTTGCACCTTTCATTATGCCCTTTATTCTGTATGTTTGTAGTACATGATGTAAGGTGTGGGTTCTGGTGATTTTGTGCATTTGAACTTGTGAATATTTATATCTCGAATCATCCCTTTGTTATCGTACGGGTGTTGGTTATAGCTTTAGGTGTTTGGTGCAATTTTTTTTGTAGTTGCCTTTTATCTAGAGGTTGGTGATTGTCGTTGTAACTGCTGTTTCTGATCTACTCCTTTTTTTCCCTTTTCAAATAGATGAATGTTGAAAAGCTTAAGAAAATATTGTATTCAACTTGGTCCAGGTCCGAATACGTAGAGCTGCCCCAGAAGCTAAAGAGGTCCGAGCGGAAGCCCTGGGTGACCGAGGTTAACGAACTCAAGCGAAGAGCCAGATTGGGGAAACAACAGCGAAAGGTCGCAAAAGAGGTTGCTTTGGCTCCGCCGGAAAATGGGCTGTTGGTTAAATCGTTAGTTCCAGTTGCTCGCCAAGTTTTTTCAGCCAGAGCTGAGCTGCTCGCTTGTGCTTCGAGAGTTGCTGATACTATTGCAATTTATTTCTGCATGTGAGAATTAACAAGTCCTTTCATCTACGAATTTCTATGATTTTACTGTCAATAGTACTCTATTGTGTCTGGAGATTCTCATGATTTGTTGCTCCCTTTTTATTTCTTCCCTGTGTTTTATGGGGTAGATGTGGGTAATTGGGGGGATGAGGGGAGGGGAGAGAAGGTTTAAGAATTTTGACTGGAGTTTGGAGAGAACATTAAAGAAAGAGCTATTGTGCAGATGGAGGAAGCATACTTGTGAGAGAGCACTGTAATTAAAGAGGAGATATTATAATGATATTTACACCTCGGGAGATTAGAGGATTGAGAAATGTCAGATAAAGCCATGTTGTTGATATTCTGTGTACTCAGAATAGGACTTTTGATTCTTATGTTGGGAATTGAGAACCGACCTTGGTATCGACTTTTTCGACTTAAGCCCGTAAAGGTCATTAACCTTTATAAGTTTTGAAGCCTAAATTATGAAACGGAACTGAACATGTAGTTCTACGTCAGGGGGTTAGTGGGTCACAATGTGGTCTGAATTTACCAGCACAGACAAGTTCGGACAAACTTGACCTTATACCAAAGTTGTGGTTGAGGGGTAAATAGTAGTGAATCTATATAGCTCACTGATGTTTCTTTCAACAATACATAGTACAGAAAAAGCCTTTTTGGCATTGACAGTTTCGTATGCATGAATAGGTTATGATAATTACATGTTGCTCTCTCTCTCTCTCTCTCTCTCTCTCTCTCCTCTCTCTCTCTCTCTCTCTTCGTGCAGAGTTTGTGGAGAAGTTCATGTAGGCAGCATCCCCCACCAGATTCGAACTTGTGATACAAGCGGTAGTAAGAAAAACAAAGAGCATACATGGGAGAGAGGAGGTGTTGAACATGTCTTACCAGTTACGAAGTCTTATCACTTGTATGATCGGTTGGGAAGAGCAGTTTCCCATGACGAACGGCTTCAAGTGGATCGGGTTCCAGCAATTGTGGAGCTATGTATTCAGGCTGGCGTGGACTTGCATGAGTATCCTACTAGAAGGAGAGAGTTCCCTGTATATCGTGTGGCAGGGAGGTTGATAGATTTTGAGAAGAGGTTTCCAAAGGATGAATCTTCTGTTAAACATATCAATGCGTTTAGGTTCTGGGCCCCTTCAAAAAACTTATTTGCAAATGGTGAATGTTCGGATTTGCCTCCTGATGATATTAAAGGTTTGTCTTGATTCTGCTGACAAAATTTTGATTTTGCTTTTCACACTGTTTGCGGAGATTGATGTCTGTGTTATCAAAGTCAGACCATTTGCACCGAAGCCCATATTTTCAGCGACGTTTACGTTAAAACTGTGATATGAAGGAAGACTTCTTTCTAAGAAGTTTGAAACCTGAATTTTCACACGTAGCCTTCTGTAGTTCTGTTCTGATGTGATACAACTTCTTTGTAGGTTTAGCGGTTAGGGGCATGGTGGCTTGGTGGAAGATGCGTTCAGGTGTTGAAAGACTTATGCAGAAGTTTCCTGTTCAGACTTGCGGATATTGCCCTGAGGTGCAAGTGGGTCCTAAAGGTCACAGAGTAAGGCAGTGCCAGGCATTCAAGCACCAAATGAGGGATGGACAACACGGTTGGCAGGAAGCAACAGTTGATGATATTGTTCCTCCAGTTTATGTATGGCATGTTAGGCATGGCAGTGATGGCCTGCTAGTTCATGCTTTGAGAGGATACTATGGGAAATTACCCGGAGTGGTAGAACTATTTGCTCAAGCAGGAGCCCAAGTGAGAGGAAGTTATAGGGGTATAATGAGAGAAGATATTTCGGTGCCTGAGCTGGACGAAGAAAAGCTTGTTGTATGATGGTATACAACAACGCTTAAACCTTTTAGGTCAGGTATATATATCAATCATTTCTCTTGTTTTAGTTTTAGATTATTGGTTGTTTCCACCATCCACCACCACACTTTTCTTCCTTTGTTTGAGGAAATATAATAGACTAAAACTGTTTTGCCACTCGGTGATGTTCCTCTGTTGTTATGTAGTAGCCTAAGTTTTTCATGTTCCAGTTCTAACGTAAACCATTTGGTCATATGATGTGGCAATAATTTTTGCGAGATGATGTCTCTGAACTTACATACCCATGGACATTTTGTCATAAAGAATTATTGAATTAATGCAAATGCATGTATTCCTGTTGTTGGTTTTTTACTATAGTAACATGACATGAACTATTTGACCATAGCATCTCAGGCCCATTGGAGAAAATGGCCTGTCAACTTTGGATGTATTTTTAGAGCAAAAGGTCATATCGTGACCATGAGGGCTCTCACCGCAGTAGCCTAAGGAGCAACGTAGAGGATGTAAAATAGGAGCTCAACGGTCTCCTAGATTGGAGAGGTTATACACAAGAAGTCCACACAAGGTGTCTACTGCAAACTGAGTCTTTGGCCCAGACAGTAGTAAAACAATCACACTGTGCATCTCACTTGGATCGAATCCTGTACCTCTTGGAGTAACTTTCGACCCGATTACCAACTGAGCTATGCATTAAGGGCATTTGGATGTATTTTTGTCTACATCGTTGTGATGGAAATTATTTAAGAGAGTTTTTGGTCTGAAGATAATCGTGTGAGAAGTATCAATAACGACGAGTCAAATGTTAACCTTAGCTTTGAATATGTTAACTTCAAAGTAACAAGAGGTTATTACTAATTTGAGACAGAATAAAAAATAAAAAGAACTCAGAGAAAACTATCCATCCCTCTTTTCCTTTATACTAATTTTTCATTTTACATTTTCTTTTCTGACATCAATTATATTTCGAGAGATGATACTCTAAAAAAACTTATGAGCAATACTAAGACCTCATTACTTGAAAACTACTTATCCTAAGTACTCTTTCTTTTTGGCACAAACAGTTTTGCGTCAAGAATGGTGCACACAAACATGTACAACGACAAGTCTTAAATTGCCCTATAAACAACTATTGAACATTCTAATAGGCTACCACTTATCAAGCAAACAAGACATATTCATGTAGAAGTATTTCTGTTGGAAAAGTAGTACTTTATATCTTGTGAACCAACCTTATATAATGTTATGTGATCTATTGATAGAAGATTGGGTGAAGTTTGCAGTGTTTTATGAACAATGGAAGGAAATGGGAGCATTTCAAACACATGAAGCGCCTAATGTAAGCGTTCAAAGTGACATGAAGCTCCTGATGTAGGCGCTCAAAGTGCTCCAGCAAGCTTCCAGAACACTTCGAACGCCTACACAAGGCGCCTGAAGTGTTCCGTCTGTTCATAGATGCAACTTCTACACCAAATGACAGCTCCTTTCATATTGAACGTCAATAATCGATCCAAGGGAGAAAAATCTGCAGAAAAAGGGTCTTTTGAACTTGTAGTTTGTGAACTCAAAGCTTATAAATAGTAGGTTTTGCTATCTTCAACATATACTTGAAAATTCTTCAATTCTTGTGAAAATTCTGCAGCATTCTTCTCTCATTCTTCACTATCATTCTCTTCTACTAAACAAGTTCAATACTTTCTCTCTAAGAGCAATAGAAAGAAAGTAAGCTGTTATATCCTGGGAAGCATTTGTTAGAAATATACCTTGCTCTTCGGTATAGGTAAAATTGATTTAAGGACAGTGACAATCCGTCACGTCTCGGCTATTCTATATTTCTGAGTTGCCACTATTCTCTGCAATTTTCCAACAATCTTAAAGCAATTTTGTGATTGAATATGACAATTAGACAAGCACCAGTTTCTGACATGTCAAAAATGGAGTCATTCGATGGCAAGTTCTTCAAGCGATGGGCGGCCAAGGTGCTTTTCTTCCTTGATATGCTCTCAGTTTTTATGTGCTAATCAAAGAGAAACCAACGGATGAAACTGAAAGTATCAAATATGATGCTGACAATACAACTTGTAGAGGACACATCTTCCACTTCCTCTCCAATTCTTTATTTGACATTTATGTCAAATTCTCGTCAGCAAAGGAGATATGGACAGCACTTCAGAAAAAATATGGTTCTGAAGATGTTGGCAAAAGAAAGTATGTGGTCAGCGAATTTCTGAAATTTCAAATGATGGACCACATACCAATCAATGATCAAATTCACCAATATCAACAATTGGTGGATAATCTGGAGCAAGAAGGCATCAAATAGACGAAACTTTTCAAGCAGCCTCCTTGCTAGAGAAGCTTCCATCTTCTTGAAACAAATACAAGAAGAAAAGGAAGCACGATGATGCCAAACTCACAATGGATTGTGTCATTAGACATATACGAATTGAAGAAAACAACATGCTTGATGACAAGAAAAGAGATGAAGGAGGCTCCAAGGCCAATATGGTGGAGCACAAACTCAAAAGACAAAAGACCCAGAGTAATGGAAAAGGTAATCTTTTTGTGCAGGGACAAGGACAGAAGAAACTCAGAGGAGCCTGCTGGGTGTGTGGAAAACTTGGCCATCGAGCGGCCAAATGCAACCAGCGGAAAGGCCAGACTAGCAGTCAAATACATCTCGTGGAAAAGAAGACAGATGATGAAGAAGTCATTGATGCGGTCGTCTTATCTGAGATAAACCTTGTCAGTGGTGCTTCGGAGTGGGTGGTAGACACAGGGGCTACCAAGCACATTGCTACCAGTAAAGACTTATTTTTTGATTATCAAGAAATAGGTGATGGTGAACAAGTCTTCTTGTGAGATGCACATGAATCCAAGTTCTTGGGAAAGGAAAGGTGCTTCTCAAGTTAACTTCGGGCAAAAGACTGGAATTAAGCAATGTGCTACATGGACCTGCCATGCGTAGGAACTTGATTTCCGGAGTACTGCTGAACAAGGCAAATATGAAACTTGTCCTTGAGTCAGAAAACTTGTATTTTCTAAAAATGGAGAATTTGTTGGGAAGGGTTTTTATTGTGGGGGTCTACTTATTTTAGATGCTATTTGTCTGATGAATAAGAATCCATCTAGTTCTACTTATATTGTTGACGCTTTTAATATTTGGCATGCAAGATTAGGTCACGCTAATAAAGACGCCCTAAAAAGATTAAAGTTTACTAACTTGATATCTTATGCATGTGAAGATGACTTTGGAAAATGTGAATTTTGTGTAGAAGCAAAACATCATAAGAAGTCATTTAAATCTGTTGAAAGAACAACTGATAAGTTAGAACTCATACACAGTGATCTTAGTGACTTTAGAGGTTACACAAGTAAAGGTGGTAAGAATTATTACATCACGTTCATAGATGATTTTTCTAGATATACTAGAGTCTACCTGTTGGTTCACAAAGATGAGGCTGAAAAGATGTTCATTAAATATAAAAACGAAGTTGAAAATCAGTTAGACAGGAAAATCAAAAGGTTGAGAACAGATAGAAGTGGTGAATATAGTATATTGTCTTTACAAAAGTTTTGTGAGGACAATGGTATTATTCACGAGTTTAAGCCGCCTTACACCCCTCAATCCAACGGAGTTGCTGAAAGAAAAAAAACAGAACTCTTAAGGATATGATGAATGTCATGCTTATAAGTTCTAGCTTGCCAAACAATTTGTGGGGAGAAGCAACCTTATCAGCATGTCATAACTTGAACAGGATCCCACATAAAAAAAGCAATAAGACTCCATACGAACTCTGGAAAGGTTATGCTCCCAACTTAGATTACTTCAAAGTGTGGGGGTGTTTAGCCAAGGTTGGAATTTCAGATTTCAAAAGGAGTAAAATAGGCTCAAAAACCAACGTTTGTGCTTTCATTGGTTATGCTCAAAATAGTGCTGCTTACAGATTCTTGTCTTTAGATAATGGTTTCATTATTGAGTCCAAGAATGCAGAATTTTTTGAGCATATTTTTCCTATGAAGAAAGAGTAACAGTTAATTCAGGTTATAAAAAGGGTGAGTCTAGTAAAGTTGTACAAAATGATAATAACTCACCTAGGAGAAGTAAACGGAAAAGAGTAAAAAAATCATTCAGAGATGATTTTGCTACTGTCTTCATTTTGGAAGACGATCCAAAGACTTATCAAGAAGTAATAAAATCCATAGATTCTAAGTTCTGGAAGGAGGCAATCAATAGCGAATTAGAATCCATCCTTAGCAACAATACTTGGGAACTTGTTGATTTGCCTAGGCGCTGCAAACTTATCAATTGCAAATGGGTCTTTAGAAAGAAACTAAAGGTGGATGGGACAATTGATAAGTTTAAGGCTATACTTGTTGCTAAGGGTTTCACACAACAAGAAAGAATAGATTTCTTTGACACATGTTCACTGGTTGCTAGAATAACATCAATAAGGGTGTTAGTAGCATTAGCTTCCAGTTATAAATTAGTTGTACATCAAATGGATGTTAAAATAGCATTTTTAAATGGAGATTTAGAAGAAGAAATTTATATGAAACAACCGGAAGGAATGATAGCTAAGGACCAAGAACATAAGGTTTACAGATTAAAGAAATCTTTGTATGGTTTAAAACAAGCACCTAAACAATGGCATGAGAAGTTTGACAATGTCATGTTAGCTAATGGATATGTTGTAAATGAAATTGATAAATGTATTTACAGAAAGTTTAATAATCTTGATTGTGTGATCATTTGTCTTTATGTGAATGATTTGTTGATTTTTGGAACAAACATCGATGTTGTGAATGGTACTAAATCTTTCTTGTCCTCTGTCTTTGAAATGAAAGACATGGGTAAAGTAGATTTAATGCTTGGTCTTAGATTAGTAGAGAAATGTGGAGGGTATATGCTTTCCCGATCTCACTATTTTGAAAAGATTTTAAGAAAATTTAATCACTTTGATGTTAAACCTGTTAGCACTGCATATGATTCGTCTACGAGATTAGAGAAGAATAAGATTGATAGTGTTTCTCAATGTGAATATTCTAGGATCATTGGTAGTGTCATGTAACTCATGAATTGCACTAGACTAGATATCGCATATTCTGTAAATAGGTTGGCAAGATATACTCACAATCCTAGTAAAGAGCATTTGGATGCTCTGAAACGATTATTGAGATATTTAAGAGGAACTATGGATCTATGACTTACTTTTACTGGATGCCCTTCTGTTTTAGAAGGTTACTGTGATGCCAATTGGGTAACAGATAATGATGAAATAAACTCAACTAATGGTATGTTTTTACGTTCGGTGGTGGTGCTATTTCGTGGAAATCTTCTAAACAAACTTGCAAAGCAAATCAACAATGGAGTCAAAATTTGTTGCTTTAGAACTTGCGTGTACAGAAGCAGAATGATTGAGGAATTTACTTGTTGATATTACTTTGTGGACTAAACCTATGCCTTCTGTATTTATTCATTGTGATTCACAGGCAGATATCGCTTGAGCAAAGAATAAAATATATAATGGGAAGAGCCGGCACAGCCGTTTGAGGCACAATGTTGTGCGTGATTTGATTAGTTTTGGAATGGTCAACTTGGAGTACGTAAGAACCGAGTTGAATCTTGTAGACCCCTTAACTAAAGGACTGAACCGTAAAATGGTTCAAAGAACATCTGGAGGAATGTGACTAATTCCATCTGATGTGAACTCTCCATGACATGAACCTAACTCACTATTAGTAGAGATCCTACAAACGGAGTTCAATGTGGTAAAAACACGTCATAGAAGAGTTCTATTAAGCAATATCATACATGTCCCTTCCTATGTTGATGTTTGAGGATAGTACTCACTGCATGTTTGAGGGTGAGATGTAAATCTCTTAATGCATAATTCATAGCATCAAAGATGGTGGTGTGTTGCAGTACACATTTAATGAATATCACATATATAAGTGTGGAAGTGGGGCCGCTTCCTATGAGAGCCTGGAAAACTCTCTAGAGCGCTTATGAATCATGAGATAGGGTGCAGGGCCTTTAATGTACCACACCGCGAACTTGTAAGAAGTTAGATAATGGCATGTCATTTGTGTGTTCATATAAACAGTAGTGAAATATGTGGTTCAAGACGGTTGTCACCCTATTTCCGTTTAGATAATTACAAATTGTACTACCGGCCAGTCCAAGACGTTTGTCACTGCTCCGTTATGTGTCATTATCTTCGTTTGATCGTGAAAAGATTGGTTTATGTTCGTTCGTTTGAGACTATACAAGCTTGGATCATGTGGGGGATTGTTGGAAAAGTACTTAAAAGTACTTTAAATCTTGTGATCCAACCTTGTATAATGTTATGTGATCTATTGATAGGAGATTGGGTGAAGTTTGGAGTGTTTATGAACAATGGAAGGAAATGAGAGTGTTTCAAACACATGAAGCGCCTAATGTAGGCGTTCAAAGTGTTCTGGAACACTTCCAGTATAGACGTTCGAAGTGACATGAAGCGCCTAATATAGGCGTTTGAAGTGACATGAAGCTCCTGATGTAGGCGTCCGAAGTGTTCCAGCAAGCTTCCAGAACAATTCGAACGCCTATATAAGGCGCTTGAAGTGTTTCGTCTGTTCATAAAAGATACAACTTCTGCACCAAATGACATCTTCTTTCATATTGAACGTCCATAACCGATCCAAGGGGGAAAAATCTACAAAAAAGGGTCTTTTGAACTTGTAGTTTGTGAACTCAAAGCCTATAAATAGTAGGTTTTGTTGTCTTCAACATATACTTGAAAATTCTTCAATTCTTGTGAAAATTCTGCAGCATTCTTCTCTTATTCTTCATTATCATTCTTTTCTACTAAACAAGTTCAATACTTTCTCTCTAAGAGCAATAGAAAGAAAGTAAGCCGTTATATCCTGGGAAGCATTTGCTAGAAGTATACATTGCTCTTCGGTATAGACAAAATTGCTTTAAAGACAGTGACAATCTGTCACGTCTCGGCTATTCTATATTTCTGAGTTGCCACTATTCTCTGCAATTTTCCAACAATTTCTGGCAAACAACTTAGCCACAAACACCCCTTTGTATTGACATCTTCAACATTTACTTTCATTATATAAAATACCGACCAAAATATAAGTTTGCCCGACTGATACAACACTTGTAACTATACCTTAACTTGTCTCCTGTCTAGCAACATTTATGAACTCTTCCAAAGCCAAAACAGAAGGTCCCTTAATAACACCCACATCTTTTACACTTTCCACTATCATTTTCTTAATCTCCCAATCTTTTTTTTCTCATTTCCTTTGATTTACCATTTTCACCCATCACCAACTCTTTTTGGCTCTTAATATCCTCATGCCTGACCTCATAATTCACCCCTCTACCTACTTCCACACACCCCCCACACTACACCACCAACAGCTTTGAATTGTTGAACTGATCCCCTGCAATAAGCCATCCAATTAAAGACAGTCTTTTTGCTAAGTGATTTAAGAACTGAATTTCACCCACAATGGCTAAAAAATGCACCCACAGATTTGTGACACAAGATTTCCATGCTAAGTGATTCAAGAACTGAATTTCACCCACAATGGCTAAAAAATGCACCCACAGATTTGTGACACAAGATTTCCATGCTAAGTGATTCAAGAACTGAATTTCACCCACAATGGCTCAAAAATGCACCCACAGATTTGTGACACAAGATCTCCATCTGGGGAGCTTATTTGTCCAGTGGCGGAGCCAGAAGTCCCTTCTTGGAGGGCACTGATAGGCTTCGCCACAGGAATACCACTGGTTACTGTTTCGGACCAGGAAAACCGACAAAATCTTCTAGACATATTTTTGTATTATAACATAAAATACGTAAAAGAAAACATATCTATCAACCAATGTATAAAAAAATACACAACAAACCATACGCAGATCATAATTATTAAATGAATATAGCAATATACATCAAGGCATACCTTTTATTTGCCTATTGTAGGACGAGAAGGAGTTACGTAGAGATGCAAAAAGGTTCTTCGAGATGACATTGATTGAAATCGTTACATAATATCTTCATCTTCAATGGAGGTAAAAATTCATGCTCAAAGTAACTCAATAAAGAATCCGATAGTATATCATCCCCCAACCAGTTGCGTAGATCAGTCTTGACAATATTCATTGCAGAAAAAGTTCTTTCAACACTAGCCGTTCCAACGGGTAAGATCAATGCTAACTCGATAAGTCGATATACTAAAGGAAAGTAATTGTGATAATTTTTCTCCACCATCTTCTTTGCAAGATCTCCAAGATTATTTATATTAGAGAATATTTCATTTGATTTCATATCAACAATGTAATTGTCAAGTTGATGGTCAAGCTTCATTCATTCCAAGGAGTGAAGTCATCTGGATATAACTCAGCAAGATGCAACAATTGACCATGATTAAAGTTCGCAAAAGAATTTGAAGGATCAGGACACATTACACATCTAAGTAATTATGTGTTTGCCTCTGTGAAGTATTCATCCATTTCCATAGCAATAATGTCAATTGCCTAAGAATTTATATGAATAAAAATTAATTACAATATAGCCAAATTAATCATCAATGTCATATGTATCAACACAATAAAGATAAATGAAGTACCTTAATGAAGATTTCTGTACGAAAATGATGAAATTTTGTCATCGGTTCACCACTTTTACGCTTTTTTCAAGACCGGCAATGACAACATCTTCCATATTAGGCACACCAATTTCATGCATTTCACAAAACTCAAAGACTTCTTTCAACAAATTATCACACCAACCTCTCTATATTCTTGTAAGCTCTTTTTTACCCCGTTGATCATATTAAGAGCACAGCCTATGTTTTGATCTCTCACATGTAGAATCTTAGAAAGTGTACTTGTCATTCCTAAAATTTTCGACATAAACTTTCCAACAAATACAAACTCAAAAGAGTCTATCTTATCAATCAAACCTGGTGTCGTATTTTGGATATCTGATTTCTCGCCATCCTCGTATTTTGGTAAGTTTTAGAAACATTTTAGTCACTTAGCAGAGAATTACCGAACGTTAAACACTATGTGACCATGTAACAGAGAGTTAGTGTTCTGTCAAAGGAGGGTCACACTTTGAACTGAATGGCCAAAATACAACTACACCTACCTATCTATATAATTTTTTTCGTCGACATTGGGGGGCACGTGCCCCCAGGCCCCCCTTCCCTCCGCCCCTGTAGATAGAGTACACAGATGAATCGATTCATTATGACCTTTTTATTTATTACCACTTGAGCTCTGATTAAACTTCTGAACTCATGATATTGTTAGTAAATCCGACGAGATCACTACAAAACGCGAAGCAGAAAACAAAACTTGATCTCCGATTTTCTACCAAGGATCCATGTTGTTCGTTTAATTCGATGAAAGAAATCAAAAACCATACCTCTATAGATTTGAAATCTGCAGACGTAGAAGGTGCAAACATAGGAGGTGCGATGACACAAACACCCTATGCCGGTAGCCACACGAATGCTTCTGTCCGGAGTGCTAGCTCTTGAACGGCGCGGCTGAGAACTCTACTTTTCTCAAAAACAATTTTGTCTTTCGTTTTTCTGCTGATTGTGTAGCGTACGAGACACACCAGGCTATATACATATATATAGATATCAAAATCCGATTCCAGATCGGATTGGTTAATGCCAATCATAATCCGTACCAAATACGGATTCTGTTAGGATTAGATAAAACCAATCAAAATCCATATCTGATATGGATTCTATTGTTATTATCCGATGATATATATATATATATATATATATATATATATATATATATATATATATACGAAAATAATAATAATAATAATTAATATCCAATATTAATATTATTAATATTATTGATCTCAGCCATATGCATTCCTGTGTGTGACCCGATAGGTCCATATTAATTGGCAATTGATTAAATCTCCATTAAACCAACAAGTCGTAATTGACCTCTAGCAAGGCATTACGACTACCCAATTAATACGAGTACATTCCAACTAGCCTAATAATAGCACATGCAATAATCTCTTTGTCACACGATATCTAGTTTGAACATAAGTCATGGTCAGCGTCATACTTATATCGTTCAAACACATGATTACTCGATTTTTAAGTAGACTGATAAAACAAATGATATTGATCACACTATCAATTCATTTGAGCACGGCCATGCATTTCACAGTCTCAGTAATCGAGGGGCCTTAAGATATCTCTCTCAAAAGAGAGGGACAAATTCTATCTTAATTGTTCAATATCCTCTACATAATTTATATCATATTCAATCATGACCTTTATTATTATCCAGTTACGGATAACGTTTGATAATGTCAAAATATAATAGTCCTTATGTTGGAAACTATGACAATCTCAAGTCAAAGGATTAAAACATGACTATCATGAGATTTACTTATTACGCTAATCCATGTAGTAATCTCATGATGGGTCTATCCAATACTCTATTCTCTAACAAGTATCTATGAGATTGATTTGTATCACCATACACATAATCATCTCATGATTATCAAATCAATACTCATACTGATTATAAATTATTTTATCTCTATAACAATAATGAATCAGGGATATATATCAAAATTGTGTAACATACTCACCAACAATAATGATAATAAAACCTCTTTTATTAATAATAAATGTATAACATAAACATCCAAATCATGGCCTAGGGCACATACACTAACAGATATTACTCTCCAATAGTTTATAAACATTAACACTAAGCTTCTAATCGTCTTTGAATATATGGAACAAGCCTTGGATACCTGGAATAAGACTCCAATTTTGTTAATCGATAAGAAATTTTAGTGCGGCTTTCAAGCATATATTCGTTTATCTTTTCGATAACCTTGAAAGCAGGTTGACACCAAAGCTCAAGAATACCACATGAAGCATCAAATTTGTGGACATTTTTGTTAAGCTATGAAGAGAGGTAATACATAGTTGCTACTGAAAACTATTTTTATGAATGTTATTACTCACTCTTGGTCGATGACAATTACTTCTTGTACAAGGTACCTTCGGTCCTTCAGCATTCTGATGTTTTGAAGCAAGCAAGTCTGCTACAACTGCAAGCAAATCTGCAGGATTAATAGTTAAGTGCTAAAGGAAAACAACAGTGAGTAATCAAGATAAGACATACCAAATTGGTTTCTGAATGCACATGTGGTGGAATAACTGTAGGGGAGAAGCAACAAGTAGGATACAACACCTACAAGGATCAACTTCAAGACAACCAACCAAAATGCTCTACCAATTCACCACAATTGATTCACCAAGCAAATATCAATCACACACCAAAACCTCAAGCAAATTATCCAAGATAAAGCTTCAAACAACACAAGAGATTTATACGTGGAAAAACCCCTTCAATGTGAAGGATAAAAAACCACGGGACTTATAAGGAGTCCACCTTTCTTCTTCTCTTATTATGAAATTGAGGGTAAAAAACCCAAATCAGTCTACAAGGATGTTACAGCCCACCAACAACAACATACATAAGAGACAACAATTGAGAGAGAATAAAAGTGCAGAAATTTTACCAAAAACCGCAGCTGACACCAGCAGCGATTAAAACCGATCCAGAGCTCCGATTCAAAAACTGAACGGTCAGAATGTAGCCCTGTGTGTTCTGAAGATGCTGTCTAAATTTCAATAAAATCCAACGGTTGGATCTCCGGCGATCGTCAAAATAGCAGAGGCTGCCCAGAAAATCTGCACCTACGCGAAAACTCTCTCCTCCCTCTGTTTTTCTTTACCCCCAGATGTTCTACAGTGCCCTTTTCATTTCAGCCAGCTAAAAACACATTTTTAAGGGTTGCTCAAATCATTTTGGGCCTTACAAAATAAGTGATTGGTCTATCACTTACAAAATGTCCAATAACAAATGGACTGGACTAATGCCCCAACAATCTCCCACTCCAGTCCATTTTGGGGAAGACTATACGCAAAGCTCATCAATATGACATACCTACAAGCTTGGAACAAAATTCAAGCTTGCTTCCAGGAACTACCTTTGTCAACATATCAGCACCATTCTTGTTGGTGTGAATCTTCTTCAACTTTATTAGTTGCTCTTCAATGACATCACGCAACCAATGATACCTCACATCAATATGCTTTGTGCGAGCATGGTACATGCTATTTTTGCTCAAATCCATAGCACTTTGACTATCACAAAACACAACATGCTCACTTTGCTTCAAACCCAACTCTTGGAAGAAACGCTTCAACCAAAGCATTTCTTTACATGCTTCCACAGCTGCTATATACTCTGCCTCGGTAGTAGACAATGCTACACACTTCTGTAGCTTGGATTGCCATGAAATGGCCCCCCCTGCAAATTTGAACAAGTAACCTGAGGTAGACCTTCTGTTATCAAGATCACCAGCCATGTCAGCATCTATAAATCCTTCAAGAATAGGCTCACCACCTCCAAAACACAAACTCAATTTTGAGGTGCCATGCAAATATCTCAAGATCCACTTTACAGCTTCCCAGTGAACCTTGCCTGGATTAGCCAAGAATCTGCTAACCAAACCAACAGCATGTGCTATATCCGGTCTTGTACACACCATAGCATACATCAATGAACCAACAGCAGAGGAGTAAGGAATACGTGACATACTTTCCTTCTCTTTCTCGGTAGTAGGACAACACTGCTTGCTCAACTTGAAATGACCTGCAAGTGGTGTATTAACTGGCTTGGCATTCTTCATATTGAACTTTTCAAGCACCCGTTCAATATACTTCTCTTGTGACAGCCAAAGCTTACCAGCTTTTCTATCACGAACAATTTCAATGCCAAGAATTTGCTTTGCAAGACCCAAATCTTTCATATCAAAGGACTTTGACAAGTCCTCTTTCAACCTGCGAATCATCTCAACATCTTGTCCCACTATCAGCATACCATCAACATACAAGCAAAGGATAATGAAGTTACCTTCAGAGAACTTTCTAAAATAAACACAAGGATCTGCAAAAGTCCGCTTGTACCCATTAGTACTCATAAAGGAATCAAACTTGCGGTACCATTGCCTTGGTGCCTGCTTGAGTCCATAGAGACTCTTTTTCAACTTGCAAACAAAATTCTCCTTTCCTTTGACTTCAAATCCTTCCGGCTGCTCCATGTAAATCTCCTCATGCAAATCACCATGTAAGAAAGCAGTTTTTACATCAAGTTGTTCAATTTCAAGATCCAAACTGGCAGCTAGTCCCAAAATTATACGAATGGAAGTCATCTTCACCACTGGTGCAAAAATCTCATCAAAGTCAATGCCTTTCTTCTGGTGGCATCCCTTCACCACTAGTCTTGCCTTCCGTCTCACTAGCTTGTGGCCATCTTTCTTGTTCTTAAACAACCACCTGTTCTTCAAGACTTTCTTCTCTTTTGGACGCTTCACCAAGACATAGGTTTCATTCTTCTTCAAAGAATCCATCTCCTCTTGCATAGCCTTAAACCAATGGTCTTTGTCTGGATGTGATAACACCTCTTGAAGGCTCTCAGGCTCCCCCTCATCTGTGATTAGGATATAATCTGAACTAGGATAAAGTCTTGAAGGTTGTCGAACTCGGGTTGACTTTCTAACTGTTTGCTCTTCCACCTGTGGGCTGAATTGCTCCCCCTGATTAGAAGACTCTCCATGTTCAATATCTACATCTTCATTTTCAGGTTGTGGTACAACAACTTCTGGTTGTACCTCTTCAATATGGTCATGTTCATGAATGGTGTCATGACCATCCTCGGGAGCATCACCTGTTTGTTGATCATCTGGAACAGAAATAGGAGACATATCAGTAACACCATGAGAGAAATCACTAGAATAAGTCTTTCCAGCACATAAGAGATGAAAACCCATCTCGTGCTCATAAAAGACAACATCTCTACTCCTCACAACTTTTTTGCTTTGCTGGATCGTAAAGTCTGTAACCAAACTCTTCATCACCATATCCAACAAACACACAAGGAGAAGTCTTGAAATCAAGCTTCAATCTCTGTTCCTTCGGCACATGCATGAAAGCCTTGCATCCAAACACCCTCAAATGAGAATAAGAGGGATCTTTCTCAAACCAAACCCTCTCAGGAATCTCAAACTCCAAAGGAACTGATGGTGCTCTATTTATCAAGTACACAGCGGTTCCAACTGCTTCTCCCCAAAATGACTTAGGAAGATTGGACATCCTAAGCATACATCTCACTTTTTCAACAATAGTTCTGTTCATCCTCTCGGCAACACCATTGTGTTGTGGAGTACCAGGTTCTGTTCTTTCATGCCGAATACCATATCTTGAGCAATATGCTTTAAACTCATTTGAAGTGTATTCACCTCCATTATCAGTTCGGAGACGCTTCAATTTGCAATCTGACTCCCTTTCTACCATGGCATGAAACTTCTGAAAGATACCAAACACCTCGCTTTTGTTCTTCATCATATAAACCCAAGTTCTCCGAGTAGCATCATCAATAAAAGTAACAAAGTATTTGTTACCACCAAGTGATTCCACCTCTATGGGACCACACACATCAGAGTAGACCAACTCTAGCTTCACTTTCTTTCTTGTGGATCTCCTCGGAAAAGAAACTCTATGTTGCTTTCCTGCTAAGCAATGATCACAAGGGTCAAGAGAGATGGTAACATCAACAGGAATAAGAGACTTACCAGCCAGCAACTTTATACCCTTCTCACTGACATGCCCCAATCTTCGGTGCCGTAAGTTAGGTGAAGTTTTCTCCTCAACAGCATTCAACTCACTGGTACACACTTTCAAGTGTGTCTTATACAAGGTGCAGCAAAGCTTGCCACGAGCAACGGTCAATGAACCTTTAGACAATTTCCATTTACCCTCACCAAAAGTGTGCTTGTAACTTTCTTGATCAAGTACATTAGCAGACAATAAATTGAGGCGTAAATCTGGAATGTGGCGAACATCTCTCAATGTCAAATAGCACCCAACACTGGTTTGTACTCGAATATCTCCAATTCCAACAATACTAGCTGAACTCTGGTTTCCCATCTTCACACTACCAAAATCTCCATCTCAGTAGTCAATAAAGTACTCCTTAACAGGAACACAATAATAAGAAGCCCCAGTATCAACAAGCCATTCAGAATCGGAATTGTCAACATGACAACAATCCCCAGTAGTACAAATCAAAGAAACAGAATCATCTGAAGTAGAAGCTGTCGCAGCTGTATTCTTGTCCTCACCCTCTTTGTGATGATCATTTTTCTTCTGTCGCTGATCTCTTTTCAACTTATAGCAAAACTTTTGAATATGGCCAGGCTTGCTGCAATAGTGACATATCGTGGGTTCTCTCCCATCCTTGGACTTGGACCTATACTTTGACTTTCCACGCCCCTTGGGACATCTACTCTTGCTTCTTCCTCTATTCTCTACCACAAGTGCCTGTGAAATATCAACCCCCATCTCCTTTCTTCTAAGCTCTTCATTGAACATACTCTCTTTAATGACATCCAATGAAAGTGTACCATCTGGAGCTGAGTTGCTGATGGACACAACCAAGGTTTTCCAACTGTCAGGCAGAGAACTCAATAGGAATAAAGCCTGTAACTCATCATCAAGAACAATCTTCATCACAGTCAACTTGTTAATGATATCTTGAAAGTCACTTAGATGCTCAGAAACAGACTTCCCTGGCTTCAACTTGAGATTAACAAGTCTCTTAATCAATGAGGCCTTGTTGTGAGCAGTCTTTCTTTCATAAAGGCCCTCCAATTTTCTCCACAACTCAAGTGGCTCATTCTCTTGGGACACATGATTGAATATGCTAATGTCAATCCACTGTCTAATTGTTCCCAAGGTCTTTCTCTTTAGCTTTTCCCATTCTTTATCCGACATCTTCTCTGGTTTAGTGGGCGTGTCATCTTTCTTGGTTTTATCCACATCAATTGGGTCAAACAAATCTTTACAGTATAGCAAATCTTCCATCATCGGACGCCAAATGGAATAATTGGTTGATGTCAGTTTAACCATAGAATGATTTCCAGATTCCATATCTACAGTTTAACCAAATGCTCTGATACCAGTTGTAGGGGAGAAGCAACAAGTAGGATACAACACCTACAAGGATCAACTTCAAGACAACCAACCAAAATGCTCTACCAATTCACCACAATTGATTCACCAAGCAAATATCAATCACACACCAAAACCTCAAGCAAATTATCCAAGATAAAGCTTCAAACAACACAAGAGATTTATACGTGGAAAAACCCCTTCAATGTGAAGGATAAAAAACCACGGGACTTATAAGGAGTCCACCTTTCTTCTTCTCTTATTATGAAATTGAGGGTAAAAAACCCAAATCAGTCTACAAGGATGTTACAGCCCACCAACAACAACATACATAAGAGACAACAATTGAGAGAGAATAAAAGTGCAGAAATTTCACCAAAAACCGCAGCTGACACCAGCAGCGATTAAAACCGATCCAGAGCTCCGATTCCAAAACTGAACGGTCAGAATGTAGCCCTGTGTGTTCTGAAGATGCTGTCCAAATTTCAGCAAAATCCAACGGTTGGATCTCCGGCGATCGTCAAAATAGCAGAGGCTGCCCAGAAAATCTGCACCTACGCGAAAACTCTCTCCTCCCTCTGTTTTTCTTTACCCCCAGATGTTCTACAGTGCCCTTTTCATTTCAGCCAGCTAAAAACACATTTTTAAGGGTTGCTCAAACCATTTTGGGCCTTACAAAATAAGTGATTGGTCTATCACTTACAAAATGTCCAATAACAAATGGACTGGATTAATGCCCCAACAATAACGATATGCTCCAAATGTCTTTCTTGTGAATCTCTGGAAACACTAATGCACCCTTTAAAGAGGAGGGGAACTGAGATGATCCGGACATGTGAAGAGGAGACAGACAGTGTTGTCTGTCAGAACAATTGAAAGTCTCATTGTAGACGAGAAGAGGAGTAAATGCAGACCCAAACCGACATGTGATGAGCGGATTAAGCATGACCTACTAGATTTGCATCTCTCTGAGGTAATGGTCCATGATATGAGTTCATTGAGGCACATGATTAAGGTTAAGGAAGTTTAAACATGATATAGTTTAGGGGCGTAGATACTCCCTACACTTTAGGTTGACTTTGCACTTTTTTTGTCTTTGTCTTTTATTATTTGTTTATATACACGGTAATGACTATTTTAATATCGGAAGCTTTCTATTTGTGTTTACTAAATTCCTTCACTAGCACACTAGCATATACCATATTCATAT
Source organism: Eustoma russellianum (assembly GCA_036186865.1). Lineage (NCBI taxonomy): Eukaryota > Viridiplantae > Streptophyta > Magnoliopsida > Gentianales > Gentianaceae > Eustoma > Eustoma russellianum. The sequence continues at coordinate 30,033,771 of AP025048.1, forward strand.
TATTGTGTCATATACACAAGCACATATAGAACCGGGGTCTCACTCGAAATAAACTCTCTATCTTTTGAGATAGAGGTATTGTTTGCATGTCTCTTACCCTCTTCAGATCCTACCGATAGCTTTTACTTTCGTTGTGATATTACTTAGTATGGTTGTATACATGTATGTAATCTCTATTGAAGGCAATGACGAATTGAAGTGTAGAGGGGATGACTATGGCCTTTGTATCGTATTTTTGTTTTGTTAGTGTTGAAAACTAGTAAGTTTTTTTTTTTATTGAAAATTGTTCAAAGAATGTTGAGTAATAAAAAATTTTCAAGTTTCATTTTATTACAAGTTACGGTCTTTTGTGCTATCAGCGTCAAATTTGTAAAAGTTTTATTGCAACTTGCTGTCAAATATGTAGACTTTTGAGTTGACTTGATGGTCATCATCAATCGAACTGACGTATTACTCTTGACCATATTATACAGTTTCTTTAGATTGAAAATTCGAATTCGGGATAGGATCCCTTCACCGCAAGGAGTTGCGGTAACGCGTGACCGCACGACACGTGGCAGCAAGGGATGGTGGTGAGGCTAGATGCAGGTGATCTCATCTAGCCTCACCAACCTCCCTTTCTGCCACGTGTCGCGTGGTCACAAAAGAGGTGAGGAAAGTGGGGGTAAAGAGATCCCAACCCAATTCAAATACTTTATTTTTCGTGAACTTGTAAGTTATGTGCCCTAATTAGAAGTTATATGGATTGAGGTAGAGCATTTTGTCTTTGGATTGCCCTAGAGCTTGCTTGATGATCTCAAGAGGTGAAATATATTACACAATCTCATGTTGCTTATCTCATGTTGCTTTAGGGACGATCTCATGTTGTTTTAGGGATAACACTCGTATAGGATCTTTGGTTGTTTGAGATTTTTTTGCCTACCTGGAAAATTTTTATATCCCTAATATCTCACCACCCTTTAATTGAATGGTCATGACCTATTCGAAGTTCCTTTTTGTTACTTTTAGCCACATGATTTTTCTTTTTTTTGAATCTTTTGGTCGACTTATTATTATTTTGGCATAGAACATTTATATCTTGTCACTTTGTACTTGAATTATCTTCTCTATGATTTGGAAGTCGTGCTACATTAATTATATAGGTGGTTTGTTGGAATTAGACGTGGCAAACATATCGTATTTTACGTTTCGCGTTTTTCGGGTTTCGGGTATCAAAATACTAGACTCATACCTGATGCGTTTCTTTGCATGTATGGAAGTAGATACTCAAACCTGTACATGTCAGGTTCTGTGTCGTGTATCAGGTATGTCCACAAACTAGACAAGTATAAATATTTCAGGTCGTTTACGGGTCGTTTCGTGCATTTTTTTAGGCATTTTTATGTTTCGTGTATTTTTCAGGTTTCATGTATTTAAACCGACTACTGCTATAATGTATCATTGAAACAACAATAGGTCCAGAACCAATGGTCTATGGGCAGGGACAGGTGGGCGGGCGAAGTGAAAAGTGAGAAAAGTGAGTGAAGGGAGGAGAAATGAAGAATGAACGGTTATGGGGTAGGGGCGGCGCCACATCGAAAGGCAATTGCATAGAGTAAGAAAGAAGAGAAAGGGATGACTGAGTGTAGAGAGGAGAAATTGAGAATGAATGGTTATGAGGTAGGGGCGGTGGTGGGCAATTACACAGGGTAAGGAGGAAGGAATTATGTTTTTAGGTTTTATGATTTTCTTTTTCTATTTTATAATTTTTTTCGAGTATGGTGAGTATAAATGGGTAACCTGCGGATGTACCTAGACACGACCTGTTCTTTACGGGTAAGTTTCAGGTTTTATTCGATTTGTACACAAAACCCGCTAAGGCTATACATATACCTGTAAAAAAGGCGTTAGATTCGAATCGTGTTTTTGTATGGTGAATGAGATTGACACCCTAGTTGCAACGTATTATTGGAAGTTGCAGTGGCGGCATTTGAAGGAAAAAATGATGGGAAAAAAGACAGAGAAACGTGTCAGAAAGATAAATAAAGAAAGAGTACCACTTTTTTAAAAAAAAAGAAATGGTCAAAAAAATTCAAAGGACCGTATTTCTATCTTTATTGTTTTTGAGGCTTTAATAAAAAGTTTCCAAGTCTAAAGGTTTAGTTGAAAAATTATTTTTAAGTTATTTAGAGGTAATTGAAAAAAGTGGAGAGTCGTTTTGTGTCTACCATTTGAATGTTTGTAAAATGCTCTCTAATATTGTGTTTCTTGATTTTTTTTATTAGTCAACAAGTACCCTAACATTATAAGCTTAAAAGTCTTACTTATTAAAATTTAAAGTTGTCTACATTAGTAGAAAAAGATATAAAAGCAGGCATATGAGATACACTTATCAATGACAATTGTCTTAGCTGAGGTTGTGTGATTTGATATAGTGTTATGTGACAAGCTTGAGGTTGAGTATATACGCACCTTAATCTATTGAAATTTGTGTGGCTTGATTTTAAGTTGCAAAATCATTATAGTGACACATAATTCGGATTTTCTTCTTGTTGGCGTATACTTATGGTGTTGAGTTGATCTATGTCTAAGTTTGTCTTGTCCAAGGTCGTGTAAAATTTATGTGGAAAAATTTGATACATCATATTCTATACATATTTTTATCCAATATATTTGGTGATTTTAAAAGATAAATTGAATTAATGTAGCTAGAAATCGCATGACGTGATTTGTGAGAGTAAAAATTGGGCATTTAATTGGTTTAGTTCTCTTGGGATATATAATTGATGGTTTGATATATTTATTCTAGATTTAGAGTATGATTTTGTGTCCTATAAAAAAACAAAGAGTCTTCGTGTGCAATACGTGTTGAACAGATGAAGATTCGATCATTAATCAACCAGGAAACACGAAGTCAGTGCGAATGATGAGAAAAAGTGTGTACCGATCGACAAAATCTATTAACCGACTAATGATATTATTTAGCACAAAAAGTCAGCTTTGAATCGGTTTAAATTTAGAGCCTATGAATGAGTATCGCCTATGTAGCGCCCCGGTCCGATTCTTGACATTGGTACTAATGCATCTGCCGTAGTCTGCTACGAGAACTACGAAGCATCAAAGCAGATCAAGTATACGTCATCCATAACGTAAGATGGATCAACAAAAACGTCGTAAAATTTAAAACGTCAATAATAACAATATACTCAAATGAAGTACAGCGGAATTAAAATGTGTTCAGAGAAATGCCTAATATATCCTCCAATACAAAATGTTAAACAGTATGTTATGTCCCGCACCCTCCGTAGGATAATTAAAAGGCGAAGAAGGAATTAAACAGAGTTTAATGATAGTCAACGGGAATAAATGAGGCATTAAGTAAGAGGATTAATTAGAAATTAATGAAGGATTGAATATTAGAATTAAATGGTATTTAATTTTAGAATTAAATAATTAAGGTTTATCCTTTAAGATAAATAAGATAAAAGATATAATTTAGAAACATCAAATCTCACCCTAAATCCCTATTAAACTGACAACGTCAGTTCTTTTCTCTCCACGCACCAGACGACGCAAATTGTTTCCCCTTAGGCGATTTGAGAGAGAGCCGCGCAACCCTAGGGAAGAATCCCTCCAAGAATCACTCCAGACCTTATTCGTTCTTCGATTCTCCATCGAGTAATCAAACGCAAGTAACTTTCTTATAAGTTCCTATGATTTGTGAAAGAAAACGGCCTATTTTGATATCAAATTGGATCACCATGCAGTAGTTTCGTTTTGTGATTACTTGTATATGATCTATGTGTTTTGACTTCGAGTTTTGGCCGATGTATATGATAAAGCATTCGTTGTTGTTGTTGATTATGTGAAATCCTGCAAATCCCTACCCCGTGAACCCCTTCTTGTGGTGACTTCGTTGCTGCGTGGGTTTGAGGGAAAAAGGTGGGATTTTTGGGATTGATGAGGTTGGAGCAATTGCGTTCTAGGCTTGGATCTTGTTTGTCATGTGTATAGCGTTCGAATCTATAGTTTAAGCATGAATAATAGCAGAGATTAGGCTTGGATTGATTGGGATGAAGTTTGGTTACGTTGGTGTTTATGGTTCTGCAGTTGTTGCAGAAAACGCAGAGGAAATGTTGGAGAATCCGCTGACATCGATCGATCGATGTCAGAGATCGATGTCCTCTGATGGACATCGATCGATCGATGTAGGGTGACCTGAGATATCAATGTCCTCTGTTGGACATCGATCGATCGATGTAGAAGGGAGCTGAGAGATCGATGTCCACTGACGGACATCGATCGATCGATGTATAGGAGGGCTGAGAGATCGATGTTCTCTGTTGGACATCGATCGATCGATGTGAGTGTATGATGTCACATCGATCGATCGAAGTAAGGGGATGATGTCCATCAGTTTTGTGGGAAAATAGAGGAAGAAAGAGGGAAGCTCGGGGAATCTTTGGATGACCTTAGAGACTTCTTAAGACCTGATTAAAGGTAGTCTAAGCCTTGGGAACATGACTTAGGATGGTGAATCAACTTGGTGACTTCAATGGGGTTTTGACTTGGATTTCCTCGTGGACGACGAGTGCTCACGTTCGTGTATGAAGCTTGATAGTAAGTTTAAGTGATGACGATCTAGTTGAAGCATAAGCTTGATGTGTAAGTTAGAGAAATCTTGTGTGTTACTTGTACTTGCGCACGTGAATATGAACTGCATATGTGAACGAGAAATGTGATTGAAACGAGGAGTCTTACATCATGGCACGTGCATTGCATATGGTTTTGAAAAAGAGATGTGCTTCGGTACATATTTGCGAAGGTGACCTGTAATGTAAACCGGGATGGAAATATAAGTCGGGGCGCATTGCAGGGCACAAAAGGCTGTAACGTAAACCGAGATGGAAATATAAGCCGGGGCGCGTTACAGGGTATAAAGCCCTCTGCAATGTTAATCGGGATGGAAATATAAGCCGAGGTGCATTGCAGAGTTTTACGAGATCTGTGATGTAAACCGGGATGGAAATATAAGCCGGGGCGCATCACAGAGCATACGAGCCTGTAACGTAAACCGGGATGGAAATATAAGCCGGGGCGCGCTACATGGTAATGAGTTACGAGACCGGACATTGTGACATGCATTGCACTGATTTGAAGAGAAATGGCTCATGCATTTGTGATTGTGTAGTGTAGTGCATATTTTGACATGCATCACGAGAGTCGTTGTGGTATGGATGTGTGTGGTATTTGATTGTCATTGAATTGTTATATGCGTACGAACTGCTGTAATTGCTCTATTATGTTATTCGTTTATATATTTGGAAGTTTTACAAGACATGTGCCCCACAATTCCCTTGAATTATATATTACTCATGTCTTGCCATGTGTTGATCCCGTATGTCTTATAAGCGGGTTACTTGCTAGCGGTTTTCGCTAAGGGTACTGCCTTTGTCTTTGCAGATGAACCTAGTTACGACATGATTTTCATTGAGGACGACGGCGAGTGGACAGAATGGGATGTTTAGACCTTGTGGGGTGAAGTGATTAGATAGTTTCTATTATTCCTGTTTCTTAATTCATTTGAGGTTTTAGATGGCTGCGACCATATACAGTTTTTGGTATTCACATTGTCTGTTGACGTACTGCATTGATGGTTTAGACTTTCGAGGTATAAGTTTCCGCGCCTATTTCTCTTACGTCATTGATGAGGTGTAATCGAGAAATGAGACGTCTTGTAGTCTTCTCAGTAAGCTACGACGGGTGTACCGGTTCGGATTCCGCTGTCCGGGTCGGGGCGCTACAGGTGGTATCAGAGCCTAGGCTTCAGATCTACCTCGGAGACCTAGGTTATGACATGTAGAGTCTTAAGATATGATCTTCACCTTAAGTTGATCTTTAAGTCTAAGTAAGCAATCCTAGACTTAAGTTTGATTGGGATGGGTGTGTACGAGCGCGATTAAGAGTAATCAGTAAATGTTAGTTATCTTAACTTGTAAATTCCGCCTTGTATAACATTATGGACCCCAAGTACTTATTTGTGGAGCTGCTAGATACTAATAAGCGTGATCTTGCAGAAAATGCCTCCTCGACGTGATAACCAAGGAAACGGTGGCAATGGAAATGAGAACCCTCCACCACAACCACCAGTCCTAGTCCCACAAGCGCTGATTGATGCTATCACAGTGATAGCACAAGGAGTTGCGCAACAACAGCAACAGCCCCCTCCGCTACCACCGCCACAGCACGGCATCAGATACTATATTGGGGAGATGCGCAAGATGCATGCCCCAAACTTTGAAGGGACCACTGACCCAGAAGTGGCTGGGTTCTGGCTGGACGAAGTGGAAAAATGCTTCAGGCTTGTGCAAGTGCCTGAAGATCTGAAGGTGGATGTGGCCACCCCGTTACTAATCGGTAGAGCCAATGCATGGTGGAATGGCATGCTGCCGAAGATGACCCCCTATTCAGTGGAGACAATTCATGCAGGCCTACAAAGATTATTATGTGCCTGAGACTGCCATTCTGAAGAAGATGAGGCAGTTTGACAAGTTTGAACAGGGGAGGATGTCGGTTTCCGATTACGCCGACCGATTCCATGCCTTGGGCAAATTCACGCCCATGGTATTGGAAAACAATCGGATGAAAATGCTGAAGTTTGAAGAGAGTCTGAACCCCCGCATACGGACGGCTATAGCGGGGTCGAGTTTGAAAACTTTTGAGGAGATGCTGGACGCATGTTACCGAGTGGAGAGTGACATGCGCAGGTCACAACCAAGAGAGCCTCGTGAAGAATCGAGCAAGAGGCCGAGGGTAGAGCAAAGCGGAGGTAGACCCGGACGTTGGGTCAAGATCCCTAGACAAGGACAAGCGGGGCCTGCTCAGAGGGCACCGCAACAGAACCGGCCTGATCGTCAAGCACCTGCAGAATGTCCACACTGCCAGAGGAGACACGCAGGTGAGTGTTGGAAGATTACCGGAGCGTGCTTCAAATGTGGGAAGGCGGGTCATAGGATTAAGGATTGTCCCGAATGGGACCCTAAGCCTCAAGCAGGAGCAGGGCCGGCTCAACAGCAGAAAGGCAGGCCCAATGCGAGAGTCCATGCTATGACGGACGCGGAAGTCCAGGGGGACGCCAACGTCGTGACAGGTATGACCTAAGTTAAATAATAGTTGCTTAAGCTGAATTTTAGTTTCCTAAGATGATAATTGAATATGTGTTATGTGAAAACCTTTATGTGTTACCCTCTTGTGATTAGGTGTGATCTTAGTTAACAAAGTACCAGCAAACGTGTTATTTGATAGTGGAGCTAGTCACTCCTTCATCTCTAAGCGATTCGCCAAAGGACTCGACTTTTTACCCGAATGGCTCGAGAACCCCTTTAGAGTGCAGGCAGCAGGCGAGCAAGTACTGGTTTCCCACCACCAGTACAAAGATTGTGAGTTGGAGTTGGATGGAAGGATGTTTTCGGTGACGTTAGTTCCCATTCCAATAAGGACTTTGATGTCATATTGGACATGAATTGGCTGACCAAGAATCATGCCAATATTGATTGTAAGCTTAAGCAAGTGACCCTCAAGGACCCTGAGATGAATGACATCACGGTACAAGGAAACGTCAAGATAACCAAAGCTCCAAAGAAGATATACATGACGGCGATTAAGGCCTATAAGGCTTCACAAAAAGGAGCCGAGGGATATATGGTGTATGCTATAGATGCTCAGCAAGAAGTTTCCCCCATGGAACAAATACTGGTGATCAATGAATTTAAGGACGTATTTCCGGATGATTTACCAGGAGTTCCGCCATCGAGGGAAGTGGAGTTCGAGATTAACTTGGTACCCAGAGCCGAGCCTATATCTAAGGCACCCTACAGAACGGCTCCAGCTGAACTTAAGGAGCTAAAGGGGCAACTTCAGGAGTTGTTAGACAAAAAGTTAATTCGCCCCAGCGTATCTCCTTGGGGAGCTCCAGTTCTATTCGTAAAGAAGAAAGATGGCAGCATGAGGTTATGCATCGATTACCGGGAGTTGAACAAGATCACCATTAAGAATAAATATCCTCTGCCAAGGATAGAGGATTTATTTGACCAACTAAAAGGAGCTCGCTGGTTTTCAAAGATCGATCTTCGACAAGGGTATCATCAATTGCTTGTGAAAGCGGGAGACGTTCCCAAGACCGCTTTTCGGACTCGATACGGTCATTATGAATTTTTGGTGATGCCTTTTGGATTAACTAATGCCCCAGCGGCATTCATGGACTTGATGAACACCGTATTTCGAGAGCAGTTGGACCAATCCGTGGTGGTGTTCATCGATGACATCCTAGTCTACTCGCCCGACGAGCAAGCACACGCTGAACACTTAAGAGTGGTGTTGCAAATCCTGAGACAACAAAAGCTCTACTCCAAATTCAGCAAGTGTGAATTTTGGCTAAGGAGTGTAGCCTTTCTCGGTCACGTGATTTCTGAGGATGGGATCTCGGTAGACCCTAAGAAGATAGAAGCCATCACAGAGTGGCCAAGACCTACAAACGTGACTGAAGTAAGAAGCTTCCTAGGCTTGGCAGGCTACTATAGGACGTTCGTTGAGGGATTCTCAACGATAGCAGTTCCATTGAGTCGACTTACGCAGAAGAAGACTAAATTCGAATGGACTGCTGAATGCGAGCAGAGCTTTACCGAGCTCAAGAAGAGATTGACCACAGCTCCGGTGTTGGCACAACCCTCCGGCACCGAGGGTTTCGTGATTTATAGTGACGCATCCAAGAAAGGACTAGGTATGTACATCATTACATTTAATGCATTGTATATACATATGATAGTCTTAACTTAACGGTCTACTTATAGCTTGTGTTTTGATGCAAAATGAACGAGTCATATCGTACGCGTCAAGACAATTAAAACCATATGAGCAGAATTACCCGACGCATGACTTGGAACTCGCAGCTGTGGTATTTGCTCTCAAGATCTGGAGACACTATCTATATGGAGAGAAATGCGCCGTGTTCACAGATCATAAGAGTTTGAAATACCTATTCTCGTAGAAGGAGTTGAACATGAGACAGAGAAGATGGTTAGAGCTACTTAAGGATTATGACCTAACCATCAACTACCATCCGAGTAAGGCCAACAGAGTGGCAGATGCACTGAGCAGAAAGTCTAGCCATGCGAGACAATCTCCGTTGGAAAGAGAAATTGAGGAGTTTGACCTCAAAGTGCTGGACTCCGTAGCGAATGTTCTTACAGCTTTGTCTATCAGCCCAGACTTGGTAGACAGAATTAAAGAAGCGCAGTATGAGGACCCAGCACTGAAAGAAATTCGCGACAAATTATCCACGGGGCCAGTAAAGGATTTTCAGTTGCGAGGAGATGGAAGTCTATGGTTTCAGCATCGGTTATGCGTAAGACAAACTCCGAACGGAATTACTCCAAGAAGCGCATAACTCAAGGTTATCTATCCACCCCGGCAGCACAAAGATGTACAAGGACCTCAAAAGAAACTATTGGTGGATGTGAATGAAAAGATCTATAGCAGAGTTTGTTGAAAGGTGTTTGGTTTGCCAACAAGTCAAAGCTGAACATCAACGACCTGGTGGTTTGATGAAGCCGCTAGAGATTCCGGAATGGAAGTGGGAGCACGTGACTATGGACTTCGTGATGGGTCTACCCAAGACCAGAAATGGAAATGAAATGATTTGGGTGATTGTAGACCGTTTGACAAAGACAGCTCACTTTATAGCAATGCCACATGGTACGTCTTATGAGAAGCTTTCCAATATATATGTGGATAGTATTGTGAGCCTGCATGGAGTCCCAGTCAGCATTGTGTCAGACCGTGACCCCAAGTTCACCTCTAAGTTCTGGAGGGCATTTCAGAAGGCAATGGGTACCGAACTGAGGATGAGTACCGCGTACCACCCGCAAATGGATGGACAATCCGAGAGAACCATTCAAACCATGGAAGACATGTTGAGAGCATGCGCTTTGGATTTCAAAGGAAACTGGGATAGCATGCTGAAGTTGATGGAGTTTTCCTATAATAACAGCTATCACAGTGCAATTGGCATGGCGCCATTCGAAGCATTATATGGACGTAAGTGCAGGTCCCCTGTTTGTTGGGACGAAGTTGGAGAGAGGACAATCACTACACCCGAGTTGGTGGAACAAACAGTTGAAAAGGTCAAAGTGATAAGAGAGAAACTGAAAGTGGCTCAAGATCGTAATAAGAGTTTGGCCGACTCTAAAAGACGACCTTTGGAGTTTAAGGAAGGCGATAAGGTCTACCTACGAGTCTCACCCACCAAGGGAGTGGCAAGGTTTGGGGTGAAGGGCAAGTTAAGCCCTAGGTATATTGGCCCTTACGAAGTACTTGGTAAGGTTGGCGAAAGAGCGTACCGATTAGCCTTGCCACCAAATTTGTCCCAAGTCCATAACGTATTTCATGTATCCCGATTAAGGAAATACGTATCAGACCCGAGCCATGTTCTTGAAGCACAACCAATGGATGTTAAGGAAGATGTCTCATATGAAGAACATCCAATAAAGATTGTGGATAGAAAAGATCAAGTCCTGCGCTGACGCGTCATCCCGTATGTCAAAGTTCAGTGGAGTAACCATACGGAGCGCGAAGCCACGTGGGAGCTTGAGGAACAAATGATGGAGCTTTACCCACACCTCTTCCAATAAGGTACGCCAGTTTCGAGGACAAAACTTTTTATAAGGGGGGTGGAATCTTATGCCCCGCACCCTCCGTAGGATAATTAAAAGGCGAAGAAGGAATTAAACGGAGTTTAATGATAGTCAACGGGAATAAATGAGGCATTAAGTAAGAGGATTAATTAGAAATTAATGAAGGATTGAATATTAGAATTAAATGGTATTTAATTTTAGAATTAAATAATTAAGGTTTATCCTTTAAGATAAATAAGATAAAAGATATAATTTAGAAACATCAAATCTCACCCTAAATCCTTATTAAACTGACAACGTCAGTTCTTTTCTCTCCACGCACCAGACGACGCAAACTGTTTCCCCTTAGCGATTTGAGAGAGAGCCGCGCAACCCTAGGGAAGAATCCCTCCAAGAATCACTCCAGACCTTATTCGTTCTTCGATTCTCCATCGAGTAATCAAACGCAAGTAACTTTCTTATAAGTTCCTATGATTTGTGAAAGAAAACAGCCTATTTTGATATAAAATTGGATCACCATGCAGTAGTTTCGTTTTGTGATTACTTGTATATGATCTATGTGTTTTGACTTCGAGTTTTGGCCGATGTATATGATAAAGCATTCGTTGTTGTTGTTGATTATGTGAAATCCTGCAAATCCCTACCCCGTGAACCCCTTCTTGTGGTGACTTCGTTGCTGCGTGGGTTTGAGGGAAAAAGGTGGGATTTTTGGGATTGATGAGGTTGGAGCAATTGCGTTCTAGGCTTGGATCTTGTTTGTCATGTGTATAGCGTTCGAATCTATAGTTTAAGCATGAATAATAGCAGAGATTAGGCTTGGATTGATTGGGATGAAGTTTGGTTACGTTGGTGTTTATGGTTCTGCAGGTGTTGCAGAAAACGCAGAGGAAATGTTGGAGAATCCGCTGACATCGATCGATCGATGTCAGAGATCGATGTCCTCTGATGGACATCGATCGATCGATGTAGGGTGACCTGAGAGATCGATGTCCTCTGTTGGACATCGATCGATCGATGTAGAAGGGAGCTGAGAGATCGATGTCCACTGACGGACATCGATCGATCGATGTATAGGAGGGCTGAGAGATCGATGTTCTCTGTTGGACATCGAACGATCGATGTGAGTGTATGATGTCACATCGATCGATCGAAGTAAGGGGATGATGTCCATCAGTTTTGTGGGAAAATAGAGGAAGAAAGAGGGAAGCTCGGGGAATCTTTGGATGACCTTAGAGACTTCTTAAGACCTGATTAAAGGTAGTCTAAGCCTTGGGAACATGACTTAGGATGGTGAATCAACTTGGTGACTTCAATGGGGTTTTGACTTGGATTTCCTCGTGGACGACTTAGAAGGGTTAGGAAATGAACATGCGAGGGGTCTAAGAGTCAATGATGGGAGTGCTCACGTTCGTGTATGAAGCTTGATAGTAAGCTTAAGTGATGACGATCTAGTTGAAGCATAAGCTTGATGTGTAAGTTAGAGAAATCTTGTGTGTTACTTGCACTTGCGCATGTGAATATGAACTACATATGTGAACGAGAAATGTGATTGAAACGAGGAGTCTTACATCATGGCACGTGCATTGCATATGGTTTTGAAAAAGAGATGTGCTTCGGTACATATTTGCGAAGGTGACCTGTAATGTAAACCGGGATGGAAATATAAGTCGGGGCGCATTACAGGGCACAAAAGGCTGTAACGTAAACCGGGATGGAAATATAAGCCGGGGCGCGTTACAGGGTATAAAGCCCTCTGCAATGTTAATCGGGATGGAAATATAAGCCGAGGTGCATTGCAGAGTTTTATGAGATCTGTGATGTAAACCGGGATGGAAATATAAGCCGGGGCGCATCACAGAGCATACGAGCCTGTAACGTAAACCGGGATGGAAATATAAGCCAGGGTGCGTTACAGGGTAATGAGTTACAAGACCGGACATTGTGACATGCATTGCACTGATTTGAAGAGAAATGGCTCATGCATTTGTGATTGTGTAGTGTAGTGCATATTTTGACATGCATCACGAGAATCGTTGTGGTATGGATGTGCGTGGTATTTGATTGTCATTGAATTGTTATATGCGTACGAACTGCTGTAATTGCTCTATTATGTTATCCGTTTATATATTTGGAAGTTTTACAAGACATGTGCCCCACAATTCCCTTGAATTATATATTACTCATGTCTTGCCATGTGTTGATCCCGTATGTCTTATAAGCGGGTTACTTGCTAGCGTTTTTCGCTAAGGGTTCTGCCTTTGTCTTTGCAGATGAACCTAGTTACGACATGATTTTCATTGAGGACGACGGCGAGTGGACAGAATGGGATGTTTAGACCTTGTGGGGTGAAGTGATTAGATAGTTTCTGTTATTCCTGTTTCTTAATTCATTTGAGGTTTTAGATGGCTGCGACCATATACAGTTTTTGGTATTCACATTGTCTGTTGACGTACTGCATTGATGGTTTAGACTTTCGAGGTATAAGTTTCCGCGCCTATTTCTCTTATGTCATTGATGAGGTGTAATCGAGAAATGAGACGTCTTGTAGTCTTCTCAGTAAGCTACGACGGGTGTACCGGTCCGGATTCCGCTGTCCGGGTCGGGGCGCCACACAGTAAGTCTTTCGACTAAAAAGAGAATGAACGTAAATCTATCCACTTCAGTGACCATCATCCCAATGAGCTCACTCGTCGTCGTCTTCTACAAAGATCATTTCGTACTCTGGCTCACCTGAAAAGAAGATGGAGTATTTATTCTTAGTGAAAACATCGCTACCTAGTAACCCGTCTATACACCTTACGGGACCACAGACAACGAGTCACCAGTATATAAATCAATGCCCAAAATAAAGTGCTTGAGTCAGCAAATAACATTTTTATAACAACTCATCAAAGCCAAATAAGTCTCATAAATGATGCACAAGTACGGAACAAACACACATTGAGCAAAACATACAATATAAACAGATCATATGCAAATGTCGCTCCTTGCATGTCAAATCTTATGCTTCGTGTGACATAATGCATGCACTTTTATAAAACCACAATATGTCTTCTTTCACAAACATGTCATACGTGTCATTTCACAGACTGTTCATGTTAGTGTATGTGCCCTAAGCCATGATTTGGATGTTTATGTTATACATTTATTATTAATAAAAGAGGTTTTATTATCATTATTGTTGGTTAGTATGTTACACAATTTCGATATATGTCCCTGATTCATTATTATTATAGAGATAAAATAATTTATAACCAGTATGAGTATTGATTTGATAATCATGAGATGATTATGTGTATGGTGATACAAATCAATCTCATAGATACTTGTTAGAGAACAGTGTATTGGATAGACCCATCATGAGATTACTACATGGATTAGCGTCATAGTAAATCTCATGATAGTCATGTTTTAATCCTTTGACTTGAGATTGTCATAGTTTCCAACATAAGGACTATTATATTTTGACATGATCAAACGTTATCCGTAACTGGATAATAATAAAGGTCATGATTGAATGTGATAGAAATTATGTAGAGGATATTGAATAATCAAGATAGAATTTGTCCCTCTCTTTTGAGAGAGATATCTTTGGGTCCCTCGATTAGTGAGACTGTGAAATGCATGGCCGTACTCAAATGAATTGATAGTGTGATCAATATCATTTGTTTTATCAGTCTGCTTAGAGATCGAGTAATCATATGTTTGAACAATATAAGTATGACGCTGACCATGACTTATGTTCAAATTAGATATCGTGTGACAAAGGGATTAACGCATGTGCTATTATTAGGCTAGTTGGACTGTACTCGTATTAATTGGGTAGTCGTAATGCCTTGCTAAAGACCAATTACGACTTGTTGGTTTAATAGAGATTTAATCAACTGCCAATTAATATGGGCCTATCGGGTCACACACAAGAATGCGTATGGCTGAGATTAATAATATTAATAATATTAATATTGGATATTAAATATTATTATTATGTTCGTTTATATATATATATATATATATATATATTATATATATATATATATTTTATAACGGAGATTTTATTAATGATAAGCCTCACTTTTGGCGGAGGAAAACCATATTACAATCATCAGAGTATGCGAATAAATGAAATAACGAACTAATAATAACATATCTCCAGTCGTATATGATATACCGCATTAAAACCTTGCCAGGTAAAACCACCCTTGTGGATAAAACCCTGGCGAAGGAAAAAGCGTACATATTTATACGGCTGTCATTGATATGTATCGAATTTAAGTTTCAGTACAAATGTGCGCTTTCTGTAGATGGTGGGGTGGACCGAGTTCGCCAGTTGAAGCAGTGGAATTCGTTGCTTGAGCTTGTCTTGTCCAGGACATGCCATACCTCGGAAGAAACCTAGAGAGAAGTTATACGGTGATAGAGAGAATCCAAAGAAAATAAAATAGAGATGTCAAACACATACCGATGTCGCCTTGGCAAAGTTTGTGCCAAGGCGACGATTTTATGTAAGGACGTTGTGGAGTATGTGCCGCTGAGTCCGCCAGTGCAGGATAGAAAAATCTCATCACCAATATATATAATCCAAGCCATGCGAAGGCAAGCGTAAAGAGGCAGTTATGAAGCAGTAGGAAACATTATAAAATGCAGGCCAAAAGATAACAATACATACCGAGCCTGCCTGAATCCCGTAGGATACAGGCAGGGAGATTCTTGAAACGCCAATCCATGTGGAAGACTGTAGTTTGTCAAACAACACGCAATTGAACGGAAGAAAGATCTAACGAGATAGCAGCTCGCACCAACGAGGGAAGAGTTTGCGATGAATAATAATGTGTGATGGGGTCCAGCATTGCGTGTTGAGACAAATAATGAGCCGCCATATTAGCCTCCCGATAGATGTGATGATAATCAAGCCGGTGGAGATGAATAAGTGTGTGAAGTAGCCGGAGATAATAGTTTCCATGAACCATCTGCGGGCGGGTCAACCGAGAGATCATTTGGGCACAATCTGATTCCAATGTGATGTTACGATGTAGGGGAAGAAAATATAGAAGACCAAATAATGCTGCTTGAATCTCCGCGTTTAGTGGCGTAGTTGGGGGCAGCCTAAACGAGATTGCTCCCACACAAGATCCCATGTGGTCACGCAATATCGCACCCCCTGCTGCATACTGTCTGCCAATTGCCGCATCGATATTCAATTTCAATGGGCCTGGCGGTGGATATAGCCAGCGAATCAGAGAAGGCCGTGGAAGTGTCAGCGATGGAAGCCAAGAGAAATATCGTCTAGGATCAGCAGCAAGTTTAGTGCCTGATATTTTTTTGCACTAAATGGTAATGTCATATCGAACTGAAGCCTGAAAGGATGTCATTGTAATGTTCGTTTGCTCTCCGTAAACTAAAGATGTATATCCACGCCATATATTGTAAAGTATAATCGCTGGAATGATAATTTTGAAAACCCCAAGAAGAGACGGAAATGATGAACGATACCACCAAGCAAGTACGTATTGGCGCAGTTGCAAGGACGATGGTAGAGGACAGTGTAATTCTCCAGCATAATAAATCCATAGTGGGCGCACATGTGAGCAATGCATGAAAACGTGATCTGCTGTAGCGGACTCTCTCTTACAGAATGGACATTGAGTTGGTTGAGAAGTGATGTACTTGCCAATATAATCCTCAAATGGGAGCGCAGAATGGAAAAGTCGCCATAAGAAGATCTGAATAACTGGGGAATGCTGTTTATACCAAATGAACTTTGCCGAGAGGATGCGCGGATGAGGTGTGCGGAAAGCATCATAAGCACTGCGCAATGTAAATTCTCCTGTTGGTGTGTGTAACCATGTAAGATGCATTCTTTGGCCAGCAGACTGTGAAAGACAAAAAGGATGTATACGGCAAATAATTTTCCAGATTGGAGAATCTGGCAAACGAGGCAAGTAATCTCCACGATGACCATATTTAGCGTGCATATATTTGCTCCAAAGTGTAGAATGCTGCTGATATGACCACCAAATACGACAATGATAAGCTTGTTGCAACTTGTTGAGGTCCCGAATCCCCAAGCCGTTTTCCTCCTGAGGTGTGCAGATAGCGCTCCAAGAGACCCAGTGGTATCTTCGACCCCAATAAAATGACGCCATTTTCCAATGTATGATCTTAATAACTGATTTAGGCAGCCACCAGATGCAAGAATGTGTAATGGCAATGCTGCTATAATAGAGCGTAACAAAACTAAACGACCAGCAGATGAAAGTAATCGAGAGTGCCATCCATGAAGTCTGTCATCAATATGCTGCAATAAAGGAACACAGTATCTGGCGCGGGAAATACCTTTATGTAAGTAGGAGCCAAGGTATCTGAAAGGTAGAGAAGTACATTTCATGTTGATGATGTCCTCTAAATTCCGTCGTTGCCGGGAAGATATATTAGTAGATGGAATCATACTGCTTTTTTGGAAATTGACCTTTTGCCCAGAAGCAGTTTCATAGCGAGTGAGGAAGGCATGAAACCGTCGAAGATTGTGCTGTGTACCACGTAAAAATATCAATAAGTCATCCGCATATGCCAAATGTGTTATGGTAAATGGAATTCGCCCTAAGCGAAAAGGTTGCAATTGCCCAGCTGCTGTTAATGCCTTTAATCCTCTGCTGAATCCCTCTGAAGATAAAATAAACAGTAATGGAGATAGAGGATCTCCTTGTTTTACACCTCTATATGTCCGAAATGTTGAGGAAGGCTGGCCGTTAATTAGGACTGCTAATGTGGTAGCCCGCAAGTGGTTAAGGATAATGCGAATGAAAAAGTCAGAGAAGCCAAAAGAGCTCAATAATTTCTCCAAGTATTCCCAACTGACTCTATCAAATGCTTTCATCATATCCAGCTTTAAACATACCTGTGAACCACCCTTATCCATCATATGTATCATTTCCCGAGCCAGAAGAACCTGTGACGAATGTCTGAGCCTGGAAGAAAACTGGTTTGCTCCGGAGATATTAAGCGTGGAAGCAAAGTACTCAAGCGACTAGCAATAATACGTGTGCACACTTTGCTCAAAAAATTAGTTAAACATATTGGTCGAAAATCACTGAATGTAGCAGGCGACTGTTTCTTAGGAATCAATGTAATTAACGCAGAAGCCATCACCGTAGGCTGTGGGATACCAAGAAAAAAATTCTTGAACTGCTTTTACCACGTCAGTATGAATGATAGACCAACAGGATCGATAAAACTGACCATTAAAACCATCGGGTCCGGCTGCACTAGTAGGATCTAAATGCCAAACTGCATCTTTAATTTCAGGCTCCATAAGTATTTGTGTGAGTAGCATATTATCATCCGAAGAAATCACCCATGGAATATGGCAGAGAATGTCATCATAATTATGCGTCTGCTCACAGGCAAATAAGGATGTGTAAAATGATACTGCTTCAACCATAATCTCATTCGGTGTGGAGCACAAGTCGCCATTAGGGGTGTGTATTTGTTGAATCCGTAATTGCAACCGTTTTCCTTTGACAATAGAATGGAAGTATCGGGTATTGGCGTCACCCTCTTTTAACCATCGGACGCGAGATTTTTGCTTCCAAAATTGCAACTCATAGGAGGATGCTTGAAGGTAATCAGCTTTTGCTTTATGATATACTATCCTGTTTGCTTCAGTAGAGGACGCATCCCAGGCATGCTCCGCATGTGAAAGTGCCGATTCAGCCTGCTGGACATTTGAAAATATATTACCAAAGATCTCTTTATTCCACTGCTGGATGTCTTTCTTTAAACTGAATAATTTTGAATAGAAACCATACATGCCTCCCGTAGTAGGATAAGCAACCCAAGCATTGTTTACATAAGTATGAAAGTCTGGATGTAGAAACCATGAGTCCAAAAATCGAAAGGAACGACGACCCGTGGACTGATTTATACGGCATAGAAATAACAGCGGCGTATGATCAGATGTAATGCATGGCAGATGAGTGAGCTGCAAATCCTCAAATTTATCCTGCAAAGCAGAATTAATAAATAACCAGTCTAATCTCCGACGTACTCTGCTCAGTCCTCTACCATCTGTCCAAGTAAACTTAGGCCCATGAAATTGCGGTGACATCAAAAAGCACGACTCAATACAGTCATTAAAATCCTGTAAAGCAGAAAGAGATGGTTGTGATCGGCCTTCATGATCAGACAAGGACCGAAATGTATTAAAATATCCCCTAACAATCCAAGGCAGTGTAGATGTTTCTGAGAATGTACATAAAGAATGCCATAATGCATGGCGTAGCAAGAGCGTATGCTTGCCATAAACTACAGACAGCACAAACGAATACTGCATTGGCCGAAAAAGTAGAGTAAAGTGTATCACTTGATCGTCATCCTGCGCCGAAATCAACTGGAAATCTGAGTCACGCCAGAAAAACCAAATGCGTTCTGACTGCGATGAAAAAGAATTCGAAAAACCAAAATCTAAAGCATAGCGAGTAATATTGAAAGACGAGTGTTTTGGCTCTATCAAAGCAAGTAAATTTAAACGATGATCACGAATTAGCTGATGCATTCTAGGGAGAGAGGCATGCATGCCCCTTATATTCCATATCATTATATTCATTGAGAAAGAGTAGTGTCACTTCCCTGAATCGCATGAGACGCACTGCGTGTGAGCACAGTAGATGGAGGCAACGGAGGAAGATCCTTTCTAGACCGACGCTTTCGACGTGGGACAATAGGAATAAATTCTGTTGAGTCTGTTGTTTCCTGCAATCGCGAAATAAGAATATCTGTGTCTGGTGTTGGGGGCAGGAGCTGCATACGACGGACGACCTCATCCGGGACTGTCAGAATGTCTGAGGAGGGTTCTTCGGCGAGAAGATCATTATCCGAAGAATGGCCTATATCACAAGTATCTGAAATATCCTGCAAAGTATTGGCGACAGGCTCTTCGGGTAGGTCTACCTGTATATTTGCTGGGGCGACCGATGGGTCACTATGAGGTTGTGATACTTGAGCGGTCATTGGTTGATCCGTAGGAGATGTGGTAGGCGTCGTTGGTGGTTTATTTTTTACGGAGGTCCAACGCTGCAATGGGCGGCGTGGTGGTGGGGGAGGCGGAGGAGGAGGTACCATGGATGACTTTTGTGGCGGGCATGAGCTTCTACATGGCCTAAACGTCTGCATGATGTACAAAATAACGGCAAGTCTTCATATTCAATAGCCTGCAGTATAAAACGATTCTTTGCCTGCAAATATATTTTTTTGGGCAATTCTTGAGAAACATCTACTTCCACACAAACCCTAGCAACTGACGGTCTTAATCCATCTGATGTGGCAACATCAAGTTTGAGGGGGGAACCAATCGGTCGAACTATCTCAAACAGTGCCTCTTTACGATGAAGATGAATAGGTAAACCAGGCAATGCTATCCAGACAGGAACAATAGGTACATCAGTGGCTGGATCAAAGTCCACTGTCCATTTTGTAATACGCATGTGGCATCCTGAGATATGACATGATCGAAGATAAAAGCAACGCAAATAATCAGCCTCATTTTGGAATTTTAGCAGTATATGAGTTTGATCAATTAGGGTAATCCAGAGATCGTGATGAAATCTGATTTTCTCAAAAACTTCTCGTATGACCTTCAATGGAGGTCTCCCATACCAGAATGTACCAACCAAAGCATATTTGAAAGGTGCAGCAAGGGCATCAATTTCCGAATCCAAGAAGGAGATTAAGGGGATACATTTGTATCACGATACTGTCTTTGGTGAAATGTTGATCTTTTCTGCGGAGGAGGCGCCTGCGACAACAGCCGCAAATGATGGCGGCGGGTTATCCATACTCGTGTGTGATCGAATGAATGTAGATATGTATAATCGATGACAGCGGATCGAATGAAGGATCGGAGTGGACGATCAATGCAGTGACACAAACTGACAGGTGCGATGGCAGCTAGAGCCGCCGGAGTGCGTATGCGCCGGAAGTCCCTCTGCGCCGGAGTGCTAAAAAACAATTTGCCAATGATGAAAATGTTCATGTTCGTTTATATATATATATACTTATATCATCGGATAATAACAATAGAATCCATATCTGATATGGATTTTGATAGATTTTATCTAATCCTAACAGAATCCGTATTTGGTACGGATTATGATAGACATTAACCAATCCGATTTGGAATCGGATTTTGATATCTATATATATGTATATAGCATAGTGTGTCTCGTATACTACACTACAGCAGAAAAACAAAAAACAACAGAAAACCCTAGAGCCGTTTTTGGAGAAAAGCGAGTTCTCTCAGCCGCGCCGTTCAAGAGTTAGCACTCCGGGCGGAAGCATTCGTGTGGATACCGACAGAGGGTGATCGTGTCATCGCACCTCCTACGTTCGCACGTTCTACGTTTGCAGATTTCGAATCTACAGAGGTATGGCTTTTGATTTCTTTCATCGAATTAAACGAACAACAAGGATCCTTGGTAGGAAATCGGAGATCAAGTTTTATTTTCCACTGCGTGTTTTTGCGGTGATCTTGTCAGATTTCCTAACAGTGGTATCAGAGCCAATTGTTGATTTCGTTTAAATCGATTATATCATGCTTATGTGGTTATATGTTTACTGTTTTTCGTATGGCATGATATGTATAAAACGCTAATTTCGGATTTCATATGATGAGAGAAGAATGGTGTTTTTCAATACGTTTCCATGAGATAATTTGTATATGGCAGAATTTGTTTTCATGTGATGATTAAACCGACTCTGTTTATATTAGATATAAACACACGATATGCCATGATATGTGTAAAACCATATTCGAATCTCATGTGATGAGAGCGAGTTGGTGTTTTCAAATCGTTTTCATGAGATGTTATAATTCGAGATTGTTAT
This sequence comes from Eustoma russellianum, assembly GCA_036186865.1. Classification (NCBI taxonomy): domain Eukaryota; kingdom Viridiplantae; phylum Streptophyta; class Magnoliopsida; order Gentianales; family Gentianaceae; genus Eustoma; species Eustoma russellianum. The sequence goes on from AP025048.1 coordinate 30,055,322, forward strand.
ATGTGATATACTATTTTTGTTTTTCATGTGATGATCAAAACGATTATGTTTATATCAATATGAACAACCAATAATTATTCTGTAAGAGTTTATGCATATTCAAAACAGACAGATTATCAATTTGATTGATGATTCTGTTTTTGGATTTCGAATGGCAGATTATCAATTCGATTGATGATTCTGTTTCGGATTTCGAATACAGAATCATCAATAGAATTGATAATCTGCTATTCGAAATCCGAAACAGAATCATCAATTCGATTGATGATTCTGTTTCGGATTTCGAATAGCAGATTATCAATTCTATTGATGATTCTGTTTCGGATTTCGAATGATAACTCTCGGTTCGATCGATGCTTCCATAAGGGCTTACACGTATTCAAAACAGTAAGATCGTTAATATGATTAACGCGACTGTGTTAGGGTTCCGAAAAGAAAATTATCAATCTGATTGATGTTTTTTGTTTGGCTTCGAGGGGTGCTGCCCCCGACCCGCCTAGGGGCGCTGCCTCTCGGAACCCCGCCCGCTGACCGGGCAGCTGGAACCCCACTCGCTAACTGGCTAGCAGGACCGCCGTATGCGTACGCCCTATAGTTCGTTACTGTGACATTAAGAATGTCAATATATATTTATTTGTTATAATATGTTTGTGTAAGATATATTATAATTGTTGATGTCTTTGCATGGTGCATAGCATGGCCTTAGGACCTACGTGATTGACTTAGTCATATTTCTATTTTTTTGGTTATTATGGCCTGCGTGCCGTTGTAGTTTTTGTTGTATTTTATTATACAAGTAGTTAGGTTTTTCTTTATTTTGTAATAAATGAAGAATCAAGCAACAAAAGTGGTGATGGCGACACATACCAAGGACGAGTGGATTCCATGGAGATGGAGGCACGAGCTCAAGAGTAGAAGATATGTATCATTGCAAATGTTGTAATATGAAGTCTTTCACATAGGGTTTCCTTTATGATCTTCATTTTGTCTCATGAAGATCATATTTAGTTTGGTCATGCTATGTCACGTTTACATATTTATCATTTTGTATGAGATGCGTGGATGATAGATAATATATGCATATAGGATGTTATGATATAATGATATGCAATGCAAGACATAAACTAAGTTGAACCCTCATTAATAATTTAAGTCTTGATGACATCCATGTCTTAAACACCTATTAAAACTGGGATTGTATTAAAGTAGGTATTGCCAAAGCAATGCGCTTTAAACATTCCCAGCTACGTAGGATGAGTAATAGTGCTACTCATATGTTTAAAATTGGTTAGACTTAATTGGGCTATCAAAACGGTTTTGGGCCCAAGGCATTAGATGGAATCTAACATACAATGATATATGATATCATTATTCCATAAATTCTAAGAGTTACATGAGATGTAATTGGTAAAGAAGTTACCTACCTAAATAACTTAATTTTAAGCGTCATGCCAAAGCTGAGTTTAGAATTAAGTCAAATATGGATCTTAACTCACTAAAATATTTCTTTTGAGGGTTATGTTTTAGTGGGAGTTTTATAAATTTTAACCTCATTATTAATAAAGTGTTACTTTGCATGTTTTGTAGATCATAAATGGTTGCTAATAACAATTCCACCTTATCACTGCGATCTATTCTTGAGAAGGAAAAACTGAAAGAATGTGGGACTAATTTTGTTGATTGGTTTCGAAACTTGAGAATCGTTCTCAAGCAAGAAAAGAAGTCCTACGTGCTCGATGACCCTGTCCTTCAACCTCCTCCTGTTGATGCTTCTGTTGTTACTAAGAACAAGTATAAGAAGCATGTGGAAGATTCCAATGACATAGGATGTCTTATGTTGGCAACTATGTGTCCAGGACTTCAGAAGAACCTGGAACACTTAGAGGCTTATGAGATGAGTGTGCATCTCAAACAAGCATTCCAACAACAAGCTAGGCAGGATAGGTTTGACACCGCTGTTGCACTTTTTGACTGTAAGATGTCTGAAGGTGAATCTGTTAGCGCTCATGTTTTGAAGATGAAAGGCTATATAAATCACCTTGCAAGACTTGGATATCCCCTGAGTTTGGAACTCGCCACGGATTTGATCCTACACTCTTTGCCTAGCAGTTTTTCTCAGTTCGTCATGAACTACAATATGAATAATATGGAAAAGTCCATTTCTGAGCTACATGGTATGCTCAAAACTGCTGAGGGGAATATCAAAAGGTCTACCCAAATATTGAGTGTCAATATCAAGCCAATGAAAAAGAAAGGTAAAGGCAAGGGTAAGCCCAAAGGTGCAAAAGGGTCAAGTTAAGCCAAAACCTGGACCCAAGGCAAAGGTTCCTAAGGAAGGAACTTGTTTCCATTGCAACAAGCCTGGGCATTGGAAAAGAAACTATGACGTTTATTTGGATGAGTTGAAGAAGCTGAAGGTTAGTGCGACTACATCTTTAGGTATTTATGTTATAGAAATTAATTTGTCTACTTCTTCTTCCTGGTATTAGATACTGGATGTGGATCCCATATTTGTACAAATATGCAAGGGCTCAAAAGGAGTAGGATGCTGAAGAAGGGCGAAGTGGACCTACGTGTTGGCAATAGAGCAAGAGTTGCTGCTATAGTTGTAGGGACTTATGAGCTTGTCTTGCCCAATGGGCTTTTGTTAGTTTTGAACAATTGCTTTTATGTTCCTACTATGAGTAGGAATCTTATTTCAGTATCTGTTTTGGATGATGAAGGTTATTCATTTTTGATTAAAAATAAGAAGTGTTCTATTTTTTATAAAAATGACTTGCTTTATTGTATTGCAAGTAGTTATAATGGCATTTATGTCCTTAACCTTGATGATTCCAAAGACGGTAATATTTATAACATATCTTCAAAGAGAACTAAGCCAAATGAATTAAACCCTACATATTTGTGGCATTGTCGCCTTAGCCATATAAATGAGAAGCGCGTATCCAAACTCCATCAAGATGGATTATTAGATTCATTTGATTTTGAATCATTTGAGAATTGCGAGTCTTGTTTGCTTGGAAAGATGACAAAGGCCCCTTTTACTGGACATAGTGAAAGGGCTAATGACTTATTGGACTTGGTATACAGATGTATACGGCCCAATCAGCATTAGTGCCTGAGGAGGATTTCAGAATTTCATAACTTTTACTGATGATTTCAGTAGGTATGACTATGTCTACCTAATGAAACATAAGCATGAGTCTTTTGAAATGTTTAGAACTTTTCAAAATGAAGTACAAAATCAACTTGGTAAGACAATTAAAACGCTTCGATCAGATCGAGGTGGTGAATATTTGAGCCAAGAATTTGACCAACATCTAAAAAATTTTGGAATCGTTTCACAGTTGACTTCTCCAGGAACTCCACAATGGAATGGTGTTTCTGAAAGGAGAAATCAAATTTTATTAGATATGGTCCGATCTATGATGGGTCAAGTAGATCTTCCTTTATCTTTTTGGGGTTATGCCTTGGAGACAGCTGCATTCATCTTGAACCGTGTACCAGCTGTTGAAAAGACACCATATGAGATATGGACTGGTAAGAGACCCAGTTTGTCTTTTCTTAAGATTTGGGGTTGTAAAGCTTATGTGAAAAGATTAGTGTCAGATAAGCTAGCTCTAAAGTCTATCAAATGTATTTTTGTGGGGTATCCTAAGGAAACTAAAGGGTACTATTTCTATATTCCTCTGAGAACAAAGTGTTTGTTGCTCGAAATGGAGTCCTTTTAGAAAAGGAGTTTCTCTCTAAGAGAACTAGTGGGAGTATAGTACAACTTGAGGAAACTCAAGTTCCACAAGATATCATTGAACCGTCTTTAGAGACAATTTCAGAACCACAAACAGTTGTGGAGCCTGGAAATATAACACAAGTCCAACGCAGATCTGATAGAATACATCGTCAGCCAGAGAGATATGGACTTCTTGTGACTGATGATAGTGAAGTTATGCTCATAGATCAAGATGAGCCTACTACCTATCAGGAAGCTGCGTCAGGTCCAGATTCAGATAAATGGCTTGGAGCCATGAATTCTGAGATGCAATCCATGTTTGATAACCAAGTTTGGTCTTTAATTGATCCTCCAGATGGTATTAAGACTATTGGTTGCAAATGGGTTTTCAAGAAAAAAACTGACATGGATGGAAATGTGCAAACCTATAAAGCAAGGCTTGTGGCTAAAGGTTTCAAGCAAACTCATGGTATAGACTATGATGAAACCTTTTCACCAGTTGCTATGCTTAAGTCTATTCGAATTCTCCTTGCCATTGCAGCATACTATGATTATGAGATATGGCAAATGGATGTCAAAACTGCTTTCCTTAATGGAAATTTACTTGATGATATGTACATGATACAACCTGAGGGTTTTGTAAATCTTGAGAATTCAAAGAAGGTTTGCAAGCTTCAAAGGTCCATCTATGGATTGAAGCAACCATCTCGAAGCTGGAATCTTTGTTTTGATAAAACAGTTAAGAACTTTGGTTTCATCAAGAATGAAGATGAACCTTGTGTTTACAAGATGGTTAGTGGGAGTGCAGTAGTGTTTCTGGTCTTATATGTGGATGACATATTGCTTATTGGGAATGATATCCCTACCTTGCAAAAGGTTAAGGCTTGGTTAGAGAATTTTTCCTCAATGAAAGACTTGTGTGAGGCTACCTATATCCTTGGTATTAAGATCTATAGAGATAGATCTAAAAGGATAATAAGCTTGGGTCAAAGTACATACATAGATAAAATGTTGAAGAGGTTCAACGTGCAAGAGTCCAAGAAAGGTTAGCAAGAATCAATGTCCTCGGACATCTGATGAGCGAGATCGAATGAATAAAATTTCTTATGCTTCTGCTATAGGATCGATCATGTATGTCATGTTATGTACTAGACCAGATGTCTCATATCCATTGAGCACAAGTAGATATCAAGCTGACCCCGGTGAAGGTCACTGGACAGCTGTCAAGAATATTCTTAAGTACCTCAGAAGGACTAAAGATGTATTCTTAGTTTATGGAGGTTTGGATGACGAGTTAGTTGTAAATGGTTACACAGATGCTAGTTTCCAAACCGACATAGATGATTTCATATCGCAGTCCGGTTTTGTATTCACTTTGAATGGTGGAGCTATTAGTTGGAAGAGTTCGAAACAAAGTACTGTGGCTGATTCTACAACAGAGGCTGAGTATATAGCAGCATCAGATGCAGCTAAAGAAGCAGTTTGGATGAAGAAGTTCATCATTGAGCTTGGAGTAGTACCTAGCATTGCAAATCCTGTGGACATTTATTGTAACAACAATGGTGCCATAGCACAAGCAAAAGAGCCTAGGTCTCATCAGAGATCTAAACATATACTCAGGCGCTACCATCTCATTCGAGACATCATCGATAGAGGAGATGTCAAGATATGCAAAGTTGACACAAACGATAACATAGAGGATCCATTGACTAAGCCTCTCTCACGGGTCAAGCATGATCAGCACACTAGATCTATGGGTCTCAGATATTTGTAGGCCTAGTGCAAGTGGGAGATTGTTAGTGTATGTGCCCTAGGCCATGATTTGGATGTTTATGTTATACATTTATTATTAATAAAAGAGGTTTTATCATCATTATTGTTGGTTAGTATGTTACACAATTTTGATATATGTCCCTGATTCATTATTGTTATAGAGATAAAATAATTTATAATCAGTATGAGTATTGATTTGATAATTATGAGATGATTATGTGTATGGTGATACAAATCAATCTCATAGATACTTGTTAGAGAACAGTGTATTGGATAGACCCATCATGAGATTACTACATGGATTAGCGTCATAAGTAAATCTCATGATAGTCATGTTTTAATCCTTTGACTTGAGATTGTCATAGTTTCCAACATAAGGACTATTATATTTTGACATGATCAAACGTTATCCGTAACTGGATAATAATAAAGGTCATGATTGAATGTGATAGAAATTATGTAGAGGATATTGAACAATCAAGATAGAATTTGTCCCTCTCTTTTGAGAGAGATATCTTTGGGCCCCTCGATTAGTGAGACTGTGAAACGTATGGCCGTGCTCAAATGAATTGATAGTGTGATCAATATCATTTGTTTTATCAGTCTACTTAGAGATCGAGTAATCATATGTTTGAAAAATATAAGTATGACGCTGACCATGACTTATGTTCAAACTAGATATCGTGTGGCAAAGGGATTAATGCATGTGCTATTATTAGGCTAATTGAACTGTACTCATATTAATTGGGTAGTCGTAATACCTTGCTAGAGACCAATTACGACTTGTTGGTTTAATAGAGATTTAATCAACTGCCAATTAATATGGGCCTATCGGGTCACACACAAGAATGCGTATGATTGAGATTAATAATATTAATAATATTAATATTGGATATTAATTATTATTATTATTATTATTATTATCGTTTTTAATATTAATAATATTAATATTGGATATTAAATATTATTATTATTATTTTCGTTTATATATATATATATACTTATATCATCGGATAATAACAATAGAATGCATATCTGATATGGATTTTGATTGATTTTATCTAATCCTAACAGAATCCGCATTTGGTACGGATTATGATAGGCATTAACCAATCCGATTGGGAATCGGATTTTGATATCTATATATATGTATATAGCATGGTGTGTCTCGTATACTACACTACAGCAGAAAAACTAAAAACAACAGAAAACCCTAGAGTCATTTTTGGAGAAAAGCGAGTTCTCTCAGTCGCGCAGTTCAAGAGCTAGCACTCCGGGCGGAAGCATTCATGTGGATACCGACAGAGGGCGATTGTGTCATCGCACCTCCTACGTTCGCACGTTCAACATCTGCAGATTTCGAATCTACAGAGGTATGGCTTTTGATTTCTTTCATCGAATTAAATGAACAACATGGATCCTTGGTAGGAAATCGGAGATCAAGTTTTGTTTTCCGCTACGCGTTTTTGCAGTGATCTTGTCGGATTTCCTAACAGTTCATACTTGTTCTTATCTTATTCTTCGCATAGCAGAACTTTATACCCTATGGGTGATCAATCCACAGCAAAACAGAACTTTATACCCTGTGCTGAAAGGTCCACGACCCCATAACATATAAACTTTATACCCTGCTGTTGATTCACAGGCCATGCTTTTATACCCTGCTATTGCAGGCGTGACTTTTATACCCTGCGATCAACCAGCAGTCATAGTCTTGTCTTCTTTTACATACACGTGTCATTTCGCAAAGCAAAACTCATGTCAGAATGCGAAATGCTTATGTCGTGATGCAAATGCTCATGTCACGTCATGTCAACCTCCTAAACATGTACACACTTTACGTATTGATTACAGGGTCACAAACCTCAAACGTACCTCAAGCATAACTCACTCGTATCATTTCACACCCCCTCGTATTACAAAAATCACCTCGAGTTCATACTTAGCCTTACTCATTCACACTTAACGTTTGCAACTCATATATACCTCAAAACACTTGTATTTTATGAACCATGAAAGGGAATAAAAGTATCTTAATTACATAGAGTGCTTAATGTGCCGAAGAAAGCTTCAGAACACTTGGAACGCTTTCAAGAGGCGCCTAATATGACATAAAGCGCCTATACTAGACGTTCGAATTATTCTAGAATACATTGGTACACATTGAACGCCTACATAAGGCGCCTCAAGTGACATAGAGCGCCTTATTGGGTGTTCGAAGTATTCTGGAATGTGATGTGACACATCGAACGCCTACATAAGGCGCATTATGTGACATGAAGCGCCTTATGAGGTGTTCGAAGTGTTCTGGAATGCACTGGGACACATCGAATGCCTACTTTAGGCGCCTAATGTGACATTGAGCGCCTAAAGAGGTGTTCGAAGTGTTCTGACGATTCTCAAAAACCTGCAATTCTGTAGTAACTTCTTCTCTTCATCTTCTCTCTTCACCCCTTTAACGTTAAACACCCCGGATTCAACTTATCATCTAAATCCATCAGGCATAGCACACAACTAACAGGATTAATTCTTAAACATATCAAATCGCATCCACTCTAAGCCTTCTATCACCCACATCTTCCGATATATCATCAAACTTTCCAACACAACAAATCTACAAAAACCCATCATTCACCCTTTAAACCTTCTGCAAATCCTCTCAAATCATCTAAGGCACAGTTAATAAACATAATAACTTATAACAAGACAATAATCACATCACGGATGACACTTTTAGGGCATATTTAACAACAACCAAACGCAACATAAATATTCTCAGAATTTGGCCCAAAGAACATGGCTTTAATCAATCAACAACAACAAATACATATAGTAGAGCATTTAACATAAACGCATCAAAATTACCAATATGTGATCCAATTTTTTCTTTATAAGAACATAGGGCTTGTTGAATCAAAAATTTGCGTAAAGCGTATAGAAAAATTACTTGTATTTATTTCTAGATAATCTTACGAGTGTATGGCGGAATTTCGTGATGGATTGGACCTAGGTTGGACGCTCTTTCTTTTTCTTCTTTCTTTCTCTCTTTCTTTTTCTCTCCTTTTTTTCTCTCTCTTTTCTCCGGCCGTTCCCTGTTCTTTTTCTTCTTAACCGCTGACCGCTCCTGGGAGTTATACAAATTTGTGTAACTCCATAAGCGGAGGGCGAATTTGGTATTTTGGGCCTAATTTTTTCAATTTCAGCTTTTGACTATTTTTCCCACATACAATCCATTTAATTAAGCCTCATAAACATATGTAATTAATAAAATTATTTTTAAATTGTTTTCTAATTGTTTGATGTCGGACTCGAAAATTACGGGGTATGAAAGCCTATGTCCAAAAAACAGTTCGTGTCATCCAGAAGTCAATTTTAGATCTATTTTCATACACTTTTCGATACGTCTCAATTGTATTCTGTTGAAGTTTGTGTTATAGAGGGCTAAAAGCCTGATTTTTTTAGTAAGTGATTTTTTAATTAGTGATATCATGTTTTAATTGTCTTCATCTAATTTTGCTCCTTAACTCATCGGTGATAGTCTAAAATGAGAAATATATGAACACTATGAAATACACGAATACTATCATGTACAACAACCATCAAACATATAGATACAAATTGTAATTATCTTATACAACAATTACTTACTTTAAATAAGTACTAAATGAACACTATGTGTAACGAGTCAGCTATCATCACACGTATATATACAAAATGTCATCAACTATATACTCATACATGTATTTATATACGTGTGTGTACATGTATGTACATTGTCATTTTCTACTCTCATGAGATCTTAGGAGGTTAAAAATGAGGCTAAAAGTGAGGCCTCCAATCACGTGTCGCCACGTATACAAAAACAATTGACGATGCGTGATTGGAGAGCTCACTTTTAGCATTCTAGGATCTCATCCGTTTTAGTATTGTCTTGCTTAATAGATAAAGACAGACCACTTTTATGAACGGTTACCATATTAAAGTAAGCGGTGAGCTAGCGTGAGAGAACTGAGAACTGACAAGTAATAGAAACGACTGTCTTCTACCTTCTCTTTGACTGAAAATACAGGACTGACCCATGAATCTTCAGACTACAGAATTTTGTGAATAGAAAGGGAGAGGAAAAGCTTGATAAATACAGGGAAAAGATGAAGCACATTTTTAAGAAGCGTCATCATCTCCTGAATCGATCCAACGATGTCCCCCCTACAACTCAGCAGTCGTCGACATCGTCGAGTTCGTCGTCTTCCTCTCCGGCGGCGCCACCGCAATCATCCGCTTCGTTTCCGGTACCAGCAACTAGTGTGTCTCATGACCGTACATCAACGTTCGTCGTCAACCGTGGGGACTCTCCTCCGGTCGTTTCGTCTACTGCTAGCTCTAATTCTGCTTCATCAGTTGCTACAGCTTCTGCGCCGACGCGACAGCAGCAGGATTATTTTTCTTCGGAGGAGGATTTTCAGGTGCAGTTAGCTTTAGCTTTGAGCGTGTCGTCGTCTTCAAGTCAGGACTGTGGTAAGTTGTTGAATTCCGGTGGTGATCAGCATCTAATTCAAAGCCGCTTTGATTCCGATGCAGCTGCTGACTTGCAGTCGCGGCAGTACTGGGTGAGCTTTTGGCAATTGACGTCTTAAGTTTTTAACTGTATTTTTATAATGTACTCTTTAACTGATGTCCTTGAGATACATTTTGGTACTCTAAATTTCAAATCACTAGGGGGATGTCCTTTCACGCGGTAGTGGAGCTATTAGCCTGTAAATTGGTCAAATTCGAGATAATTGCTTCAGCTTGGTTTTATTTTTACTGGTATCTGTTTAATCTGTATAGATGGCTTCAATATTGCCTTTGTGCTGAAATACTATGCAGGATAGTGATTGAATTTGGAATTGGCAATTCTATGTATCCTTTCAGCAAGCAATATGGTGCAGATTTTAAGATTATGAAAACGTAGTTTGATAAAAAGAAATTCACACAAAAATCTCATTTTTTTTCCTTTCTTTGTTCAGGATTACGGGGTTCTCGACTATGAAGAAAAAGTCACAGATGGCTTTTATGACGTGTATAGTCTTTCCACAGATCCTGCAATTAGAGGGACAATGCCTTCTCTTGCTGTTATCGAGGCAAACCCTAGCGTTTCTGACTTTGAAGTTGTAGTTGTTAACCGGAAGTTTGACACAGCTCTGGAAGAGGTCATGCAGATAGCTCTCTGTTATGCAGAAGACTGCCCCCCTACTGATATTACTGTCTTAGTTCAGAGACTTGCTGAACTTGTTACAGAACAAATGGGTGGACCAGTAAAAGATGCAAATTTTGTATTAGCCAGATGGATGGAAAGAAGCACCGAGTTACGTACATCCCTTCACACTGCTGTATTGCCTATTGGATCATTGAAACTTGGACTTTCTCGACACCGAGCCTTGCTTTTTAAGGTGATGTGCCTAATGGATTTAGAAAGAAAAAATATATATTGATTGTCAACTTGTTCAGAAAAGTAAAACCGTACATCAATAACAAGCAAAGCATAGTTTAGTGACCGTACACCCTTTGTCAACTCTTTAGTGCTTTTACAGTGGAGTAAACTGTGGATAGGCTCACTTAATATCATTGACAGAAAAAATATCTTGAGATATACGATGGGTTCACTAGTTCTAGATGAATCTTTGATTCTCTAACTATTATATGCAAGATAATGATGTCAGCAAATTATTCAGCTTCATGTTTCTTTTGTTTCTTCATTGGTTCTGGGGAACTTGGTAGAGTAACCTGCAAGTCATTTGTGCATCTATCCTTTTTTCTTATTTTATTTTTGTTTTTTTAGTAAAGTTTTCATTTCATTAATAAGCATATACACTATTGAGAAAATAGCTCACGATGAAAACTAATTGAAATAGCGATGAGTATGTGCATAGATCTCAATGTTTAGGAAAACATAGGGCTGCACATTTGGAGGCAACTATGGTTTGCCCATCACTATTACTGCAAGTTCTTATCATCAATCAGTTAACAAATCAAGATGAATCTAAAAACTTGTTTACTTATCCTGTGCCTAATAGATGAATTGTCTGGCACTCTGATTTGTTGAGCAAAATTTGTCAAGTCGCTAAGCTCATTTCACAAGATTCTCTCAGTTTGATCATTAACTTCTCAACCGAACTGTGCTAGTTAGAAAACTTGGTTATCTCTTATGGCCAAGTTGCTTAAACGGAAGGGTTTATGTCTGACTTTTGGATGTTGTATTGTTGTACGTTGTTTTTAGACACCAAATTACAGGAATATATGCGTGTTGTGGCACATGGGTGTGTTGGAAATTTTATTTCCTTCGAAATGACGTTGATCTTGCAGAATGATAAACACAATATCTTAATTTTGGAAAAGGTTTCCTCTACCTATTAATAGCCTTTGTCATCTTTATCATCATCATGATTATTCAATTTTTTAAATGCATATATTCCCCCCTCAAAACCAGGTGTTGGCTGATATCGTTAAGGTGCCTTGCCGACTGGTGAAAGGAAGTCACTACACTGGAATAGAGGATGATGCTGTAAATGTCATAAAGTTGCCAAATGAAAGGTTATCTCTCTATTAGATGCCTTTTCTGTTAAGCCTTAATTGTGCTCTGATATAATAACTGAAAGTATATAGATAGGTGGGGTAATGCATGTTTAGAAAGTAGGAAGAATGAATTGTATTTCAATATAAACTGCACTCCTCTCTAAAATCTTTACTTTCGCTTCTCTTTAAAAATCACCCCCTACAGTTAGAAAAAAAATCCCCAACGTCTTTCTTCTCTTTCATCCTCAGCCCTCAACCACCTCTTCTGCTCCTTCTCTCTCCTCCTTCGCCTCAACGGTAACTTCTCCCACCCTTACCCAACCCCAAAATCTGGCCATCTCATCAAGATAACACTAGAACCACAACTCCGTCATCTTCTCCGGCCGTTGCAAAAAGCAGTCGAAAACGTCATTTTCTTCTCTAATCCTCTGCGAAATGGTTGGATCTTCACGATCTAGGCTAGATTGACAATATGCAGAACATCATTTGAGCTAAATCAGTCTGAGCATCTTTGCTCAAGCCTGATTTCTCACATGAAGCATCCTCAACACTAAAATATGTCCATACCGAATCCGATAATGGAAAGTGATCTTTTGCCATAAATGCAGAATTTGTTGTGGAAAACAAGCAAAAATGGGGTTCGACGATAGTTGAACAGGTCTTGGGCAATTCCTTCTCGTTCATAAATATGAACTTTGCTTAAAATCGATAGGCTTCCAAGGGTCTCTTTGAAGTTCAGAGAATGGAAGTGGATCTTTTCATTTTTCGCTTTCAGTTGAGGATTCAAAGAAACGTATTAAGTTATCTCTGATGCCTTTTAGAAACAATGTGCTCTTCCTGTGGCCATGGGTCCCTGAGAAACCCATCCAAAGGCTAAAACTGGATGCTATCCCCATATGGTCCAACTACCAAATCTTAGGATTCAATATTTCAACTCGCCATATGGTCCAACTACCAAATCTTAGGATTCAATATTTCAACTCGCGATTTCTAAGCAGGCTGGGTAGTTTGATTGGAAAACCCATGTTTATAGACAAGTTATCTACTTTCTATTCTTGTGTAGCCTTTGCAAGAATATGAGTTGAAATTAAAGTCTGAGAAGAACCGCCAAATAGCATAAGTTCATTGATGTGTATGGCAAAGATGCAACCCAGGAAGTTAAATACGAATATATGCCTACCACAATGCCTTAAATGTAAATTAGCCATTCATGTGAGGCTAAAGTTTTACCATTAAAGAATGGCACTGCTAAAAACTCTAGAACTGCCAACCAAAACAAAAATCAAAAAGCTAGTGGACAAACAAGACGTCCTCAGAAAGCAAAGTGAGACTCTTACAAAAGGAACTAAGAACGGAAAAAAAGCAAAGACAAAGTGGCTGATGAGGTTCAAGGCAAGCAAAATGATGAAGGTAACCAAAGCAAAGTATATCTAGAAGGTAATCCTCTCCGATGTTAGTTGCCCTTACAACTGCATGTCAGGCGGTGGCTGCCACAACAAGTAATCTTCTCTGATGACGACTACGATATAGAACCACCTTCTCCACCGCCGGTGTAAGAGGCGACCTTTTCACGATTTTGGAATCAGATGACATAATGGCAGATGGAAGAAACAAGTGAGGAAACTTACTTGATAAGGACGAAGGGTTAAAGAATTGAAAGAAATAGAGGGAAATTAGAGGTTGGTCGGTGCGAATTTGGGAAAGGACACCAGGGAAATCCTTGCCAGAAAGTTACTGCCAAAAATGGGGAATCAAGGGAAAACCTGGACCTATATATACGAGAGAATTGAAATGTAAGTGTAAGCAATGGGTACCCATTCAGTTGCATTAGCTGACTTTTGGGTATGTCTTTGGGAAATCTCCCATTCAGATACCTAGGACTCACTCTCATAGCTAGTAAGCTTTCCTACTCCGACTGTGGAGCTTTACTTGACAAGCTAACAATCAATTAATCAATCAATCAATCATATCCAGTATATTCCAACGACAGCAAAAGCTATCATTAGGATCTGGGCAGGGTGAGCGGCAGGGAAACAATACCTCTATCCTAAGAGGGTTTGCTTCTAGTGAGACACCCGGCTCTAGATGTACCTGCATAAATGACACAATAATATGAATATGATGTGCTAGTGTGTTAGTGAGAAAATTCAGTAAATATAAATACGAAACTCCCGATATGAAAATGGGCATAAACGTGTATATGCACATATAATGTAAGACAAAGACAAAAACAAAAACAAAAAAGTGCAAAAGTCCATCTAAAGCGTAGATAGTATCTAAGCCTCTAAATATACTCTAAGGTGCCCCTATATCCTGCCTAAACCCCGTTAACCTTAATCTTATGCTTCCATAAATTTCTATCCTGGACCATGTCCTCAGAGAGTTGCAATCTAGTAGGTCATGCCTAATCTGCTCATCCCAAGTCAGTTTGGACATGCCTTTACTCCTCTTCTCCTCTACAATGAGGCCTTCAACTGTTCTAACAGACGCCATTGTCTGTCTCCTCTTGACATGTCCAAACCATCTCAGCCTCCCATCCTTTATCTTATTTGCTATACTAGCCACATCTAACCTTTCCCAAAATACCTCATTTTTGATCTGGTCTAGCCCTGTGTGTCCACACGTCCACCTCAACATCCTCATCTCCGCCACTTATATCTTCTGCGACTGGAGCCTCTTGATGGCCCAACAGTCTGTTTCATATAACATTGTCGGCCGCACTGCCACCCTATAAAAGTTTTCCGTTAATTTAGTTGGAAAATTCTTGTCACACATCACTATCTATGTCTCTATCCTGCTGTACAAATGATCTGAGCTACTTGAACTTACTTACCTGTGGTACCACTTGACCCTCGATGGTGAGCTGAGTATTCTCACCATCAGCTGCGCTGCTGAAGTCGCAGTGCAGATACTCGATCTTAGAGCGACTAATCATTACACCTTTTCTCTCTAAAACATCTCTTCAATGCTCTAGTCTTATATTCAGATATGTTTACTCTCTGCGACTAATACAATATCGTCAGCAAAAAACATACACCACGGAACTGACTCCTGGATCGGCTTTGAAACCCGTCAAGGACAACTGCGAAAAAAATGGGCTCAACGCAGACCCTTGATGGAAGTCTACCTCCACTGGGAAGAAGTTTGTATTTCTCCACAGGTGTATGCACGACTGTTTTTGTCCTAGCATACATATCCCTAATTATGTCTATATACTTCATACGAACCCATCTTGCATCCAGACTAACAAACAGAGTACAAAGCGGGACCACTGAAAATCTTTCCAATGGAGGCAAATTATAACTGATCAACTCTGTCTTTATAGCCATCGGTAGATATTGGGCAACGTCTTACTTTCTGTTTAGAAGAGTCATAATAGAAGTTGAGAAAATGTTTGTCTTTTCTGTGGGGAGGAACCAAGAAGGCTAAAGTAAAATGGTCCAAGGTTTGTCAGCCAAAAGACAAAGGGGGATTAGGCATTACAGACCTGATTCTGGTGAATAATGCATATTATGAAGACCATTTGGAATGTTTGCGAAGATAAGGAATGGTTGTGGGTCAAATGTACATATTGTCATTTTTAAAGTAAACTCGATTTAAGAGATTAAGTTAATGCCTCAGACTTTTGGCTATGGAAAATGCTACTTTGAGTCAAGGATAAATTTGCTCATTGTATTGGTAGAGTTATTGGTAATGGGCAATAAACTTTGTTTTGGAACGACCTTTGGCATCTATGGGGTGTCCTTAGTGTAAATCAGCTTGGGTTAATAAGGAAATTGAGTATAAGTGATGTTGCTAAGGTTGCAACAGTGCTGGAAGGATAAATTTGGAGGTTACCCTATGGTAGAGGGTGGGTTGGACAAGTTATTTAATTTAACCAAGCCTGCAGAGCCATTGAAATCTGTCTTGAGGCAGAAAATTGGATTTGGAAGCCAAACTCAAATTTCTCTGTTAAAAATGCCACATAAGCTCTTCAGCCTTCATTGCCTTTAGGCAGAGAGAATCCTGTTTAGTGTAATCATTTTCTTCCACGATACGCAATCATTCTTTGCTTTGCTGTTGGAAGAGAATTAATACACTAGAAAAACTTCTGGAATGGGGTCTTATGCATACTAATTCACGTGGTTTGTGTGGCAGGTTAATGGAAGACCATGCTATATCTCTTCTTCCAATGCTCTTACTCAGCAAAAGTTTGGAATTCTATACTGGAACAGATGAACTTCCGCAACTGGATCAATGGGTGGCAAAATATCATCGATTGGTTCAACTCCAGCATTACTGGGAGCGCAAAGCTTTAAAAGGACATATCTCATTTTGGCTTCTCTGCTACTGTTTATCATATTTGGAGAGAGAGGAACTGCAGGGTGTATCAGCAAACTGGAAAAGATCATACAACAGTGATCAAAGATACAGTAAAATGCATTTGCTACTGTGCATGCTCCTGGAGAGGTTATAAACCTAGAAAATTCAATTGAGAGCTTGCATTTAACCTTGACATCTCAATGAGAATCTTCTCAAAGCCTAGACAAATTGCTAAATTTGTCTGTTGTTCCACTTTTTCTTCTGCTCCTCAGACATGCCTCTGACACCTTGTTCCAACTACTCCTGCTTAAGCTCATGTTGGATTTCTGGTTGCCGTCATAGTGGTTCTCAGGCTTTCGCTCTCTTTTTCTGGCTAACACAAAGAACCTGTACCCCTTTTGCCTTCTTACTCCTTCTGGCTACTAACTTTCTGGCTTGGGTGACTCTGAATTGGATAAGCTGTATTATGTATACTTCCGTTTCTGCACACCATTTTGAATAGTTCAAGCTCTTTTGTTGTGGTTGTTGCTGCTATCCTTGCTGCTGAGCGTCTAGATATTAATTGGTCTTGGGACTCGTTGGGCTCAATCATTTAGACTTTCATTTTTCTGCTTTTGTAGCTTAGTTATTTTGTGGGTTGCCTTTTCACTTGGCCATTCGCAGTGATCTCCACTGTTACTTTGAAGCTACTTTGAATGCTTCTTTGATTTACTTTGTAATGGGATCCTGTATATTTTGGGCTTATGTATTGGTTGTTGTAATGTTTTGACATTTGGCAAGCGTTAAGGTTGGACACCAGATTATGGATAGAAATGGATAGGATACATATGTGTCATTGTATTTTAAGCAAGCAAAGCTTGCTGCTGTTCACTCTTGACAACAAGCTTTTGTAAAGATGTCACTTTGGCTTTGAAGCAAGACATATTGGAGAGCAAAGAAAGAATTCCGTTGAGATTTTTCATTACACTGACTCAGTTTAAATACACCTACTTATTCGCCCGAATCCCATGATTGTATGGATTTGATATTTTTATCCTAACTAACAGATTCTATCTTATCTGCACGAATCCTAGTCTATCTAACTAATTAATGTGATAAATACTAGGATATATTACATTCATATACACTTACCAAACTACATTACAACCGTATATTCTTAACAAACAAGCACCTAATCTAGCACCCCCCTCAAGCTGGAGTATAAATGTTAATCATCCCCAGCTTGTCAACCAGATTCTCAAAGTTTGGCTTGTGTAAACCCTTTGTTAGGATATCTGCTATCTGCTGCTTAGTTAGGATATACACCATACAAAAGCTTCCAGCATCTATCTTTTTTCGGATAAAATGGCAATCAACCTTACATGTTATCGATCATGATGAACTGGATTGAAGACAATATTCACAGCTGCCTTATTATCACAGTAGAGTGTCGTGGGATTTCCTCTAGACATTCTCAATTCCTCTAATAGTCTTTTCAGCCAAATACACTCACACACTCCATGAGCCAGGGCACGGAACTCTGCCTCAGCACTCCTCCTAGCAACCACTAATTGATTTTTACTTCGTCATGTAACCAAATTACCCCAGATATACTTGCAGTACCCTGACGTAGATCTTCTGTCCACAAATGAACCCGCCCAATCTGCATCTATGTAGATTTCTAAGCCCCTGTGCTTATTCTTTTGAAAGAATAAGCATTTGCCTGGTGTCTTCTTGAGATAACGTAGTATCCTGTGTACAGCTTCTAAATGTTTATCCCTAGGAGAATGCATGAACTGGCTTACTACACTTACGACAGATGCAATGTCTGGACGTGTATGAGATAAGTAGATCAGTTTACCAACCAGCCATTGATAGCGTCCCTGGTCCACCCTGATCCCCTCATATCCTCTTAGCTGGTGATTTGGTTCTATAGGGGTGTTAGCAGGCCTGCACCTCATCATACCAGTTTCCTTGAGGAGATTCAGCATATACTTTCTTTGAGACACAGCAATTCCAGTAGTACTCCTTGCCACTTCCATTCCAAGAAAGTACTTAAATTGACCCAAGTCATTCATCTCAAACCTGCTTGAAAGATAACCCTTTAGTGATTCAATCTCTACATGGTCATCCCCAGTAATGATTATGTCATCTACGTACACAATTAAAATAGCTCGTTTTCCACTGGGACTATGTTTGTAAGACATGCTATGATCAGTCTGAGCTTGGTGAAACCCACGGGCCTTGACCGCCTGTGTAAACTTGCCAAATCACTCCCTGGGTGATTGCTTCAACCCATAGAGTGATTTCTTAAGTTTGCACACCATGCCTCTGCCCCCTCCTCGAAACTTGGTGGCATGTCCATGTATACCTCCTCATGTAAATCACCGTTTAAAAAGGCATTTTTCACGTCCATTTGGAGAAGGGGCTAGTCAAGACATGCGGCGAGTGACATCAATACTCTGATTGAATTTAGCTTTGCCCCATTATTAAGGTCTGGAGAGATGCTTCATGAAATAGTTTGAGTCCTGGAAGTGTCTTTTGCAGTGGCCTGCAGATTATTGATACAATAGTGTCTGCTAATTAGTTAATTGATCTAAATTTATGCAACGGATTGCTGGGATGTTGTGCAACTGAAGATGCACTTCATCATGTCAGTTCGGCTTCCTTGTCCGGCATGCTTGAAAGAGGGGATTCTAGGAGAACTGGAGAAGACGGATTAAGTATTGCGTGTCTACTGTCAAATGTTTGATTTTGGTTGATGGTTTTGGAAGTTTTAGCAGGTTGATGAGCTGGAATTGGATCAGATAAGGACTTTTCGAACTTACCCGGTAGAGGTGATGGTAGTGATGACGCCACCTTGATATTTCACTGCAAATGGAGGAAAGTTTTGGACCCTAAACTGCAGTCTAATATGGTTTCAAGCAATTTCTTGAATGAAAGTTGTTTAGGAAGTACTCATGAATCCTGGTGTAAGAGGTCTACAACATTGAAGAGCCTGACGATAAAAAGTTGACCCTATTCAATTTTGCATTTAGGGCTGCCTCCAAATTCCACAGACAATTCAAAGGAGATAGAGGACTACTTTTGACTCCTAGAAGGTTGTTAGCACCTGGAAGGGAGTAGGAAAGAACAAATTAAACTGGGAGGTAGCTGTTAACTTATACATTGATCAGAGATAACAAACCTTGACAGCTTCGCTCTACTGGCCTCTTTCAGAATAATTTTGTTTTCTGGGCAAGGCAGCATGTGTAGTTCTTATAGAATGAAATCTTGTAACTTGTCTGCCTTGCAAGTGGAATTCTATGTAAAAGCTAGGCACTCCTAGGCTTTCTTTTGTTTTTTTTTTGTTTTTTGTAGCAAGATCATCTTGCAAGACAGTCATTTGTTTGGCTTGTCTATTCTGCAGCAATCTCTGCCTGCTGGTATTATCATGTAAATTTCATTTACATGTATATAAAATTTAACTTACAAAAGAGAGGGAGCAGATCCAGTGAAATTTCTTTTGGCAAGTAGCATGTAATTGAGTGGAGAGTATTACCAACCTTATTCACTGTGGAACGCTCGGTGTTGGAGAACTGAGATTCTTCTACGAGCCTGTCCACGCCAGAAGGAAAGCTGGAAAGCACTGCAGAATCAGTAAAAAGATTTAGGAGCCTTCGCCACTTTCTTGTGAGACGTTTCTTAATCGTTATGTTTTAGGTAATGGGCAAAATGTAAGCTGATTACTGAGCTGCTGGGTCTTATTTATGCTCAGATATTCTCATTCCCTTCTGATGGAGATGGTACAATTGTTTGACTGCTGGTATCACCCGGAGAAGGAACTTGAAGTGGAAGGAGATGTGTGGGGTATCTGTTCTCAAGAGAAGTGTATTCTGGGAAATAGTCTTTTTAATCTCCTTTCGATGAATCAAAGGAGATAGCCAGTGGCAAGGGGACAAGTAGATGGACTGGAGACCGCATTGCATTCGGAGTTTTCATTGTCAAATTCTTTGCTGGAATGCTGGAAAAATCACAGGAAGGAGATACTCTGGAGGATGATTTTGAGGACGTACTGTTCTTATGGAAGGAAGGTAGCAACATTCCATGTTAGATATTCGAAGTGCAGCCTATATTTAAGTAAAGAGATGGGGTTGAATCATTAACAAAACTTTGTTTACCATTTGGGACATTAAGCATACTCTTAGTTTTCATTCTTTGTGCATGAATCATTATAAGGCTCCTATCATTTCTGGGTATACATTCAGTGTTTTTGTTTTCTTTCTTCACTACTTCTTCAATATCCATTATGTTTACTTATTCTTCTCATTTCAACTTCTAAGACAATCTTTTGCCTTCAGCGAATTCTTAGTTGATCTCATGGCAGCTCCTGGGACGCTGATATCTGCTGATGTTCATAGTGGAAAGGACTCCCAACATCCAAAGTCAGATAAACTGCCAAATATTCAAGCTTCTAGTGCTTCCGTTGCTGCTTTCTCAAAGCCAAACTTGCTAGGTGAACAGTACTCTCAGGGTGGCACCAAAGTCTTTTCGGGAAATGTGTCTGAAAGGGTAGATAACTTTTCATCTTTTTCTGGTGCAAGCACAAGTTCTGGCTCACCTGAATTCAGTAATACAGGGCTGCCAGCTGATCAGATGGAATCTGGTCAGCCCTGGGCGATTGTTTCTTCCCATAAAGGGGTTCGTGGGCCCAATATAGTAGAAAAGGGTTCAAGAGCTAAGCAAAATATTATTCCATACAATGATAAAAGGCCTGACGACCCAAAAAATCTCTTTGCTGATTTAAACCCATTCCAAATAAAAGGATCTGGTAAAGATTATCTGAAAGGTAATCTTTGTGGGAAAAGGATTGATGAATTACAACAGCCAAACAAAAACTTAAATAGTGGACTTCCTCCTGCACCTTTGATGTGGAAATCCAGGCATGCAAACAACGAGGTTCCCCAAAGCAAAAAGTATGACCGTGATAGCCCCTTTCAGAAGAATATTAATGTAGATGTTAATTGTAGTGTACCATCAATACCTTATGCAACCTTAGCTGCTTCAGAGAAAGTTTCTGCAAATATCTTTCAACTGCCAAATAAGTCACACCAAGCTGGTGAAGTTAAAGCTAATGCCTTGGCTTTAGCTTCTTCTGCAAATTCAGTAAATCAGTTGTCTCCAGGAAGTGATCAGATTATTGACCATAAAAAGACACCTCTCGAAGATCCAGGAGTCCGTCAAAATGTAAGTTCAACGGTGACAAAAGAATCTATAGGCGATGGGAATAGTTGTCAAGGTGTTAAAAACACTAGAGAAGACAGAGTGTTCGCATCCGATTTTGTATTGGTGGATACTCGGAGCCCATGCTCGTCTGTAAGTTCGACTACTACTCATGATGCTGTTATTGATGACGTGAATGAATGTGAGATTCCATGGGAAGACCTAGAGATTGGTGAACGGATTGGACTAGGTAATGTTGCATCATATTAAGAAAAACTTCTGCGTTTATTTTTTCTCTTTATTTTTGGTAGAAAATTTTGTTCTATTCCATTTTGTGTCTTATAATTTAGTAGAAAATTTTGTTCTATTCCATTTTGTGTCTTATAATTTAGTCCTGGTCTACAGGTTCCTATGGTGAGGTTTATCGTGCTGATTGGAATGGCACTGTAAGTTGGTGATAGCACCACCTACCTCCAATTGTTGTTTCACGTTGAGAATTCAAAGACTGAACATGGCTCCTTGTGGACTCTGCAACTTTAAATTGGGTTGTTCATGAATTCAATGAGTTTTCCTGTGTTTTGGGAGATTTTTTCCTCTGTAAATAGGTTCCTTTTATATGGAAAGTAATTTTGAAATAGGACTTGATAGCATTTGATCTTCTCCCAAAATAGATCTACCACCATAGTTCTTAGGTTGCTGAAGTGATTTGCATGACCGAGTAACTTTGGCTGACCTGTTCTTAGTCTCATACCTTTGTTCTGGTAGCTTGCAATACAAAAATGCCAAAATGCCCCACTGATTTGCTACATATCTGAACTGATAAGGATTCTCAATTAGGCGAGAGAAAAAAAAAGCACAAAGCTGATTGATCTTGCCGGTATTAGGTCTGTGTTTCTTTGACTTGGTTCATATACAAAGAAACAGCTGTAAGACCTACATAATGCCACCCATAGAACAAAAGCGAGGAGAAATTAACAATATATTTTATGTTTTCTGTTTACTAAGTTATAATGTCATTTCATTGCTTTGAAATGAAGTTTATCCCTTGCGAACTTACCAAAAAAAAAAAAAAAGGTTTATCCTGTGCTCTTTTATTAAAATTGATTGGGATTAATTAATGTGAAATATTATAATTTTTATAATCATCTTCCTTTTACTACAGTATGAATATGTTGCTTCTGTGTGAAGGATTATGTGTCAAAGATTGGACTGTCTATTTATGTTATTTGTTTTTCTCCTAATTGGCTTTTCATTGTCTTGGATTCTTGGGGCACAGGAAGTTGCTGTAAAAAAGTTTCTTGACCAGGATTTTTTTGGTGCAGCTCTGTCAGAGTTTCGAAGAGAAGTAAGTTAAAAATGTCCATATTATTTACAAAAAAAAAATGTCCATATTAGTCTTTTACATTAATTTACTTCCTTAGAAGTAACTAGTTAATTTTGGATAATTACCTTTACACCCTTAAAGTTTGGGGTAATCTCCTATAGAAAAATAAAATATAACTCTCTGTAATTTATGAATAATGAATCCTTTGATCAATTGTGTTATCAATACACTTTACAATGGAAGAAATGGGACTGAATCCCTTAGAATAATAACTAATACTACAGTTGCTGAGAAAGGCAACATTTATACCCTATCATTCCTAACGATCATATTAAGTGTAGCCATTGGCTACATTTCTATTTTATAGAAAAACAATTCTAATTTGCAATATTTAGACCTCTATTTTCTACACTCCCTCTCAAGCTTGGTGTAGATATTTTCACACCCAAGTTTGGCTGATAGTCTGTGAAAGGTTACTCTTGAGACAAACTTTGTTAGAATATCTGCAATCTGTTCATAAGATGGAATGTACTGAATATCTATGGTCTTGTCCTCCACTTTTGTTTGATGAAGTGCCTATCAATCTCCACATGTTTGGATTTATCGTGATGCATGAGATTCTTTGCCATATTGATGGCAGATATATTATCGCAGTAGAGATGTATGCTAGTACTCTGATGATAGCAAAGATCCAGAAGTACTCTTTTAATCCACAGTCCCTCGCAAATACCCAAAGCTAATGCCCTCAACTCAGCCTCAGCGCTGCTTCTAGCGACCATTGACTGCTTCTTGCTGTGCCAGGTGACCAAATTTCCCCAAAGATAGGTAGCATAACCAGAGGTAGACCTCATGCCCCCCCCTTTGAATCTCCTCAATCGGCATCTGTGAATACTTGAATGCTTCTATCTTTAGTTCTGAAGAACAGCCTTTGTCCAAGTGCTCTTTTGAGGTACCTAATAATTCTCATAACAACACTTAAATGGTAGTCATTAGGTGAATGCATGTATTGGGAAACAAAACTTACTGCATAACATATGTCAGGACTGATATGAGACAAATAAATTAATTTCCCTACCAATTTTTGATAACCCAATTTGTCTATTTCAGATTTGCCTTTGTTAATTACAAGCCCTTTGTCAATTGTCTTTCCATGTTCTAAAGGGGTGATTGCGTGTTTATACCCACTTATACCTGTTTCATGCAATAATCAGTAATATACTTCCTTTGTGAAATGCAAATGCCTTGAGAGGACCTTGCAACCTCGATTCCCAAAAAATATCTAAGCTGACCTAAGTCTTTGAGTTCAAATTCGTTTGCCAGCTGCTGTTTTATTTGCTGAATGCCAGATTCATTGTTCCCTGTTAGAATAATGTCATCTACATAGACAATTGAAACAGTAATCAAATGATTATTAATGCAAATAAAGAGTGTATGATCACTATGGGCCTGTTTGAAACCGTATTTGAGAAAAACTTTAGTGAATCTAGCAAACCATGCTATAGGGGATTGTTTCAACCCATAAATAGACTTTCTAAGCTTACAGATCATATGCCTGTTCTGGTCATTTTATATCCGGGGGGAATTTCCATAAAAACTGATTCCTTAAGCTCACCATTAAGAAATGCATTTTTAATATCCAATCGAAGAAGTTTCCAATCTAGGTTCATAGTTATAGAGAAGATAATCCTTACAGTATTTAACTTCGCAACAGGAGCAAATGTTTCCTTATAATCAATCCCATATTCTTGGGTAAAGCCTTTGGCGGCTAACCGTGCTTTATACCTACTAATTGATCCATCAGAATGATACTTTATGGAAAACACCCATTTACACCCAACTGGGTTTGTTGAGCATGTATTAAGAACTAGTTCCCATATTTTGTTCTTAAGTAATGCACTTATCTCTTCACCAACTGCCACCTTCCACTTCTGATCTTGGAGAGCTTGATCAATAGTGGTTGGAATAGTCTCATTATCTAAACTTACAGTGAAGGTTTTAAAATTAGGAGTTAGCTTAACTTATGACATGTACTCATTCAATAGATGTTTAGTAGAACATGCCTTGTTACTTAATAACTGTAGAAAAATAGGAAATACAAAATAGGGATATTGTATAATATTGTGAGAAAGAGCCGTTGGAGGCTTCTGCCATTATAGCTGTTGGAGGCTAAGTTTTGTAGATATATAAACGTTGCACAATCTCAGCAACAGGTAAGATAGGTGGTATAACCACAAACACTCTTGTAACCATTGTAATGCTCAATTTTTATATGAAAGAAAAGCTTCAACAGTTAAACTTCATTCACGCTTAAAGTGTTTATAATTTCTTTATGGTATCAGAGCTTCAGGAAAGCTTTGTTGTAATTATTCAATTTATCTGAAGTCTTCATCTCCAAGCATTTTAAATATCTCCGCAGCCTAGAGCTAAAATTATTAGTCTGGTGGTGCTTGAAGAACTATCAAGAGGAGGACGAAGAAGAGTAATCTGTGAATACGCGAAAAATCTCTCTCGAAAAATACGGTAAAAATCTCTCTCGAAAAATCTCTTTCTCTCTCCAGCAGAAAGTTGTACGAACAAAGTTTTTTTTGCTTTTCATCTCTTCCCAAGTATTTTCTTCCTTTGCATGCACATCTACCGTAATTCGCAAAAGAAGGACAACAAAAAAAGTGGTGGACACGTGTCAATCATCCGACTACACTCTGCTTTCCTAAATGCTACGCGTCCCGCATGCAAAAGAAATGTACAGCCAAGTATGACACATCAAGAGGACAAAATGGTAAACTAACATTATCGACAAAACTCGTTAACGTGCAGGATTACAAATTATCTTGGCCAAGTCTTAGTCATTTTTTGCTTTTACCTCTCCCAAGACTCCTACAAACCCCAAGATTTCTCATCAGTCACCTTCTCCTACCTAACACTTCTCATCAGTCACCGTCTCCTACCAAACCTTGTCCTTCTTCCTCTTCGTCATCTATATCCTCTCTAAACTTCTTTACCTCTTCTCTCAAAATACTTCTACTCCACTCTGCTCTCGTCCTCTAGCCAACCAAAAATGGCAGAGCAAAGTGAAGTCACTTCCAGTATAGAACGGCAAATCACCACTCCATTGCAAGATACTGCTCCAGTCAATATAGTTAAACTAAATGGTAACAACTATCTTGCATAGAGTCGTGCTATTGAGTTATTCATCACTTGGAAAAGGGAAAAATGATTATTTGACTGGGAAAGTGGTAGTGCCTAATGAAAGTGATGCAAAATTTCAGTCCTGGGAGGCTGAGAACTCGATGCTCATGTCTTGGATACCGGGATCTATGAGTCTAGACATAAGTGAAACGTTCATGCTTTACAACACTGTAGATGAAATCTGGAAGGCAACCAATGAAATGTATTCAAAGAAGGATAATATAGCAGAGTCGTATGAACTCACTCATTTAAGAGAAATCAAACAGTGGGATCAGACTGTCACCAAATACTACGGAAGTCTCTCACATACCTGGCAACAGATAGATTCCTTTGAGGTGTTTAAGTGGAGTGGACCAGCTGATGAGCAAATATATAAGGGAATCAAAGAAACTGAGAGGATTTTTAGTTTCTAGTCTATATAAGGACTTTGATGCTGTTAGAAGTAGAATTCTCGGAACCAAACCTTTACCAACTATGAATGCCACCTTCTCTCAGGTCTGGCAAGAAGAAAGTAAAATAAAAGTGATGAGATTAATTTTATTTTTAGAGAGAGTCGATGCTAGATTCGCTGGATCCTAATCCATTTCCTCTTATACCCCTCTCGAATGGCACTTTGAACTTGGGACGAGCTTTAATAAATTAACATTCCAATGAAAGTGATGGTGATGTATACTGGCCTCTTTGTTGCTCAAGAACCTGCTTCATGCATTTATCTTGTCCTTCGGTAGCATTTTTCGTTCGTTTTGCTGCTCATAAACTTGGTTGTTGCACTCACTCTAAGGATTGAGAACACAACGATCCTAGTTTACACACTTCTTCCTCTCTTGAAGCTCGCCTTTAACATGATGATATCAAGGAATGAATTTTGGTTCTTAATTTTATAGTCCAGATGTGTTGGCTCCTTACTATTGGAATTAGGTATAGTTTGGCATTATTCTAGGAAATTCTTGTGGTGTGGTACTATTAATGCTAAACTTTCCTAATTCCAATCTTGGCTGTTTATGATATTCAAGCATACATTGCGTCATGCTATCTCTCTATGTTGTTGGTTTAACAGATGAATAAGGGCTGATATTGAGATATAGTATCTTATTGTAAGCCACCAATTTTGTTGTTGTCTTATGCAACTTTTGTATAGGTTGGTAATTTTCATTTGTATTTTACTTTTAAAAGGCTTAGCTCATGAGGTCACTTATGACTACATTTTGTAAAAGTTGGTATTAGTTATCAAGAACACATTGTAAGCTTCCTATATTTTGCATTAACTAAACTAGAAGTTGCTCTATGTCGGCAATATCTATTGTAAATTTGCCTCTCTTGGCTTATATATGAAAGTTTAACTCACTCCAAAAAAATTATGTTGGGCCCATCTGGTCGTCAAGTTATATGTGAATACATAGCGCATGAATATCTTGTGAACTAGTGGACTGATGCTAAATTTGTATCTGTGTTTTATTACGTACAACAGTTATCCTATTATGTTCTATGGATAGCTCTACAGCTATCCTCTTAGTTTGTATGGATGCCTCGTAAAAGTTACTTAAGATATAATCTATCGCTATGGAATGAGTGAATTTTTATTCTGCAGGTGCGCATAATGCAAAGATTACGTCATCCAAATATTGTCCTTTTCATGGGTGCTGTGACTCGGCCTCCAAATCTTTCTATTATTACTGAATTTTGCCACGGTATGTTCCTTCCTTCATGTGTTTCAGCTCTTTGATGATTTTTTCATTCTCTGCTACGAAGACACTATCATAAAGATCCTGCAAGCAATTTAACGTCTGTCATGATTGATTGCCCAGATTAGCACGCCAACAGTATATACTAAAGAATCTTTTGATGTTAGATCCATGCTCTTTAGTGGGATTGCAATTTGCATCTTTGTTTACATTCCCAAATTATATCTTTCATGGGCGTCACGCAGATACTCATGATGAATGCTATAATACCCATCAGTTAGACGAGAAACAGTTTGGACATGCATGGGAAACCATAAGTACAGAAAATTTCTATCTTAGTTTTGCATAATGGATGGGGAAACATGTATACCATAAAAGCAATAGTACTGTGGAACGTAGTATCTGATACATTGAAGGCTCAAAGCACAAGCACTGGAATGCAATTTAAGGTGTTTAAATAATGATTACCTGTGTTTCGATATGAAGTGTTTCCCTTCACTATTTGGAGATTAGATTGTCACAGTAATTAAATTGAAGAGTGGCCTGGTGAACAAGAGTCCTTTGGGGTTCAATCGCAAAGTGGAACACACTGGACAGATTTGAATTGTTTTGCTATATAGATATCACATAGTACGTAAAAGTTTTGGACATAGCACAGAATAAAGTTGCAATAGACTCGGAAGATAACTAAAGATTCAGACAAGTATAACACAGACAAACATGAAAGGATAATATACTAGAGAAAGGTCAGTTGCAATGAATGGTCAGGAGAAAGAACATAAAAGATATCGTGAAAGATTGTCTTGGACAAGTATCAATCCTGAGGTAAAGATAGGGCATTTCCTACTGTCTTTCATGAGATAGGCATACGATGTGAAATGCGGGCAGGAAACCGACAAGATCCTGACCGTTTTAAAGAAAATCTCGAAAAAACTAGCAAAAGTTGCCTTTTTTCCCCTTTGGGCATCAAAGATGTTACGTAATTCTTATTCTTGATTAGAGGTGAGTAAGAAGTGTTCGCTTCCTTGGTGCAATAGCGAGAATCTTTTGCTACCCAGTTTTAAGTACAATTGTCATTGACCTTTATCCGATCTAAAGTCTACATACCAAAGCTGTTTTTTGTGAAGTACAATCACTATCTGAGAATTTGAGTTCTTGGTTACGTGTGAAGATAAGCAAATATCCTTGATGCCCAGTGGGATCCATCAAAAGACCTTGGGCATTTTTGGTTGTTGACTATGTTTACTGCAAATTGCTTAGTAGATAGCGCATGTAGAAAGTTTAAGAAAGAAAAACAGAAGATGGGGAGGTTTTGGCGAGTGTCTGCAGTCTGAAGTGACTAATATTGCAGATATTACGACGGATAAATAAACTTCTTTTTGTTTTTTTTGTTTTTTGTTTTTGTCTTTTTCCAGAGAGGTCATACACTTTTGAATAATAGTTGAGAAATACCATGTTAAGAAGAAAAATTTGCACATGGTGTTGATTGATGTTGAGAGATGTACGATAATGTTTCCTAGAGAAATAATGTGGAGGGTTTTATAAAATAAATATTTTAAAAGAGTATATTTGGTCCAGTGTCAAGTGTAAGGACGACGTGAAAATTTAGCGTAGAAGCTCCATGGTAGGAATTGCGTATCAACTTTTGAGCATTCACCTTTCTGCATAGATCATAGGAGAGAGATTCGTCGTATTATTGTTTCATGCGATTAAAATACTAATGAATGAGACAAGAGAAAGAATTGAATGCCAACCTCGAACGTTGGAGGGAGACATAAAACAAAGGATACAATTTATATCGAGTAGAACGCCGAAAATAAGTGTGGAATTTAAGTTTATCACCGAGAGAAATATAACTGAATTTTGCATTCAGCTCAATGATCATGAGATCGTATTAATGAGAGTTTTAAGTATCTATATTGCACCCAACTGGAGGAATTGATAAAAGAGTGAGTAGTCATATTCGGGCACGAAAATTAAAGTGGACAGAATCAATGGGATTGTAGGAAATCCTGAACCTTAAGGGAAACTTGAAGGATAGTCGCAAGAGGAACAATTTTTTTTTTTTTTGGTTGTTGTTGTTGTTGTTGTTGTTGTTAGTAACGAGCAAATCTTTACAGTTAGAAGCTTTGGAGAATACATAAAGAACATGAGCTAAAGATGGATGTAGCTGAAATGAGAATGTAACTTGGACGTGTGGACATGCTAGGATATGAATTAAGAAAGAAGTTGGAATTTTGCCAGTTGATGAGAAATTAGGAGTCACGTGTGATATTCAAACGGGCACTTGCACAGACAACCCTCAAATGCATCTCTTGGAGTTTTGAAGCTTAAGAGGACGCTTATCTTGGAGGGGGAAAGCATGCGGGCAAGGACGACCTGCAGAATGCGTTAAAAAAAGTAGAGATAATCACTGGAGAAGGAATCTTCTCGTACCCAGATGCCGGCTCTGCAGAGGAGAAATTTCTTGAAAATAAATTTGGAAGATCAAAGTCATGAAGAAGGGTGTTTTAAATATGGTATATTAAATGAAAATAAAAAAAGATGCTTTGTCGTAGCTGGTAGTTATGTGTCAAGAATGTATTCGAGGATAAATCAATTACTTGCTAATTCTTCGTAAAGTTGCACGCGAGCACCGGTGTATTGTTGTCTATTTTGAAATTCATTAGACAAGTTTAGAAACATTTTTATTTACTCAGAAACATGATGAACTGAACCTTTTCGTTGAAACTATAGTAGTGGGTTTTCGCTTAAATAGTAAACCCACTACTATAGTTTCAACGAAAATGTTCAGTTCATCATGTTTCTGAGTAAATAAGAATGTTTCTAGAATTGTCTAATGAAGTTCAAAATAGACAATACTACGGTGCTGGCGTGCAACTTTACGAAGGATTAGCAAGCAATTGATTTTATCCTCGAGTACATTCTTGGTACATAAACTACCAGCTATGACAAAGCATCTTTATTTTCATTTAACATCCCATACTTAAAACACCCTTCTTCATGACTTTGATCTTCCAAATTTATTTGAATCCCTCTTTACAGAGCTCATCCCAACTCTGTTCACATTCATACTTGGACGGAGGTACTTGAATGTGGATCAATCCCCTTTCTTGGAAGTCCTGATTACCCAATAAAGATCAAAGGTACTTTTTTTTTATGAAAAATGATAGTGCGCTTGGTACAGATGGTTATTTGAATTCTTCTAGGCTAATTGAGACTTAGTTGGGCAGGAGTTCATAGATGCTATATGCTTTTTCTTCACAAACAACTTTATTTATTACCCCATAAACTCTACAGCTATCTCCCTTATCGCTAAGGTGGAAGCTCCTATTAGAATAAAAGACTTCAGACTCTTTGCTACAAAATTACATCAAAAATCATAGGCAACAAAATGAAACCTCTTTTACCATACCTTGTTGATGAAAGCCAGTCTGCCAGGCAGATCAATCCAGGGAAATATGTTGCTAATGCATGAGTTGGTAAAGAGATGTCAAAAGATAAGGGGTCCAATTTGCTGTGTAATCAAATAGGACACTATGAAGGCTTTTGATACCATCAATGGGGCAATGCCTGATGAAAATCTTAAAGATGTTGAACTTTCCAAACAGGTTTATGAAGTGGTTATTGGTTAAGTTTCATGCCCTTGGATTGGCTATATAACTATAATAGGAAATTTTCGAACCACATGTATTTTAAGCATGCGGAGTGTTTGTGTAGCTTGCTCGCCTTCTCTTAACGACCATACCTTGTAAATTCGCCTATTTGAGCTAATATATGAAATTTTAGCTTTCAAACAGAAAAGGTTTACATTAATTGAGACATATATTCACCCGATGGGTGGTGGTACCTCATTCATATTAATCTGATATTTTTTCTCTAATCAATCAATGTGACAGAAGTCTTAACACTTGCCTTCACATGGTAATGTGGCTTGACACACACGCACTTAGAACTCGTAGACAATGACGAACCTCAACCGGGTATGAACATGGGAGAAGGACTGATATTAAATAGCCACCAAAGCGTGGTGCAAGCCCACATAGAATAAAATTTGTCTCATACTATTTTGAAATAGACTACATGAGGTGATACTCATATCCACCCAAAACCTTAAGGCAATGGATGATGTCACTTCATCTCCATATAAACTCTTTTACTTTTTTCTTATCAACCAATGTGAGACGATTCTAAGCATTACCATGTAATACCAATCTTAAAAATAGATTGATACTTGATTGAGTTTGAGTATCAGGTTTTCCCATTCTTCCAGTTTACTTGTTTGTGAATAATTGGGTATCGCTAGTGTATTTGATATAATTGAATAACCTGCCAGTTGTTGTTGTTGTTGTTGTTGTTGTTGTTTTATTATTATTATTACAGTTTGGCTGTCTTTGTTATTCCAGAGGAAGCTTGTATAAGATCATACATCACCCGCAGTGTCAAATTGATGAAAAACAAAGGATTAAGATGGCCCGTGATGTGGTATGAAACTGTGCACCTGATTATAAGTATTGAATGAAATGTGTTCATGGGTGGTTTATCAGGCTGCACAATTTTGCAGGCAAAGGGCATGAATTGCTTACATACAAGCATACCTACTATTGTACACCGAGATCTCAAGTCGCCAAATTTGTTGGTTGATAATAATTGGAACGTGAAGGTATGTGCTGAATTTCCATGCTGCAGTTGAGAAATCTTAACTAATATAAGCCGTCTTAGCTGAACGTTCAGAGCTTTAATCGTCAAAGCTGATATTATTCTGTTTGAGTCCAGAACTTTTCCATTAAGGATGGAAACGAGGACAGATGGGCTGTACACCAGACTTACAGGCGCGAATGCACCCACACACACACACACACGCACACACACACGCACACACATATATATATGTATGTATATGTACGCATGTGTGTGTGTATATATATATATATTTGTGTATGTGTCTGTCTATTCATCAAAGTGATTCTAGCATATCTGCAAAGGTATATTGGCAGTGTCTCCCTTTCCTACGTTACGCTCATGATTTGGTGCAGGTGTGCGATTTTGGTTTGTCAAGATTGAAGCACAATACCTTTTTGTCATCCAAGTCAACAGCTGGCACGGTGAGAATATGAGTACTTTAAAGCATTTTGATTTCTTCTCGTCGTGCAATTCTTTCTGATCATACTCTGTCTGCAATGTAGCCCGAGTGGATGGCACCAGAAGTTCTCCGAAATGAACCTTCAAATGAGAAGTGAGTGAAGTTCTTCATATAGTTTCAGCTCTTATACTATGAACCATCATTGAACTTGAGGCTTTCTGTATTTTTGCAGTTTCTTGGTTCCATCTTTTATTCTTGCACCGATATTTGAATTATGCAAGCAAATTGTTACCAAAGATGAAAGGGCTGGGAAATCATAGCCTATTTGCATTGTGTTTGACTGGTAGTGAGAATTTGTAACAGTTTTGCAACTTTTTGGACAGATGCGATATCTATAGCTTTGGTATAATTCTGTGGGAACTGGCGACACTCAAATTACCTTGGAGTGGGATGAATCCAATGCAGGTTGTAGGGGCTGTAGGCTTCCAGAATCGCCGCCTTGAGATCCCAAAGGAAGTTGATCCTTTGGTAGCAAGAATAATATGGGAATGTTGGCAGACGTTAGTGAGCAAATGATATTTAAACTTGTTATTTCATCTCATATGTAGCTTTTGCCTATGCTGATAAATGCTTATTATGCATCTCCTTTTCCTTCCTACCAGTGATCCAAATTTGCGCCCTTCATTTGCACAGTTAGCAGTTGCCTTAAAGCCATTGCAGTGGCTCGTCAGTCCTCCACACGTAGATCAGCCAAACTCGTCGCTTCAACAAGAGGTATCTGTAAATTCTACTCCTTGAAAGCTCTCGGATACTCGACTGTGAATAAGAAAATATTGTGCCATATCCAACAACCATCCTTACTCACTGAGAAGATCAACATTTTGTTTTGAGGACATCCCCCATGAAAAGATACAGGGAAGTCGCTTGCCTTGTGGAACTTGGTATTAGGTTTGTATGGTGGTAAGAGAAGACGATTTTTTAGAAGTAAAATGCGTCTTGGTTTGCGAGTGGTATAGCAATTCATAGATTAGTGTACTGTAAAGAAGGATATGGTTCAGCCATGAATAACTGCATCTTTCATTATACAGGAGGTGTTCAGGTCAAAGCTGAAATTTATTTATCATATATTTATTCAATTGCTGCCAATCTGTTTTGTTTCCTTATACAAAACATAGTTGTTAATACGTTAATAAAGGTATCGATGCAGTGGGGTGGAAAAGTAGAAGGAAAAAGTAAACGTATCTTCTCTAATACTAGTGACTAATTGTTAGAAGTAGACTCAATCACTACACTAGGCTTTCTTAAAAGAAAAAGAATGAGTGACGAATTGGACACTTGTTCACTTAAGGAGTAGGAAATCAAACTGCTGATTGTTAGCTAACTATTGATGCTATAACTAACAAAATGATTTTTTTTTTTCCGGAAGAGATCTATGGATGCTATAATTAACAAGCTGATCATTTTTTGGACGTCGAAAGACAGCAGATTATAGCAATACATCGGTGTGATACAAATGCAGACTTAGATCAATTCTTGCTCTGCGTGCTAGGTTATTGTACATTAAGGTGTTTAGTTTTCACCTTTCAAGCCAAAGTTCATCCTCATAATAGGGATTTTCTATTCCTGTCTCGTGATGGAAAATCCAGCCAAATAGCTTCGGTTTGGAAACAAAGCATTACAGCTGCTGATGGATGGGATTGTACTTCCCACTCCCTCTTCTTGCAAAAATGAAAAAGCTTCACTATCTACAATCCCACACATGAGAATTTAAAACAGCTTAACGGCTAAGGATTGAGCCGCTACATTGCTTGCACTTGTTTCAACTTAAGCAGCTCCAGGAAGCATTAGATTCACTATGTACAAATTTCTACCCGCAAACACGTTACTTCTTTTCATTTAGATCAAATACTATGCCACATCGTGAATCCCATCAGCTGTTGCAGTCGCATGGCATGTGTGTGCGCGTGTGGTTTTATTTTTTGGGGTGGTGGGGATGGTGTATGTAGTGCATGGTAAACCCATACTAATACGTATCTTCACCTTCCTTTCTCACATCCACTTCTAACTTTTCACAGGTTCTTAGGACCCATGGAAGAACAATTGTTGGAGCCAAAGATGCAAAAAAAAAAAAAAGGCAAAGAATGAGTGAACTAAACAAAGATCGGTTAATACAAAACAAGGACAAGGCATACACAACATAATCTCATTATCATGTTTCTGTCAAACATTTTTGGTGAGCACTAGCAACCCCAAGCGGGAGAAATGATGCACCAACTCTTTCATCTGAATTTAGAAGATTCGGATACTTAACCACAAATTCCCTCTATCAGCAGCATTTGTAATCAGGTGAAGACCATCTGGCTTACAATGTTACTACAATGAGCTTATCCACATAACCAAAGAAAAACACATCCGTCTTCTGTCTCCAAGAAGAGCAGCTCACCCCACTTCCACAAATTAAGTACCACTAGATCATCCTTCTTGAAGGAATGCCCCATTTTTACACCCAAAAGCACCCTCGAGCATGTAAGAATGGACATCAGCAGATACTAACCGTTCAATGAATACAATGCAAGCAATGAGAGCCATCACCTAGATGAGATGGCTTTCAATTTGGACTGTAATAACAGCCCATGAAGCACACCTCATACCAGACGAGCAAGTGGAGAACTCCCAATGGAATTTTCTGAGCGTTCATGCCTTTGATCGCCTGAACTCAAACCAAATCTCATAGTGATTAAAAAGCAAACTGTCATGTGTGTGTTTCCCAACATACTCAAGTCCCAAACTAGTAAGCTTTCTGGTGCATTCTTCTCCTCCCAATCTTGAGCAGAACTTTACATTGTGAGACACAAAAATCCGACCTTCTAAAGGTCTCAATCTAACTGCTAATCGCTCTAATCCAACCCATACCAGCTTGTCGGGCATGTGAAGAAAAACAGCACTGGCGTATATCAAATCATACATAAATTCAGATCCAAATCCACTGAAATCCATGTCTTGACCCCTAACAATGAGAGGACGCTTAGACAATAAACCTTGAGCAGGAAGCTCATACCTAAATGCAGCCATTAGAGAGAGTTCATCTCTTTCCAGGCAATGATAATGTTCTGTGTTCAAGTACCGTATAAAATGCGAGCCAACACGCAGTGTCCCACATCCGATTTCCAGAACTCTTGAACTAGGTGTGAGATGGATTGATTCTGCAAGGAATTCAAAAACATCTCTACCCCCAGCCCATGGTTCACCATAGTAGCTATGGTGCTCTTCGACAAGGAGTTCTCCAGGACACGGTAGAGCAGTGTGGTTTGTTGCTTCTTCTCCTTCATAGTGTGATATGCCCTTGAACCTGAAAGCAAACAGCTAAACTTTAATCCTGAAAATTTGCCGATTTAGGCCAGTCAACAATAAACAACTCCAATCAAATTTGAATTACTAAGACCAGGCGGACTTCTATTTTTTTTAAGTTAAAATTTCATGTCAAAATGGCAACTTTACCAAAGGTTGTTGTCAGGGATGGACAACGTCAAGCACAACTTGCTCAAAATACAAGTGAGACACATATTTATTATCCGTTTCTATTCCATAATCTAGTGCCCAGCCTTAACTCTTGCCATGTGCCACATAGAGTACAAAAGGTAATACCAAAATCCAAAAGTTACAGGATCTCTTGTGCAAAGTGAACAAAAGAAGCTCCCAAAATAGCTTTAAAATAGTAGAAGAGATTGAACAAATGAAAAGGCCACCTGCAAGAAACTAATCTAGAAAAGTAGAAAAAGGGCCAAGCCCCAGCACCAAATGGCTTCCAAAAGCCGCAACAGCAACAGCCACAAGCAGAGCAGCCAACATAGATAAGTGGACAGACTAGGCAGACTAGACAATACACAGTGCACAAGCTATCTAAATTAAACCAAACAAAAAGGGATTACGATTCTTCAGCGATATAAATGGCACATGTTGCTTTCGTCTATCAATCCATTCCCACGCTTTGGAACAGAAAAAATACGAGTAACTTCAGGTTAAACACTCCCAGGTTGCTACCAATTCAGTAACAAGGCTATCATCTTTAATTATGGGCGTTTCACATGCTTCACAGACATTCTTCAGCAATATAAATGACACATCTTGCTGTTATCTGTCAATCCATTCCCACTCTTTGAACAGAAAAAAACATGAGTAAAATTCATCCAAAACACCTCTAAATTGCCACTTATCATTCTTTGATAAGACCTCTCTCAAGAAATTAGCAAGCCAACCAAGGCTTTCTGAGTAAATTCATAAGTAATAAATCCCAAAAGAAATTGGACACTGGAAGCTGGTTCACCATATCTGGCGAAGTGAGCTTTACTATCAAAATGGAAAGCACGCTCGAACTGATATAGGATTTCATTGGCCCATGAGGAAGGCATGACTCATCCCCACAAAATTAATATGAACTTCAAATCAATTGCAATGAGAACACAGAAAAAAGAAAGGAAGACGATTGTTTATTTTACACAATACAGAGTATAACACTGGATGGTGCAATTTACTTGATGCATATTAGATTATGGTTGACATAATGCAACAGACTTGATTGTGAGACAGCACACAGTTGCAGGGTGGCATCTTCCATCATTAGCGAAAATCCACCAAGAATCTCACATTTTCAACTAAAACCTCACCAGAGAGAGAGATTGCACACAAGGCATAACAATTGAAGTATGAGGAAATTCTACAGTACAATTGAAGGAATCAAAACCACCAGTGTCGGAGTCATTGTACCATGCGATTACGATCCAAAGGCTCCTAAACTGAAGTTATGGTTTCGCTAATTTCACTATACAAACGTCTTTAAGTATGTACCCGAAAAGTTACGGTATTGAGAGACCAGAGAGAAGAGAAGTGTTCATACTGAAGCAAATCTTGGAGCTGTTGCTCCCGAGTTCGAGGATTAATTCCTTTGCGGAGAACATTTTCAGCCATGTGAAGTCCATTAGCCTCGATCTGACGTTTAACCCACTGCACGTCCTCGGTGGTAGGCGAGATCCGTTCAATT
The DNA here is from genome assembly GCA_036186865.1 of Eustoma russellianum. NCBI lineage: Eukaryota > Viridiplantae > Streptophyta > Magnoliopsida > Gentianales > Gentianaceae > Eustoma > Eustoma russellianum. Next base: position 30,093,173 of record AP025048.1, read on the forward strand.
CTGCCGTTGGGGGCGGAGGCAGAGGAGGCAATGGAGGGGATGTTAGTAGGGCAGGAGCAAGGAGGAGAAGGAGCGGAAGAGAAGAGGAGGAGGAAGAGGATGACGGCGGCGGCAGAGGCGGAGATGACGAGGACGGGAACAGGCACTAAAACTCCTTTCGGGGATGGAGTTATTCCCGGCACAGCCATTGAATTGGTGCTGTGTTTGTGCACAACAGGTCAGAAAATAAGAAGGGAAAATGACATTCAGCTTCCATGTGTTTTGGTACTTCTTTAGTTTTTATTTTTTCCTAGAGTAAAAGTCTAAATCTTTATCTTTATTTCTTCAGGTTTATACAATTGTGTAGAGAATATAAATAATAAAATAACGTCTAGTAAGATGTTATCATATAACTCATACAAAAGGTTCACTGCAAATCGGACCGGTAACAAAACAACACCCAATTGGGTCAGATTCAGGCTTATAACATTTAATGTGTACGTATCATAGTTCGGACTCCTAATTTGAACTTACACCTTTTTAGTATCAGGTCTCAATTCAAATACAACAAACCATGCGGCTATAGTTTTTTAGATATCCCAGCTCATCAACAAAATCAACAATGTTGATACCACCTTATGAAAATTGTTTCGGTGAAGCGGGGAGGGGAGGTGACGCATTTTGCACACGGACAATCATGACCGAACACGTAGCAAAACGTGGAAAGCAAAAAAATTTTAAAGACCAGATTTTGCCACGTGGCGGGTCATAATTTTATACGGCCCCTGCGTCAGCGAAACACTTCCCCCACCTTATTTCCAGGTGTTGAAGAATCACGGTGTCACTGCGACACTATTGTCAAAGCCTAGATTAGGTACTCTTATATATACCTTGTTAACTCTAATATAATTACTTTAGATGAAAAAAAGGAAGGGATACTTACCTTTAGAGTTAATTGCACCTGGTATCCATTCTTTTCCACCAAGTTTTAAGTAGCATCCAATGTTTCATGAAACACACTTGCCATCCAGACTTATAGGGTTAATAGACACCTGACATCCGGATGACCTGCTGGTCGACCGTTGACCGCTGAAATCGACCTTTGACCGGACTTAACCATACTTTTAACCCTACTTTAACCAAGGTTGACTATTTTACCTTCAAAATTAAAGGGAAAACAAAATCAAAAACCCTTTTCC